>OX638281.1:12500-1212500 GCA_951806755.1 Brenthis hecate
GATAGTGGGCCTCGGCGACTGCCTGCAGACCGCAGCGCGGACGGAGTCAAGGAAAACCTCGAACTCCGCCAGACTGCGGTTGGGGGAGAAGTACACCGCAACGATGGCGTACTCTCCCCACCCTGCCACGACGAGTCCTTGGCCCCTCTCGATTGCCGAGAGACGGGGGCCGGTGCTGCTCCCAGACACTATGGCCACGGAGCCCTCTAAGTCCCCCACCCAGTTCGGTTGGTGAGGGACAAAATAGGGCTCGCAGGCCACCGCCAGGTCTATCTCCCACTCGGCCACGGACTGCAGCAAAAGGTCCTGCGCTCCGGCCGAGTGGTTCACATTCGCTTGGAGGAAGCGCTTGTGTCCTACCATTATGAGGACATGTGCGCTTCCTCCCCAGCCTGGCGGCTACTCACACTGGGGGCGGCCCTGGTCCGTTGGGCCGTCTTCCCCTTCGTAACGGGCGGGTGGCAGTCGCCCCCGCCCATTATGTGCCCCGAGGGGCGCCCCGCGTCCGCGCACACGGCGCAGCGCACGGTCTTGGCGCTGCAGTCCGCGGACTGGTGACCCTCACCGCCGCAGCGGTAGCAGAGGCGACCCCTCTCAACCCTGGACGGGCACACAGGCCAGGTGTGGCCAATGCCCATGCACCTGAAGCAGCGCAATGGGCGCTGCTCCAGGACCTGCACTTTCGCCGCACTCCAGCCGACAAGAAGCTTGCCGGCGTCTACCACAACCTTGGCGGCCGTGGCGGGGCATCTCACCACGACAGAGCCCACGCCACCACGCCCCGTGCGGATCTCCCCGACCCTTATGTTGGCCACAGGGCAGTTGGCCGCCCTTGCGACCGCCGCAGCCACCTTCTCCTTGGAGGCCGAATCATCCAGGCCGTCCACCCGGAGATCGGCCATCTTCGCGGGGCGCGCCACGGTCGCCAGCCCGTCCAATACCTGGCGGAGTTTCTCCGCCAGCCTGTCTGCTACTTCTGGCTCAACAGAAGCCGGGAGCTCAAGGAGCCGAGCCCCCGTCGCCGCCACCCTCACCGAAAGCCCCCCCGTAATTCCAATTTCCCTCAGGTCCACACTCTGCTGGGCCCTCTCAAGGACCCTCGCGTAGGTGATGCCCTTTGCCGCAGCCTCCTGCGGGACCGTGATTATCACCGCGGCCGTGCGCGGCTGAGTGGGGACCTTAGGCTTCTGCGAAGCCTGGGGGGCCTTCTGAGCCTTCGCCACTGCGGGCGCGGGGGCTGAAGCGGGAGGGGCCGTCTTCTTTGCCTTCCCCTTCCCCTTCCTCACTACGGTGGCCCAGGTGTCATCCTGCGCGGCAGCGGGGCGACTCGGCCCGGCCACCGGTGGAAGAGGAGCTGGTGCAGCAACCGCAGGAGCAGGTGGAAGCGGTCGCGCAGGAGCCGCTGCCTTCCCCTTACCTTTTCCCTTACCCTTGCCTCCGCGCGCCGCAGAACCCCCGTCCGCCACAGCCGCAACCGGCGCTGGCGCTTGCCTCACGGGGGCAGGGTTCGGGGCAGGGCTCTGGGTCGCCACTGGCACAGCCACCTCGCGACGCCTGTCCGCCGCAAGTGGGGGACGCATTGTCTTTGCCGGGAGAAGACGCTCTTCTATCCCGGCAAATCGGGCGTCAATCAGTGTCCCCACTGACGCGACGATCGAGGCCCTTATCTCCTCGAGCCAGTCCCCCGCGAAGGTATCCGAGGGACCGGCTTTGGTCGCCGACAACTCCTTCCGCAGCTCACAAAATTCGCGGCGGTGAGCTTTCAG
The DNA here is from genome assembly GCA_951806755.1 of Brenthis hecate. NCBI lineage: Eukaryota > Metazoa > Arthropoda > Insecta > Lepidoptera > Nymphalidae > Brenthis > Brenthis hecate. The sequence goes on from OX638281.1 coordinate 14,267, forward strand.
CTCGGCCTTCAGAGCCTCCGTCTCACGACGGAGGCGCGCATTGTCCTTTTTTAGGTTTTGGACCTCGTCCGCCACCGTACGCCCTGCCAGTGCGTCTACCACCTTTTGCAGCGTGGCGGCAGACTCCTTTAACATTTTCACCATCGTCCCTTTTAGATTGGCCGACTTCTGGGCCACTTCCATCACTGCCGCCACGCTCTTACTGGCGAGCTCCTTGAGTTCATCGGCCGTCTGTTCGGCCGGGTCTTTCTGAGCCGGGGCCTCAGACGCCGACGCCTCAGAGTCAGTTGGCACTGCCGTGCCAGCCTTTCGATAGGTCCGCTGACTCAAGCGTCTCTCGAACTCAAGTTCGCGGTCCTCTTCCTCCAGTTCCTTTAGTTCGCGGCGCGCGCGAGCAACGCCCGAACCCCCAGCACCTCCAGCGCCCTTCTGGGACGCCCCCTTGCGCGCCTTGACCACCCTGGCGCCAACGGTCATCTCCGTTTCCGTTTCGGACCCGGAGGATATTACCAAAGGCGGTAGAGGGTGGGTCCGCTTTCGCCCCACGGACGAGTCGGTCTCCGCACCCTCAGACGTGTCTGAGTCCATCACTCAGACACTCCAAAACCCCCAAACACAAACAAAAACACACACAATATCAACAAAATCCAAATCACAAGTAAGTATCAAAAAACCATAAAAACAAGCCAAAATTCAAATCACGTGAGCATCAAACAAGTCCGGTAAGCATAAACAATCGTAAATATATCAAGAACATCCAAGAACAACGCAGAAAGGTAAGCCAAACAAACTCAACCTAACCTAACCTAACCTAACCTAACCTAACCTAACCTAACCTAACCTAACCTAACCTAACCTAACCTAACCTAACCTAACCTAACCTAACCTAACCTAACCTAACCTAACCTAACCTAACCTAACCTAACCTAACCTAACCTAACCTAACCTAACCTAACCTAACCTAACCTTTTTTTTTTTTTTTTTTTTTTTTTTTTTAACGTCAGGAAACCCTGTTGCCGGGTACCCGCCGCCGGGGGAAGAACGACGGGTTATGTGGGGCTCCTGCCGCGCAAAGATGGTAAACGCGCGGCAGCCTACCCACTAAAACCTGACGGTGTCCACCTCTGTCGCCTCCAGGTCGGGGCCACGGGAACTAGAGAATCATCCGCGAACCCCGACGGCGATTGCCTTTCGGCACGTCTCGGTGTCGGAGGGTGGGAGCAGCACCCTCAACGACGACGTCTGGAGTAGCGCGCGGGGGACACCGCGCGCGCCTACTCGGGCCAGGTGATTAGGCGGCAGACTTCCCCAAGTCTACCGCCCTCTGGCTGGTGTTAGGGGGGGAGGCGGCGATCGTGGGCCGCTCTCCGGCGCCCGGTCCTTTTGCGGCGGATAGCGAGATCGGAAGTCGCCTCCCTTTCTCTCTCCGCCGCCTCCTTCCGCGACATCACGTCCTCGCAGAAGGATAGGACGGCAGCCCATGACCTTTCGCTACCGACCATGGCGGAAACCACAGCCGGCAACGTCAGGTCAGCCCCCACAACACTTCGGAGCTCCTCACGCTCCGATTCCCAGGCTGGGCACTCTTCGAGCACGTGCTGGGCCGACTCGTCAACGCAGCCGTGGCAGTGGTGGCAGCGTGGATCCGGCTCTCTTCCGGCGACGCGGCACAGGTATCCGCCGAAGCACCCGTGCCCCGTGAGGACCTGCGTCAGCCGAAAGGTGAGGACGCCGTGACGTCTCGCCAGCCACTGAACCTAACCTAACCTAACCTAACCTAACCTAACCTAACCTAACCTAACCTAACCTAACCTAACCTAACCTAACCTAACCTTTTTTTTTTTTTTTTTTTTTTTTTTTTTTTTTTTTTTTTTTTTTTTTTTTTTTTTTTTTTTAACGTCAGGAAAACCCTGTTCCCGGGTACCCGTCCGCCTGGGGATAGGCGGAACGGGTTATGTGGGGCTCCTGCCGCGCAAAGATGGTAAACGCGCGGCAGCCTACCCACTAAAAACCTGACGAAGGCCGCTTTGTCGCCACAAGGCTGGGGTCACAGGCATCCAGATTCTTCTGTAAACCCCAGCGGCGAGAGCCTCTGAAGGCCCACCTCAATATCACGGGGGATTAACCCCGGACGGCCTCTTCGAGTGGCGCGCGGACGACTCCGCGCGCGCCTACTCGGGCCAGATCAGTGGACGATCGGCTTCCCCAAGCCGACCGCCCTCTGGCTCGTGCTAGGGGGGGAGGCGGCGGTCGTACGCCGCTCTCCGGCGCCCGGTCCTTTTACGGCGGATGGCGAGCTCGGCGTTGGCCTCTCTCACCCTCTCCGCCGCCTCCTTCTGCGACATCACGTCCTCGCAGAAGGATAGGACGGCACCCCAGGACCTTTCGCTTCCGGCCATGGCAGAGATCACGGCCATCAGCGTCAGGTCCGGCCCCACGACACTTTGGAGCGCCTCGCGCTCCGTCGCCCATGCTGGGCACACCTCCAGCGTATGCTGGGCCGACTCATCGGGACAGTCGTCACAGTGGTGGCAGCGAGGAGAGGGCTCCCTCCCGGCGACCCGACACAGATATCCCCCAAAGCAACCATGCCCCGAGAGGATCTGCGTGGCGCGGAAGGTTAGGACGCCGTGCCGCCTGCCCAGCCACTGCGCGAGAATGGGGCGAACTGCCTCGATGGTCCATCGGCCAGCGCAAGGGTGCTCCAGCCTGGACCGCCACTCTTCTACTGCGGCTACCCGCTCTTGCTCTTCTTCGATCGGATTCGTACTTGGCGTCGTGTTCGGATCCCTGGACGACATGCCTCGACGCCGACGGTATATCAACGCCAAGGAAAGCGCGTCCAGATCCCACGGCAGTACTCCCGCCAACACACATGCCACCTCCGCTGAGATGGTACGGTACCCCCTGATGACCCTGATCGCCATCACTCTCTGCGCCCTCCGCAGCAGAGCGATGCTTTCGCGAGACAGGGCATCCGCCCACACTGGGGCACCGTACATGGCCATCGAGCGCACGGTTCCTGTGTAGAGCCGCCTTACTACCGCACTCGGTCCCCCCACATTTGGCAGAAGCCTGGATAATGCCGCCGCCTCCTTCAATAGTCGCGGTACCAGGGCGTCGAAATGCGCCCGGAAGTCCCACCGGCTGTCGAGCACGAGTCCTAGGTACTTCATCGTGCTCGTAACGCCGATGCGGACTCCCCCCACGACGATGTGCGCGTCCGACGGAGGTGCCCTACGAGGACCATGGAAGCATATCGCTTCCGATTTTCCGAGGGCTACCTCCAGACCTAAACGTCGGATCCTCCCAACGACGAAACTTACTCCAGCTGTGGCCAGTATGGCTGCCTCGCTGTAGTTTCGATGCCGAGCTGTTACCAGTGTGTCGTCGGCGTAACATGTCATCTCAACTCCTCTCAGACCGGTACCCCGAAGCACCCAATCATATCCGATGTTCCACAGGAGTGGTCCGAGTACCGACCCCTGTGGGACACCGCACACTACCTCCCGGCTTTCCCAGCCATCTTGCCCTGGGAATTTCACCCACCTCTCCGACAGGTAGGCCCCCACGACGCGACGGAGGTAGGTCGGCACCCCATGATAGCGGAGTGCCTCCCTTATGCAGCTCCAAGGCAACGTGTTGAACGCGTTCGCGATGTCCAGCGATACCGCAATAACAACGTCACCCCGGAATACTGCTTCCTGCGCCTGGGACCGGACGCGCAGAATGGCGTCCACGGTGGAACGACCACCGCGAAAACCAAACTGGACGTCGGAGAGGTTAGGTCCCACCCGCTCTAGATGTTCCACCAAGCGCCCGGCTACTACGCGCTCAAACAGCTTGGCCACTTCGTCGAGGAGGACGATGGGACGATACGCGGACGGAGATTCCGCGGGCCGCCCCTCCTTTTTGAGGAGGACTAATCTGCCTGTCTTCCACCGCTGTGGAATTATGGCTTGAGCCAGACAGGCAGTAAATAGTCCTCGAACTCGCAACTCCAGCGACTCCATGGCCAACACCCATACTCGCCCTGGTATGCCATCAAGGCCGGGGGCCACTCTCTTTTCCCGGAGACGAGCTACGGCACTTCCCAGCTCCTCTTCAGTGACTTCCGGGACTTCTTCCTCTTCCTGCCTAATGTCCCGTGGGGCCATTGGTGGCGGCTGGTGTTCTGCCTGCACACCATGGGGAAACAGAGCCGCGACCACTTCCCGGACCACGTTGGGCTGGAGAGACTGCGTAAGTGGGGGAGCCCAAGGACGGAGCTTATTCCGCACCGTCCTGTAGGGCGTCCCCCAGGGATCGCGGTTAAGCTCTTCCAGCATCCGCTCCCTGGCCGTGGTCTGCGACTCCGCGATCGCCACTTGTAAACTAGTTTTGATGGCAACATACTGAGCGTATAGTGTGTCCTCCTCTACCCTGTGCCTTTCTCTATCGACCGCGTTGCGGCTCCTAAATCGCCGTCTGCGACAGCGGGTGTACTGACGTCTGGCGGCCACACACTCCTCGCGCAGTTGCGCAATCGCCGCTGACCACCAGTACACCTGACGCCTTGATGGACAGCGCCTTGAACGGGGCATAGCCCTATCGCATGCTTGCGTGACCAGCTCCCTTAGTCTCTCCGCCGACTCATCTACAGTCCCGGTGTTATTGGGCAGCCATGAGGCTACCAGCACGGCCTCCTTCAGCACCTCTGCATCGAGGCGCTTTAATTGCCACCGCGGACTGTCCTCTCCCGAGGTCCGCCTGGGGCCTGGCGGCACCGCCGGATGGGTGGAGACCTCAAATCGGATGTAAAGGTGATCCGAGAGAGTCTCCACATCTTCCAGCACTCGCCAGCCCTGGACACGACGCGCTAAGGCCGGGCTCGCGAATGTTACATCCACGATGGATCCGCCCTGCCGTCGCACGCACGTGTTCGCCGTTCCCCGGTTAAGGACCGTCAAATTGGTGGCAACTACCCACTCCGCTAGGGCCCTTCCTCGCGCATCCTCTACAGCCGAGCCCCATAAGCTGGACTTGGAGTTCAAATCCCCCGCGAGCAGGACTTCCGCAGGCTGGAATCTGGCAATTAGGTCCCCCAGCCTGTCCAGGAACTCTTCAAATTCCACCAGAGTTTTATTGGGGGAGAAATAAGCACCGACAACAACGACCTGGCCCAGCAGTGCCGCGACGCATCCCGAACCCTTCACAACACGCGCGAATGGTGGGGCGCCAGCGGCGACCTGGGTCACGATCGCGACCTGTCCCTCGTTATCCCCTGCCCAAGTATCTCGCGGAGGAATTGAGTATGGCTCCGCAACAATGGCGACCTGCACCGACCACTGCACCAGGCTTTGGACAAACAGGTCCTGGGCCCTGGCACAGTGGTTCAGATTTGCTTGTAGCATTGCCATAGCCATCACTATTTTCCATTGGCCCTATCCACCTCGTCCCTATTATGGGCTGGCTGCCTTTGGACCGAAGGCCCAGATGCTGCTTTCCTGCCTTTCTTTCTGCCAGGCTTCTGATCCCGCTTGCAGGCAGCACTCCCCACTACGTGGTCCGCTGGCCTCTTGACCGCCTCACAGACCGCACAGTGTGGTGCATTTACGCATTGGCTGCGGACGTGGCCAGGCTGACCGCACCTGTAGCACTGGCCACTTCGATCTATTGACCCCGTGCACTGCGCCGCAACATGTCCTTCCTCATGGCACCGGAAACACCGCTGAGACCGGGGCTGCAGCAGTTTGATCTGCGCAGATACCAGTCCCACGAGGAGGCGACCACCATCTACTACCTTCTTGGCAGCCGTAACAGGGCAACGTACCCATGCCGACCCAAGCCCGGTATGGTCACGGCGAATCCCACCCACCTTCACCACTGTGGGTGAGCAGCCACCGACTCCACCGACAGCCTCTGCCAGTTCATCCGGCGTCACTGAGTCATCCAGGCCGATGACACGAATCTCCGCGCATTTAGTCGGCCTGGAGACCACAACGTCCTTTCCGTCTAGCACCCCTCTGATTTTATGTGCCAGAGCATCCGCCTTGTCGGCGCTATTCCTGCCGGGCACCTCCAACATTCTGGCCCCTGTGGTCGCTACTTTGAATCGGAGATCTGCGATCCCCAGTTCCTCCAGGCGAACTTCGCGCTTCACCCGTGCGAATACCTCTCCGTAGGTTAGGCGCTCCGCTGCATCTGGTTGTAGCTTTAATACCACTGCCGCTGATCTTGGTGGGCGTAGGTTCGGTAGCTTAGACTTTTGTGCCCTTTTCTGTAGCAGCTTATCTTTGCGCCTTTCCTTCTTCTTCTTTGCGCCCCGCTTGGCCACCAAGTTCCACCCCTCTGAGGTGGTAGGAGCAGGTGGAGGTGGCTCAACATCTTTCGGAGCAGATGTTTGTGTTGTCTTAGGGCTCTTTTTCTTCCTTTCCTTTTCCTTCCTTTTGTGCGCCTTCGTACCAGGGTTGGCAGGAGCCATAAGAGTGGTGGTACGGGCTTCTGACTCCCGAGCACAAGCTATATCCGCGACCAAGGATGGTTGGGCTCGTTGTTCCGGAACGAGCTTAGCCTCCAGTGCCTCGAAACGGGCACTCACCATGGTGCCAACCTGCACCATCACGGAGCGCACCAATTCATCGACATTGAATGGCACCGGGGCCGCCATTTGTGTATTGGTCCTCTGTCCCTGGGAGCTCTCTTGTTGCTCTCTTAGCAGCAGCGCAAGCTCTCTCCTAAGCTCCGCTATATCCATGCTCGGCGCCAAATCTGCCGGAGACGATTGCGGTGGTGGCGCTGTTCGAGCTCGGTCCAGCTCCGACCTCATCGCTGCCACTTCACTTCTCAAGTCAGCCACCTCCTTCTGTAGCTTGGCGTTATTAGCCCGGAGTTGCGCTGCCTCCTCAGTTGCTGTTCGCCGCGCTAGGTTGTCCACGGCACCGGCAATTGTACTCGCCGCATCTTTCAGGGCCTTCACAAAACCACCCTTCAAGTTGCCAGATTTTGTTGCAACCATTTCGATCACCTCCAGGCTTGTTTGGATCTTACCCTGGAGGTCCGTGACTAACTCAGCCTCCCCATTCGCTCCAGTCTTGTTAGCGGATGGACCTAAGGTGCGTGGGCTGGCTCTGGTCCTGAGTGCCGCCGCCTTATCTGCCACCTCCTTTTGGGCCTTGAGTCTGAGCTCCTCCCTCCTCGCCTCATTGAGGGCTCGTTGAGCTTCGGCCAATCCCACATACTGTCCAGTGGTTGGTGGACGACCTCTCGTGCGAGTGATTGGTATTCTCGCATCGAGCCTTTTGTCCTCATCTGGGGATCCAGACTGGCTCCGAGAACGTTGAGCAGCAGAAGCAGCAGCACCTTTAGTTGGCACGCCCTTCGCAAGTCTTCCTTTAACTCCGCCCGTCGCAGGCCTCTCCTTTACTCCGCCCTTCGCGGGCCCCGCAGTCACTCCGCCCATCTCAGGCTCACCGTCTACTCCACCCTTCTCGGGCCCAACAACACCTCCGCCCTTCTCGGGCTCCTCCCCGACATCACTCAAGCAGTAGTTGCCCCCCCCAGAATTCAAGGGGCAGCACGCCGTAGCGTGAAGGGATTCCCGGTGGAATGTCACACCGGTACCCTCCTGGGGTAGTTTCTCTTTACTGGCTGCTTGCATGATGGATTTTTGCTGATCCACAGCTTCGGCTTTGTTTAGGGTGTGCTCCCCTAGGCCGTGGGGTTAACAAACCCCTAAAGGCACGGCCATGCCTGCTGGTTTTGGTCCGCGCCGGTTGAACCGGTACCACCAATGTGGTGGCATTCCCCTATCCGCCACCCGGGGGACGCGCCCAGTAGCAGTCCAGCAACTGCCCTGAGAACCTAACCTAACCTAACCTAACCTAACCTAACCTAACCTAACCTAACCTAACCTAACCTAACCTAACCTAACCTTTTTTTTTTTTTTTTTTTTTTTTTTTTTTTTTTTTTTTTTTTTTTTTTTTTTTTTTTTTTTTTTTTTTTTTTTTTTTTTTTTTTTTTTTTTTTTTTTTTGTTGTCGCTGGGGAAACCCATCATGGGGACCCTGCCGCCGTCATGGGCAGGGTACTGTGAGACTCCTACTCACTAAAACCCACAGCGGAACCCTTCGCCGCAGTGCAATGGGGTGTGCAGGATCGCTTTCGCACTCACTGCAACACCCCTGCGGACGGCCCGTACCACGCGGGCCAGCCTCGCCTAAATCAGGATGCCTTCGGTTCGCAAGGCATCCCGACCGCCCCGATGACGTGCAGGGGAGTCAACGAGAGACCCCCCCGCGGTAGCTCCTCTAGGATGGCGGGAGAAGGTGCGCATACCGGCGCCTCCTCTCCCCCAGCCGACGGCGACGAAGAGGGTCTGCTGAGGCGTTAGCCTCGCGTTCCCTCTCCGCCGTCTCCTTCAGTGAGATGACGGTCTCACTGAAGGAGACCATCGCCGACCAGGACCTCGCGTCGCGTAGCATGGCCCCCACCACGCTTCGCAACGAAAGGTCTCCACCCACTACCGCCATCAGGGCATGGCGCTGGGGAGCCCAAGCGGCGCATACCGCGAGGGTGTGGTGCGAGGTGTCCTCGGACGCACCACACTCGTGGCATACGGGCAACGGCTCCCGACGTGCAATCTGGCACAGATACTTACCGAAGCACCCGTGCCCGGTAAGCATCTGTGTCAGCCTGAACGTCAGGACGCCGTGTGGCCTCCTGACCCAGCGAGACAGGTACGGACGAACCGCACCCACCGTCGCCAGGCCAGCCGCCGGAGTCCCCAGATCTTCCCTCCAGCGCCGGATCAGGGCCTCGTCAGCTAGGCGCCTGATCCGAGCGACTCCCTCCCACGCCGGACGTTCCCCGCGCCCGCGCTCACTCGCCCGAAATTGGTACACTTCGGCGAGCACCTCCGCCTGGAGTTCCCAGGGCGGATCGCTCGCCAGAAGCGTCGCCGCCTCAAAGGACACCGTACGGTACCCCCGTATCGCCCTCACCGCCAGGACCCGCTGCGCCTTGCGCAATTGGGCCCTGTTCTCAGCGGCGAGGGCGTCGATCCAAACAGGAGCACCGTACAGTGCCATGGACCTCACGATGCCGGCATAGAGCCGCCGGCAAGGAGATCCAGGGCCCCCGACGTTCGGCAGAAGTCTGCCGAGGGCCGAGGCGGCGCTCATCAATTTCGGGGTGAGCTGGGCGAAGTGGACACGGAACGTCCAGCGAGCGTCCAGGGTCAGGCCCAAATATTTCATTTGGGCCTTTACCTCCACCATCCTCCCCTGGACGCGCAGGCAGGCATTTCGGGGGGCACCCTTGCGTGGGCCATGGAAAAGGAGGGCCTCCGTTTTGGTTATGGAGACCCTCAGGCCCAGCATCCCAATCCGGTCGACGACCAGATTTGTGCCGACTGTGGCCAAGCGGGCCGCTTCCTCATAAGAACGACCCCGGGCCGTCACCAGGGTGTCATCAGCGTAGGCGATGACACCCAGCCCGGGAAGGAGCGGACACCGCAGGAGCCAATCGTAGCCGAGGTTCCACAGTACCGGGCCCAAAACGGCCCCTTGTGGAACCCCGCAGCCGACACGTCGCCGACCGACCACCCCATTTGCCCCCGTCCACATGACCTGCCTGTCATGGAGGTACGCGTCCAACACCCGCCGGAGATAGAGAGGCACCTCATGGTACCGGAAGTGCCTCTCGTAGCGTCTCAAACGGCAGGGTGTTGAAGGCGTTGGCCACATCCACCGAGACGGCTAGGAGCACGTCTCCCTCCTCCACTGCGGCCAAGGACCGGACCTTCAGGGCGTTCAGGGCGTCCACGGTCGACCGACCCGCCCTGAACCCGAACTGAGCCTCTGAAAGGCCCGGCCCCACCTCCTCCAGATGCCGAGTGATACGGGCAGCGAGAATTCTCTCGAAGAGTTTGCCCGTCTCACTCAGCATCACGATTGGCCTGTACGCCGAAGGAGAGTCCAGAGGACGACCCTCCTTGGGCAGTAGGCACAATCTCCCCTCCTTCCAGACCTTCGGGAACTGCCCAACACGAAGACATGCGTTGAACAGCGCCCGAAGGTCCCCTCCCAGGTATTCCAGGGCGATGGTTAGAATTCGCCCCGGAATACCGTCCGGTCCCGGAGCCGTCCGCCTGGCCCGTAGTTTGTCGAGGGCCAGGCGAAATTCCCCTCAGTGATCGGGGGGATTTCCTCAACTCCCTCGTGGAATGAGGGAGGAGTCATCACTGGGGGGACGTGACCAGACGACTCCGGAAACAACCCTCCCACCAGCCGAAGAAGAACATCGGGCGGCGTGGTCTCCGTGATCGGGGCGCCGTGCGCGCGGAGCTTGTTCCGCGCGCTGATGTAAGGGCGCCCCCACGGATCCCTGTCGAGGCCCGCCAACAATTCTTGGCGGGCCGCCGCCTTGGCCTGGCTTATGGCGAGCTGCAGGGCCTTCTTTGCTGACTTATAGGCCTGCCGCAGCTCGCTCTCCAATTCGGGGTCCAGGCCGTTTCTCCTTCGGCAACGCACATACGACCTCCTGGCCCTGCTGCTGGCCGCCCGGAGCCTTGCAATTTCGGGCGACCACCAGTAGACACCGGCGACGCCGGTCGTGCCGCCTAACACGCGGCATGGCCGCATCGCAGACCCTTGTGAGGGCGTCGCGCATGCGGCCAGCCAGCTCCTCCACTTCGGAGCTGGCGCCCACCACACTCCCCTGGGAGCACCAAGCTTCCACAATGGCCGCCTCCCGGGCCAGCTCAGGATCGAGCCGGCCAAGGGCCCACCTCGGGAACGCACGAGAGGGCCCCGTTGGGCGGTCCATTGGCACCGGACGGGTGGAGACCTCAAATCGGACGTAGTTGTGGTCCGACAGGGTCTCCACCTCCTCCTCTACCCTCCAGTTTAACACGTTGCGCGCGACGTCGGGGGTGGCGAACGTTAGGTCCACCACAGACCCCCCCTGCTGCCGCACGCAAGTGAAAGCCGTCCCCACATTGAGGAGGGACAGCCCGGAGAGTAGGCCCCACACCTGGACAGCTCGACCACGAGCGTCCGTAGTGGGGTTCCCCCAAGCCAGGGACTTGGCATTGAAGTCGCCGAGGACGATTGTGGGCCTCGGCGACACCCTGCAAACCGCAGCGCGGACGGAGTCTAGAAAAACCTCGAACTCCGCCAGACTGCGGTTGGGGGAGAAGTACACGCCAACGATCGCGTACTCTCCCCATCCTGCCACGACTAGTCCCTGGCCCCTCTCGATTGCCGAGAGACGGGGGCCGGTGCTGCTCCCAGACACTATGGCCACGGAGCCCTCTAAGTCCCCCACCCATTGCGACTGGGTAGGGACAAAGTAGGGCTCGCAGGCCACCGCCAGGTCAATTTCCCACTCGGCCATGGACTGCAGCAACAGGTCCTGCGCTCCAGCCGAGTGGTTGACGTTCGCCTGGAGGAAGCGCTTAAGATGTCTGGGCATTACGATGACATCTGCGCCTCCTCCTCAGCCTGGCGGCTTCCAACACTAGGGGCGGCTCTGGTCTGTTGAGCCGCCCTGCCTTTCGTGACGGGTGGCTTGCAGTCACGGCCACCCATCACGTGCCCGGAGGGGCGCCCAGCGTCTGCACAAACCGCACAACGCAGCTTCTTGGCGGTGCAGCCAGCAGAAATATGCGTCTCGCTGCCGCACCGGAAGCAGAGGCGCCCTCTCTCCACCTTCGATGTGCACATGGGGACGGTATGGCCCATCCCCATGCACCTGTAGCAGCGCATGGGCCGCTGCTCCAGTGCCTCGACAGAGGCCGACGACCAACCAACTAGAAGCCGTCGTGCGTCCACGACACGCTTGGCTGCTGGGACCGGACACCTCACCACAGCCGAGCCCATTCCCCTCTTCCCAGTACGGACTTGGCTGGCTTTCACGGACTGCACGGAGCAGCCGCCCACGCGCGCGACTGCTGCGGCCAACATGTCCACAGTGACCGCGTCGTCCAGTCCGCTAACCCTTAGGTCTGCCATCTTGGTGGGCCGCACTACCCTCGCTAGCCCGTCCAGAACCCGACTGAGGCCTTCTGCCAACTTGTCCGCAACTTCCGGAGCCACCGAGGTTGGCAACTCCAGAAGACGGGCACCTGTCGCCGCCCGCCGCACAGTCAGCCCCCCCGTTATGCCCAGTTGCGGGAGGTCCACGTTCTCCTGAGCCTTCTGCAGCACCTGGGCATAGGTAACGCCCTTAGCGGCCGCCTCCGGACTCAGCGTCACCACTATCGCCGCAGTGCGAGGGGCAGTGGCCACTTTTGACTTAGCCGAGGGTTTGCTAACCTTCGGCCGCGGTTTCGGATGTGGGGGACTCGCACCAACACCGGCAGGGGAGGATTTCTTCTTCCCCTTCCCCTTCCCCTTACGCACCACTGTGGCCCACGTCTCAGTGTCCCCAGACACAGCCTCAGCACGGCTTGACCCAGCCCTCTCCTGAATCGGCCCAGCCACTTCACGACTCGGCCCAGCCACCGGAGGAGGTGGAGCCGAGGCAGTCGTTGCAGGTGCAGACGGTCGCACCAAAGTGGAAGCCGCCTTCTTTTTCGGCTTCTTAGCTTTGCGGGGCTTTTCCACCACTGCCACCACCGGCGCCGGTACCCTTCTGTCCGGGACCTCAACAGAGACCGGCGCAGCCGCCTCTCGTCGCTTGTCCGCTGCCAAAGGCGGACGGACCGATCTTGCGGGCAGGAGTCTATCCTCAATGCCCGCAAAGCGAGCATTCAGAATTGAGCCGACAGACGCCACAACCGAGGCCCGAATCTCCTCGAGCCAATCGCCACTGATGGCATGCGAACTTGACGAGCCAGCCCTAGCCGCTGACAACTCAGCCCTCAGCTCCGAAAATTCGCGGCGGTAGGACTTCACCTCCGCTTTCAGGGCCTCAGTTTCGCGACGCAGGCGGTTGTTGTCCGCCTGCAAATTACGGACCTCCTCCATGGCCGTCCTATCCGCCAGAGCTTCCACAACTTGCCTAAGAGTGGCAGCCGAATCCTTCAGTGTACGCACCATAGTGCCCTTCAGGTTTCCGGATTTCTTGGCCACATCGATTATGGCCTCCACACTCTTGCCGGCAGCCTCCTTTAGCTCCTGAGCTGATTGTTCTGCAGGGTCCCGCTGAACCACAGACTCTGATGCCGACGGCTCGCCATCAACGGACTTACTCGGTCCAGATTTCTTAAACGCCCGCCGAGCCAGTGCCATTTCGAACTCGTCCTCACGAGCCTCCTCCTCCATACTCTTCAGCTGTGCCCGCGCGCGAGTTACTCCGCTGCTCGTTACACCCTGAAGGGGCCTTCCTCTACGCGCTTTTGCCGTCCTTGCACTCACCGTCGCCTCCGTCTCCGTCTCTGACCCGGAGGACGACGCCAAAAGCAGCACACCATGGGGCCTCTTCCGCCCCACCGATGTATCCGTACAGGACCCATCTGATTCATCGCCCAACTCGGGCCTTCCATCTACTACGCCAGTCACTGGCACCATCATGCCTCCGCCCATCACGGGCTCCACATCTAAATTTGGGTTTTGTTTTGGTTTTTGAATAGGTATCATAGTTGTTCCCACGAGTATGGGGGATATAACCCGTCCATCCGGGCGGTGCCCCCTGCACCCGGATAAGCCTTCACGTAACCCGCAAAGAGTGTCGGCCGGTACTCTTGCGGGGGAAGCAGTAGGGACCGATCTTCCCATCGGCCATGCATCCCCTCGCGCTGCTTCTCCGCTTGGGATTGGGGTAATTTTTTAGAGAGGTTTTCTTCCTCGCAGCCCGGGCGGTTAAGCCAGGACCCTCGGTCCCAGTCCCGGCCGCTAGACGTGATCAACGACACCAGGAACCGGGATTACGAGTTGAGGGGGGGGTGCACCCTAGTGCTTGTCCGGCTGCGCAATTAAGCACCCGCCGGACCCGCCCCACCTCGCGCTTTTCTGTCAGGGTGTGCTCCCTTAGGCCGTGGGGTTAACAAACCCCTAAAGGCACGCCCATGCCTGCTGGTTTTGGTCCGCGCCGGTCGGAACCGGTACCACCAATGTGGTGGCATTCCCCTATCCGCCACCCGGGGGACGCGCCCAGTAGCAGTCCAGCAACTGCCCTGAGAACCTAACCTAACCTAACCTAACCTAACCTAACCTAACCTAACCTAACCTAACCTAACCTAACCTAACCTAACCTAACCTAACCTAACCTAACCTAACCTAACCTAACCTAACCTAACCTAACCTAACCTAACCTAACCTAACCTAACCTAACCTAACCTAACCTAACCTAACCTAACCTAACCTAACCTAACCTAACCTAACCTAACCTAACCTAACCTAACCTAACCTAACCTAACCTAACCTAACCTAACCTAACCTAACCTAACCTAACCTAACCAAACCTAACCCAAACCTAACCCAAACCTAACCCAAACCTAACCCAAACCTAACCCAAACCTAACCCAAACCTAACCCAAACCTAACCCAAACCTAACCCAAAGTGAGTTTTTCGAAAGTTAATTAGTAAGGTTAGTTCGATGAAAGTTGGGTTTCCGTAAATTAGGTTTAGGTTAGTTAGGTCGCCGAAAGGTAGGTTTCTGTAAGTTAGGTTTCTGTGAGTTAGGTTTCGGAAAGTTAGATTTCAGAAAGTTAAGTTTTCATAAGTTATGTTTCAGTAAGTTCGCCGAAAGTTAGGGTTCCGGAAGTTAGGTTTCGGAAAGTTCGCTGAATGTTAGGGTTCCAAAAAAAAAAAAAAAAAAAAAAAAAAAAAAAAAAAAAAAAAAAAAAAAAAAAAAAAAAAAAAAAAAAAAAAAAAAAAAAAAAAAAAAAAAAAAGTACTTGTATCGTACATAATTAATTAATATGCGAATTTACTAATAATGTGGTAATTAATAACTCATTGCTATCATTTATTACAAAACAATAAATTATTAAATTAATATTAGTGGCGCCAACTCATATTCCGAGTTCTATCAGAAAACAATTTATCTACCATTTTTCAATAAATGTTATTTAAATATGATATATGTTCACAAGATAATTTATAATTGAATTTAAAATAAAGTGATAATTGTAAACTAATTATTGTTGAAACCGAACGATTAAATTAGCATTAAAAGAAAGGTGATGGCGACATCTATTATCTCGATCATAAACTACTTCTTGACTGAAGGTTGTAACACTAACTTTTATCTAAATTGTGAAAAATATATTATTGTTTTACTTGCCAGGTAATTCTTCTATAATTCCTTGTGAGGTCCTTTTCGTTCCATTGTGTATAAGTGAATTTCCTTACGATTAACACAAACCACGATTTTAAGCACTTAATATATTTTTATAAGGTTTTAACAATTGCCTTAAATTTGCAGCAGCAATTCACAGCACTTTTCTGGTTATGTTCTGTTTAAAAAAAAAAAAAAAATATTACGGAGCTTATTTTTATCATTAGCATAGTTGCGCCCTCTCTACCTACGGGACGGTTTCTGTAAGTTAGGTTTCCAATAGTTAGGTTTTCGAAAGCTAATCATACGCCTTTATTCAGTAAGACAACACCGTACTATACTATTTAAGTATTCATTTGTGTCTTCAGTAACGAGAGAGCGTATATTACATATGCCATTATATAAGTGTTTTATTTAGATGATTTTAATTTTTTTTTTTTATTTATATTTGAATTAATTTTATCAACTATTGTTTTTTTTTTTTTTTAATATTTTTTATTTCGAGTTTTTGTATTTTAATATCATTTTGAATATTTTTTAATATTTTCATAATTTCCTCCATGATTATTAATTGAAATGTAAGTATAAATAAAATAAATCAAAAGTTTGTATGTATCAATATCAATAACTTACTAAGGCCCTCTATTGGATGTTGTAGAACACTACGTTGTGGTGGATGCGACTAAGTGATGTTGTTTAATCGATATTCACTATGTGAATACACTAGTGTAGTGTTACCGGGTTACGATAGATGGCGTTGCATTGTAAATATATTATTTTAGATAGAAATAACTCGTTGAATAGCGTTTGATGTAAGTACCTTACAAATTATTCTATGAATGCCCTTGTATTTATAAGCTTTTATTAAGTAATTATTTTGTTTTCATTTGGGAATTATTGTGAAACTTTAATCTAAATTGTGAAATATGTACGTAGTTATTGTTTTACATGCCAAGTAATTCTTCTATAATTCCTTGCGAGGTCCTTTTCGTTCCATTGTATATAACCATGGGGTCTTACTACGAACAAAATAAAAATTAGTTAAAAAATATTATAACAGGTGGCGTAAATGTATCGATTTGTTTTCAATGTTAACTTAAAATTCCAAATATAAAAAAAAAAAAAAACTTATTTTAAAGAAATATTAAAGTTAGGTAAAGTTATATAAAGAATAAATAGTATTTTAAAAAAATATATAAAATTCGATGATATTCTTGTATTGCTGGCGGCAATAATAGGTACTACGTTGTGATAGCACGATCTTCGATAATAGTTATGTATACTCTGTTCACAGATGGCGCCCAATAAAATATAGTAATTGATAAATGTAATTAAATTATTTTGCTTTACTTTGATACCGATATAGCTCATAGGTTAATTTCGTTATTTCTCGTTTAAATTTTTTTGCGTTAAAAAAAAAAAATATTAATTAAATAATAATATTTATATACATAAGTCTATGCAATATATAAAACACGAAATGAAATGTAATAATAAAACAAGAAAATAACGTTTCAAATTGGACACGGTAGATTTAGATTTTAAAGATACACGCACTTAAATAAAAAAACGAATGTAACCGTGACTCAAGTCGCTAAGACAATATTCTAAGCAATATAATTTGTAATTGCCATAGTGACCTTGAGACCTTGAGAGCGCGGATTAACAAAATCAAATATTTGTATGGACTGGATTATCTGTACTAGTATAGTATTATATGATCGTTACGATTAACACAAACCACCATTTTAAGCACTAAATATATTTTTATTAGGTTGTAACCATTACCTTCAATTGTACTCATTTCTTATTAACTTATTTTTACTTAACACTGCAATTCAGACCTTTTCTGGTTGTATTTTGTATTTAAAGAATATTACGGAGCATATTCTAAATGTTAGCACAGTTGTGCCCTCTCTCCACACGGTACGGTTTCCGAAAGTTAGGTTTCCAAAAGTTAGGTCGCCGAAAGTTAGGTTTCCGTAAGTTAGGTTTCGCAAAGTTAGGTTACCGAAAGTTAGGTCACTCAAAGTTAGGTTTCCGAAAGTTAGGTTTCCGAAAGTTAGGTTTCCGTAAGTTAGGTTACCGAAAGTTAGGTTAGCGAAAGTTAGGTTAGCGAAAGTTAGGTTAGCGAAAGTTAGGTTAGCGAAAGTTAGGTTAGCGAAAGTTAGGTTAGCGAAAGTTAGGTTACCGAAAGTTAGGTCACTCAAAGTTAGGTTTCCGAAAGTTGGGTCACTCAAAGTTTGGTTTCCGAAAGTTAGGTTTCCGTAAGTTAGGTCGCCGAAAGTTAGGTTTTCATAAGTTAGGTTTCCGTAAGTTAGGTTACCAAAAGTTAGGTTTTCAAAAGTTAGGTCGCCGAAAGTTAGGTTTCGCAAAGTTAGGTTACCGAAAGTTAGGTTTTCAAAAGTTAGGTCGCCGAAAGTTAGGTTTTCGAGTTAGGTTAGGTTTCTGAAAGTTAGGTTAGGTTAGGTTTCTGAAAGTTAGGTTAGGTTAGGTTTCTGAAAGTTAGGTTAGGTTAGGTTTCTGAAAATTAGGTTAGTTATTAAATAATTCGCAATAATACTGTATAGAAAACATTACAAGAATTTATCACGTACCTACTATTAGTTTTACAAGGTCTTTCTCTAAGGCAATGTTTATCGTTGGTTATATATTCGTATATATATATACATATAGGTTGATCCCGTAGGTTCGAAATCGTGCGTGTATCGTTAGCTGTAGAACATTTTAACGTTGGTTAGGTTCTATCTCAATAGAGACAATATTCCATAGACAAAACTCTATAGAGTTGACTTTTAATGTCAGTGTCAATATTTACTTTGACAGCTGACAGTTGTTACGAGTGTATGTAATGAAAGACCAGCGGTTTAAACGATTTATTGGTACAAAGTAATAATTGCTTATTTCTAATTACGAATACTGTTTTCTCGCAGAAACATACATATAATGGCACAAGTTTAGTATGTGGGACGCGGTCCCTGGCGGAGTGGGTGGTATTTTTTGGATAGGGAAGGTGACAGGGAGCCCAAATCTATAAAAAAACTATTTTAAGGAAACGTAGGAGTAAAAAGTTATTGAGACTTAAAGTACAACATATCTAATACATTTCCATACATTTCTTTACCTGAATAAGTGATTACAAAAGATAAAATATTAACGAATAGTAAACATCCTTTTTTTATGTACAATACACATTTCTACAACAATTACTTAAAGCTTTATATTATTACTTTATATTTATATTTAATATTTTAATAATTTCACAACAGTACCTATTCTAAACAAAATGATCTTATATTTTAACAAAACTGTCAATTTCAGTTTTACATTACCGCTTAAATGACAACAGATTATCGTAATACAATTTATAAACATGAGTAGACTATTTTTAAAATCTTAGTTTATTTCCTCCAGGGGCCGCGTCCCATATACTAAACTGCAGCCCATATAATATATTATTTCATTATATAGATAGCTTTATACAATTATTAGTATTTATAGAGAAAATGA
This sequence comes from Brenthis hecate, assembly GCA_951806755.1. NCBI lineage: Eukaryota > Metazoa > Arthropoda > Insecta > Lepidoptera > Nymphalidae > Brenthis > Brenthis hecate. Next base: position 32,981 of record OX638281.1, read on the forward strand.
TAATTTTTGATATAGACTTACAACAAATAGGTAACTCTCACAAAATATTGCTGTTAATAGATCTAAAAATATTTCTATATTATAATATAATCTAGAAACAGCTAACGTAAAAGTAATAAAACTTTCCAGTTACATATTATGAATAGTTTGTAAAATGAAGTTATAATTATTTGTAATAGCCAAGTTATGTACTTAAAGATAAATCTTAACATTTCTAATCTACGTCGATATCTACAGACACATATAACTATACTTATCCTATAATAATATAAAAAAGTAATGAATAATTGAAAGTAATAAATACAAAACTTTATAGTTATTACTTTCAATACAAATTAGCTTTCTCCCGAAGCAGACATAAATCTAACAGGTCTAAGAATTAATTACTAAGTTCAGCAATGTACAAGTTGTACATTTACTAATAAATTATAAGAGTTAACTTTAATTAAGACTATTATAGTAGTATATTTTAAATTATTATTTAATTATTCTTTTAAATAAGTAGCAATTCAATATTTTATAATTTGTGTGAGACTGTCATTGTTTTGGCATAGTTCTTTTCCTGTTTTAAACAAATTATTTTGAGCTTTCTACTACTTTTTCATTTATAGTAATAAACTGTGTTAAGAGTAATTATATTTTATGCCTGGTGGTGTTTGCGTTTATATAGTATGTATGATTTTTAATTCAGTGCATGTTCTACATGTGCTGAATTTAAATACAATTATTTTATTAGTATTAGTTAGTATGTATTTTAATTCAGTGCATGTTCTACATGTGCTGAATTTAAATACAATTATTTTATTATTATTAATTAAAATCCCTACCAAAACAAATAAAATAATTCCTGAGCATACTTTGTAACATAATAGTAAATTTATATTTCACATGTATTATATATGTAGATATAATCAATAATAGACTACAAATAATCGATAAATAGTGCAAATACATACACACATTATCAATATATTAATTTCATTTCATTTTTAAATAAGTAAATACAGATTTAAAGTTGTATTTCGTGACTAACAATTAAACTTTAATATTGAAGTTACAAAAGTGCATTATATTTTTAAATAAAACAACATAATACTATAAAAAAAAGAAAATCTATTGATTTATGCCATCTAGTATAATAATGGTATATTTACTACCACTACCCGCCGCTAGAGGGCACACTAACTCAACATTTGTTTAACTCGAAATTTATTATAAAACTACAATTACTATTATCAATCAATATTACTTAACTTCATTTATTTATAATATGACACATAATAATAATAAAGCCTTTATTTTTCTGTTATACAGGTTTTTCATTTTAACATTTGTACATCTTACATACTAACAGATCCCTTTCGGGTATAGGCCTCCTCCAGGCTCTTCCATTTTTCTCTGTCCTTGGCAATATTTATCCATTCTGGTCCAGCTATTTCTTTTATATCGTCTGACCATCTTTTCTTTGGTTTTCCCACTCTACGTTTTCCTATTGGCCCCTTCCATGTTGTTGTTCTCAGTGTCCATCTTTTATCTTTATATCTGGCAATTTGTCCAGCCCATTTCCATTTAGATTTCATAGCAAAGTTTAAAGCATCTATGACTTTAGTCTTGCTTCTTATTTCAGTGCTTCTGATTTTATCTGTCCTTTTTAGTCTTAGAATGCTCCTCTCCATTGATCTCTGGCATGTTGTTATTTTGTTTTTGACTTTGCTTGTATACACTCAGGTTTGGCTGCCATATGTTAATATGACACATGTTGTACATTAAATAATTAAAAAAAAACCGAGGCAAGTCTCCTGTATTCAAGACATTTCTGTCGCACGACGTTCTGTTGGAGACACTTTGGCTGAACATGATGATCCTGAAAAGCAATTTTAAATACATTAATATTAAGTCTAATGGCAGTTATTTTGATTGTTTCCGGAATTAAGACAGCAATTACAAAGAAAAATTAGATCAATTATATGTTAATAGATGGCGTTTTATATTATTCGTAATTGATGTGGAATATTATTATATTAATGTAATGCATGTCAGGTAGTCTCGTCGCGGCACTCGTACGAGAAAGTCGTGTCGTTTATACTAATTACTTGTTTACGTTTTACCGGCGGTCGAGGCTCGCTCCTCGACCGCCTGCCTACCTGCGTGGCGCGTTAATTACCTACATCTATTACAACAACAATTATTATCTTTATCACTGCGTAATAATAATGTCAAGCGTTGAATCATTAATAAGTGATACCGATATGACGGGCTTGGAACAACTGCAGGGAAATGATCGGATGAGTAAGAGAATGAGAGAGGATAGTGAAGGAGAATGGACCACTGTTGGGCAAAGAGATAAAAGATTAAAGGACAGCGAAAAAGTGGAAATTTATATATCAGGCAATGAGAAATTACCAAAACAATTTGCCTTAGCTAAGTTGTTTAAAGAACAGGATATTACGAATATAATAAGAGTTAAATACCTAAACCCCTATAAAGTTAGAGTAGATTTGACGAGTGAAGTAAGTGCGGAGAAATTAGAAACATGTCAGAAATTTATAGATATGAATTGGCGAATACAAAAAGCTTTAGAAAAAAGTTATTCATATGGGATTATAAAGGATATTGACCTAGAAATAACTGATAATGAAATTTTGAATAAAATAACTTGTCCTCACACTGCTCAATTAATTGCTGTGTCCCGTCTCAATCGTCGAAATTTGAATGAATACGGTTGGATACCATGTGAAACAGTGCGACTGTGTTTTAAAGGATCTTTTCTTCCGGCATATGTGAATGTTGACGATATGAGGATAAAAGTAGAGAGATATGTATTTCCCGTTTCGCAGTGTTCCCGTTGTTGGAAGTATGGTCATAGAATCAAAAAATGCCCTTCTTTAAAAATAGTGTGCCCCAAATGCGGCAAAAATCACGCGAATTGTGAGACAGTAGAATTCAAGTGTATTAATTGTTCAGGAAACCATATGGCTTTATCTAGAAAAATGTGCCCTGTTTACTTAAAAGAAAAAAAGCTAAGGGATTTAATGGCTGAATTTAATTGTACGTATCGTAAAGCTCTTGAAATGTATGTACAGCCGGATGAACCAATCCAAGAAAAGAACAGAGAACTGGAAGAAAGGATTGTTGACGAGGAATTTCCCGCCTTGAATGCGACGTCGATGAATACGTGTGACGTCTCATATGAATCTCGAAACACTGTTTCCTTTTCTGATGTCACTAAAAATAAAAACACAGGTAAAAATAAACAGGCCAAGAGTAGTAATTATACAACGAGATCACGTAGATGCACGGATCATAGAGATACACAATTTACCGAAGAAAGTAATCATGAAAATTTTGAAGAGAGACAAGCTTTACCAAAATATGAAGACAAGAGAGACTTTGATGTGGTTGAATTGTTAAGAAGAGTGAAAGAAATAATATTTATGAGGGTCACGATAAAAGCGAAAATTATTGGTGTTATTAAATGTTGTATTGAGTGGTTTTTATTGTCAGTAGTGGATAATTTAGAAGATTGGCCAATTCTCAGAGCTTTTATCGAGTATTTAAATGTCAATGATTATGGATAAGTATAAAAAAAATATTGTCAAACTTAATATAATTCAATGGAATTGTCAGAGTTTAAGGTCTAAATTAATTGCGTTAGAAAATATCTTGCTTCAAGAAAAAATCCACGTTGCAGTACTATGTGAAACATGGCTAGAACCTAATAGTGATTTAAGAATAACAGATTTTAATATTTACAGAAAAGACAGGTCAGATTCGCATGGAGGGGTTGCTGTGTTAACGCACAAATCAATAAAATCTCAAATATTCGAATTTCAGCATCGTAATTCAGGTATTGAAATTTTGGTAGTTAAACTATACAATTGCAGTGACATTGAAAATATAATCTCCCTTTATTGTCCTCCGTCTGCTGACACATGTCAAGCTGATTGGGAACATCTTTTCTCTAGCTTTAATAAAAAGACGCTATTATTAGGTGATTTTAACGGGCATCATACAAATTGGTCAAATAGAAATGATTCTAGGGGAAATCAAATTATAGATGCTTTATTAGATAAACAGTTTATAATACTAAATACTGGGGATTTTACGCGAATTCAATTGGTAAATAGTACGTGTCGACAGTCCTCTCCAGATATTTCATTGGTATCCTCGGATATAGCTCTTAAATTTGACTGGAAAGTTTTAAATGAAACTCTAGACAGTGATCACTGCATAATTAAAATTTCTACATATTTTATTTGGAATTTAGAAAATACAGCTCAAAGAAATTTTAAAAAAGCAGATTGGAAATCTTATACAGAACTACTAGAAAGATTATTTTTAGAGTTTAATGTGTCTAATGATTTGCAACACCTATACGATAGTTTTGTAGAAATCATGTATCGGGCAGCCGATATCTATATTCCCTACATCATAACATGCAATAACCCATGTAGTAAGTTTACACCGAGGCCTTACTGGAATCAAAACCTTTCCAAGTCTGTAGCAGAACGACGTTTAGCACTCGCAAAATTCCGACGTAACCCTATACCTGATAATCTAACCGAGCTACAGGATAAGATACGTCTATCACAACTTAGGATGCGTAATGCTCGTTCACACTCGTGGCAGAACATGTGCTCATCTGTCGACGAGTCTCTGTCGCTGGGTGAAGTATGGAAAAAGATGCAATGGGTAAAAGGCTACAAACGTACAAGAAAATATATTGACGAAGGGAAAGCTAATGAACTATTAAGAAATTTAACACCTGATTTTACAGTTCCTAATAAACAATTTTTTACATCAACAAATACGAAGTTAGAGACACTTATTACGCTTTTAGAGGTTGAAAAATGCATTAAAACTAAGGATACATCTCCAGGATCTGATAACATATCTTACTCAATGATAAAACATTTGCCTCATAATGGTAAACTAGTATTAACAGAAATTTATAATAAATTTCTTACAAACTCTTTTGTACCTCGACAATGGCGAGATATTATTATATTACCAATCCCAAAACAGGGGCGTGATCCACAAGACATTGCGTCCTTTAGACCGATTTCCATGATGTCATGTTTATGTAAGGTCTTTCATAGCATTTTACTCAATAGATTAGAATGGTTTATTGAAAGAAATCATGTGTTATCCAAAAGTGTTACGGGATTTCGAAAATGTCATTCTACACTACACAATCTTACCACACTCGTTTCTAGAATACAATCGGGTCTTTCAAACAGGCGCAGTGCATTATGTTGCTTTATTGATATTGACAACGCCTATAATAATGTTGATGTTAACAGTCTATTACATATTATGGATAATTTAGGAGTAGGTTCTAAAATTTGCTCGTACTTAGAAAATTTTCTTAGAGAAAGATATTTAAAAATTCAAATCGAGAATCATAATATTTGTAGAAGCTCAGGCCGAGGTTTAGCTCAAGGGGATCCTCTTTCACCATTGCTATTTAATGTGGTTACTTCAAATATATGTAAACTCGTAACCGGTGTATTTATCTCGCAGTACGCTGATGACTTCGTCTTATACTCAATCTGTGATAATGCACAGCGAGGTACTGAAATATTACAAGCTGCATTAAATTTAGTATCCAAACTTCTAAACGATATAGGTTTAAATATTTCAAGTGCTAAAAGTAAAGTAGTTATTTTTAAATCCGGCAGTAAACGAGATAATATAGACTTAAAAATTGATGGAGTAGCACTACCCGTAGTCGACACATATAAATACCTAGGCTTATGGTTAGATCGATCTATGAGATGGTCAAAGCACTTAAATGAGCTTAAAAATAAATGTTTAAAATATGTTAATGTTTTTAAAGTATTGGCAGGTTCACAATGGGGAATTCATCCAACCCATTTGAGACGGCTTTATCTTTCACTTATTCGTAGTAAGCTGGATTATGCATGCTTTTTATATGGTAATAGTGCAAATACACATTTAAAGAAAATAGATATCATTCAAAATTGTTGTATGCGAATTATTGGGGGTTTTGTAAAGAGTACAGCTATACATGTAATGGAATCGGAACTCCACCTTGAGCCATTGGCCTTTCGTAGATATTATTTAGGAGCAAAATTTTGGCTAAAGTGCAGGTCATTTGAAAATAATGAAATAATTGAATTAATTCATGAACTCGACACTCTGAATCACAAACCATACTGGACTAAAAAGAAAAAGCCTGTATTAACTCAGGTCCATAATTTTCTTATTTCTAGCCCCATTCAATGTAGTAAAGAATTAGATATGTTTAGTTTCGATACATGGATTGGCAACGTGGATTTTTCAAGAGCTATACAACCTAAGTTAGATATAATTAGTAAGTCAAAAAGAACATATAACGTACATAATCTTAAAGTAGTCTGTAATGAAGCAATTCAAAGAATATACCCCAATTATTATTATTTGTTTACTGATGGGTCAAAGGATAAAAATGAAATTGGAGTAGCATTTTTTGATCCACAGAGTAAAAGCTCTTTAAAACTCCAAATAAATTGTAATATTTCTATAATGCATGCTGAGCTGATTGCTATTAGAGAAGCATTGTCATATATTAGTAGCATTAATTTAAATTATTTTGTAATTCTAACAGACTCAAAAAGCGCTCTCCAACATTTAATAAGATGTACTAATCCTAGTTTTAGGGGACTACCTATCGCCTATGACATTTTAAAAAATATATATAAGTTTACATCACCTAATAAAAAAGTATCTTTACAATGGATACCTTCTCATATTGGTATAGAAGGCAATGAAATAGCTGATTGTTTGGCGAAGGAAGCCTCTGTTGACGGTGTTCCTTTTGCGTGTGTTTCTAACTATACAGAGGTCTTAAGTGTTGTTAAACTGAATGGTCTCAGACAGTGGAAAGAATACTTTGACGAGAGATCTGTGACAAAAGGAATATGGTACAAGACAATACAGCCAAATTTATGTCGTAAACCTTGGTTTATCGGTGCCAATATGAGTAGGTCCGAAATTATAACAGCCTTGAGGCTTCGTTCCGGTCACATTCCACTGAATAGTTTTGCCTCCTTAATGGGTAAGGCGGTGTCATCTGCCTGTACAGAATGTAATAAAATTGAGGATGTACATCATATATTAGCTGAATGTGTCCGAAATGAAGCGGAAAGAAGATTTTTTTTATTAAGATTTAATATAAATTTATTAGACATAGGAGCTTTTAACAGCATTCTGGCCTGTCCTGTATCGAATCAGTCAAGAATGTTGTATAAAGTAGTACAAGTCGGATTAAGACATAGAAATACTTAATTTGTGTTATTTATAAGGTTGATTATTGGAAATTGTATTCATTACGTTTAGTTGTTCCTATAGGGGTGGCATGATCACTTTGTGACCAAACCCCTTTTAAAATAAAGATTAAAAAAAAAAAAAATAAATAATGCATGTCATATGTAAAATTATTAATATTATATTTGACGACACGTTTGGCTCAGTTTGTAAACTCAGTAACCCTGCTTGCTGTGCCAGCGGTCGTGGGTTCGAATCCCGCTGGGGGCATTCCTTTGTGTGATAAGCACAAATGTTTGTACTCCAGTCATAGGTGTTTATATTTATAAGGTAATATCTATATAGGATATAGGTAATATCTAGGTACGTTTTAAATAGATTTAAATAGTTATTAGCCAGCATTAGCCATATAATTTTTTTTTTGTTAATAATATTGACAAATATTGACAATATTTATATGATACTAACATCACTCAATTGTTTTGCCTTCCCGGAACCTCTCTACTAACACTTAAACTTTATGGTATGGTATTAAAGTTCAAATTGACTTTTAAGTATTATTACGAATCTTTTGTATGGGAGTATAGAAAAGTGTTGTTTTTAGACTTTTTCAGGCAATTTTTTTAAAATTTTTCTCTCTATAAGAACCATCCTCGATCGCGAAATCGGTTCAGCTGCTCTCGAGATTTGCGCTTACCAACACATTCAGCGATTCATTTTTATATTATAGATATGTATGTATTTAGAGTTTTATATGTGTAGTGTATCAACTATCTGGTATCCATAACACAACCCTCGTTCGTAGCTTACTATGAAACTAGATAGTGCTGTGTTAATGTCCCAACATTTTTTAATTTATTTTATTTAATATAATACGAAAAATAGTTCTTAAAAATGTACATTCTAGTTTTAATATATAACACGTATTTATTAAGTTGTATTGAAGAGCATTAATACTAAGTTTCAAGTAATTCTGATCATATATTTTTTTGGGTTGTATTACAACGTATTTTCCCGTGAGAACGAGATAATCTCCCGCGATAAAAAGTACTCTCCAGCCCTCCAACTACCTATACACAAAAAAAAAAACGCCAATCCGTTTCGATTTGAAAGAAGCGCAAACAAACACACTTTCTCATTTATAATATTAGTATGGATATACGAAACAGATAGGTAGTTTTCTGATCAGCACCACCATATCACCTGCTAACAAAAACAAATATAGCTCAAAGAATTTGGTTTAAATTATAGCTCCAGTCCAATAACAGTAACAACAAAATATATATTATACATTTGTAAGACAAGTTATATACATAATACAGATTAAATAAATAGTAAATTTTATGAGTCAAAATTAGTTTGGACTTGAGGAATTCTCTTGACACTAAAATAGATTTTTGTAAACCAAAATTCCCCTTATTTACTGTAAATATTTTTAAAATATACTAGTCCAATCTTTCCAATAGAATATATTATAACTTTCTACTTTCATTTCATTTCCTTAAAGTCTTTACTAACTATTAAAGATTATTATTTTTCTGTTACAAAATGTTCTTTCTGTTTATTCAGAACCATTTTCCTTGCTTATCATATTTCTTAAAAATAATGTGGTCATTCACCTGCAGGAGATGAAATCTTCTTTTTATCACCTCTAATAGTTCACAGCTTTTTCTTTCTGACAAAAAATAGCTCTTGTACATAATCAATTTAAACTGTAACAAATAAAAAGTAGGTACACAATATATGTTCACTTCATTTTTTTTTTATTCCACTTTCTTTGCTGTGCATTAATGTAAAGCTTTAAGTATAATTAATGATTAAATAAATTGCTTGTAAAAGTTCCTTGAGTATATTATTTTGAGCTTAATATAAACCAATTTAAAAATATATAAAAATTATGACAGAAAATTAGTAGAACTGCATAGCAAATGTTTATTTTAAACTAATTTTATTACACTAACAAAAAAATTAAAAAGAAATAGCTTACGGATCATTCTTATTGTAGTCACCCAGTGTTGTGTAATATAGCTGTAGGTAAACTCGCAGAAGAAGCGTAATAATTAACAACTTTTTTAAATTAGGTTCATAGTATACGTATATAGGTAACAAAATAATAAAATATAGCAAGACGTAAGTAGGTAGCAAGTTGTAGTATTAACTCATAAGTTTCATTACACTCAATATATTTTTAATTGAAGAATTAATATAAATTTCTATTTTATTAATAACGCTGTGTCAACAAACATTTAAGCGCGTATTCGTAAAAATCATGGATGACAACAGCTGATAACTTAGAAGTAGGGCTGTCAACTGACAGTTCACAGTTGAAATAATACATTATACAGAGTTCACTATTCATCTACAATCTATGGTGACAGAGACGCGAATGTCAAATCAGAAATCTCTGGGCGGGCGGCGGCATTCGGCAAACTAGACTTCTAAAAGACTTTAGGATGGAGTATCTTTTAATGAAAGGAGGGCGCCACACGTATTGCCTATTTACATTCAGTCTGAGGTTATGCAAATACTATATCTTTTGTACCTATTAGTATCAATTATTCCTTTTTTGCCTTACTTAACCACTTGAACCTCGCTTTACTTTAATCACTTATTACACGACGAAATTAGTAATTTATTTTGTGCTTAATGTATGATACACGCAAACTTTAAAAGTTTTATTTACTATATAAATAAATAAAATTTTAATTAAATGCCTACAACGTTAAAAATAAATACGTCAAAAATCGTTTAAATTTCAAGTGAAGCGCGCGCGATTAGCTATTGTTTTTGTGTAATTTTAAATCTTTAAACTAGTGAACTTATGCCATTACATACTTATACTATTGAGATACTAATAAGTGTACAATCACGTTATAAAATAAGTTTTTTGGTCCAACAAATTTTGATGTATAAAATTCGTAAAGTCAGTTGCCATTATATAACATAAATTTCGAATTGCTCTTTGATTTGGTGCCTGATGAAGATAAATCCTTAAGAAAAACTAATATAATTTCATATTTTCAGTTGTTTGTAGTATATTTCAATAGTTCTATAATATAAAATATGTTTTTTACAAATAGTACATAATATAAGCTGTCAAATTTGACACACTTAAACTCTCATCAAAGAACAGTTAGACATTGATTGTTATCGATAATATCGATATTTTATTATAAATATAATATGTTGAAAAAGTAAGAGTGCTTTATGCTTTTTGTTAGACACAGTGGAGAATAAAATGCAAAATAAAATACTCATATGTTTTATAAAATATAGTAGGTATATCTAAGAGCCTAAATACAAAGTCAAACATAATATACTACACTTTAATCGAAATAAAAAGACGTTCATTTATATCTATATAAATAAAAATCAATGACTAAATGTATCGAAGCGCAAAATTTGATAACGGCTGGACCAATTAGCCTAATTTTTTTGCAAATATTCGTTGAAGTCACGGAAAAACGTTACAATCACATTTTTCTTTGTCCTTATTACTACATTATAATTATTATGAACGCAACCTTAAAATGAATATAAACTGCTTGATAGCATTTGTAGGTTTTACACTTTCTCTTTCTACGTTATACAATTTGACGTTGACATTATTTGTTTGTTTGTCCTTCTTTTACGTCGAAATAAAGTGCAAGATTGTATTTTAAATAAAACTATCTTTTCGGATTTTTTCGCGAATTTATTTTGATTTTTGGTTCCCGACGTTTCGAATGCTTTACAGCAATCATGGTCACGGAAGAGACTGAGGTGTTAGATGTCTCTAAGGTATTATATAGTTGTTACAGACAGCCTACCCACAATTAACAAAATGAATTCAAAAATTGAAAAATGGCACTAAAGTACCTTACAATATTTTAACTTTTAACTTTAAATATTTTTATATAATTTTAATTAGCTATATAATTGAATATGGAATATTATTTATTTAATTTGAGCGGTTATTATTATAATTATTATAATTTTAAAAATATTACTTATTAATCTACATTTTTAGTGTTGCCATTATTATATTTATAACCATAAAGAAAAAATCATAATATTAATTATTTAAGCCACGTAATTGATCTATGTGTAATTTAAAAATTAAAATAAATTAAAAATAATAATTTTAATTTAAATTTGCTATTATTTAAAAATCAAATTATTAAGGAACACATTACTACATACATTTACAAATAAAAAAGTGAAAAATATTAATCAGAAATGCTATCATTTTGATCTACACAGTAAGAACTTACTACATCTACCTGTCTGTTATGTTTAGATTTATTATTAGATTTTATTATATTAATAACAGGATCCCATGACGATGATAGTACCCAGCCATCTTCCCTATTGAAATTTGGATATCTTTTAATTTCTATGCCTTCTCGAATCATTCTAGGGCGATATCGGTTTTCTTTCGCCAGGATTTGAGGTCTAGCGACAAAAGCCACATAGAAACCAATAAATATTTATTGGTACAACTCCCAGACGAGATTCGTGTTGTATAAAAAAACAGTGCAAACAGTTTTACAACCACCCCAAACAAATATACAAAATCATGAAACCAGTAATGATAACATTTACTATCTTGAAATATATGGAGTCAGCCGTATCGGATGAAGGTTAGGTGCGTTGTATAGTTTGTAATAAAAATTAAATTAACAATTTCAGAAATGTTCAGATCAATCACCAAAAACTTAATTATTATTATATAATTCATAAAAATACCAATATGCTAAATACGAAATCTTTACTATTCCGTAAGTTGAAATAAATAAAAATATATATAAAAAAAGAATAATCACGATCCGATTACTAGTTTCGGAGAAATGCGTGCATATATAATTATAGGTGTATGTATGTATGTATATGTGCATGAAAGCCCTAATAGATTATGGGTGAATATTTTGCAGTTTCAATATACATATAATAAAATTCTGAGTCGAATCTGTACATTAAATATTTTTTTGGAAAATCTTATTGAAATAGACATTATTATCGGTACAGAGGCCGAATCTATAGTTTTTAGAATTTTTGTGTTGTTTAGTGTTTTTGTATTATTTTTACTCTAAAGAACCGGAGGAATAGTCAATATATATATATGAACCAGCAAAATCATGGTAAGCAAGCAAATAATATTTTTAATTCCGAGGTGTTTATCCATTTAGAAATATAGTCGGGGTAGAAATATACCGTGATAAGTACCTGCATTAAAACTACATCTAGATCTAGTGACAAATGTGCTTAAAAAAGACAAAAGACAACTGCTACTTAAAAAGTTTGATTTGCTCACCTGCGACCTACGTACAATAAGAAGTAACAGATGGTTTATTTACTAAGTCTTATTTTTATTTTTACAGGAGAGCTGAGAGCAGTGGGGGAAACTATAATGAAGACCCAGGCAACTGGGGCAATAGATTAATCCCTAAAGTGTTCATTTTAGGATTAATCTGATGCCCCTGTTACAAACATCAACAAACCACATCAATCCAAAGAAAAACAAATGTAATAAAAGTAAAATTAATGTCTTTAATATTAAGCCATACTAACATTTGTGCTCATGAATGAATTACCTCAGCGGAACTCGAACCCGCGACCGCTGGTATAGCCAGTAGCGTCACTACAAACTGAGTCGAAGTTGCCATTATGCAAATGAAAGTTAAATATATTTTTTTATGTCCTTTATGTACATGTTATAAATATAAAATAAAAATATACTAATGATTCGACATCGCTTCGCTCGGGTCCGTCATTTATATGTTAATTTATATGTTTACCTTGCTAACCAACTGTCATCATCCCAAATTTTCATCAAAATCTGTCCAGTGGTTTTTGAGTGATTTTTTTTATAGAAAAAAGGGATAGACGAGCAAACCTGATGGTAAGTGGCTATCGCCGCTCATAGACATCTGCAACACACGGCTCTTGAAGACCCCTAAATTATAGTGCTCAGGAAAAACCTCAGGAGGAACATCACATTTTGCACGTGCGAGGTAGAAAAGAACGAGATGCACGTACATTTGTAGGATTTAGTCATGACAGATAGGCAAATTGTAAAAAATTCGACCTCTGTATTGTTAAATTGATTTTTAAACTAAATATTTAATTCATTCTCAAATAAGTTAGAATTTTGTTAAATGTATAGATACATTTTACTCATTGTTTCTGTAATTTATAATTAGATGTATAAATATTATTTTTGTTTTAGTTGTTTATTTTTCTTTTTCTTGTCTTCTGCTTCTTATTTTTTTTGTTATATGTGAAAACTTGATTGGTTGGTTGGTCGTCATCCATAGCCGATCCATAGCTGTCTTGATTGGTATTATTATTTGCTTCTGTTCGTTCAATTTCAGTTTTAATATGGTTTTGTGAATTCATGTTCGCCATGTGACTAGTGGCTAAATCCATAATTTTAGTCATTCGAGATTTCGGAAATGATAATAAAAATAAAAAAAATAAACGTCTGTAAGAAGGTACATCTACCTGATTCAGTTCGGCAACTACTACTAATTGCAACTGTCCGTGTAACTGTCCGTGTTCTGAATACTGAAAGTCACCAATCCTACATTCCGAGGGTGTCGTACAAGTAGACTAACCACTTGATAGTCCACGCGCTCATCTTAATTATTTTGAAGGATCAAGTTCATGCAAAATCACTGCTCCAAAACCGCTTTTTTATATATATATATATATATATATATATATATATATATATATATATATATATATATATATATATATATTTTCAGAAACATAGGAATAAAAAGGTTATTGAGGCTTAAAGTTACAACATAACTAATACATTTCTTTACCTATGTGATTACAAAAAAATAAACATACCTTTAATTAATAGTAAGCTTCCTTTCTCATGTACAATACATATTTCCACAACAATTAAGGCTTTATTTTTAGGCATTTTGACAATTAAAAGTGACATTTTGATATTTCCAAGTGTCTAAGTGGCAGTAACGTCTAAATAATGTATGGAAATGTTGTAACTTTAAGTCTCAATAACTTTTGACTCTTTTGTTTCCTCAAAATAATTTTCATATATTTGGACTCTCTATCACCTCCAATATCCAAAAATACTAAACTGCTACTACTAAATATATATTTTTATTAGATTTTAACTACTACCTTCTATTGTACTCATTTCTTGTAAACTTATTTGTATTTAACTTTTTATTAAATATATATATATATATTACGGAGCATATTCTTAACGTAAGCACAGTTGCGCCCGCACTCCCCACGGGACGGTTTCCGAAAGTTAGGTCACACAAAGTTAGGTTCCCGAAAGTTAGGTCACCCAAAGTTAGGTTTCCATAAGTTAGGTTTCCGTAAGTTAGGTTTCAGAAAGATAGGTTTCCGTAAGTTAGGTTTCCAAAAATTAGGTTTCCGTAAGTTGGGTTTCCGTAAGTTAGGTTCCCGAAAATTAGGTTACCCAAAGTTAGGTTTCCATAAGTTAGGTTTCCGAAAGTTAGGTTGTCGAAAGTTAGATTTTCGAAACTTTAGTCGGTGAAAGTTAGGTTTCCATAAGTTAGGTTTCCGAAAGTTAGGTTGTCGAAAGTTAGATTTCTGTAAGTTAGATTTCCGGGCTGCGATTTAGGATTGGGGACTCTGCCCCTAGCGGAGTGGGTGGTATTTCTGGATAAGGGACGTGATAGGAAGTCGAAATGTTAAATAAAAATTGTCCGCGAACATATGAGTAAAAATTTATTGAGACTTAAAGTTACAACATTTCCATACATTATTTTGACATTACTACCATTTAGACACTTGGAGTCAAAACGTCACTTTCAATTGTCAAAATAATCTCCAGATGATTGTCTTTATTTGTACTTTGCGTGAAATTCGAATTTTCTAGTTTTCTAGTCATTTATGGCACTCGCCGGCCGCTACCGCGGCACGCTCGCTTCGCTCGCTCGGCTCGTGCGTTGTGGCAACTGTTCTAACCTAACCTAACCAAGATATGAGGAATAATAAATAAATAATCTTAAATGTTCTAACCTAACCTAACCCAGATATGAGGAATAATAAATAAATAATCTTAAATGTTCTAACCTAACCTAACCAAGATATGAAGAATAATAAATAAATACTCTTAAATGTTCTAACCTAACCTAACCAAGATATGACGAATAATAAATAAATAATCTTAAATGTTCTAACCTAACCTAACCAAGATATGAAGAATAATAAATAAATACTCTTAAATGTTCTAAATATTTTTCTTTTTATTTATTTATTTATTAATAGTAATATTTTACCAACAGAAAAAGCAAAAATAATCAAATATAATCTGTTGTCATTTAAGCGGTAATATAAAACAAAGTGTCAGTTTTGCTTTTGTCAAAATGTAAGATCGTTTTGTTTGTGTTGTGAAATTATTAAAATATTAAATACAATAAAGCATTAATTGTTGTGAAAATGTGTAATGTACATAAAAAAGGATGCGTACTATTCGTTAAAGGTATGTTTATCTGTTGTAATCACTTATTTAGGTAAAGAAATGTATGGAAATGTGTTAGATATGTTATAACTTGTAAGTCTCAATAACTTTTTACTCGTACGTTTCCTCCAAATATTTTTAATATATTTTGACTCTCTGTCACCTCCCCTATCTAAAAATACCACCCACTCCGAATGGTGGTAAAGAAATATATGAAAATGTATGGAAATGTTGTAACTTTAAGTCTCAATAACTTTTTACTCATACGTTCGCGGACAATTTTTATTTAACATTTCGACTCCCTATCACGTCCCTTATCCAGAAATACCACCCACTCCGCTAGGGGCAAAGTCCCCAATCCTGAATTTGTGCCGATTTCCGTAAGTTAGGTTCCCGAAAATTAGGTCACCCAAAGTTAGGTTTCCATAAGTTAGGTTTCCGAAAGTTAGGTCACACAAAGTTAGGTTTCCATAAGTTAGGTTTCCGTAAGTTAGGTTTCCGTAAGTTATGTTGCGCAAAGTTAGGTTCCCGAAAGTCAGGTCACCCAAAGTTAGGTTTCCATAAGTTAGGTTTCCGAAAGTTAGGTTGTCGAAAGTCAGGTTTTCGAAACTTTAGTCGGTGAAAGTTAGGTTTCCGTAAGTTAGGTTTCAGAAAGATAGGTTTCCGTAAGTTAGGTTTCCGTAAGTTAGGTTTCCAAAAATTAGGTTTCCGTAAGTTGGGTTTCCGTAAGTTAGGTTCCCGAAAATTAGGTTACCCAAAGTTAGGTTTCCATAAGTTAGGTTTCCATAAGTTAGGTTTCCGAAAGTTAGGTTGTCGAAAGTTAGATTTTCGAAACTTTAGTCGGTGAAAATTAGGTTTCTGTAAGTTAGGTTTCCGAAAGTTAGGTTCCCGAAAGTTAGCTTCCCGAAAGTTAGGTCACCCAAAGTTAGGTTTCCGAAAGTTAGCTTGTCGAAAGTTAGATTTTCGAAACTTTAGTCGGTGAAAGTTAGGTTTCCGTAAGTTAGGTTTCAGAAAGATAGGTTTCCGTAAGTTAGGTTTCCGTAAGTTAGGTTTCAAAAATTAGGTTTCAGTAAGTTGGGTTTCCGTAAGTTAGGTTCCCGAAAATTAGGTTACCCAAAGTTAGGTTTCCATAAGTTAGGTTTCCGAAAGTTAGGTTGTCGAAAGTTATATTTTCGAAACTTTAGTCGGTGAAAGTTAGGTTTCTGTAAGTTAGGTTTCCGAAAGTTAGGTTGCGCAAAGTTAGGTTCCCGAAAGTCAGGTCACCCAAAGTTAGGTTTCCATAAGTTAGGTTTCCGAAAGTTAGGTTCCCGAAAGTTAGCTTCCCGAAAGTTAGCCCTTTTAATAATAAAATAATAAAAACAGTTATAGACAGTATTTGACATACTTATATAAAAAAAAACTATATGAGGGATAAATCCCTCACCATGCACTTATAAGATATTAAGTAGTATGGAATGTAGTAAAACAGTTGTTATTTTTGTTGAGGCACAAATTGATGCCACATTTGGCACAGCTAATAGTAGTATAGCCTGTACACTGTGGATACTTGCACCGAAGAGATACTCCAACATTTGGCCAATGCCCTACACCATCCGTTCGTACATCCTTTGGGGGAATTGGTTTTGACTGGGCTCTTTTCTTTTTGACTTGCAATTCATGTTCAAGGCTAGAATTGCTGAGTCGACCTCATTTATTACTAATGCCTTTATTGCATAAAACATAAGCCAACTCATTTCTGAACTCCCCCAAATTTAAAATATCTTTCTTTGCGACACCATCCTTTATAGCATTATGCCTATGGTGCCTTTGCCTTTGGTGTTTCTTTATGCTAGAAAAAGTCTTATTCAATCCATCAATTATTGGCCTTACTTTGTGCAAGCGGTCATGGCCTGGTTAGTTAACTGGTATATGACTATAATGGTCATTACAATGTATGTACTTTTTAATCTTTTCAAATTTGTTAACATCCATAACCTGTTTTATTGGATCATATCCAAATTGTCTTCATCAGTATGCTCGGGTAGAGGGAAAATGCTGAACAGACATATAAATTAGAATGCCTAAAAATTTTCTCAAGTCATGGTCATACATTACAAAAGGATTGTTAGGGTTTTGTTGTATGGCATACAAGTTTGTTTCTCTGACTATTTTTTGACACAGTTTTGGAGTAAAAAAATATTCAAAACACATGTATGGCGTTTTTAGGGCTTTCACTTCAGGTTCTAAATCTGTGTTGTCCCTAAATTCAATATTTGACTCTGAAAATTGAAATGGTCTATTCTTCCAAATCAGCTTTCTCTTGTCTAAAACCCAACTCGAGCTTGCAAGGTTTTCTGTTACTACAGATTCCATAGTATCTTCAATGAGAGGTGGGTTCTGCACTTCATGTTGTACATCAGCTAAAGGAGGATCGTTTTCCACATCATCTCCTTCCACCAAGTCTTCCAGAAGTTCATTTCTGTTAGTATAATAGGTACTTTCCTCATTGTCTTCTGTGTCAGACATTTCCATTCCATCTTCAGACAGATATCCTCCTTCTAAAGAAGCCAAGTAGTCTTCAATGTCTTTATCTCTTAGACGTTCCCTTTGAGAAGACATTTTGACTGAAATATAAACGAATAATAATTTAAATTTGAAATACATCAACAAAACAATAAATGTATTCATAAAGTGCGATTTCCATACATAGGAAGTGACGAATAATGCATAACGAGGGAAATATCCATCGTAACATAACAGTGGCCAGAACACACTAAACACTATGTTTTTCTGATAATCTTTGCAATAATTATAGAGAACATACCTTATTTTATCCGTAAATTATTTTTATAGTTTATAATTTGCCGCAAAAGTTTATGAAATATCACTCTGAAATCACAACACTCTAGAAAGCAATTTATTCACTTTGACAAGTAAATTGAAGTTGACAGCTTTGACGTTTATATTTATTTTTTCATTCAGAAATGTTGCTGGTACGTCAAATATTCGGATACATGTACGTATAAAATCAGTATGGTCACACCAGCTAAAAAAAAGTTATAATTCTTTATGATGGAAATTTCCATAATTATGAAATTAAGGGTTAGGTCACCCAAAGTTAGGTTTCCATAAGTTAGGTTTCCGTAAGTTAGGTTGCGCAAAGTTAGGTTCCCGAAAGTCAGGTCACCCAAAATTAGGTTTCCGAAAGTTAGGTTGTCGAAAGTTAGATTTTCGAAACTTTAGTCGGTGAAAGTTAGGTTTCCGTAAGTTAGGTTTCAGAAAGATAGGTTTCCGTTAGTTAGGTTTCCGTAAATTAGGTTTCCAAAAATTAGGTTTCCGTAAGTTGGGTTTCCGTAATTAGGTTCCCGAAAATTAGGTCACCCAAAGTTAGGTTTCCATAAGTTAGGTTTCCAAAGTTAGTTAGGTTTCCGTAAGTTAGGTTGCGCGCAAGTTAGGTTCCCGAAAGTCAGGTCACCCAAAGTTAGGTTTCCATAAGTTAGGTTTCCGAAAGTTAGGTTGTCGAAAGTTAGATTTTCGAAACTTTAGTCGGTGAAAGTTAGGTTTCCGTAAGTTAGGTTCCCGAAAGTTAGCTTCCCGAAAGTTAGGTCACCCAAAATTAGGTTTCCATAAGTTAGGTCACCCAAAGTTAGGTTTCCATAAGTTAGGTTTCCGAAAGTTTGGTTTCCGTAAGTTAGGTTTCCGAAAGATAGGTTTCCGTAAGTTAGGTTTCCGAAAGATAGGTTTCCGTAAGTTAGGTTCCCGAAAGTAAGGTTGTCGAAAGTTAGATTTTCGAAACTTTAGTCGGTGAAGTTCTGTTTCAACGCCTGCTGGGAATGTTAGAGGCACAAGACATGAACATGCAAATAATCATCAATGGCATCAGAAGAATGGAACAAGACATACAAACGAAAACTGAAAATTCAATAAAAATTATGACAGACAAACTAACAGACAAAATAACAGAAGAGATAGAAAAAATACGAAAATTAGTCATAGAAAGTAACACACAGATGCAAAATAAAATAGAACAAAGTATAAATCTAGATAAATCATATGCAGAGGCAGTGACAAGTACAATACAAAAACCAAAAACAGACACAACAGACAGACAGACCTACAACTTCGCTATTGGAACAAAAAATACAACGAACACAAGTAATGATGTCATTGAAGAAGTTAGAAAAGCAATAAATCCTAAAGACTCAGGAATAAAAATAGACAAAGTAAGGAAGATAAAGGACCAAAGGGTAATAATTAGCACCAGAAGCAAGGAAGACGCTGAAAAAATAAGAAACAACTTGAAAGACAAAGAATTTATAGTGGAAGAGAAACTCAACAAAAACCCTCTAACCATAATGAGGAATGTACTAAGTTACAACAAAGACGAGGACATCGTAGACACATTAAAGTCCCAAAATGCAGCACTATTTAAAGACATAAAACCGGAAGACTTTAGAGCAAAAGTGAGGCACAGGAGGAAGGCGAGGAACCCGCTGCAAGCTCATATAGTCCTGGAAGTTTCGCCTAAAGTGTGGAAAGCGGCCACAGAAGCAGGTAAACTATACCTGCAGATGCAGAGGGTGCCAGTCTTCGACCTGTCCCCACTAGTGCAATGCTCTCGCTGCTTGAGTTTCGGCCATGGCAAGAAGTGGTGCACAGAAGAAGTCGACCTGTGCAGCCACTGCGCCGGGCCCCACCTAAGAGTAGACTGCCCAAACAGAGAAGAGGGTAAAAAACCAGTATGCAAAAATTGCCAAGCAAATAACCAGCAGGATATACACCACAATAGCTTTGACAGCTGTTGCCCGGTGCGCAAAAAATGGGATGAAATAGCCAGATCCAGTGTGGCGTATTGCTAAGGGCAAGCAACAGGAACAAACAGTAGCCAACACGACACAGAACAATCCAGCACAGAGCAAGCTTACGGTGATCCAAGTGAACCTACAAAGGAACAAACTGGCCACCCATGAGCTAATGCTGGAATGTAACAAGAGGAACATCAAAATAGCACTGGTTCAAGAACCCTATGTCGGATCAACCGGAGAAATGGCGACGACCAGGGGATGTAGGATTGTCCAATGTACCCAGAACAGGACAAAGCCGGTAAAAGCGGCGATCCTGATATTCGGCGAAGGATTGCAAATAAATTGCAATCCCAAACTAATATCAGAGAACGTCGCCGTGGCGGAACTGATTATGGGTGCATGGAAGATCACAGCACTGTCGGTCTACTTCGAAGACAGCCTCCCGATAGAGCCATACTTGGATTGGATAAAGAAAATTAAAGACCGAACCAAAGGGCATCTCTTGATTGGCGGCGACGTGAACGCCTGGAACACCTGGTGGGGAAGCGAAACCACCAATCATAGAGGTGAAGCAATGTTGGGGGCTGTCGGCGAGATGGACTTGAGCGTGCTGAATGAAGGGAATCTCCCGACATTCTACACCATAAGAGGCCGCCGGGAATATAAGAGCTGCGTCGACGTAACAGCATGCTCTGAGGGACTCCAAGGGAAAATCTCCGGATGGAGGGTCGACCAGGGTATCATAAGCTCAGATCACAACGCGATAATATTTGATATAAACATAGGAAATAACCAACCCAAAGTTCCTCTTGGGTCCACCAGGATCTTTAACACAAAAACATCGATTGGACTGAATTTAAAAATAAATTAAAAACGGAATTTAAAGACAATAAATTAAACAAAATAGAAATAGCTAAAATAAAATACATATCTGAATTAGAAACAATAGTAAAAACATATATAGAACGAATAAAATTAACAAGTTTAGAACATATACCAAAGAAGAAAATAAATAATAGGATAAAAATACCCTGGTGGACACAAGAACTAGAAAAATTAAAAAGGAAAATGATGACTAAGAAGCGAAGGATACCCTGCTCGGCCCCCTCCCGACGCGAGCACGTCGTAGGAGCATACCTCGAAGCCAAACTTAAGTACGAGGCTACAGCGGAAAAGGAACAGGTCAGAAGCTGGAAGGAGTTCTGCGGAAAACAGGATCGCGAGAGCATCTGGGATGGTATATACCGCGTCCTGAGAAGGACGACGGCAAACCATGAAGACCAAATGCTCATGAAAAATGACACGATACTGTCTCCCGCAGAATCCGTCGGGCTTCTGGCCGAAACCTTCTTCCCACTCGACAACCCCGAGGACGACACTCCGTCACAAAGACAAACTAGAGCCTTTGCTACCGGTACCGAAACAGGAGCCGATGATGACCCACCCTTCACAGAAAGCGAATTAACAAGCGTCGTGAACAGCTTTAACCCAAAAAAGGCTCCTGGAGGGGACGGCTTAACAGCGGACATATGTCAAAAAGCTTATGAAGCAGACCCAGAAATACTCCTGGGAATAGCAAATAAATGCTTAGAACTATCGCACTTTCCAGCAGATTGGAAAAAGGCGACGGTAGTGATCCTACGGAAGCCCGGGAAAGGTGATTACACCAATCCTAAGGCATTTCGACCAATAGGATTACTACCGCTGCTTGGCAAGATGCTGGAAAAAGCGATGGTTCGCAGAATTAGATGGCATATACTACCTACGCTCAACACCCGCCAATACGGATTTATGCCACAGAGAAGCACAGAAGACTCCCTCTATGATATGGTAAATCATATCCGAGCGGATATAATAGACAAAAAGATTGTTGCAGTCATATCCCTCGATATAGAGGGAGCCTTCGATAGTGCATGGTGGCCGTCCATCAAAAGCGGGTTGATCAAGAAAAAATGTCCCCCAAACTTACTAAAACTAGTAAGTAGTTATCTCACTGACCGCACAGTGGAAGTGCGATACGCCGGTGAAAAGTATGTAAGACAAACAACAAAGGGTTGTGTACAAGGATCAATAGCGGGCCCCACCTTTTGGAACATCCTACTAGACCCACTCCTAACCGAAGTGGAAAAATACGGCGTACACGTACAGGCCTTCGCGGATGATATAGTCGTGATAATCTCGGATAAACAACCCAAAACAATAGAACAGAAAGCAAGAGAGGTTCTCGACCATGTGTATGAATGGGGTGTCAAAAATAAACTTAAATTTGCACCGCACAAAACCCAAGCGATGATCGTAACTAGAAAACTAAAATTTGACACACCAATTATACACATGGGCGGGAAACCAATCGAATTAGTTGATAAAATCAAAATTTTAGGAGTAATATTAGATAACAAACTGACATTTAACGAACATATAAAAACTACTATTAGAAAAGTTGCAATCATCTACAAACCATTGGCAAGAGCAGCAAAATTAACATGGGGCTTGAATTCCGAGATCGTCAGGACTATCTACACGGCGGTGGCCGAGCCTATAATACTGTATGCCAGTAGCGTTTGGGCTAAGGATGCTGGGAAGTGGAAAAACAGAAAAGAGCTTCATAACCTGCAGAGAGGATTCGCGCAGAAGATCTGCAAGTCATACAGGACCGTCTCCTTCGAGGCAGCCCTGGCACTTGCAGGCCTTCTGCCACTCGAGCTAAGAGCAGAAGAAGCTGCTAGGCTCTATGAAGCGAAAAGGGGTAAACCGCTGGCCCTGTTAAAGGGAAGAGAGGTAGAAACAAAGATACCCTACCACAAACTACCCCACCCCGCGTTAGAAGTGTCGATCACATACACCTGTCTCAAAGATCTCAAACCGGAAACCATGGAGAAGCACAGCATAAATGGCCTGTGCATCTTCACGGACGGAAGCAAGATCAGTGACGGGGTGGGCGCGGCACTGTCCTGTTGGAAGGACGGGCAGGAAACATTGAGCAGAAAATATACCTTAGCGCCTTTCTGCTCAGTGTTTCAGGCCGAAATGTACGCGCTCCACCAAGCCACTGAAATTGCAATGAGATCTCGGGAAAATGAAATAGACATCTTTAGCGACTCAAGGTCATCACTCGACCTACTCAGTAGATATGATACAACCCACCCACTAGCGCTCCCCGCAAAAAAGAATATACACGACTTAACAAGGACAGACAAAAAAATTAGATTTTTCTGGGTAAGAGCGCACGTGGGGATAGTGGGGAATGAAAAAGCCGACGAACTAGCTAAAACAGCAGCCCATAATAGAAAGATAGCACTAACATACAGCTCCTTCCCTATTTCCTCCTTAAAATCAGCAATCCGCTCAGAAACAATATCCAAATGGGATGAAATATACAAGAGTAGTGATAAAGGCAAAATAACAAAAATTTTCCTACCTAGTATACAAATAGCCTATAAATTCATAAAGAAAACGACACTAAACCCAGTAATAACCCAAGCATTAACAGGTCACGGCGGCTATGCTGAATACTTGGCGAGGTTTAAATGTATTGCCAACCCAGGTTGTCAATGTGACCCTGGCGTTGAAGAAACCATACTCCATCTTCTAACACAATGCCCAAGATTCAGCATGGCACGCTGTGACCTGGAAAGCCAGACAAGCATTGACGCATAAACAGCACCAAAAGATCTTTATAGCCTTCTGTACATACGTTACAAAAATTGTAAATAAAAGACACAGCACATAAAAAAAAAAAAAAAAAAAAAAAAAAAAAAAAAAAAAAAAAAAAGTGTTCCTTTTACCCATTCGCCTCCCGCATCATAATCGCTAGACTTTTCTAGCGTCCTCATGTTGCTAAATGTAGAACAGAAGAGAACGTGACCACAGAGTCATAAAACCTGGAACATGTAAAAACAATAGCAATAACAACAATAGTCATAAAATTAATAGCCATAAAAACAATAGCATAATATATTAAAATTATAATTAGTACTTACCGATAAGATATAATAAATCTAAGAATGTAAAAATAGCATATACCTAAGCATAATAAAAAATATGTAATAAACCAAATGTAAACCAAAAATATCGAAATACAATATGTACTATAGTATAAGAAAGCCTAGAAATAACAAAGTCTCTGACCAGTGTCAGAGGAGAACTGTATAAAAACAAAAAAAAAAAAAAAAAAGGTAAGACGGAGAATGTTAGGTTAATAAAAAAGAAAAGACCTCGGAAAAATATAAAATATTAAATAAAATAAAGTAAATTCAAGGTTTTATAAAACATGTACGTATGTGATCGATAAAAAACCTCAAAAAAAAAGAAAAAAATTAACCTAACCTAACAGCCAGCCAGCCAGCCAGCCAGCCAGCCAGCCAGCCAGCCAGCCAGCCAGCCAGCCAGCCAGCCAGCCAGCCAGCCAGCCAGCCAGCCAGCCAGCCAGCCAGCCAGCCAGCCAGCCAGCCAGCCAGCCAGCCAGCCAGCCAGCCAGCCAGCCAGCCAGCCAGCCAGCCAGCCAGCCAGCCAGCCAGCCAGCCAGCCAGCCAGCCAGCCAGCCAGCCAGCCAGCCAGCCAGCCAGCCAGCCAGCCAGCCAGCCAGCCAGCCAGCCAGCCAGCCAGCCAGCCAGCCAGCCAGCCAGCCAGCCAGCCAGCCAGCCAGCCAGCCAGCCAGCCAGCCAGCCAGCCAGCCAGCCAGCCAGCCAGCCAGCCAGCCAGCCAGCCAGCCAGCCAGCCAGCCAGCCAGCCAGCCAGCCAGCCAGCCAGCCAGCCAGCCAGCCAGCCAGCCAGCCAGCCAGCCAGCCAGCCAGCCAGCCAGCCAGCCAGCCAGCCAGCCAGCCAGCCAGCCAGCCAGCCAGCCAGCCAGCCAGCCAGCCAGCCAGCCAGCCAGCCAGCCAGCCAGCCAGCCAGCCAGCCAGCCAGCCAGCCAGCCAGCCAGCCAGCCAGCCAGCCAGCCAGCCAGCCAGCCAGCCAGCCAGCCAGCCAGCCAGCCAGCCAGCCAGCCAGCCAGCCAGCCAGCCAGCCAGCCAGCCAGCCAGCCAGCCAGCCAGCCAGCCAGCCAGCCAGCCAGCCAGCCAGCCAGCCAGCCAGCCAGCCAGCCAGCCAGCCAGCCAGCCAGCCAGCCAGCCAGCCAGCCAGCCAGCCAGCCAGCCAGCCAGCCAGCCAGCCAGCCAGCCAGCCAGCCAGCCACCAGCCAGCCAGCCAGCCAGCCAGCCAGCCAGCCAGCCAGCCAGCCAGCCAGCCAGCCAGCCAGCCAGCCAGCCAGCCAGCAGCCAGCCAGCCCAGCCAGCCAGCCAGCCAGCCAGCCAGCCAGCCAGCCAGCCAGCCAGCCAGCCAGCCAGCCAGCCAGCAGCCAGCCAGCCAGCCAGCCAGCCCAGCCAGCCAGCCAGCCAGCCAGCCAGCCAGCCAGCCAGCCAGCCAGCCAGCCAGCCAGCCAGCAGCCAGCCAGCCAGCCAGCCAGCCAGCCAGCCAGCCAGCCAGCCAGCCAGCCAGCCAGCCAGCCAGCCAGCCAGCCAGCCAGCAGCCAGCCAGCCAGCCAGCCAGCCAGCCAGCCAGCCAGCCAGCCCAGCCAGCCAGCCAGCCAGCCAGCCAGCCAGCAGCCAGCCAGCCAGCCAGCCAGCCAGCCAGCCAGCCAGCCAGCCAGCCAGCCAGCCAGCCAGCCAGCCAGCCAGCCAGCCAGCCAGCCAGCCAGCCAGCCAGCCAGCCAGCCAGCCAGCCAGCCAGCCAGCCAGCCAGCCAGCCAGCCAGCCAGCCAGCCAGCCAGCCAGCCAGAATCATTACCGATATTCACAACGGGAAATTTAACATATATTTATTAACACCCGAGCAATTACAAAAGGAACTAAATATTATCGCGGGTCATCTTCGGAAAGACTAAACGTTACCGGTGGACGATTTCCACACCGAATTAAATAATTTATACAAAGTTTTACGAATTAAAACTAGGATGACTCAACAATATTTAATTTTTGAAATATCATTTCCTCTCGTAAGCAGGGATCATTACATACTTTACAAATTAATTCCCGTCCCGCGTCAGGTGGAACATAATATGATAACTGTTACTCCAATATCAGATTACGCAGCTATCAATTTAAGAAAGGACACTTATTTTCGGATAGAAGATTTGCAGTTGCAGAAGTGCCTGAAAAAAGATCAAAGCTCAACATAGAGAGATGATTTTTCATCTTAACAGTCCAGAAAAGTTTTGCATAATTAATCAAACAACACAAAACTGTAAAATTACTAGTTCTATATGTTATCAAAAATGGACGGAGCTTAATTTGCAAAATTATTTATATTTCTATTGCGACAGTAACATAGAATTATTTGCGACGAGCATGTATTTTCCCAAAATTTAAGCAATGCGGGTATTATCCACTTGCAACCAGAGTGTATCATTAAGGGGGATGTTTTTATTTTATTTTCATATCAACAATTAACAAACACTATTGATTCTTCAACCGCGGATACATATACCATATACTGAAGGCCGTAGCGATCGCGACATCTGGCGGGAGAAAAAGGCAAAATTCCTCCCCATTAGATAAAGATCTACAGCTATCACATAGATACTTATGTTATTTTGATAAAATATGTCCATAGTTGTTAGAGGTAACTGTTTAGCTGTGCATTTATAAGTAGAAAAATAAGAGAGGACTAGCGGAAAACATAAACAAAGAGGAAAAACAAAAACAAATCTATTCCTCGGGAAAAGTACATTTTTATAGGATAAAAAGTAGCCAATGTGTTATTCCAAACTATAATCTATCTTGTGCCAAATTTAATCCAGATCCGTTCAGCCGTTCTGGTGTGAAAGAGTAACAAACATCCATACTCACAAACTTTTACATTTATCCTATACTAATATTATAAAGAGGTAAAGTTTGTGATCTTGTGATCTTGTGATCTTGTGAGTTTGTGAGTTTGTGGGTTTGTGAGTTTGTGAGTTTGTGACGTTGTAGGGGGTAATCTCTGGATCTACTAAACCGATTTTCAAAATTCTTTTACCAATAGAAAGCCACGTTCTTTCTGAGTGTCATAGGCTATACATTAACCCGAAGAATGAATAGGCTTTTTCGTGGTAGTCGGATTTGCAAAGTAAGTCGGAGAAAAAACGGTCGAACGAATACGTTTCTTACGAACGCTGCCTTAACGATGAGAGATATATGATTATGTTCTAGAGAAAAGTTGTAGAGCTTAATAATGCCTACTAATGTCAGCGACAGCACATGTCTAACTTTTATATTTAAGTCACAAAAAGTAGTTTTTTATATTAAAAAAATAATTTAAACCGGTAGGTCATGTTTATTGGTCATATTATCAACAGTTATGAATTCTTATCAAAATAAGTAAATTTATTGTCTAAAATGTTTAAAACAAAAGACTTTTCCCTTTTACTGCATATAATTTGGACAAATGGTTAAAGAGATAATACAACAATGATACAACGACAATAATGACGACATGATTGGCTCAGTTTGTAGTGACCCCACTTGCTGTGCCAGCGGTCGCGGGTTCGAGTCCCGCTAGGGGGCATTCATTTGTGTGATGAGCACGAATGTTTGTACTCCAGTCATGGGTGTTTATATTTATAATATGTATGTATTTAAAGTTATATATTTGTAGTGTATCAACTATCTGGTATCCATAACACAAGCCTGCTTACCTTGGAACTAGATGGCGCTGTGTGTTAATGTCCCAACATATTATTATTAAACATATTACATATTCGTAGGTATGGACAAACCTGAGCGAGCTGTTTGTCTGTTTTTCTGTTTGTACGGGCTTATCTCCGAATCTATTGGACCGATTTTAATGAAATTTTGCATGGTGATATCTTATATCCCCGGTCAACATCTAAGATATTTTTCATTCCAGAAAATTAAAGAGTTTCTGTGGGATAGTTAAAAAACTATAGTAACTTTTACAGCTTAGTACATAACAACTTACGCACTTAATTTAGTAAAATTTGGCATTCTGATACCTTATATTGCCGGTCAAACAACAGGTTACTTTTCATCCCGGAAAAATGAACGGTCCCGTGGGATAGATCTGTTTGTGCTTTTCTAGAGGTGAACCCGAGCGAAGCGAGGGTGAGCCGCTAGTAATATTTATATACACATATTACAGAATCTTTAAAAAAAATAGAAAAAGTTCCATTAAAAAAGAACAATAGAAGAATTATTTACCTATATTACATGTATCTCAATTAAAGTAATATATTAAATTATTTTTCAATAATCTTACCTGCCTATAATAAGAATGATTATATTGAAAACAATACTGTTCTTGGTTTGAATATTATATTTAGCAGAAAATAAATAGCTCGCATGATTTCCTTTATTTCACGGTGAACAAAACTTATTGCCAAACATATTCCTCTTGTAAGATCACATCTGTAATTAGAAAATGATCCAATTATAATATGGAATTCAATTTAGTTTTAAAATATGCCTTTATATAAAATTATAATAATATGTTTGTTTGAATGAGATTTTCAGAAACTACTAATCTGATTTAAAAAAAACTTTTTGCATTAAATAGCCCGTTTATTGAGGAAGGCTATGTATTTAGTGCATATATCATCTCAGAAAAATGTATGGTTCCTGTGGGAAAGATTGGTTTTTGTCTAGGGACGAACCCGAAGAAAATCGAGGGTGAGTTGCTAGTATAATATATAGTAGGATTTGCTTTCAAGACAATAGTAATTATTTTCTAATATAATTCAAAAAATATTCAATTGTTATTGAGTATTTGAGGCACATTTAGACTCTGAATGTAGAGCCCAATCCCAGTATGAACTGGATGTGTGTATTGACCATACTAAATATCTTTGTAATCTAAACATATATTAGTTATAAAAGAAACTAGCACTTATCTTGCACTTCCTTTTAGCCAAAGTACTTGGGAATATTAATTACATATTATGTAAATCCTCGAAATGAAAATAAACCATGCCTGACACAGTACTAACTACTAAAAGATACCATCTACGAAAAATAAGCAGGTAAAAGAATAAAACTCACCAAGCAAATAGAACATAGGCTCTGTGTCTCATAAACACTTATTGCCTATATTAGGTGCATGGTATTTGCGAAGTAAATGCTTGTGTTTACATCCTGAAAATAATAGATTCCTATAATAATACACATAGGTAAGTACTTATCCAAAAATAGTTACTCATATAATTTAAAACAAACATAAATAGTTTAGGAGGTATGTACCATGTCCATGTATTAATGGGAAATATTTAATATAATAACCAATGACTATTTTAAATAAAATTAAAAAGTGCTTATTAACCAATGACTATGTGACTGAAGTCAATATTGAAATATTAAATTGTTATCAAACAATCTTCAACTATCTTTTACATTTTCGTCTTATTCCATTCACATTCATGTTGATAAATATTATACAACAGTTAGTCTATTATTTATATAAATATACTAATAAAACGTGAGGCGTTTGAAACTATTATGAATACATTGTAACAAATAACATTTATCATTTAATATGGATATTGGATGTCGGATGAGTGATGACAAATAAAAATTAGCGATGGGCATTCAATGAACGGACTAGTTCAATAAACCGGCCGACGGTGCGTCGACGGTTCGACGGTTCACGTTTTTGGAATGGACTAGTTCATTTCATGACGTAAACAAGGAGTTGTTTATCGTCCGTTTAAAACAGAATGTAAACTAATTTCAACTCTAATGTTTAATAACAGTGGTTTAATATTTGAATGCGAGCTTTAGAGTGAGATAGGCCTATTATAGTATTGTTATTGTCGTGGTCATTGTAGAAACAAAATGCTATAATTATAGTTGCAATTTTTTGCAAGTGATAATATTTTTATGAGCGCGTAAATTTTAAGATTTTTAATTTATTCAGTATAAAATGTCATCATTAAGAATTAACCAAGTCTAATCTTACCACGGCGGACGCGACGAATCGTTCCGTCTCGCAACATAAACTAGTAAAGATAGAATAAGTAGACTGTCTACAGTCTAGCGTCTACAACTACATTGAAGTCGAAAGCGGAATGTGAACTATAGTCCACGATTTGAACTAGTTGATCGACTAGTCGATGAAATAAAATGAACGGTCTAGTTTCGTTCACACTAAATACATACGTCGACGACCCATCGCTAATAAAAATCGCAAGTGATATGTAAAAGTAACAGCTAAAGTACGCGTCTGTGTCACTGAGCATATCATATTCGTAAAATAGTTACGTAACAGCCCGGTAATATCACAGTAATGTAATATGTAATATTACCGTGGTAATATTACATATTACATTACCGTGATAACTGTAACGGTCATGACTCATGAGTCAACTTTGTTTTACGAACATTGTGTAGGTCTAGGTGGCTTAAAAAAAAGAAAGAGACAACGATATCAGAGTAATGAGTATATGAGAGGAATATATACATCTTTGTATAATGTTGCCACCAAAAATACAATCTCATATTCTCTATGATAATGATATTCAACTGCCTCGGTGGTGTAGTGGCTATCATGTACGGCTGCATACCCGGAGGTCCTGTATTCGAGTCCCGGGTCGGGCCAAGTTTAGTTATTGAGTCTTTCTGTTAACGTAGTCACAGTAACACCGCGGAGTTGGAAAGTTGTTGGTGTTTCACCCCCGTGCCTCGGAGAGCACGTAAAGCCGTCGGTCTTGTGCCTTAACTCTTACTGGTCGTGTCGATTAGTCGTCCCACCGGAGTATGAGAGTGTCAGGAATAAAGAGTGCACTTGTGTCTGCGCGTACACTTATGCACTATAATATCTCCTGCGCAGTTAGCTAGTCTCAATGAGATTGGCCGCCGTGGCCGAAACCGGTCAGGAGAACATCATCATCATCATAATAATGAGCTTATTAATTGATTTTTAAAGCATATTGACCTTGAAAATACCTTTAATATATTACTCTGATGTCAAACAAATGTATTTAATTAAAAAGCTTAATATATTTAATTGATTATTATGTAATAAAAAATAATGATATGGAATGTAATGTGTGGCGGCTGGCAGCACTAACGTCACAAGAAAAATGTCTGCCGCCGTTTTATTACTTATTCATTTGTAATAAATAAACTAATTCCATTTAATTCTACATTACATTGATAACGTTGAGTTGAGCTTGCTCCTCCGTGGCTGTGCTTTGGTGAAATTAAGTGTGCATTTGTGAAGTATAGACTGGGTGTGCAGATAGTGACTCTTGTTTGATTTTGTCATTTGTGTTTATTTTCTAGATGATCATTACTTACACATACATTTAATTTGTGAACAAATTCATGTATTCATCTAAAAATCGTAGGAAATTATCGAGAAACGCACTGTACTTGTGCATAAAATGCAATACAAAGTATCTTTAAAATGCACTGTAGTTTAAACTTCCCGCCCTAGCTCCTACTCTCTTTTTTTTTTTTTTTTTAACGTTGGGAAATGCATTTACGCACGAGGTGTGGGACTCACCGGCAAAGCCAGTACTACCCACTAAAACCCAACAAAGCCTTCCCCCGTCTTAATGGGGCGTCGCAGGATCGCTTACGCATTCAACTACGACGCCTCGACGGCAGGTCTGCCAAAGCAGACCACAACAACCACGGGGTTGCTCCAAGGTCCACTCTGCTATCAGAGAAGTACCAGGAACAACCCGCATGGTACACCGCCCTCCCAAGAGGGCCACCTCCCACCGCCCACCGAAGTGGGCCACCTCCCTGTGCGTTTCTTGGCTTCGCGCCCGGTTGGGTTGCCGGGCACTACTGAGCCTCCCCACCACGACAAGGTGAACGCACGTTGGGGGGGAGCTCCTACTCTCTAATTTTAGTGGGTGGTTCATAGATGGCGCTGGTCGCTAAGGAAAAAATCCCTCCTAAAATTTGTATGAAGTCGTTAATCGTTATTCTTCCGAGTAAAAGTGTTCTGTGTACATAATCCACCGTTGAAGGCGCTGATATAGTCGTTTTTGTGATGCTACATCTAAAGTAAAGCTAAGGTCATCACCTCCCTAGAGTGAATATGTTCCTTGGTCATCACGCAACGACAATCGATGGCCTGTTATCAATAGAAGGGGGCCCTTCTACTACTGACGCCAGACACGTTGTGCTCCCGAATTTTGATAAATGTACTAAACAATGTAACACTTGAATGACTCATGACAGTCCGGTGACGAGCACCGGCCAAAGAACCCAAGTTACCTAACCGGGGGTGTGTGGGTCCTTCCTTCTGCCTCTCACAATAATAGAGTCTATATAGTCAAAACTGTCGTCCCACCGGAGTATGACAGTGACAAGAATAGATCAAATCAAATCAAAATATTTTATTCAGCATTAAATTATTACAATTTTTTACTGAACGTCATGAGTCTACTACCAGTTCGGAAAGAAGAAGCCTCAGATCTGACAAGAACTGGCGAAAGAAACACAGCGGGACTAATATTATTTCATTATCTTTTTTTTTTTATTAAGTTAAATTATAATTTACAATATTTCTATCAATTTGAAGTAGCCTGGAGGCGATCATTTCATTCCCAAGGTGTGGCATCTTCTATAAAATCATTTATTGTATAATAGCCTTTAGTACACAAACGTTCTTTAACATTTTTATTGAATTTGGCGATAGAAGCCTTTTGAACATTTTCTGGGATCCTGTTGTACAAGCGTATACATTATCCATAAAATGAATTACCGACTCTGTGTAGACGAGTCACAGGCATTACAAGTTTGTGTTTGCTCCTAGTATTAATGTTATACATGTCACACTTCTTGGGAAATTCGTGTATATTTTTACAGACATACATAACATTTTCGTACACGTACTGAGAAGCAACAGTCAATATATTTATTCTTTAAACTTATCTCTTAATGACACTCTAGAACCTAAACTATAAATTGCACGAATAGCTATTTTCTGCAGGACAAAAATTGTATTAATAGCAGCTGCATTTCCCCATAGTAAGATACCATAGGGCTTAATACTATGAAAATAACTAAAATATACTATGCAAGCTGTATCTACATCAGTAAGAAGTCTAATTTTTTTTACCACGAACGCTGCAGAGCTGAGTCTACTCACTAGCCCCTCAATATGGGGGCCCCACTGGAATTTCGAATCTATGATAATACCTAGGAATTTAGTGGACTCTACAGGTTTTAACACTTCGCCATTTAATGTTACACCATTATCAACAAGTTTGACATTAGGTGTTGAGAACTTAATTAATTTTGTTTTTTTATTATTTAATAATAAATTATTTGAATCAAACCAATAGACAACCTTTGAGAGAGCATCGTTTACATCGTCGTACATTAGCGAATTGCGCTTCACTTTAAAAATAAGTGAAGTGTCATCAGCGAATAATACTATCTCATGTTTGTCCTGCACAAAAAATGGCAAATCATTAATATAAATTAGAAAAAGAAAGGGGCCAAGAGTAGACCCTTGTGGAACCCCCATATCTAATGGAGCTCCAGGAGAGAGAATAGAGTGCGTCCCACCGGAGTATGAGAGTGACAGGAATAGAGTGCACTTGTGCGCTATAATATCTCCTGCGCAGTTGTCTATTCTCAATGAGATTGGCCACCGTAGCCGGAATCGGTCAGGAGAACATCATCTTCATCATCGTCAAAACAATACTTCATTTTTCAATTTATCTTTATTAATAAGTCACAACATATTTTTGAATATTAAATAGTATTTTATTCTTACATTTTTCACATAATAACATAGAAAATTTAAATTAAAATTTATTTTATAAATATCGGTATTATAGAAGTCAAAATCATTCTGTTTCACTCATTCAAAGAGTGCACGACACGAGGCTTACGTGAATGTGTTGTTTCATTACGTGTCACTTCTTGGAGAAGCAACTGGGACACAACTGCATCCCGTTCTGGTTCCTTGCTCGATCCAGACACTTTTGGTACAATAGGATCCTGTAATCTAGGTTTTGCATCTACTGTAGATAAAGACTCTACTAAACCAGGCACCGAGGTGGGCGTGTTTTTGGGCAGTACTTGTTGTTCCTGTAAAGAAAAAGACTCGTATTCCATATGTTCTGTGGAATCCTGTTCTGGCTCAGCAGCGCGTCGGCGGCGGTGACGCACGCGGCGGCGAGTGCGGCGCGGAGGGTCGCATGAACCTTCTTCCGTCTCTCTTTCATCTTTGTCTGTACTTATTTTAGAATCTAATATTGCAAGAGCCTTGCGTTTCAAGTTCCACAAGGATTGAGTACTATCATCAGCTTCCTCAATGTTGTTCAAACTTTCTGCACCAGTGACATTAACTGTTGTGTTTTTTCCTGCGATGGCTTTTGATGTTTCTACACTATCTATGTGATCTTCACTGATAGCTTTTAAAGTATGTTCACCATTAGCTTCAATATTTTGAAGTTTATTGTCAGATGTGAAATTCTCTGAACATGTATTCCATTTACCCGATAGATTTGTTTTATATTGACTATAAGATTTACTGTGGGGATCCACATTATATTTATTTTTTTCTGAATCTCTATTGTGTGCACTTTGGTTAACTTCAGGTAATGGTATGACTCTGCAATTAAAAATGCTGTGATAAATAACATATTTTATAAGTGAGAATGTCAAAAACAATAGCAAATTAATTTTATTTAAGTAATTAAAATGAGGAAGTTCTGTGTATCTTTTCAATCAAGTCTATACCAATGTCTAAATTATAAAATTACGAGCAGAACCCGTGACTTCGCTCGTGCTAAAACTACAAAAAAATGTCAAAAAAATAGTTTCATACAAACTTTCATCCCCTATTTTACCCCCTTATGGGATGAATTTGGAAAAATGCTAAAACGCTATTAATTTAATTTTATTGAAGAGCATTAATACCAAGTAATTCTGATCATAAATATTTTTTTGAATCATAGTATAGCATGTTTTCCCATGGGAATTAGATAATCTCCCATGGTAAAAAGTAGCCTATGTCATTTTCCAGCCCCCCAACTATATACACACAAAAAACCACACCAATCCATCACTCCGTTTCGTCACATGAAAGAAGAACAAATAAACACATTTTGACAATTATAATATTTATAATATTATTATGGAAGTATGGATACTAACTACTAAATTATAATAAACTTCTTATACAACATAATTCATATTACAATGTTAGCACATTACTTAATACTTATATTTCATTTTATTAAAATTTACCAGTACTTTCCCTAAGGTTACTAAGACTTGTTGTTTGACAGTAAAATTTTGTTGTACTATTTAATTAACAAGTAAGATCAGAAAGTAGGGAAATATTTTGTGTTTATAAATATTTAGGTTTTTTCATTGAAATCTATATAGAGCTGAGAGACCAATCATTTGTTCAGGTTCAGCAGTGAATTTGAAGTTAAGACATATTGTATTTATAAAGAAAATAAACACTACAAATGTTTATTTATGGAATATATTATATATTGCAAATCTAAAAAAAAATCTACAATTTAATAAAGTTAATATGAAGTTAATACTTTCTTAGATTTACGCGAATATTTGACATTTTAAATAAAACTATCTTTTTGAATTTTTTGCGAATTCATTTTGATTTTTGGTTCCCGACGTTTCAAATGCTTTACAGCATCCATGGTCACGGGAGAGACTGAGGTGTTACATGTCTTGAAGGTATAGTTGTTACAGACAGCCTACCCACAATTAACAAAATGAAAATTGTACCAATTACATTACAATATTTTTTTAACTTTAAAACATTTTTATAATTTTAATAATAATAAATATAAACATAACAGACAGGTAGATGTAGTAAGTTCTTACTGTGTAGATCAAAATGACAGCTTATCAGATTAAATTTTTTTATTTTTATTTTTCATTTGTAAAAGTATATAGTAATAGTGTTGCTTAGTAAGTTGTTTTTAAATAACAGCAAACTAAATTAAAAGTATTATCCTTAATTAATTTTAACTTTTTTAAATTACACATAGAACAATTATATGGCTTAAATAATTAATACTATATTTTATATTTTTCTTTATGGTTATAAATATAATAATGGCAACACTAAATATAGATTACCAATTAATATTTTAAAATTGTAATAATTATAAAAAATAATAGCAAAATTAAATAAATAATATTCCATATTCAATTATAATTAAAATTATAAAAATGTTTTAAAGTTAAAAAATATTGTAATGTAATTGGTGCAATTTTCATTTTGTTAATTGTGGGTAGGCTGTCTGTAACAACTATACCTTCAAGACATGTAACACCTCAGTCTCTCCCGTGACCATGGATGCTGTAAAGCATTCGAAACGTGGGGAACCAAAAATCAAAATGAATTCGTGAAAAAATCCGAAAAGATAGTTTTATTTAATATGAATTTATTAATATGACTAACTATAATATTAATTTACAATAATTAGTAAGGACTCCAGACTTGATAAGGTAGTACTTTTATATTAACTTAATTAAAAATTAGCTTTTAAATATTTTCATTTTCAATAACTCTAACAAATAAGAAATTACTCTCCAAAAGATTTTTTACTCACTCAATGAAATCGTCAGGATTCAGCAGAGCCAGGGGCTCAGATGATGGTAGCATGTGTCCGTTCGTAATGAGACAAAAATTCCCAGGTAAAGTAAATACTTTTTGTATTCGTTTTTCTAACCAGCGAACTGGACGATTGCGAGTTACTAATAAGTAGCACCTGCTCCGAACATCTTTAAAATACCGCTGCAGGCATACACTCACACGAAACGCCGATTTCATATTAACAAGAGATTCTGATATTTCAGATTCATCTGAACTAGTACGACGAGTAAACATGTTGAGCACAGATTTATTGCTGGAACGAAATTAAAATATTAAGCTTTTATCCATTTTAATTTACATAAGAAATATCAAGCAATTACCCTTGAATAACTGTATTTTGTTATTTGACATTTGTATTCACAGACACAGGTGACAGGTTATAGCGCATAGATGACAAAGCGGCTCAACCATAGACATAGAGAGCACAGCATATAGATTATACAGACTCATAGAGTGTCAGTGTTTCTTTGCCAGACGTGAGCAGCTTGAAATGGCGGAAAAGCGACAGTGGCAAAACTAATTCGTGGCGAGAAGTCTTCTGTATTAATTGAAATATGATTAATTAATGCAGATAGATGTTTATAACAATTTTACATTCCACTATATATTATAAAATTTCATTTATAAATTCAAATTCGAATAAAAAACAGGTATTGGTCGCACGTTCGCTTTTTCTTTTTCTAGAGAGTGGTCAATTTCATGAGAATATTGCTCACGCTCCGTCCATCTCTAGGTCTATGGGCTCAACGCTCCGTAACGCTCAAGGCTAGAGCCTTAATCTGTGGTAGTTGGCGCTTTCAATTTGACCAGTCAATTCATTTTTGATGATAAACTTCTTTAGGTCTTAAACTTAAAAAAATGATATTTATTTATGCGAGAGATTTAGACTACAATATGAAGTTAGTCATTATTAGACGACAATAAGTTAGTCGTTAAATCTCCCTTAAATATATTGTGAAGTGATGTCTATTGTTTATATTCAAGATAAATTTATTCCGGTACTATGGCTCACCCACACGCTCGGGTTCGTCCCTAGTTGTTTCTGGATTGTCAAATGAAGTTTTTTCCACAATTATTACATTAGTGAAAACCGCAACCAAATCGACTAAGCCATTTCTGAGATTTAAGAGAATTAATATATAAACAAGTACAAAAAAATATTCACCTATAGACAGTTAAAAATCACTTTCTTTCAAATGATGTCCACATAGCCTTAAATATAAAGATTGTGATTTCGCCAATTTTTGGTCGTCTTATTGCTTTGGCCCACAATAAATTCTTCAGATTTTGTCTTTTTGGAACAAATGATATCCGTTTTCCTTGCATCCTGGCACTGCACAATTTGTTATTTTAATTAAAAAAAACCATCCACGCTGACGCTTAGAGCTTTACTCTTTAGACTTAACATTATACTGAGGGCTAGAGTATACATAAGTATACTCTAAGACTAGAGCCATAATAGCCGTAGTACATCCGGCGGAAGAAAAAAGCAAAATTCTTCCCCATTCACAATCAGATAGATTTTCCTTGAATAGCATTATTAGCTCATTGTAAAATTAAAGTTTAGTTGGTGGTACTAAAATTATATAATTTTTTATTTTATACAAATATTTTTATCTGTGATTTACTATTTAAATTTTTATGCCCGATGCATTTGTATAATCTGTATATAACTGCCAAATTCTTTATTCCTATCAAATAATATTTTTTTAATTTTTCGGTAACGACTAACGAACTATCTAATATTTCTGGCTTTTTATTTCTTTATGTATTATTTAGCTTTATTTGTAAACATAGGGTGTGTTTTCTGCGTCTACGAAAGTGAACCAAAAAATAAGTAAGAATTTTACAGGAAGATATTTACCCAAACTGTAATGGTGTAAAACTATAAAATTGTGAGCATTGCTCACCGTAAAGAAAAGTTTATGTTAGAGAGTTCAAAATGTCGAATGTAGAAAACGTATGCCCTCAAGTTCTGCGCGGTGTGGCGCGAGAACTACGGCGGTTGGTAGCTAACCCTCCCTCTGGTATTAAGTTAGTGCTTCGAGAAGATGACCTCACTGATGTTGTGGCGCTTATTGAAGGCCCAGGTATATACTGACATATTTAGCTTGTTTATTTTTTTAGTTTAATGTTTACTTGTTCACGACGCATATATTACAACCAAAGAATATATTTTACCTAGTCTGCTCACTTCTTATTCTGTAGTAAATGCAATATAAACATATTTGCATTCATCATCTATATTTAACAGTATTTTGTAAATGTTAGTAAACTAAAATAAGTTAACTAGTATACTATCAACTTATCTAATGTATGTAACAATATTTTTTATCTTATAAAATGAAAGTACTATTTGTATTTTCACAAGAAAATTATATTAGAATATGATGTATAATTTGAGATAGGTACACTATTTAAATCATTGTGACTTCAAATATGTGAAAATATTCAAAACAATACTTGATTATTTATAAGATTTTAAAATCAAGTTGTACAACTGCCTATTCTGATATCTATAATATCACAAAAATATTTCATTTGCCATCAATTCCTAGTATTAAAACAGCACTATAGATGGAGCTGGATTCAAAAGTGGGGTACTGGTTCGGGGGGGGGGGGGGGGGGGGGGCAACAATTGATTAAACCCCATGGCTCTGATATTATAAATCAGAAAAGTGACTATACATTAGTAATTATACATTAGAATTAAAATTACTGACTTCAGGTTTACTAACTTTATTTACAAAAATATTAGTTATTTTGTTGGTATTACAATTTGATCTGTTTAAATAAATACTATGCAACTAGTTTTGTTCATTTTTTATGATGCGACAGATTTAAACTATTATGAAGTTAGTCAGTATTAGACTACAATATGAAGTTAGTCATTAAATCCTTTAGTATAGTATGAAGTGATGTTTATATTCAAGATATTTATTAGACTAAAGATGTACAATGAAATCAGGCAGTGTAGTTTTACTTAAAAATTAATTAAATTTATTATATCTAATCTAATATATTTAAACGAGCAATTCTTGTATATATATATATGTATGTATGTATGAATTTAGCCCTTTTTAACATCCCACTACTGGGCACGGGCCTCCCTTCAATACGAGGGGGATCAGGCCTATATATATATATATATATATATATATATATATATATATATATATATATATATATATATATATATCAGATATATAATCTGAATCTCGGAAAGGGCTCTAACGATTTTTATGAAATTTAGTGTACAAGGGGTTTCGGGGCGATACATCGATCTAGATTAGTCTTATGCCTGGGAAAACGCGTGTTTTCGAACTTTAATATGGTTTTCTTTTGCATTATTCCACGCAAAATATTATGTTCGATAATTTTGCACGCTCGAATATAAGCATCATGTTCAAGCGGCCAAGGCGCAAGATTTAATATGTGTCCGGGTTAGAATCCCGGTCGGATACAACGGTATAATTTATTTTTGTTTTTTTTTGTATTTATTCAAGATTTTTGGTTTTTTTTTTAAAGAAATTGTACTTTTGACCAAAAATTCCAAGCGTAGCTCGGTGGCCCAGGTACTTATTATGTAATGGGTATACTTATGTAATGTCATGTACCTATTCAGTATAGGTTATCTTACTAACAATAATTTTGCTAATTGGTCTTAATCACAAAATGTGTTTATTTATTATTTGTTTGTGTGTATTGTGTCTCCAGCGGGGACGCCGTACGCCGGCGGAGTGTTCCGCGTGCGGCTGGCGCTGGGGCGGGAGTTCCCGCTGGCGCCGCCGCGCGCCTTCTTCCTCACCAAGATCTTCCACCCAAACGTGTCGGCGGCGGGCGAGGTGTGCGTCAACACGCTGAAGCGCGACTGGCGCGCCGAGCTCGGCCTCGAGCACGCGCTGCTCGCCGTCAAGTGCCTGCTCATCGCGCCCAACGCCGACTCCGCGCTCAACGCGGAGGCCGCGGCGCTGCTGCGCGACCGCTACGACGACTACTTCGCGCGCGCCAAGCTCTACACGGACATACACGCGGCGGCCGCGCCCGCCCCCGCCGCGGCCGGCGCGCCGCCCGCCCCCGGCGCCGCGCGCGCGCCCGCCCCCGGGGGCGGCGAGGGCGGCGAGGGCCCGCGCGCCAAGCGCGAGCGCCGCGGCGGGGCGCCGCCCGCGCGCGACAAGCGCCGCATCCTGAAGCGCTTATGAGGCGCCGCCGCGGCCGCGCGAGTGTTGTCATGAGTTTATCGTATAGGAATGTAAAAATGTGTCCTTAGTTGTATTTATTTTCTAATAAATAA
Source organism: Brenthis hecate (assembly GCA_951806755.1). Taxonomy (NCBI): domain Eukaryota; kingdom Metazoa; phylum Arthropoda; class Insecta; order Lepidoptera; family Nymphalidae; genus Brenthis; species Brenthis hecate. Next base: position 74,355 of record OX638281.1, read on the forward strand.
TGATAACGTAAACTAATTTCGTTGTTTTCATAACTAATCGACTTTTAGCTCATAAAGGGAAGAATAACTTACTGATCTGCATAAATATTATAAATGTGAAGGTTTTTGAGTATGGTTGTTTGTTACTCTTTCACACCAGAATGGCTGAACTGATGTGGATGAAATTTCGCACAGAGTCTGGAAGAACACATAGGCTACTTTTTATTCCGAAAAAATGTACGGTTCCCGTGGGATAGGTTTGTTTTTGTTTTTTGTAATTAAAATTATATATAGGTATATATATATTTTTAATATTTTTTAAAATAATAGCTTTCATACCTAATTTTTTAATTAAAAAGTATTAGGTACATAACTTTATAATACAAAATAATTTTAGTGGACTATACCGATTATAAACTTTAAAATGTATTCAGTATTCAATTGTTCACCTTTTAAAAGTAAACCATAATTATAAAGCCATGGGACCTCGCACTTCTCGCTATGAAATTAAGCTCTGACAGTAGGCAATGAAACATATTTCATTAGTACATACTATTTCATATCGTGTACGAAAATATAAACTCGTACTCAATATAAAAATGCAATTATTGTCAACCATCAACCATTTGTTAACCATCGAGAAAAGTAGATATAAGTGCGTTTTGATGTTACCACAAGTACGGTTAAGTGACAGATCGTTATTGATAATAATGAGTTTTCTTTGTGTCATTAAGTGCTATTTAATATTTAGTGATTTTTTGTACTGGTTTAAGGCAGTGGTAGCCCAGTGGTAACGCGCTCGCTTGAGAAACCGAGTGAAGCGAGTTCAAATCCCGGGTCTCGCACCTCTGATATTTTCATGTGCGAATCATTTCCAACATGATTACCTCTTGTCTTAACGGTGAAGGAAAACGTCGTGAGGAAACCTGCATGTCTGAGAGAACCTAGCAAGTTTTCAAATGACATGTGAAGTCCGCCAATCCGCATTTAGCCAGCGTGGTGGACTATGGCCTGATTCCCCTCGTACTGAAGGGAGGCCCGTGCCCAGCAGTGGGACGTTAAATACTGGGCTGAATACTACTAAGATTTTAGTATGAACAGGTCTAATGAATATTAATTGGATCTATTTTTCCCTAACGATAGAAGATGGGGTCTCAACTGAAACAAATGTTCACAAAAATCGCCATATAATGGAGTAAAATGATTCTTGTAATAAAAAATTATTTCTGAAATATGTATACTCTAAATAAATCTCTTAAACTTAAGGTTAATAAAATAAAAGGTTATTCTATATAATTTTCGTAATTAATTTAAAATTTTAGTGATGGAGAACATTGTTTGTAATATGGGTATAAAGATGGCGCTGAATGTGTTTACTAGATAGGCACAGTCCTCGCGCCATAAGCTCAGCTTTGCATTAGTGTGAGTGTACACACAAGTGTACGGAGAGGCGCGGCTCGCGGCGCGGCGGCTGGCGCGTCCCGCGCGTGGTTTTTACCCGTTTTTACTGGTTTTTGAAGCGCGGTCTGAGCCGCGGCGCGTCCCTTACGTGTCATCTCCCTGCCCTGCACTTTCCGCATATCACCTCTTGTACCGTTTGCAGCTTAACGTATGATATTATTTTGTTATTGTGTTTGAATTATTATATTATTATCATTAGTGAAATGGCTTCTACTGTAACTAAATTGACTACACGAAAACCATTAAGCAGCCAAACTAAATAAATGTTGTGCAAATAGAACGATATCGAGAAGTAAGTAAGTAGATAAGTATCGATTCAATCACTTTTACAATCCCTCAAGTTTCTGGGTATTTAAAACGCTTGGATGTCAGTAAGGGACCAGGACCGGATGGTATTCCACCCTTGTTTTTACAGATGTTACCATGAATTAGCTGAACCATTAGTAATTCTGTTCAGAACTTCCATGAAGTTGGGTGAAATGCCTTTACAATGGAAAAGATCGTTTATAACTCCCATATTTAAAAGTGGTAATAAACACGATATTTCAAATTACCGTCCCATTTCAAAACTAAGCTCAATTCCTAAATTATTTGAGAAAATTATTTATGATACGCTCTCTCAAATAGTTCGACCAATTATAATCCTAATTTCTTAATGCATGGCACTGTTCTTCTTCAGATAATGGATTATAGTGCATATTTACAGATGGTTATTAGACAGTGGATTGACTTTTTATGAGTTTTTCACCATGGAATAAAACTATTAAGATTTTTTAAATTAGCTTAATAAAATGCAAAATGAATTTTGCAACATTACTTAGATTTACGCGAATATTTGACATTTTTAATAAAACTATTTTTTCAGATTATTTAGCGAATTTTGCAATATTTAAAACCTTAGTTTACACAATATATTTATATAAAATAAAATAGGCCGAAATTTTGCGGGTCAACGACGTCGTTTATCCGTTAGAATTGCCCAAATTAGCTGTGTCCAATTTCTTCGTGTGGGGTGCGGCATCTGTAGACTACAAGTACAGTAGGTACCTATTATGTCATCTGTGATTGTAGTAAGTTTGGGTAAATAGAAACACTGTTAATAAAAATAAAAAATATTGTTTATATATTAACTCTTAACATAACAAGTCATGGTTAGTCTTCAATTTAGCTTAGGATTTACAATTAGACGACAAGTGAGAACAATATATTTACCTCAGCCTTTAAACTTCAAGGCTTTATACCCTGTGTACCTGAGCAAGAAAGGTCACATATGCCTTTATTTTTATCAATAACGAGCATTTCAAAAATACCTTATAGGAAAACTATAATGACTTAACGCTAGTCTGTTGGAAAATCTTTCTATACATTTTTCTATATAAATATTATTGAAAGAATCTGAGTTTAAATCGTTGGACTTATAATTGATAAATGATGTTCATATAGAACATGATCGTAAATATTGATGTAGGTAACAGAGAGCATGCTTGATCGTCGACTTCAAGTCACAGTATAAAAATCCATACAGTCGGCGATCGCACATTGATTTTAATGGAAAAGCTTCAAATACAAGGATTATCAATATTACTCATTTTCAAGGCGATCGATTTGAAAGTTAAAATACTGTAGTGCCATGTCGTGGGCCGTGGCAAGTAATACAGTTATACCTGTCAACCGTAATGCAGTCTCTCAACTGTCATATAAGTATGACAGTCCGGTGCGGGTTGCGCGGGTGTTAAGTGGGGACTCCGCACGATCGTCGATCGCCCCTACTTCGCCGGCGGACTGTATGGATCGGTACACTGTGGACTGTGGCGGAGGGCAGTGTAGAGACGGCCTAGTGGTCCTGCTTGTCGTGCAGTGGCAGGTCCTCGTGGCGTGGCGCGGGCGCGGGCACGGGCCGCAGCACCGCGCGGTGCAGCCCCGCCGCCAGCGCCGCGCCGCCCAGCGGGCCCACCCAGTACACCTGCGACAACACACGCTTAATTTATTTAGGTCTCCAAATACCTAGTACCTTGTAGGTACTGTGTACTGTTAAATTAATTACCTAACAACATATTGCGACATACAATTGAAACGTTAACCATATTACTTTACTAATATAATATTAAAAAGCTTATGAGTTACTATTGTACGTACTATTGTGTATGATGGAAAATGTATTGACGCTTACCACTTGCGGGTGTTTATGTGGGACTCACCGGAAAGAAAAGCCAGTACTACCGACTAAAACCAAACAAAACCTTCCCCGTCTTAATGGGGCGTCGTAGGATCGCTTACGCACAATAACGATGGGATTGCTCCAACCGTCCACTCTGCTATCAGAGAAGTACCAGGAGCAACCCGCATGGAACACCGCCCACCGAAGTGGGCCACCTCCCTGTGCGTTTCTTGACTGACCTGCCAGACACTAATGAGCCCCCCCCCCCCCCCCCCATCACGATAAGGTAAACACACGTTGGGCGGGACCATTATATAGTGACTACCTAGGTACCCATCAACTCTGCGTAATCAATAAGTATAGTAATAAGTATTTAATAAATAAATTAGAAACCAAATAATTCATTATAAAAATGTTTGCGTTTAAACATCACGAAAGAAATAAACACTAACCCAGTGATCAGATGCGAAGGTCTGCAATAGCGCTGGCGCAAAGCTACGCGCCGGGTTGAGACTAGCGCCCGTCATCACTCCCTGAAATCGATATTTCGTATCTATTTAGTAAAATCAAGAATACTTAAATATATAATTATTAATTGTATTAACATCAATTTTTATAGAATGAAAAAGTGCGCCATCTAGTGACAAAAAGAAACTTCACTTAAATCAGAGTAAATACATAGAGGAACAACACTCTTTAACGTTAACATACCGTTAATATCATTTCATAAAGTGTTATGTTAATAAAATTTAATCATTTAATGAAGTAATTCAAATATGTTTGTAGATCTCGCTCCCACTAGCATACTTGAAAATAGATCATGAGTTCCTGACACACGGTGCTTTTTGCTAATACATAATGTTAGATCTATAAGTAAATTAAAATATGTGTATCATTTGTTCATTATTGAGCCGGACGTGGTTAGTTGTTTTTGTGTAATATATAAACGATAGGACTCACTCCGGCGTAGATGAGTCCGGCGAGCGTAAGGCCGAGCTTGATGGAGACGGTGGGGTCGGGCCCGACGCGCTCATGTGCGCTCCACGCGGCGCACACGGCCAGCACGAGCACGCCCGTGAGCAGCGCCTCCGTGCCGGCGGCCGCCATCGGGCTCACGCTGCCTGCGCGTGTGCCGCCTACGGACGCCGCCACATCCTCGAAACTTTTAGGCGAGAGCAACATGAGCGCGCCGAAGCCGATAGTGGCGCCGAAGAACTGCGCAATAGCATACGCCGCGGCTGCCAGCACCGGGATCTTGCCGTAGAGCAGAGCGGCTAGCGTGATGGCGGGGTTCATGTGCGCGCCGGACGTGGGCCCGAATATCTCCACATTGGCGAGCACCACCAAACCGAAGGCGAGTGCGGGGTGCGTCAGCGGTGGGTTCGTGCCGTCCGGCAGTGGCAGCAGCGCGGCTATGCCCAGCAGCATCAGCAACGCGGTCGCCAGCACCTCGGCCACAAGCGGGCGCCACCAGCGACGGAGCCACGCCATGACACCTCTCTCGCTATCTAAATCTGAAACCAACCATACACAATTTAATATACCTACTTACTTTATGATATTAAAACGTAACATATAATAAAATACATATAATCTAGATGAAATATTTTAAGGAAACAATGATTTTTACGTATTGTGTACCGAACATAGAACCCAAAACACAATAAGTGATCGACCGAGTTTATACAAAAATTTCAATTATTTATTACACAAAAACCATTATTAGCAGAATTATAAGTAACATGTTTAACAATACTACTCTCATTTACATGAGAAATTCAAAATTTACTTCGAGCGTAAGTCGCTCAACTATGTAGGTATTATATCTATAGGATAGGTACATCTACTCGTAGTACAAAACAAAGTCGCTGTCTGTCTGTTTCTCCGATGATTTCTTCCAAATCACACAACAGATTTTATACAGTTTTCACTAATAAAAAGAACAGTAAACAAGGAAGGTGTGCATATACCTAATAGGGAATATGCGTGATTTTTTTTAATATTTTTTACATAATAGCTTACATCCTTATTTGATTGTTAAAAAATGTCCAGTTCCAAAAAACTAAAATTTAATATAAAAAAATCTTCAAAAATATCGTACCGATACGTATAGTTTAGACGCCAGCCATTTTGAAACGTGACGTCAAAGTATGATATAACAGAGCCAGTTCTGCCAAATTATTCTATTCACATTCGGTCTGGTGATTTGCGAACTCCAATGGCGTTGCGGTTCAAGTTTCAACTACATACTTTAAATTTCTGAGAAAAGCTTTCATTCTGTTGTATAAAAATTACTGTAACTTGACATTTAAAAGAGCAACTGTTGAGTTCCTCACCAGCTCTTCTCTGCTTACAGCTCTATATATTAGGCTCTGAATTTTAAATTAGTTTGCTAAATGCTAATGACGCATGATTACCACAAAATATTTTTGTGACGATCATTATCTCATCCAGCTCGTTAAATGCCGTTGTAGCAAATGTATAAATGGGAAGTCCACTTTGACACCTAGTGGTCGGTATGCCACTGTCCTGTTTGCAACAAGTTGGCACGCATTAAATACCGGTATGCGGTAGACATACCGTAAGTGCAGCATATTTACTAGTTTTGAATAAATTATAAGCTACTTGTCTGATTTACATATAGAAAGGTGAGATAAGATTCTGATTATCTATATATAAACATTTTGCATTAATACAATATGAAATATCTAATAGCGTGCGATTATGTATGTATTATTTACAGATAGGTATATTATGAGGTCGTACTATTATGTATGTACATTTATGAACGTAAATGAGAGTGATTGGTTGATTTCGTATTAGACTGGTATTATCAGGTAGGTGACGACTGTTAATGCGCGTCAGGTCGCGTCCGACGTCTGGCGAGCGCGGGCGCTGCACAGTGCGAGCGCCACATTACTACTCTTGGAATATAATAATTCAGCTTAAATATTTTTCTTAGTGATCTGTCGCTTTTGCTGCTATGTATAGTAATTATCATTTATAGCGCGTAGGTGTAGTCATCGATAGAGCATCGACCGCAAGCATTAGCTAACGAGTTTTAGACAACACCAAAAGTAAACACGTTCTAAAGTCAAATTATTCCTCTAAATAACAAATAAAAAAAAGTTTACAGATTATATTTATCCTGCTCATAAAACTGAGTAAAGAGTATTTCCTAAGGATGTCCTCGTGCCCTGCGTTTGTATACAACATTATAATATGTTTGAGCCTTAGATACCTTTTATAATTTAACTAAATAAAATATATTACAAATTTTATATTAGATACTATAGTATCTAATATAATATTTATCTATAATATCGCTCAGGTCACATTAACACTCCGGGAGTGGATTGCACTCGCACTCTCTATCCTATTTAGTCTGGACTAAAAGACTGACAAACGATAATTTAACTCAACTATTTAGTTGTAGTTATATAAAAATAAAAATATGCTATGTCGTGTGTATTTGATTGTATGTTGTATCCATTAATATATTCAATCAGTAATATAAATAATTAAACTTCTAACATTTCGTAATTCAATTATCACAACACCGAAATTCCGCTGTACAATTTTACGCGCGACATAAATTGTTTTAATACGCGTATATTGTGAACTTTTCTAAGCTCCGCACACTAAAAATAAAAAGCTCGGTGGCAAGCAAGTTCGCTTTACAATCGATGTATTCCCGCAGAGGAGTGTAGGTCGGTCGTATGGTGTAGAGCGCGAGTCGCGAGCGTTATACTGACCGTTGTGTGGCATGGCGGGCGACGGCGTGTTGCTGCACGGGCGAGACGGCGAGTGCGGTGAATGCGAGCGCCGCGGGACTACTGGCCGCCTACCGCCTGGCGCCGCGCAAGGCTTGCGGAAGCGCCGCCCTGCCTAGTACCAGCGCCGCGGGACTTACTCGTATCACCAGAGAAAGCACCGCGTGCTACAAAGTTTCGGCTACCGGAGCATTATCCTTTGAGTTACTTAAAATAAAGTATTCTTTTTTATAATATAACATTAGCAAAAATATCTAGGTGTCTTCTACGATTTCTTCGAAAATTTACGTTACAGAAATTAGACACCCATAGTACCCATTATTAGTACGTAATTACGAACAAAAGGTGGCAAATGCTAAATATTGTAACGTTTGGTTATTTATTAAAAACTATGTAAATGAAATTCAAATTCCCAATTGTTTGTATTTGGTAGTGTTGTTCTTTGCGTAGATATTTCGAGTTATGGAAATAATGTATCCGATAATATTGTGTGTTTAGTTTTTGAGATAATTGTGTCAGAACCTTTGTACAGTAGAGATTAGAGTATCTACTTACTGCTTTAATACAAATACATTATGTCATATGCATAATATATATACTATACGGCAATTTGACTCATATATATTTTTATTACTAGCGACTCACCCTCGCTTCGCTCGGGTTCGTCCCTAGGGTATGTATACAACTTCCCTATTTGAATCGGATATTATTAAATTTTTCATTGCTTTCATTTTTTTTTTCGTGGGGACCCCATTTTCTTCTGAAATAAAAGTAGCCTAAGTTACTCCTTATTATATCAGCTATCTGCCAGTGAAAGTCCCGTCAAAATCGGCTTAGCCATTTCAGAGATTAGCCGGAACAAATAGACAGACATACAGACAAAAATTGTAAAAAAATGTTGTTTTGGTATATGTAACATGTATATATCCAATATCCATATGCATTTAGTAAAAAGCTGTTATTTTGACATTTCAAACAGACACTTCAATTTAATTTATCTGTATAGATTTGTTTTTGAGTAATGTTACCATCGTATAAATATTGACAAATGTTGACATTAATATTTATGCGATTCTGTATTCAGCCCTCTTTAACGTCCCACTGCTGGGCACGGGCAATACGAGAGGGATCACCGAACAGGCCATAGTCCACCACGCTAGCCAAGTGCGGGTCTCAGACAGAGAAAATCTAGTAAATTTTCGAAAGACATGTGAAGTCCGCCAACACGCACTTGTCCCTGATCCCCATACAAGCAGTGGGACGTTATAAAGGGCTGAATACAATACAATACAACATTTTCTATGTTCTCTGTCAAAATTAAAGTTCTTTAATTTCGTTAAAGAATAAGGAAAATCAGTTTTAATCAGCGCCAGTGACGTGCAAGATGCACAAAATATTACCCAAGACTCTATCGCGAGTCGCGACGTATTTGTTAGTGGGAGTCGCATGACCCCCGAACCTGGATGTACTTGATTTATGTGAAGTTACCTTGGAATCTAACGTAAGGCCAAGATATTTCTCTTGGGGTGTATGTCGAATCGTAACTTGATTAAACCTTAAGGGAGTAAAGTAAGGAATAATTTTATTTTATGCATGAAAAAGAATGTTGAAATAATGGTTTTGAAACATTTATTGTCAACAAATTTTGTTGAAACTATTAGTTTTTAAGAAAATTTCAGTAAAATTAATAAGTCTTTCTGGGCGTTTCTCAATAATTGATGTATGCATTGACTGATGAATGTTTTTGATTTTTATTTCGTGATTCAATTGTTAATTTCAATTTGTGACGTACGTGCTGTGCGCGAGGCGAGCGCGGGCGCGGGCGCGGCGCCGTAGCCGTCCTCGCGCATGTAATTAACTTCCGGAGAATTGCTTGTAACAATTGTATTCATTTACTCCGTCATGAAACGTCAAAAATTCGTATAGTAAAGGATCCGCACTAGAAACGACCTTCATTCACCCATCTGTTTAATGAATAGAAGATATATCTCGAGTGGGTTTTCTAAAAAAATCCTGACCAGACTATTTATTAATTAAAATTCAAAAATGAATTTTTATTAAATATTGCATCATGAGTTTAACAAATAAATTTAACACCAACCGAAAGTATGAAACCCATAGAATATATAAACGTTGGGTTGTCTATTTTTTCCTGGCGTTATGAGTTGGCAGGTATAAACAGGTAAATCGATAATAACAGTTATTTTCACCTATATTTTTGTTTAATCAATGAATATTATATTAAAATGAGCGCTATTTAATTGCAAATACGATGATATAGGGTTATCTGTAAAAAATCAGGCTTGAATGACGGTTATCGACTTTTGAAAGGGGAAAATTTTATGCGTGACCCAGGGTTGACTTCCAGCGAGGGAACTGCTCAACTATGTTAAATTACTTTCTTCTTTCTTTGCTTCTACTACATATGTCTACACTAAAAAGGGAAAATTAAAACTTAAAAAAATAAGACTTAAAAAAAAAGCACTAAAAAGTAAAAAATAACTGATTGGTAGATTTCATTTCCTATAGATACCTAATCGATATTTTCAAAGTCGGTGCCAGCCCGAGCCGATACAAATCAAAGAACACCAGAACTTTCGCGTACTTTTGAATACATAAGCTTGTAGAGCTCAGCATGACTCAGAAACAGATGTGTCTGTAATTCTTTAGCTAGCTATTATTATTACCCTTTTTAAAAATATTATAATTTTACCGGTGGTAGGACTCTGTCATGCCTGAGGAGTCCGACTAGATGGGTACCACCCCCTTATCTATTTCTCCCGCCAATTTGTTGTGTTCCGGTTTAAAGGATAAAGTAGCCAGCGCAATTACAGGCAAGAGGCATATCATCTTAGTCCTCACAGTGACAGACCCACCTGCGGCTCTGCATTTTTGTAACATAAAACCTAAGTGCATGAACATGCATGCAAAAAAGTGCATGGTGTTATAGGCGACAGGTACTGCTTTCCATCAGGTGGGTTGTCTGCTCGTTTGCCACTGAATACCATAAAAAAAACTTACCATACAAACCGTGATACCATTCCATCAATATACAACCTTTAAATTAGGTATAATAACTAAATCAATGTTCAAAGTATGAGAGGGTACATTGTCACATGTTAATAGATCTCGATTCGATGTGAAAGAAGATAGAGAAATGGTTCAAGAATAGATCCTAGTAGAACCCTCATACTTAATATATCCCCAGTCTTTTGGCGCTAATATCGATCGAACTTCTATTGTTTAAATATGGAATCTGAAGGTGGAAACCTTATCTTTAACACAATTTCCACTTTCTTGATCAATGGCGTCCACTAACGCTACAGAAGACTCAGTTCAGTCAGAAGACTTAGCTCTAAGAAGAGCCGGCGAAAAGCTTGACAACTTCTGGTATAATAATATATAGTATAAGAATAGTATTTTTGTTTGCAATATCCATTACAATAAATAGGTATTAGAATAAGCATGAATTTCTTTATGTTATTTATTTGTTTATCAACAATTGCAACAATTTTTATAAAAACTTTAATAAGATAACAAGTGAGTAGAAAATATTTAGGTACAGAATTTTAAATTGCCCAATTATAAAAGATAAATTTGCTATTAATACAAGGTTAGGTAGGTACAAGTAAAATAAATGCAGTACATACATAATACGTAATATATGTTTAATTACATTGCAGTAACAAAAACAACAGTGAGAAATAAGAATGGAAGTAACAAAACACAATATTCTTAGTTAACGGACAAAAGCGCGATGTTTATTATTTATTTGCGTATGATAATGAAGTCACTAATTTATACCTAATAATAAATCTAAATTTGTTGTATAACTTGGTAATATATATATATATATATATATATATATATATATATATATATATATATATATATATATATATATATATATATTTATAATAATATTTTTTTGTAAGTATAGAAATTGGTGAGTGCATGAAAAAACTAGAGGATGCACCTTTTTGCCGTCTCTATATTAGACAAGAAAAATAGTGAATCTATGATCTTTTAAAAACTAATGTCAAGGTCCTCCACTTCACTAGTTGTTTCGATTACTCCCAAATTATTGATATAGTACTACAATGATACATACTCGTATATACTCGTATGTATATATCTATTTATAATATAACATTAGGATCGGTATCTAATTATAGTAGTCTCTAAATCTGCAGAAATTTTAAATTAAAGTTGTAAACTTTATAACTCACAAAATAAATTTATTGTAACTTTAAATATTTATCAGACAGTTCTGGCGCACTGATAAGAAAGCCTAATTATAATGACATAAAAATTTCAAACAATATTGATAATAACCGAATACTAATAATAAGTATTCATCAATACACGTGGTCATCTATTACCCTATTTAAAAGGACTTATTGTTATTAATCCCTCAAAATACATATCAAATGGACCCGAAGGATCTTTGGCCTTCTAATGATATTAGCGGCGAAACATTAAACTACGTATTAATTATATTTGTTTCCAATTGTGTTATTAACGTCGATTACAAGCACTGTAATAATAATATTTAAAAATACATTCCAAGATAATAAACATGGCATTATGTAGTAGGAAGTGTCAAGTATTATTATAAAATTTAGTAGTACGAAAGTATTTTTTTGTTGTTTGTTACAGTGTTTAAATCTTATCAATTTGGGCACACCGTGTAGAATAGCTTATTACATAAATATAAATCAATCTATAAAAATATTAATTTTAAATCTCCTGAAAATCTTTTCCGACAACATTACTTTTTGGGCACGAAACAAATGATCGGATTGTTAATCTTTATCAAAAAATCCTATTTTGCTAACATTAAGATTTAAGATAGGTTACTTAGCGGCATAACTTTCGCAACGCTGTCGATTTGTTAAGTAAAAATACACATTTCAAGAAAATAGAATAATTATCGTTCGAAGTATTATTGATGTAAAGTTTCTACAGTTTTAATTTATTTTTCTCCGTCCAATGAGATGATAGGTATATATTTTTTTCAGAGGCTTAGAATTTAACATAAACGAGACGCAACTAAATAATAAAAATCAAATAAACCAAACAAATTTTTCTTGTATTATACCCTCACAACATCTGCACAACAATGTTATTTCTGCAAAGTTAAATGTTCAGAGACTAGCAGAGAATCCATATTAGTGTTTCCATGAGAATGTGAAGGCGTGTTTATTTTTTTTGTACGTTTATCTTTACTTTACTCCTAAAGTGAGAGATTGCTGTGATTTTTGTGTGGAGATATTTGGAGAACTAAAGAGAATGAGAATATCTCATTCCAACGGTAAAACGCGGTACAGGATATAATAGTACTCAATACGACGGTACATATGTACCAGTTCTCCTAGGGACGAACCCGAGCAAAGCCTGGGCGCGTCACTAATATAAAGATAATATTGTGTTTGTGCCGCTCCTGTGTCGAGCCCATTGGTGACACGGGTTTGGAGGATTGTTTTCCGCAAATTATTTATACGTAGTATCTTGCATTAATTAGTGCCAACACATAATCAAATACCTTTAAACGAGCAATTCTTGTATATTTATTTATTTATAACGGCGATCTCGGAAACGGCTCTAACGATTTCGCAGAAATTTGGAATGTGGTAGTTTTCGGGGGCGAAAAATCTATTTAGATTACTCCTATGTCTTCGAATTTCGAAAACGCATGAAACGTGTCAATTAGGTAATTTGAATAAGTATCTCATTTTGAGGAGTATTTTATATGTACGGTACGTTTTAATGTTTAGTATTGAATAGATAGACTATATTATTTTACATTATACTATACATAGGAATGAGTTGTTGTGGATTGTATTATAAAGTGTTTTACCGTACGAATGAGATAATCTTCCGCGTTAAAAAGTAGCCTATGTAACTTTGGAGAGGGCTGGAGCCTTCCAACTATCTCTATACAAAAAATCACTACAATCTTTCACTTTATTTTGACGTGAAAGAAGGACAAACAAACAAACTTTCACGTTTATAATATTAATATGGATTCGTATTCTATATACTAGATATATATTCTTGGAATCATTATCGTTACCATGCTATTTTTTATCTTTCGTTTGAACTTTGAACTATAGCCAGATATATTCAGCTTTTTGCAAAATATAAATCAATCTCATTTGGTAGAGGCTCAAATATGTGTGAAGCTTGATCCGTCTATGGGAAGCCTATAAGGTCTAGCACCTACATCCCTTTCGCTTCAAAAATATTGTCATATCTAGTTTTCCCATCTATTTTACTTATGGACCGAAATTATTTGATAAGCTAATACTTGTTTGCTTCGTGACGCGCCAACCGTGAAGGTTCACGTGAGGCCTGTTATCTCACCACTGCGATGAGATGTCCTTTTTCTGCCGTCCATTAGTGTCTGCTTCACCTTTCACATCTTTTATTTTATAAACTTAACGCTCGGGGCACATTTTTCCACCATTCTTGTTCCGGTGAGCCCTCGGTCCAGTTTGGGGGAGGCTTGCTCACGCCTTGCTTTTCGGTACGCGGCTACCACTGGAGACCTCTTCGTCTCCAACATCTGCATCATGCACTATATCTTTCGTAAACTGATTGATATGCAAACGATGTGCCTCGCCTTTTGCCACATAAGTTTGGAGATTCGGCGGGCTATGTCAGTCACCTTGGTCCTTCTATTTTTATTTCTGATTCATCTCGAAGGGAAACTCCGAGCATAGCTCCTCCATTGCTCTTTGAGTGATCAAAGTTTTATTATGAAGCCCATCATGAGCGGCCACTTCTTTATTCTGGCCACACACACTGGTCGAAGTCTTCTTCTTCCGATACCGCGGCACATTATAATAACCACGGAAGTAATTTTTTTCTCTTCCGCGATAATAACTGATCTAAAAAATGTTTCTTTTTGCTCGTTAGGAAAAAAATAATGAGAGTGATTTTTTTACGATGCCACTGATTTAGCGACTAATTTCATACTGTAGTTATATGAAGTTATTCGCTATTAGACTACGGTATGAAGTTACTCTTTCTAGTTTAGTATAGTTTGAATTGATGTCTATACTCAAGATATTTATTACCTAATACGTGTTTTATATCGGTAAAAATAACAAACATTACAAGCTTTTATTTAGTTTCACCTGTCCCGGTTTCTGTGTGTAATCAAATCTAGCAAGTTAAATTTGACCCACTTCTCAGTGTCCCATTGAGTTAAAATTTGGCATATACATTTGCTTCTCGTGATTGCACGATTACCTTAATGTCACCATTTTTAATCCATTATGGCGGACGTTACAAAATGGCGATTTATCATTTTATAGTGACCCTTATGCTATGGGCATCAATTGAAAGGGCTCGATGAGTGAAACACAAAAAGCAAAGTGACGTCATTGTAGATCCAATATATGGCGGACTATATTTTTTATGCACCCCCTGATATGGATATCAAATGAAAGGGTTTTCTGAGAAGGATACGAATAAAATAACAACTAAAAAAAGAACATAAGAATAAATAAATAAAAAAGAAAGCTTTTAATTAAATGCTCTAAAAAAACAGAAGTCTAACTCCTACGCGCGCTTATAAGTTTTACATACTCACTTTTTCATTCAAGCTTCAACCAATCATATACGTCTTCTCTCAGTTATCAAATGTATAACTTCTATAGTAATAAAGATACTTTTTAGTTTTTTTTATAAGTAGACATTATTATGTAGCTACGAGACAACTCAGCTGCAACAAAAGCCAGAGAGAGGTTTGTCTGTTTCTTTTAAATTAAAAGTTATATATAACTGGAGAATCCATCCGAATATTATAAATGTGAAAGTGTTTGTTCGTTTATTAGTTTGTTTGTTTGTTTGTTTGTTTGTTTGTTTGTTTGTTTGTTTGTTTGTTTGTTTGTTTGTTTGTTTGTTTGTTTGTTTGTTTGACCTTCTTTTACGTCGAAACGGAGTGACGGATTGGCGTGATTTTTTGTGTGGAGATAGTTGGAGGGCTGAAGAGTGACATAGGCTATAGGCTTTTTACCGTAGGAGATTATCTCTTTCCTACAGAAAAACACGTTATATAAAAAAATAAAAAAATAATAAAAATAGTTTTTATTTCTTAATCATCTTTACAATTTTGTGTTCGAGTCTTCCCAGTAAGTAATCCGAGGATACTTGTGTTGGGAATGGCCCGCTTCTTCCCATATGCATACTCTATGATTAAGTGGGTGAAACTTTTTTTAAAACTATATAATAGTAATATAAGATACTGGGATAGTTACAAGATTAAAGTGATTTAATGCAAAGAAAAATATACAACATTACAATATTAGCAACTGAAGGTTGTTATTGCTTGTACAATTTCACTAGTTTTATTTTATAACTAGCGGCTCACCCTCGCTTCGCCCGGGTTCACCTCTAGAAAAACACTAATGGAGATATATAAGTTCCCACGGGAACCGTTCATTTTTCCAGGATGAAACGTAACCTGTTGTTTGACCGGCAATATAAGGTATCAGAAAGTTAAAGTTTACTAAATTAGGTGCATAAGTTGTTGTGTACTAAGCTGTATAAGATACTATAGTTTTTTAACAATCCCACTGGAATCCTTTAATTTTATGGGATGAAAAGTATCTAAGATGTTGACCGGGGATATAAGGTACCACTATGCAAAATTTCATTTAAATCGGTACAATAGTTTCGGAGATTAGCCCCCACAAACAGACAAACAGACAGAGAAACAAAAAAAAGAAAAAAAAATCTGGATTTGTTCTATTTTTCTTCTTACGGGATGTAAGAAGATAACTGACTCGGTTTTTAGCATTTTTTTCTATGTACAGTAATTCGACCTCTACAGTTTTATTATATTTATAGATAAAATAAATAACGTATAATAAAACAGTAATATATAATAATGAAAATAGTTATAGCGAGTGTACCTTAGGAGATAGACATATACTATTGAGAACTTTTCTATCGAACATTTTAAGACTTACAATTTTCTTGTACATTGTTTTGATCTATCTCTTTAGGTTGAGCCAGCGTTAGCCATATAAATTTCTAAGGACAATTCGATAGAACCAGTTATTGTGTTTTCCCGTGGAAATGAATAATTCGTCTGTCGTAAAAGGTATCCTAAATGAACCGAGTACTAAGTTATCACTATACAAAATTTAATTAAAATCGGTTCAGTACTTTTTGCGTGAATCGCGCATACAAAAACAGACAAACAGATAGATTTTTTAATAACTATTGTTTTGGGGTCTATGTTGTGTACATAATAAGTTACAAATAAACGAAAATATCTATCCCACGGTTGTACATTTTTCCGGGATAAAACGTAACCTATTTGTTATTCTGATGTATGACCTATATTACTGTAAAGTTTTATCAAATTCCAATTAGTAGTTTTTGTGTACTAAGCTGTATAAGTTACTATAGTTTTTTGACTGTCCCACGGGAAACCTTTAATTTTCCGGGATGAAAAGTAGCCGATTTGTTATTGTCATATATGAGCTATATTATTGTAAAGTTTTATTAAAATCGAAGTAGTAGTTTTTGTGTACTGAGCTGTATAAGTTATTATAGTTTTTTAACTATCCCACGGGAACTATTTAATTTTCCGGGATAAAAAGTATCTAAGATGTTGCCCGGGGATATAAGGTACCACCATGCCAAATTTTATTTAAATCGGTCCAATAGATTCGGAGAATAGCCCGTACAAACAGACAGAGAAACAAAAAATTTGAAAAAATCTGGATGTTCTATTTATCTTCTTACATCCCCCTGACTCGGTTTTTAAGTTTTTTTTTGCTATGTACAGACATTCGACCTCTACTCTTTTATTATAGTATGGATGTTAGGAAATTGCTATTTTAACGGTAAGTACCTACATGTGAGTAGAAAACCTAGATATAAACAAAGTCTTCGTAAGCTAGTTTTCAATAACAGTTTCATTCGATTATACATCAAGATGAACTTAATCGATAATACAATATATATTATATAGACTTTGTTATATTACATATATATATATATATATATATATATATATATATATATATATATATATATATATATATAATATTTATGATTAGAATTACTTGAAACTCGGTATTAATTCTCTTCGATACAATTAAATAAGTACCTACGTGTTTTAACATTTTTCAAAATTCATCCCGTAAGAGGGTACAATAGGGCAATTTTGTATGAAACCTACCTTTTTAGAGTTTTTATATAATATATTTTAGCGCGAGCGAAGCCGCGGGTTCTGCTAGTGACTTTATATAATATAACACTTTTGACAAAAATGACGTCACATAGCAGCGAATGCAGATATCTCGCAAGCGCGGACTTTTAACCTTTTGATTTGATTGTGAATATTATATTTTTTATGTATTGTGTATAGCTACATTTTATAGCTTATGAATTAACATTTATGTAACTTTATAAGAGCTAATAACTTTGAAGTGACCCGCACGTCAGTGCAAGCTAAGTAATTTATTTATTAGAGGTAAACTTGTCTCCGTTAAATAGGTATGCATAATTTATGCTGATATAAGTGTGTATGTACGAGTATTTAGCCCTTTTTAACGTTCCCTTCAAGACGAGGGGATCATACACACATTTGATAACTGGTCAAGTGCGAGACGGACTTCAGTCTTCACATGTATTTCGAAAACTTGCTACGTTCTCTCAAACATGCTGGTAACATCTTAGAATTGAAACTGTAGAGAATCATCAGTTTATCTATACTTAGGAGTAATTTGTTGCATAAAAAACTATAAAGTTATTTTTATAGCTATTTAAATAATCTCTGGATAGAACTACGTTTTTAGGCGGAATTTTATAAAAATCTGGTAAAAGCTTTTATTGTATGCCAAAAATCAAAGATTATCCATGTATATCTTTGTTCCTTATAATCTTTCTTATATTGAAGACCCTAGTTGGTACTAAGTCTTTACTTATATAACTACGTTTTTTATGTAGGTATATACATTTTCTGTTTTTTTTTTATTATTATTCATTTCTATTACTACCTTCTCTTCAATTCCTTAAATATGAATTTAACTATGACCTACGAGTATTTTCCCATATGAACGAGATATTTTCCCGTGGTAAAAAGAAGCTTAAAACCTCCAACTACCATACTCTCCATTCAAGAAGTTACATCTATCCGTATTATTCTATTACTGTACTTCGGTGTAGAACACATTTTCTTATTTATAATAAATATGTACCTATAACTTTCTTTGTTCTTTGAATGATGAACATTGTGCTAATTATTCTCACATTTTTCAGAATAACATTACCTACTTATATCTTTTGAGCATTTGAATTTTATCGCCATACCATAATACAAATTATTTAAATATGTAATTCCTGCAAGCTTTACAGCTTCAATTATCATTTATAAATTCTGAACTTGCTTTTTCGTAACACTGAAAAGATAGCAATCCAAAAAAAAAAACAATTTTAATTACACTCTCTCTTCTTTTCTTTCAAATAAAACAAGTAACTTTTTGAAACAATTTTTGTATCATTTCTGTTAACTTCATGAAAGAAAAAAGCTTCGACTGGGATATGGAATAACTTTCGTGATTTCAGTTCAACAAAATTAAAAAATAATCCGACCAAAGACTTACTATACAAACTTTCATCTCCTATTTTACCCCCTTATAGGATGAATTTCGAAAAAAAACACGTAATTATTTCTTTGTGTCGAAGAGCATTAATACTAAGTTTCAAGAAATTCTAATCAGAAATATATTTTTGGATTATATTATAACGTGTTTTTCCATGGAAGTGAGATGACCTCCCGCGGTAAAAAGCATATGTAACGCCCCAGCTCTCTATCTTCACACCAAAAATCACGCCAATCCGTCACTCCGTTTCGACGTGAAAGTAAGACAAACAAACACACTTTCACTTTTATAGTATATGGATAATTAATTATATACATATGGATAATTGTTTTATTTCGTTATTACAAATATAC
Organism: Brenthis hecate; assembly: GCA_951806755.1. Taxonomy (NCBI): domain Eukaryota; kingdom Metazoa; phylum Arthropoda; class Insecta; order Lepidoptera; family Nymphalidae; genus Brenthis; species Brenthis hecate. Next base: position 93,709 of record OX638281.1, read on the forward strand.
CTAATGTTTCTTCTTCATATCATGGAAAACTTTAAGATCCCCTATATTTATTTTAATTTCCTAATTATCTAAGTTATCGGCAGCAAACGTTATCGAGACCAGGTCATATAGCATGGTCGTAAAATTATGAACTACTAAGTAGCAATTAGTTAGATAAAATAATTAAATCAATTACACAAAAAACTTAAAAATACCGACTCCGGTTTTTTTTAAGTTTTTATTTTTCCATTTTTAGTGTAGACGTTATAACTAATAAGCAGGTCATTTGTAAGAATAAAGATTTTTAAGAACATATTCGATTAAGCAATTTATTCAGACCCCTAATGACAGTCACAATCCATCTAGGTGTAAAGTTCTCATCAATACAAATTAATCAAGCCGAAACAGCAGGTAATTGCTGTAAATCGTTGAGATTCAGACATTCATTAAATAGTAGTACTTTAAAATACTTAATGAACAAATTAACAAACGCACTAGTCGCCACTACGATTTTCGAAGGAGGGGAACCTTCGAAAATCGTAGTGGCGACTAGTGCGTTTGTTAATTTGTTCATTAAGTATTTTAAAGTACTACTATTTAATGAATGTCTGAATCTCAACGATTTACAGCAATTACCTGCTGTTTCGGCCTGATTAATTTGTATTGATGAGAACTTTACACCTAGATGGATTGTGACTGTCATTAGGGGTCTGAATAAATTGCTTAATCGAATATGTTCTTAAAAATCTTTATTCTTACAAATGACCTGCTTATTAGTTATAACGTCTACACTAAAAATGGAAAAATAAAAACTTAAAAAAAACCGGAGTCGGTATTTTTAAGTTTTTTGTGTAATTGATTTAATTATTTTATCTAACTAATTGCTACTTAGTAGTTCATAATTTTACGACCATGCTATATGGACCTGGTCTCGATAACGTTTGCTGCCGATAACTTAGATAATTAGGAAATTAAAATAAATATAGGGGATCTTAAAGTTTTCCATGATATGAAGAAGAAACATTAGGTATATTTGTAATAACGAAATAAAACAATTATCCATATGTATATAATTAATTATCCATATACTATAAAAGTGAAAGTGTGTTTGTTTGTCTTACTTTCACGTCGAAACGGAGTGACGGATTGGCGTGATTTTTGGTGTGAAGATAGAGAGCTGGGGCGTTACATATGCTTTTTACCGCGGGAGGTCATCTCACTTCCATGGAAAAACACGTTATAATATAATCCAAAAATATATTTCTGATTAGAATTTCTTGAAACTTAGTATTAATGCTCTTCGACACAAAGAAATAATTACGTGTTTTTTTTCGAAATTCATCCTATAAGGGGGTAAAATAGGAGATGAAAGTTTGTATAGTAAGTCTTTGGTCGGATTATTTTTTAATTTTGTTGAACTGAAATCACGAAAGTTATTCCATATCCCAGTCGAAGCTTTTTTCTTTCATGAAGTTAACAGAAATGATACAAAAATTGTTTCAAAAAGTTACTTGTTTTATTTGAAAGAAAAGAAGAGAGAGTGTAATTAAAATTGTTTTTTTTTTTTTGGATTGCTATCTTTTCAGTGTTACGAAAAAGCAAGTTCAGAATTTATAAATGATAATTGAAGCTGTAAAGCTTGCAGGAATTACATATTTAAATAATTTGTATTATGGTATGGCGATAAAATTCAAATGCTCAAAAGATATAAGTAGGTAATGTTATTCTGAAAAATGTGAGAATAATTAGCACAATGTTCATCATTCAAAGAACAAAGAAAGTTATAGGTACATATTTATTATAAATAAGAAAATGTGTTCTACACCGAAGTACAGTAATAGAATAATACGCATAGATGTAACTTCTTGAATGGAGAGTATGGTAGTTGGAGGTTTTAAGCTTCTTTTTACCACGGGAAAATATCTCGTTCATATGGGAAAATACTCGTAGGTCATAGTTAAATTCATATTTAAGGAATTGAAGAGAAGGTAGTAATAGAAATGAATAATAATAAAAAAAAACAGAAAATGTATATACCTACATAAAAAACGTAGTTATTTTTACTTATGTAAAGACTTAGTACCAACTAGGGTCTTCAATATAAGAAAGATTATAAGGAACAAAGATATACATGGATAATCTTTGATTTTTGGCATACAATAAAAGCTTTTACCAGATTTTTATAAAATTCCGCCTAAAAACGTAGTTCTATCCAGAGATTATTTAAATAGCTATAAAAATAACTTTATAGTTTTTTATGCAACAAATTACTCCTAAGTATAGATAAACTGATGATTCTCTACAGTTTCAATTCTAAGATGTTACCAGCATGTTTGAGAGAACGTAGCAAGTTTTCGAAATACATGTGAAGACTGAAGTCCGTCTCGCACTTGACCAGTTATCAAATGTGTGTATGATCCCCTCGTCTTGAAGGGAACGTTAAAAAGGGCTAAATACTCGTACATACACACTTATATCAGCATAAATTATGCATACCTATTTAACGGAGACAAGTTTACCTCTAATAAATAAATTACTTAGCTTGCACTGACGTGCGGGTCACTTCAAAGTTATTAGCTCTTATAAAGTTACATAAATGTTAATTCATAAGCTATAAAATGTAGCTATACACAATACATAAAAAATATAATATTCACAATCAAATCAAAAGGTTAAAAGTCCGCGCTTGCGAGATATCTGCATTCGCTGCTATGTGACGTCATTTTTGTCAAAAGTGTTATATTATATAAAGTCACTAGCAGAACCCGCGGCTTCGCTCGCGCTAAAATATATTATATAAAAACTCTAAAAAGGTAGGTTTCATACAAAATTGCCCTATTGTACCCTCTTACGGGATGAATTTTGAAAAATGTTAAAACACGTAGGTAATTGCTGTAAATCGTTGAGATTCAGACATTCATTAAATAGTAGTACTTTAAAATACTTAATGAACAAATTAACAAACGCACTAGTCGCCACTACGATTTTCGAAGGTTCCCCTCGATTACCCTGGGATGCCATCATCAGATCCTGGTTTCCTTATCATGGTACCACCCTTGGGATATCTCTTTTCCAACAAAAAAAGTCAACAAAATCGGTTCATAAACGACGAAGTTATTAGTAAACACAAATATACCCCTATATATATATATATATATATATATATATATAATATATATATATATATATATATATATATATATATATATATATATATATAAATTTATTCTAGTTCAGTTTAGGAAGTCTAGGAAACGAAAAGAATGCTTACGAGTGAGGAGAAAGAAGTTAACTATTTGATGTCATATAAAGGATATTCCATTAATGTGAATGAAAAATTAAAAGAAACCCCGACCACCTTGGACCGATTTTCATCAAACATAGCCTTTCCAACAAAAAAAAACAAAATCAAAGTCGGTTTATCCGTTCGGAAGCTACGATGCCAGACACACAAAGACACGTCAAACTTATAGCACCCCGTCGTTTTTGCGTCGGGGATTAAAAACCAATGGCATATCACCGGAAGAATCAATGTCAGATACAAGTTTAATGTAGAATTATACCTTTGAGTTTACGTACTACTATGTACTTGATGATAATATTATGGCTAAGAACTTGAGTTGATATTTAATAAACCTCCTTTAAATAAACTTCCTAATATTAAGTGAGCTCTGTCCTTTTCAGGAAATAAATGTTAACCTGCAACTAGAGGTCGCTACCTTATGGCTGTCCCGGGGTTTAACTGTTGCCTCCTGTGAGCTTAGTCCATTTATTCTAAGTCTATTATACATATATTTGTTTCACTCAGGCTCAACCGATCCTCATGAGTCGCAGCCGCTGTGTTGAACCTCCAAAGGAGAGAGACGAGCTAGTTATATTCCGGTCAAGCAAGAGGTTTGTCTCATCTATCAGTATTCAGTGCGGCACGACGCGGAGGGTTTAGTCGCTTGGTACTCACGTTATATTGAGTTAAAATTAATAGTTTATTATATTTTTAATGCCAAAATTAAAAATCTGATACTCTATCTAATTGAGCGTAATATAATACACATACAGTAATCTAGTTTGTAGTAGGTAGTTATCACAAATGACTAATATGAAGTATTATTAAGTAACATAGATGTAATATAAAAAAAAATAGTCATATCGATGTTTAAACATCTAAATATATTATAATAAATGGTTTTACTGTTTTATTTAAAATTCATTACATTATTAGCATAGAGCACGACGAGTCGCCCTCGCAGGCCGCAAGTCGCGTCCGGCGTCAGTACTCAGTCGTCACACATACATACCTACACATAATACGTAGCTACAATTTGCACTTGTAATAACATAATACATAGTTACCTAAACATTTGATTATCATAATTTTGCTTATAATAAATATGTACAATTACAAATTATGTAAATATTTGTGATTGTCGTTACACTCTTCGCGATAAGATGTCGACCTCTAAGTATTGTGTCCGAGACGAGACCTAGGTTATGTGTTCAAGGTTAACTCCTTATAATTATGATGAACAAAACCGTACATACTTAATATGTAAATATTCGTACAAAATATATTAGTGTCTACAAAAAAGATCTTGAATTTTGCGGTAAATTAAAATCATTACAATGGTGTAAATAAAAAAAAGGTATGTTAAAGACACTATTCGTAATAAAATCTACATAATATAATGATAACAGGGTATTAGACAGGTTTTAGGAACATGTCTCTAGTTGTTTATTTTAGAAGAATACCAACATATTCTGCAATTTGATTGTGAATTTCTTTATGTTTTGTGAAAATTACCATCAAAATTTAAATGAAAAAAGAGGCAGCTAAACGCTAAAAAAGCTATTCATGTAGATCACGTGATGACGTCGTACCGTCACTTGCATAAGTTACTGTATGTTTCACTCATAAGTCATAGACGTAAAGAATAGACTGAGCAATACCCTCATGAAATTCACCACTCTCTAAAAAGAGAGCGAGCGAACGCGCCAATACCTATCTTATTAATATTTGAATTTATAAATGGAATGTAAAATAGTCATAATTATCTATCTTCATTAATTATATTTTAGAGAATACAAAAGACTTTTGATTGTCGGTTGAAAGATTTGTCTCTGTAGCGCCTTCCCGCCATTTTTAGCTGACAGCTGTCAAAGAAACAGTCCACTTTCTAAGTCTATACATTGTTCAAAACTTCGACTTACGTTTACTGTGAACAAGCATTCAGATTCAGCCAATCCCATGCGTTTTCAATCACTTGATTAAACATGCTAATTATTATTTTTCATAATGATTTCTTAAAAAAATCATTTTAAATTAATGTATTGGCTAAATTACTTTAAAAAAGTGTACTTTTGAGATTTGAGCTAACAACAATTTGATATATGTACATATATTTTCATTTTAGTCAAATACCCTATTTTAAACAATCAAAACAATCTAGATCTGTGTTGAGTCTCATTCATAGATTCTCAATAATAAAAAAAAATTATTTATGTAATCTGTGGTGCGGGGAAGAAACTCGAAATTATGCGAGTCAATATTCGAAACAGAAATTATATTTTTTTTAAACTGTTTTATGTAAATTAAGTAATTTATAGCAATAATGCCAGTTAATTAATGAAAATTAATAAATTGGCGTTATTGCTAAGAATCTATGCATATTGCTTAATATTTATGTAGGTGGGCGGGACAAAGAAACAAAATACTAATAGTTAAATGTTTATGTTCTAAACTTATTTTTTAAAAGGTACATAATATCTAGAGTTAACCGACAAAGTCCAAATGTTAGTCGATAATTATAATACAAAGTTGATATTGACGGCTGACAATTTAGGCCTTAGTATCATTGCTATTTTTAGCTACTAGGAGCATCGCTCATCATCGAAGCCCTCGATGGCGGCGCGGGCGGCGCGGCGGGCGCGGGGGGCGCGGGGACGGCGCCGCGCGCGGGCGCGTCGGGCGGCGCGCGCCACGCCGCGCCGTACAGCGCGGTCGCCGCGCACGCGCCGCTCAGCGGCCCCACCCAGTACACCTGCCGCCATCGTACAGTGGACAGTCAGTCAGCAGTCAAAGCTGTGGAGCTCGTAGGACTTCATTAATACTCTTAAAAAAAGGATAAAGTTTTCAATTTGATGCATCTTTATTTTGTGATTTATATACATACATTTTCGCCGAATATTCAACCGAATAGAATGATTCTATTTGGTATTAACTAGAGGAATAGAACTGCTCTAGTTTCATTTTTCTATTTTTTAATTTAAGGGACAGCTGTCTTTATCTTGGTTACGATCGATTAAAACGGTAAACTACACTCGTTATTTATTTATTTTACTCAAGGACTAAATCCCAAATTGTTATTAGAAATTAATAAGTTACCTTTCTGGAAACCACGGACATGGACCAATGTTACTTTTCATGAAGAACAAATGTGTGAAATATGTCAATTACAATAAACCTTAAATTACTACAGTTACCCAAAGGTCACCCCAGTCGCCACTGAGAAGTGCGGGCGCGAAGCTGCGCGCCGGGTTCATGCTAGCGCCGGTCAAGTCTCCCTGCCAATTTCATATGTAATTACTCGAAAGGAAAGCCTCTTAATTTCGAACAAAAATAATATATATGTCATAGGATGATTTGATAAATAGAATTTACGCAAAAACTCTAAGGAAGTTGCTAAAACACGGATAAATAGACAATGGTGAAAACAATCTCATATAACGTAGGTTAGGAAGGCTAAACCGGGAGCTACGCCTGACTCGGAAGAACCATTTCTTTCTTTTTAGGTTTGTTAGGTTAGGTTAGAACAGCGACCATAAAAGACTAGAACTAGAGCGACTCGTGTTTTTGAAAAAAAACCCTATCTTTTTCCAGTAAGATTGAGAAATGTTTTCACCATTGTCTAATTATTCGGGTATTCGCAATATCCCTAGGGTTTTCGCGAAAATTCGAATTATCAAATCATCCTACGATATATATATATATATATATATATATATATCGTATATATATATACATATATATATATATATATATATATATATATATATATATATATATATATATATATATATATAATTTGTATAATACAAATTAATATTTCGCTGTTTTGTGATTTGGAAGTATTTATTGTAAAATAAAAAAAACCTATTCGTATGTCTTGTACCAAAACTCAATACATAGTGATGGGTGACTAAAACGAGAGGATTGGAGGGCAAGAAGATAGTGAGTCGAAAATAGGGGCATTCGGCTTTAGGCGTAGCCCATATTGGGGACTAATAAGTTTTAAAGACTAAGTTTGAGGCTCAGGGGATAAGGGGATCAAGAATGAGATCGACTTCATAATATCCAAAAAATATCAAATATTGAGGGATGTTTTATGATGAACAAGATCAATACCGTAATCATCATCTTACAAGACACCTTGAGTATTCAAATAAAAAATGAACGAGTGTTGCTAATGAAGTTGACAAATAGACTAAAGGAGAATGACGTGACATGTAACCTGTGGAGTCGGCTAAAAAGGTTTTAAACTGAAGAGCAACGGACGAAAATCGAGGCTCAGTAGCGAGAATTTAAAGAGACGACGTACATTCTCGTAGATACGCGATCTGGTAAATACCACACCTTAGTATCAGGTGCGTAATAGGAAAGGAAACGATTAATCCCTCAACGACCGCGAGTACACCGGTGTTACAGTTAACAATAAATATTTCAGAAATTTAATTAATTTCTTAGAAATTTACCTGGAGGAGTTAATAAAACTTGATAAAAGACGAACGAACACCCGAAACTTAGACGATGCTGTGGCACTTAATAAGGGCCCGAAAGTCTCTCCCAAGTCTTATACTTCTTGGTATGGTCCGATAAAATTCAGAACAGCATAAAGTACCAATGCCATATCGAAACCAGAATTTCCCGCTGAAATTGAAAATGTTTTTTTTGTCACTTCGGTATAGGCCCGATTTTCAGCTAAAGTGCAACATCGCCCTAGTGTCGTGGGTTTTAGGACTAGTCAAAACCGAGTCAAAACCATGCTTACACTTGTGAAAAACATTATAGCCGTCAAATTATAAATATTAGTTATAACATAGCCATAGCCTTTTTTTGTTGTTTGAACGCGGGCGAAGCCGCGGGTTCTGCTAGTAATTATTATTTTAAAAAAATTAATTCAGTCCATTTGGCATTAATTTTCAATATACCCGAAGGTCGTGGCAGACACGAGATCTGTGGATTCTTTTTTTTTAATTATTCTTATTATATTATTTTTTATTATTTTATTAAATAACTTCACCAATTATAGTCTAATCGGAATCCGGGTTGGGAACAAAATATTGAAAACCTGAAGTTTTATGATTTTAAAATGTTAGCAGGTTCTATCGAAAAATGTTTTCCACAAAAGTTGTAGGTCTTGTAAAAATCAACAATTTTTATAAATAACACTTTTTACAATAACCTCAAAGTTTTCGAGATATTTGCAAAAAACTCGGTTTTTAACTGTTCAGCGAGCGTTGAGACACGTGATACTGAGTGTTTCTCTGGCAGACATAATTCAAAATGAAGTCATTCGCGATTGAACATAATTAACGGCATTGCCAGCAGAATTAGCACATTGTATTGAAAAGTCTTCAGAATAGACGGTCGATGGATTGAAGAGCGCATCGAAAAAAGAGTTCAAATACATAATAATATTATAAATGTGAAAGTGTGTTTGTTTGTTTGTCCTTCTTTCTGTCGGAACGGAGTGACGCATTGGCGTGATTTTTTGTATGGTTGTAGTTGGAGGGCTAGAGAGTGACATACCTACGCTACTTTTTAACGCGGGAGATTATCTTATTCCCACGGGAAAACACGTTATACTACAATACAAAAAAATATTTATGATCAGAATTACTTGAAACTTGATATAAATGCTCTTCAATAAAATTAAATACATACGTGTTTTAGCATTTTTCGAAATTCGTCCTATGATTGGGTAAAATAGGGGATAAAATAGTAAGAATCAACATAAGTAAAACCTGTTATATCATCTTTAAATCAAGGAACAAAAAAAATCATAACCATACAACTCTTACAATCAATAATGTTCCATTGGAAGAAAAGAAGGAGGAAAAATATTTAGATTTAATACTGGACACAAATCTAACTTATAATTCGCATATTGACCACATAATAAGCAAACTTTCCAGATTAATCGGTTCACTTAGAATCACGGCCCGATGTTTACTGCGTCGAGTCCGCTTAATGATTTATAATACCTACCTTGTAAAACCACATTTGTTATATCTGATTGAAATATGGGGTATGGCGTCAAAATCTAAACTAGCTCAGTTACAAGTCTCACAAAACAAATTAATAAAACTACTATTCCATTACCCTTACTTAACATCATCTGAAAAAATTTGCAAAGAAACTAAGCTAATGAACATAAAACAATTGCACTACTACACTACCTGTACACTCATGCGTAAAATAATAGATATAACATTTCATACTGCAGAGATATCTTTTGTAAAAAAAAGGTTCAACACATAGTTATGCTACTCAGCGTGCTAGCCACTTAGAGCTACCCATAACTAGAACCAAGTCTGGACAGAAAACTATTATTAAATAAAACTATCTTTTCGGATTATTTCGCGGATTTATTTTGATTTTTGGTTCCCGACGTTTCTGGCTGTCTGTAACAACTATACATTCAAGACATGTAACACCTCAGTCTCTCCCGTGACCATGGATGCTGTAAAGCATTCGAAACGTCGGGAACCAAAAATCAAAATAAATCCGCGAAATAATCCGAAAAGATAGTTTTATTTAATAATGTCAAACATTCGCGTAAATCTAAGAAAATATTAAGAAAACTATTACTTTTGAGGGAGCAAAACTCTATAATAGTTTACCAAAAGAAATAAAAAATACAAAAAAATTCAATAGCTTTAAGTCTAGGTTATATAAATATATTTTTTGTAACTAATGTTCCCAGTTCTACTGATCAACTGTCATAATTTCTTATATCTTTATATTTGTTTCTCATGTAAAAGACTTGTTCGTAATGAGAAATTAAGTTCTTTAAACCGAAAAAACTACCTTTTTAGAGATTTTTTTGCAGTTTTAGCGCGAGCGAAGCCGCAGGTTCTGCTTGTTAATAAATAATAATAGTCGAATTTGATAGAAACTAATCAAATCCGTTTACTAATTCGCAAGCAATTTAAAAGATGTAACTTTTCTCCATTTAAGAGGTATTTAACATGAAATATATTTTAAATCTTGTTTTTTCCAGAAGTAATTAAATAATGGATTAAGCTTTTTCAAACATAAAAGCAATTACAACATTAGTATTAATAAGTATAAATAGTTTACAGCGACGAGCGACAACGCCGTAACGACGGCGCCGATGCGCAGCGGCCACGAGTCCACGAGGAGGCGGTTGCGCGCGTCCCACGCCGCCAGGTTGGCCAGCGCCAGCACGCCGCCCAGCAGCGTCTCTATAGCCAGCGCCTGAAGGTTATATCACTAGATATATATATATATATATATATATATATATATATATATATATATATATATATATATATATATGTTGTCAGTGCAAATCCTTTTAACGCTGTCGAATGTTCGAATTCGAAAAAAAACGCATTTTTTTCGAATTCCGAATTTTAACATCGATTTTATTTAAGTTTTATATCGGTCGTTATAAAATATGTATTTTAAATCGGTTGGGAGGACATTGTTATTATTCCACGTGTGTTTTTATTTAAGCGTCTGGAGGAGAAAATACTGGTTATTTTATTTATTTAAATTGTAATTTATTATTTGACGTATCCATTATCTTTCTAAAATACACAAACAGGCACTCACTTGATACACGGAAATATTCGCAGCCGGTTTAGTGACGCATAGCGCGACCGCGCGCGGCTCGAGCAGCAACAGCAGCGCGGCGCCCAGCGCGGCGCCGGCCAGCTGCGCGGCGCACGCAGCGGTCGCGACCAGCGACGACGTGCGTCCCGCCAGCGCCGCCGCCAGCGACACGACGGGGTTGAGCTGCGCGCCCGACACGTGGTCCAGGCACTGCACTAGCGTGGCCACGGTCAGCCCGCCAGCCAGCGCGCGCTGCAGCGACGCGCCGGTCGCCGGCCCCGGCGCGGCGCAGCCCGACAAGCAGCCCAGCGCCACCAGCAGCGCCGCGCCACACGCCTCGGCCGCCGCCACGCGCCACAGCGCCCCGCGCGCGCCGCACCGCCCGCCCTGCCCGTGACGCGCGTCGCCGCCCAGCGGTCGCGCCTCGCCCTTACCTGCCGCCTCACACCAGCTATACACTCGCGTTCACACCGTACACGTCTCCAATCTTTATTATGTCTCCTATCCTCGTGCCTCGGCGAACACGTGGCACCGCAATTTCTTTGCCGTATCAAAGAATAGAGTGCACCAGTGTGCAAGGGTGTTATAATATACTTATTCAGTTTCGGAGTATTTAGATGTATCATGTACATGTGTATGATAGTCTGATAAGAATGACCGCAATAGTAGAAAGTCAGTAAAAAAACGTTAGTGTTAAAACATCATTTCATTCTTCTCGAATGAGGTAATTTTTATGGAAACAAACAGCGATCAATTATGTAAGAGTTCAGTCACAAAGTTTAGATACATTTATTAGAACATGCAGGGCCGGATTTACAGGTGTGGAGGCCCCGGGGCAACAAAGGAGTGGAGGCCCCTAATTATTTTCCGAATAAAATGAACAATTTTTTAGTCAAGTGATTTAAGTATTTATTACGAAACAAATGAAATTATTTTCAATAAACATATGTAGATATAGTCAAATGCAAGAATTATTCGAAATTAAATTACATTTTATTACGAGCTTTTATCGATGAAAAATCGTTGATGATTTCGCTGAACATTAATGCTTTTTTATTATGGATAGAAATCTTAAATTACCCTTTAAAATGACCATATAAGTTATAGACTTAATGCAAGTATAAATAATCCATGATAGAGTTACTTTTTAATTAAGTAAAAGATTATAAATTATTTTAATATAATAAAGTATTATAATGAGATGAGGTAGTTATCAATAAATAATTTAAAACTATGTCTCAGTTCCATCAATTGATTTGATGAAGCCGGAGAGCTATTTTTTTATATTGGAATAGACACAAATAATTTTAAGATGTAGATAAGTACTGTTTTACCAAAACTACAGAGATTTTTGATGGACAATACCCACAACCACTCCATAAAAAATGTTTACAAAAAAAACTGAGCACATAAAAAGCAACCTAAAAAGAGGAGAACAAGTGACGAAGGAACATAATGATATTATTATTTTGTAGTCGGAGACATACACAATTGCAGCTATTCTAAAACATGTAGGTACATAGTATGTGTATGTCTCCGACTGCATGCAGTCTATACTATGTTCCTTCGTCAACTTGTTCTCTTCTTTTTAGTTCGCTTTTTATGCCGTTGGTTTTTTTTAATATTTTTTATTTACAACTTTTTAAAAGGAGTCAGACATTTTTAGTTTTATTTAACAATTTCTTATCCTAAATAACTTTGAACAGATAACTTGTAAATATTTCTGAATTCGCCTCTTAATAACCTATATTTTGATAACCTATTGGATTGATTCAGATGCAATTTTTTTTCCAAGATACACAAATTGGCACCTAGGATCCGTCATTTTGCCTTTTAATAATATCTATATAGCATTTTGTGATTACGAAGTAACATAGAATCAGACATACATACAGGTTAAACACATAACCCTATTTCGTCGCAGTCGGCGAAAAAAGTAAACATCTATATTATATAATATCAGCAACAGCATATAATCCAAACTTATTCACTTGTTTGAACATGACATACTGTATGGAAATTTTTAAATTTAAATATGGTGGACTTTACTTAAGGGTTTCAAAATGAAACTCCAATCAACGGGAGATTTTCCTTTCTTAGCTTTTCTTGCTAGTTGCCTCTTCTATGGCTATCTGACGAATGGTGCACAATGAGCAAAACCTCGTTTTTACATTTCTAATTAACAATCTTATTAGAGTGAGTCTAAATTCTTATTGAATTGTACATAAAAGGGACGTGACTTAAGCTAGATTCTGCCGTCCTGTAGACTCGTCGTCCGTAACATACATCATCAATTTAAATATTATATTGTATATAAATTTATATAACTATACATAAATTTTATTATAGGTGATGTTTGGATTGTGGGTGAATTCAATAAATTAATGATTAAAAAATTCAGTTACTTGATCTATAACTACAGGTTAATAAAATTGAAATGTTCTGTTTGTAATGTCAAAACAACAGTTTTTACTTAATGCATATGAAAAGCATAATATACGGAATAAATTTCGGATTATTTTTCTTTCTGTTTGTTCCAGCTAATCTCCGAAACGGCTGGACTGATTTTGACAGAACTTCACTGGAAGATAGCTGATATTATAAGGAGTAACTCAGGCTACTTTTTTTAGAAAAAAATCGGGGTTTCGCGCAAAAAATTAAAACCCATGAAATTGTGAACCAAATCAGCGTATCTAGTGGCGCACCCGAGCGAAGCGAGGGTAATTCGCTAGTTGACAATATGTGTTAAATTTTTTGTAATAAAAGGTTAAGTCCCCATGAGTTCTTTGCTTACCTGTAGTTAACTACCTAAACCTATGGAGTAGATATAGGAAAATATTATTTTCAACCGAATTCCTCAAAAAGGAGGAAGTTCTCAATTCGGCTGTATTTTTTTTTATGTTTGTTACCTCAGAACTCCGTCATTTATTAACCGATTTGGACAATTTTTGTTTTGTTGGATAGGGTATACTTCCAGATTGGTCCCATTTAAATTTCAAAAAAAAATAGCACCCCTAAGGGTGGAAAAACAGCTAAGGATGAATTTAACCTACTTCTAATTGTCATATTGACTTGAAACTTTGCAAGTGTTTCTATTTCCGTTAATAGTACAGTGGTTTGGTATTGTTGACCTGATCTGATGGTAAGGCCAGAAAGTGGATCTCTTCAACGGCTAATAGTAGATACTTTGAGTTTGGGCTTATTTTGTTTGATTCGACAAGCCTAACACGTTAGAATTCTTACTTTACTACTACTGTCTACACTAAAAAGGGAAAAATAAAAACTTTTAAACAAAATAATAAAAACCGACTTCAAACAAAAGCACTAAAAAGTTAAAAATAACTGATTGGTAGTTTATCAAAATATTATATCAATATATTATATTAAATATAAGTATATCAAATATTTTCAGAGTCGGTGCCAGCCGATACAAAGCAAAGCACACCGACTTCGAAAATATTTGATTAGGTATGTATAGTACATGAAAACTACCAATCAGTCATTTTTTACTTTTTAGTGCTTTTGTTTGAAGTCGGTTTTTATTTTTTTGTTAAAAAGATTTTTTGAGTGAATGCACATTTCATGATAATATTGCAGACCTTAAAATTATAAAATAAATAAACTGACTGCGATGAACTGCGGTGAACGAATATTATAGATATATTGTTTTTAATATTTAAGAATAATATAATCAAGCATATTTGTACAAGTATTATAACCTATAATACTTGAGTGTAAGTTAAGTGAGAAAAAAAATTGAAAAAAAAAATAAAAACAAAAAGTTGTCGCTAGTCAGAATTTGATTTTTTTTTAATTTCTTTTGTGGGGCCCCTCTCTTGTGGAGGCCCCGGGGCTCTAGCCCCGGTTGCCCTCCTCTAAATTCGGCCCTGAGAACATGTTGAATTGTTTTTATTCTTCAGAAATAATAGATAAACTGTAATTTTCGTGATATTTTATAGTCCATAAAGATTAATCTTGAGACAAAATAATTCTCAGTCAAATGAGGCTAGAATTAAATGTTGTTTGTTTTTGATAGCGCGCTGTGATCGTGTAATGTAGATACATACACAACAAACAAGGAAACAGGTACATACTATATTTTATGACCATCGTATTTATTTTGTTTAAATAATTATATTTATTAATGCATTATAAAGTGTTTATAAGAAATTCAGAAACAACGATTTCTCCGTCCATGCTGATTTTTCATAAAAAAAGCTGTTGTTTAAATAAAACAGTAAATTGTTTGATCGTATTCAATAAATAAATAAACTATTGTTATTAGGCAGGTCTATCGCCATTTCATGTCCGAGTTAGAAATTACATATTGATAAATTATTTATTACATGTGGGGTATTTCACGTATTTGTATTCCTTATATACCTGCTAACATTTTAAAATCATAAAATTTTTGGTTTTCAATTTTTTTTTTATCTATTAAAAATAAACGGATCCCGATTGGTCTATTACACTTGCAGAGAAGTTGCATAAATTGTGTCACTGGTGAGTGGTGACTGATAAGCATTACAAAAAAACTTTTAAAATAGATCGCTAATGTTGTATAAAAACTTAAAAAAGAAAACCGACTTCAAGACACTAAAAAGTAAAAAATAACTGAATGGGAGTTTTAATTTACTATATGTAGATACCTAATCAGCTTAATTTCAAGTGCGTCATCCGACAATGCTTTCAGGTAATTAGGTAATATCTAATAGGTAAACATTTAATGAATAAAATATTTTTTAGGTAAATGACAAGGTATGAACTTTAGTTATAGTTTAAAATACTATAGCTAGGTATATCAATTTGTGATGTAAGCTTTGCTTTGATTTGCATTGACTGGCACCGACTTTGAAAATATCTGATTAGGTTTCTATGTATAGATAGTATCTAAATGAAAACTCCCATTCAGTTATTTTTTCTTTTTAGTGTCTTGACGTCGGTTTTTTCCTACAGTTTTAATTTTTGGTGTAGAGGTATTACAGTAAGAAGAAAGTAAGAATAATCTATATAGCAAACTCAGACTAATTTGTATTAGTCACACTCGAAATCAGGCTCTAATATACAATTGTACATTATATTGGGCAGTCAAATCAAACAAAATAAACCCAAACTAAAAGTATCTACCACTATTAGCCGTTAAAAATTTCTACTATATATCTTCTGGCCTTACCATCAGATCAGTACCTACGACGATACCGACTGCACTACAGCGGAAATACAAACACTTTTCACTTTTAATTTCAAGTCAATATGACAATTAGACGTAGGTAAACTTTTAATTACCTATTTTTTTTGTCTGAGGTGGTATTTTCTTTAATAGATATAGAGATAACAAACATAAAAAAATACAACCACGTCGGTTGAAAAGAAAGAAAATGTGACTTACGTTCTGAAACTACTGAATGTGGCTCTCCAGAGTACACCATGACGACGCGACGGTGCGAGCTGTAGAGCAGCACTACTACACAGCCGGCTCTACTATAACACAATTTTCGACTGCAACGGTCACGTTTACTCGAGTAGTCAATGAAACTTTCAACTCTTCGCGGTAACCATGTTTGAGATATTTTTTTTACTATTGCCAAACTAATTTTTTTTTAAACCTGGTTAGTATAGCGGTGGTCTAACGTGATATGTTTTGATGGTAGCAAAGGTTTTACTATATATACGCAAGGTGTACTGATTATCGTGTAAATTACAAGTTGACTTTGTTTGTTCAGACGCGGCGCGCGATTTCGCTTATCTATGCAGGTACAGAAAATAAAGTCTAATATTTGCCGAGGCAGTGTCTACCTATCGATACATGCTGAGAATTAATTGTTTACTTTGTGACACTGTAATACTAATTTTCACATATACTCATATGGACATGGTAAAGTCAGGAAGAGGAATGGAAAACATTGAGTCAGAGCAATTTATAATACGAGTATAAATTATTCTGTTTTGTGAAGTTTCTCGCAAATCACTTTTGGATGAAGAAGCTGGTACCTATACCTACCTAAAAATATAATAAAACTACCAAATTTTCTTAAAAATCAAATACCTACTACCTAGCTACCTAATTTTTTAATCGTTTATACATATAATAAAATTGTAACTAAGTCGAATCTGTACATTAAATATTTTTTGGAAAATCTAATTGAAATAGACCTTATTATCGATATAGAATCCGAATCTATAGTTTTTAGAATTTTTGTCTGTCTGTCTGTCTATTACCGCATCACGAGAAAACTACTGGACAGATTTTGATGAAATTTGGTATAATGATAGCTGGTTATCCGGGTCAACATTTAGAATACTTTTTACCGCGGGAAAATGTCTCATTTCTGATAAAAAATACAAAAACTGCATTGTAAGAGTATACTAATATGTAAAACCTAAGAATTAGATTTTTGGTCATCTGAATGCGGGCGGAGTCGCGGGCAATGCTAGTTATTGATATATTATGACAGTAAATTACCTATAAAATTAAAAAAACCCGACTGCGTAAAAAGCGAACTAAAAAAATTACCAGAAGTTAATGAACACTATGTTTCTTAATTAACTTGCTCTAATCTTCATAATGTACTTTTTATGCAATCAGATTTTTGATGTTATAACTTCTTTTGGTGCGTTATGAAAAATGATCGTTATTGGCTACAGTGTCAAATTAGTCGTTAAATCTCCTTATATTATAGTGTGATGTCTATATTCAAGACCTTTATTCCGGTATTTCTGTATACACAACTTGATGAGCGAAACACAATATGGCAAGTGACGTCACTGTAAATCCAATATGGCGGCCTTTTTTTATTATGAATCCCCATGATATGGATATCAAATGAAAGAAGAATACGAAAAAAAAGTATAAAACATTAAGAAAAAAAAGGTTAAACATAAAAAAAAAAACTTTTATTTAAATGCTCTAAAACTTACGTGCTTACATAAGTTTACACACACTCTTTTTTTAATTTTTTTATTTAGGTACGAGTTTTTCGTACTAACTAGTCAGACATTTGGAGTATTTTTTAACAATTTCTTATCCAAAATTAAAACTACTTTTAAATGTAAGTTAGACATAATTTGTAATCTCCTTTTAAAAACCTTTATTTTAATACCGCAATCAATAGGTTTGGAAATAAAAAAAAAAAACAAAGAAAAAACATTTTGATTTTTAATATCTATACAGCCTATCACAATCGCGCCACTTCCAGATCAAAGGCATAGCCCTCCTTTGAACTTCACCGCAGTCGGATAAGGAGCTATTATAGCAATTACTCACAAAATAAATGCACTATTTTGGTTTAGCAAAATAACTTAGTTTTCATAAACTACATACCTATAATACTACAATATTTCGATTTAAGTACATTAACTATTTATATTAAATTTGCGACTCACCCTCGCCTCGTTAGAGTGCATCCCAAGTAACGTTTTAACGGTTAGTGTGGACATCCCACGGGTACCGTAAATTTTTCCGGGATAAAACGTAACCTATGTGCTATTCTAGACTATAATCTATCTCTGTGTTAATTCTATCCAGATCCGTTAAGCCGTTGTAGCGGGCGGGGGTAACAAACATCCATTCATAAAAAATTAGCCGAGACTTCGCTTTCTCGCGCCCCGTTCGCGCGTCGTCGGCGCGACCGTGTCGAGTTGAGGTTATGTTTTGAAAAAGTTAATTTATATATTGGACTACTATTGTTATTAGGCCGCTCATGTGTGTAACCGCTTCGCTCGTCTAGTGGCCAGCAGGTACGGCTACAGGCCCGGAGCTCCTGCGTTCGACCATGGGGTCTCATCACGAGCGAAGAAAAATTTGTTCAAATAAATGTCAATAGATGACCTTGCGTGTATCGATTTATTATTAATATAAAGTCGTGTTAAATTAAAAGACAAAACAATAGATCTCGAAAAGGTGCGCTATTGTTTTAAAAAATATTTTAAGTATAGGGAAACGAAATAATGTGCTAGTAAATCAAATTTGCGTAAGTTTACCGATTATTGAAATATCAGCAATCAGAGAATCGTTTATTTCGGTTAAAAATTGTTAAAATCACAGATCTTTCGATTCGGATGCAGGGTGAATTTTACAATAATTATCGAACGTCAGCTCGCACATATTTACAGAACAAGACGGCTGGACTACTGCGGGCGGCCGGGCGCGTGCGGCGCGGGCGCGTGCAGCGCCAGGTCGAGGTCGCGGCGGCGCTGCGCGAGGCGCGCGTGCAGGTAGCGCGCCACGCCCTCGCCGGCCCACGCCTGCGCGTAGAAGGCGGCGCGGCGCTCCTCCTCGGCGTCGCCGGCGCCGCCGCACATGGTCTTCAGGTCGCGCGACTGCGACACCAGCCACTTCTGCACGAACCGCTGCGGCTCCTTGCCGAAGCTCAGGAAGAACTCGCGGTTCGTCTTGAGCTGGTTGATCGTGTCGACCGTCTCGTGTATCTTCGCGTCGAGCCCCTGGATCTCCTGCTGGTTGGCGGTGCTGAGCAGGAAGCTGTTCATCTGCGCCTTGAGCGTGTCGTCGACCTCGACGTCGATGTCGTAGCAGGCGGTCTGCTTGGCGTCGTGCGGCGGCTCGACGCTGATGAGGTGGTTGATGACGATGGGGTCGGGCGCGTGCAGCAGCGCGCCGAGGCGCGCCGGCACCTCGGCCAGCTTCATGCGCGAGCAGCCGAAGATCTGCTCGAGGTACTTGTCGCAGACGACGAGCTCGCGCTCGTGCGCGTCCTGCAGGCGGTGCGTCTTGACGTACTGCCACAGCGCGTTGACGATGACGGGGCGCGCCTGCGTGTGCACGCCCAGCAGGCGCGCCAGCCGCGCGTCCAGCTTGAACTGCAGCGGCTGGTAGTCCAGCAGCAGCAGGATGGTGCAGCGCACGTTCTTGTAGCCGGGCCGCTTCACCTGGAAGCCGTCGGTCTCCTGCGTGGTGTGCGTGCGGTGCCACTCCACCAGGTGGTTGTCGGGCCCGTACAGCTCCTTGTCCAGCTCGATCACCAGCGACTTGAAGAACGACGAGAACTTGCGCTTCACCTGTTCGTCCACGGAGAGACTCGTTAAAACGTAAGATCGACTCGCTTGAACGTATAGGGTTTTAAACATATATTTCTACCACTCGATCGGGTATTCGTAAAGTCGTACCGCCTACATATATTGGTACATTTCTTTTTACTTTCTATTTATCGACTAATGTTAACTGTGTGTACCTTATTTGGGTCGTTTTTAGAGTCGTCCAGCAGGCGACCCTCCACGCGTAGCTCCCACGACGCCACGGCGTTCTCGCCCTGACCTGGAAATGTTTATAAATAAAGTAAAAATCTTTTTAATTCTTATTTATATTATACATTGTCACAAAGCGACTACGTAATATTTTTATTTACCACTTATTTTAAAGTTGTTGATGACAATCGTTCCAATATTTATAGTTAAAAATTGTTCATTTGTTTAACTAAATGGCGCTAAGGTCGAGTTAAATGGGCTTAGACCACCACCTGGAATGAAAATTTGAATATTCCTCTATTATGCCGTTTCTGAGCGCAGTAGTGCCCAGTGGGAAACCAAGCGAAACAGGTTCAAATCCCAAGCCCCGCATCTCTAATATTTTCATGTGCAAATCATTTCCAACATGATTAGGATTACCACTTGTCTCACAGTAAAGGAAATAATCGTGAGAAAACCTGCAAGTCTGAGAGAACCTAGCAAGTTTTCGAAAGACAGGTAAAGTCTGCCAACACGCATAGTGGGCCAGCGCGCTTAATAAAAATAGCGCTGAACACACAATAAATGCCGTTTCAATAGATTTCAACATGTTATGACAATATGTTTCTGCATGATACACACCTGGGTAGAAAGTGTTGGAGATGAATATCCGCAACTTGCGCTTCTGCTTCATGGGCCGCTTGAGCGCCTCCTGTATGTCGAGGCGCTTGCGCATGATGGTGGCGTCCAGCTTGCGCTCGAAGGCGAGCAGGTCCATGTAGGCCTGCGACTCCGGCACCAGGTCGCGCACCTTCTGCGGCAGGATCTTGTCCGCCAGCCGCTTCTTGCGCTTGCCGCCCGCGCCGTAGCCCTCGCTGCGCCGCGCCCGACAACGTTACGGTTAGTGTGGCTTTGTACAGGTGTCACTGGGAAGTGGCCCATCCCGGTGGGCAGCTAACCAGGCGGATTACACCTGATATTTCTTTGATGGCAGAGTGGATCGTGGAAGCAACCCTTTGTTTACGTGGTCTGCCTCGGCAGGCCTGCCGACGGGGCGTCGTGGTTAAGTGCGTAAACGATCCTGCGACTCCCCATTAAGAGAAAGGTACTGTTGGAGGACTTTCATCTCCATTTTCACCCCCTTAACGGATGATTTTCGGGATAAACAATACCCTATGTCCTTCCCAGGGTCTCAAACTATCTTCTTACCAAATTTCATCTAAATCAGTTCAGTAGATCCAGAGATTACCCCCTACAACATCACAAACTCACAAACTTTACCTCTTTATAATATTAGTATAGATTATTATTAAACAAAAATTAGATTTACATCATTTATAATATGTGATGTATCACCTGGACAACATTCAGAGGCATAGTAAATACATTTATATCTATTTGCATAAAGTTAGCTATTTAATACAACTCACCCAGCGTAGTGCTGCGGTTTGTGCTGGGGCGGCAGCGGCGCGCGCGCGTCCGGCGGGCGCTTGGCGGCCGCGGACGCCGCGACGGGCGGCCGCGGGGGCGCGCTGTAGGGCGCGGGGGGGCCGGGGGCGCCCGGCCCGCCTCCCGGGGCAACAGTGGGTGGCAAGGGTGCTCCGCCTCCCGCGCCCCCTACATACGGTGCAGGCCCCGGCCGGGGCCCTCCGGTAGGACCACCTGCACTACCCGCCGGAGGTGGTGTGAATCCACTACGTGGCTATGGAATGAAAAGAGTAATAAATTATTTTACATAAACCACTAAGCCATTTTTAGGTTTACAAACTGAATATATTTGTATTTTCACACATTTTTAAATTAGTAAACGAAGCAATAAAGCTAAATTAAAATTGAAAAACAAAACACCACTGTAATTGCATTACTGCCAAGTCAGACTCCAAAGGAAAGTTCTATAAACTCCTTCATTTCCTGAAAATATTTATTGTATTCAGCCCTTTTTTTAGTGTCCCACTGCTGGGCACGGGCCTCCCTTCGATACGAGGGGAAACAGGCCATAGTCCACCACGCTGGCCAAGTGCGGGTTGGCCAGCGTGGTGGACTATGGCCTGTTTATTACTTATACATATTTACTCTCCCAATCATCTCCCCTATCTAAAAATACTCTCCAGACTCACTCTTCCAGAGGCTGTGTCAAGTATACTAAACATGTGCCGCTTTAACTTTTAACTGTTAACTAACACTAGTACTAAATAAAAAAAATTCGAAATAACTTTTCTAAAGAAAAATACACTTTACATTTCAATAGTTAAGTATATGACGAGAAGTGCAACACTGGCACGGGCAACATGTCAAATAATTATACATTAGCTCTGATAATTTTTCATTTCTTAGAACAAAAATATAGGGCATATACCTAGTTTATAAAACAGAATTTAGGTTAATACAAGCACAATACTGTGAATAAATTTAAGTCTTGGAAAAAAATTATCTCCTATACAATAATTGTAATCGAAATAAAAAGAGTACTGCATAAAATTGACTGCAAATTGCAATACATAAACAATATTTACATCATATTAAAAATTAGGCTTAATATTAGTATTAAAGGTAAGTAACATTTAATAAGCAAAAATTAAGTGAAATAATTGTGAATGCAAGCCTGATATTATTGTTTTGAATCCACAATGTTTACTTATTTTACATTTTTTAATTTATACGATGAACGTACCGGGAATGTAGGTCCAGCGTAAGGCCTCGGTGGCATTGGAGAACCTGGAGGTTGTGCAGGTCCAGGATAACGCTGTTGTGGAGGTATGCCGCCTGTAGGAGGCGCTGGGCTGGGCCCACCAGCCGGGAAGCGTTGTGCCATATTCACTTACAAAGTTACACCTTCTAGGCTACTACAGGCTACACTCATTCAATTCACAAGTACTGAAGCAGATTATAAACAAAAAGAGAACTCACTATAATTAAACTAAAGATCAGATTAAAAATTACATGGACTTCCTATTTTAAACAAGTATTATTTTATGAAAGTAAGCAAAGCAATTCTACAACTTTGACATTCATATTTATTGAACGCCGAGGACGCCATCATGTATTTTTCATCTGTTGAGGACCATAGAGTATATTGCTACAATATATAAACCCATGATATAAACGACTTACGACAATAATAAAAAGCACAGATAATAAATACTTTTTGTAATAGAATATTAATCCAAATAATTGTGTTTATAGCTATCCTATTAAAACAAAAATTAATGACTGTAAAGTATACATTATCTGTATTATTTCAATTTCATTTCCTAAATATTATAAGCTAGCATTGCTCGTGGCTCCACCCGCGTTCAATTGACTAAAAAACCAAATTCTTAGGCTTTACATATAGCTGTTAATTTAAATTTTAATAAATATTACAAATTTACATTTTCAAAAGAAAACTTAATATTAGTAAAATTTCGAGTGTTGCTATTATTATATTTATAAACATAAAGAAAAAATTAAAAATATTATTTAAGCAATATTATTGTTCTATGTGTGATAAAAAAAACAAATATTAATTTATTAATAAAAATCAAAATATTAAACAATACTATAGCCACATTTATAAATTGAAAATATTAATTTGAATTACATTATTTTGATCTACACACTAGGAACTAACTACCTACACCTAACGGTCTGATAAGTGTTACAATTTAGAAACCTTTGAATTTAAAGATTTTAATATCTCACTCGGCACAAGTTTAGTATATGGGAGTATGAGTCGGTGGTATTTTTGGATAGGGGAGGTGATAGGGAGTTCAAATATATAAAAATTATTTTGATGAAATGAAGGAGTCAACAGTTATGGAGACTCAAATTTAGAACATTTCCATACATTTATATACCTAAATAAGTCATTACAAAATAACTTTAACAAATAGTAAACATCCTTTTTCGTGTAAAATCCATATTTTCATAACTTTATTGTATTAATATTTTAATAATTTCACTAACAAAAATAATCTAAACAAAATAATCTAAAACTTTGATGAAACTGTCAATTTCTGTTAATACCGTTTCCGGACTTAGGTAACAGATTATATCGCTTAATAATTAGTTTAGAGTTATGCACATTAAGGGAGGCCCGTGCCCAGCAGTGAGACGTTAAAAAGAGCTGAATACATATGCATATTAAAAATGAAAATTATCATAAGATTACTAAGATTTTAAAATACAAATATGTTATTTTCAATTCATGCATGCGTTTACGAGTTTTTATTTGATTTATGTAAAATATTGAGTTTCATTATTTGATTTTATTATCTGTGAATACTTTTCAGTATTTTTGGCGGGTAGTCACAAAATACCGCAAAGTTCGATAGTTTATGTGAATACGATCTGTCCTTAAACGCATTTAGGTTTTCATATTTTTTGCTCTTTTTCATAGTTAAAAACATAAATCATAGAAACGTAACTATGTTTCTCATATTATTTTCCAGTAGCGATTAGTTTTTGTTAATTTTCGTATACATTCGCTTCTAGTTTTTTGTTTTAATAGTATTACTATAGTTTTAAGAGTTCTTCGTGTTTTAAGTGTACTCATGTAGCCTATAAACGTAAGTAGACTATTTTTTTAATCAAGTGTATTATTTATTTTCTATTAAGTGACAGTCTGACTTGGATAATTTAGGTTGAGAAGGCTAAGGCGGGAGCTACGCTACGCTTCGCTCCCGCCTTAGCCTTCTCGTTAGGTCTTTTTTATATTTCAAACCCAGAACCCCTGCTATCATAAGTGCTTTATGTTAATTTATAATTCGGTGATATATCTTTCTCATTAATTGAAGATCAGTTTGGCACTTGGAAGTAACATTTTGACATTTCTTAGTGCAAAATGGCAGTAATGTCATAATAATGTATGGAAATGTAACTTTAAGTCGCAAGAACTGTTGACTCTTTCGTTGCCTCAAAATAAATTTTATATATTTGGATTCCGTATCACCTCCCCTATCCAAAGATATACTCCTCATACCCAGTACCATATACTAAACTGCAGCCTCCCACTCGACTGGTTTAGAAGAAAAAATACCCAAATTAACGTCTAAAATCTAACGACGATTTTCCTTTATATATTATATGTTAAAATATCGAAATATTTTGGACATCTACTACTTAGCAACTACTTTATGTTGGGTAATTTCATTGCTTAGTACCATGAGCTATTATTATTAAAACATTACCTGTTTGAAGTTTAGGTACGCCATCAAATATTTTTTCCATAAACACTGACAGATATCAAAAAAATGTAAAAACTTACTTAAAAATGTCGCTTTTATTATATTTTTATTTGTTAGTTTTACTCCATATCTAATAAAGTATGGTTGTATAATGTATTCATAGTAGTACTTTGTAACTGTAGACTAATTTTAGGGCCGGATTTACCATAAGTGCTGCCCTGGGGCACCGTGAAAAATACCGCCCTATTACCTGATGTTCTCCTGACCGATTCCGGTCACGGTGGCCAATCTCATTGAGACTAGCCAACTGCGCAGGAGATATTATAGTGCACAAGTGTACGCGCAGACACAACGTGCACTCTCTGTTCCTGTCACTCTCATTCTCCGGTGGGACGACTGCTCGACACGACCAGTGAGAGTTAAGGACCGACGGCTATATGTGCTCTCCGAGGCACGGGGGTGAAACACCGCCAACTTCCCAACTCC
The DNA here is from genome assembly GCA_951806755.1 of Brenthis hecate. Lineage (NCBI taxonomy): Eukaryota > Metazoa > Arthropoda > Insecta > Lepidoptera > Nymphalidae > Brenthis > Brenthis hecate. Next base: position 119,374 of record OX638281.1, read on the forward strand.
GGGCTGTTACTGAGGCTTACTTTACAAAAAAAAAAATAAAAAAAAACAGTCTTTATTTAAACAACACAATGGTAACAAATACAGACATCCCTAACTCCTGAACTAGAAAACTGTGTTTCAGGAGTTAGTACCTTCCCATATCAGGCGTACATATTCATTGCATGAAATTACGTTATAATAAGGTAAGTTAATGTAAACAAAAAAGGAAAAAGAGAAAAAAAAATATTAAAAATTAAATAAATTACTTCTAACTTACAGACTACAGACAGACTCAATATTTTTTATTTTTTTTTTAACGTTGGGAAATGCATTTACGCACGAGGTGTGGGACTCACCGACAAAGCCAGTACTACCCACTAAAACCCAACAAAACCTTCCCCCGTCTTAATGGGGCGTCGCAGGATCGCTTACGCATTCAACTACGACGACCCGACGGCAGGTCTGCCAAAGCAGACCACAACAACCACGGGGCTGCTCCAAGGTCCACTCTGCTATCAGAGAAGTACCAGGAGCAGCCCGCATGGTAGACCGCCCTCCGAAAAGGGCCACCTCCCACCGCCCACCGAAGTGGGCCACCTCCCTGTGCGTTTCTTGGCTTCGCGCCCGGTTGGGTTGCCGGACACTACTGAGCCCCCCACCACGACAAGGTGAACGCACGTTGGGGGGGACAGAAAGACTCAATAACTTATACTTGGCCCAACCCGGGACTCGAACCCAGGACCTCCGGGTGTGCAGCCGTACATTCTAGCCACTACACCACCGAGGCAGTTAAGTTTCCTATTACCTATATACTGCATTACCTATATCTTACAGCAGGGTCTTTAGGTACGTTTTCATTTTTTTGAACGGGACCCTAATTCTTATTCTAAAATAAAAGAAACTTATGTTACTCTTTATAACATCAGCTGTATGCCAGTGAAAGTCCCGTCAAAATCAGTCCAGCCGTTTCGGAGATTAGCCAGAACAAACAGACAGACAAAAATTTAAAAAATTGTGTTTTTCTTATGAGTACCGTATCTAATTTTATATGTATACAATATGATTTTTCTTATCAACTTTATACGTCGATATTGATCAATAAAACTTCAATGTGTTGCTGAAATTTTAAAGAAACGACATTTAAACGTTTATGAGAAAAATCATATTATAAAACGACATTTAAAAGTTTATTGATCCAAATGTTTTTACTTTTAAAATAAACATGACATACAACTAAATTATATAGAATTCTAAATAAATGCAACCTACTTGGAAGATAAAATAAAATATAAAATTAAAGGAGTATACTATTTTTACATGTATTTAGTAAAAAGCTGTTATTTTGTAATAACAAAAAGACATTTCAATTTTATTTATCTGTATAGATTTATATGTAGATTAACCAGGCGAATAGTCTCCGCGGCGATATATAGACCAGGGCTGAAAAGGTGAAAAAATAATAATAGTAGGACGAAACCCATTGGAAAAGGAAGAGAATATAACAAAAATGAAAGGAAAAATAATTTACAGCCGATCTGAGGTCGGGAAGTGGCAGGGGGTGATTTTTTAAGGGTAAAAAACGGTTTATCTCAATTTCCGGCAAAACTACAAGTCCTATGAAAAAAAAATGGCAAAGTTGTAGGTAATAAAAAGATCTACTATTCTATACTAGATCTTGTATTAACACTTTTTTCACATAACCTCAAAATTTATTTGAAAAATTCAAATAACCAAGTTTTTGGTTTTTTATTTTTATCTTTTACAAAAAAAAATTTTTCACGAAATTTGGTAAAAACTTACCTTTTTATTCCCCAAACATACAGTAATTTTTGTGATTTAAAATATTTATTTTTTCTCCTAATTCTGACTTAATATCGAAAAAGCACCCTAAGTTTCAATCGGAAATATCTGCTTTCATAAAAAAGTCGGTAAGTTTTTTGTTTGATGAAATCTCTACTTTCTGATGGTGTAAAAAAATACATTAAGTACTATGGTAAATTTTCTCAAAAAATGCAATTAATAAAGTTAATATTTAATAAGACATCTACAATATTTTGAGAAAGTTGTAAAATCTTCTTTAAATTATCTGCGTAGATGCCTATTTATTGCTATTTTAAGATTATAAACAACAGTAAAAGCAACAGTAATCATTTCGCATTACGTGAGAAATCAAAATTTCGCATTATGTAAGATATGTGTTTGGATTGTGTCCTCTATTCGAAAACAAAACCAAAGTACATGTTTAGTAGCTTATATAAATTATAAATGATTGAAAATACTCGTAACCAGGGTCGTCTTAAGCCATCCAGGATCTTGGGCACACAACAATTTAGGGCCCCAAAAAAAATAAAAGAGATGTGAATATAATATGTGAATGTAATAAAAAAATAAAAAATAAAACTTGACTGCCTTTATTGCACTGCATTACATTGTAATACATAACAAATCGAGCTTCTTTTTTTATATAAATGAATAAGTAAGTTTTGTTTTCAGGGCCCCCGTGAGGCTGGGGGCCCTGGGCACGTGTGCCATGTGCCCTTATGGTATAGACGGAACTGATCGTAACATGGTAGGTTCAGGTAATACTTATAAGGAGAAGGAAACCGCAAATTTTCTTGTGACTTATATAAGATTCTACATTCTATAATGCCCTTTGTTATATAGCCTCTAACTACGAGTAAAAATGTGTTGTGTAACTTATTCAGAATTAAATTAATAATAATTATTAATTACCTATTATACGTTTGATTACTTATTGTAAAGATCAATCTAGTTGACCAGGTAACGATAAATAATAATTATCTATGAAACAAAGTTGAAACAGTTGGAAATTGAGCAGTTATTAATAAGGTCCATTGCGTTCATCGAATGGTAAATGCTTAAATTAAAGGTCTAACTCTAAAAGTTTAACAATTATAGATTGATAGGCACACTTGAGGACATTTTAAAATCCAAAATAAAAACTTGGCGAGGACAAGATTTAAGTAAGGTAACTTTTTCTTAACAAAGTCAATGCCTGATAATTAATCGAGGGCTGCTATTGAAGTGGAAGCGAGTAAGATTCGTAATTATACTTGACTTGGCTGCACTTACGAGAGTTACGAGTATATATGTAGCCTCCGTTCCACCTTTGCTTCGCGGTAACGGAAACAAGTGTGATTAACAAAATTTTCCAAGAAAATCAAAGTTGTATCTACCAATCTTGAAAAAATGCAGTTTTTCAAGACGTGGGAAGAAATGCTTAAAAGGGATAGTTTTCATGGTATGCTTTACATATATTGAAGATGTTAGCACTACATGGTGTTTTAAACGTGTCAAGAGAGTAGTGTTGCGTGTAGGATGACGGTGCGATCGTGAAGATGTCCAGGGGAGGTGTCCGTTGGGGCGGCTGGTGAGGCGGCTGGTGCACGGAGGGCGCGCGAGGGTCGGGAGGTCGGGAGGTCGCGCCGGGGGCGTGGGGCGTGCGGGCGCCGCCTCCGGGCGCTCGGCCACTCCGCCGCCTGGCCCCAGTCTGCGCCGCGCCGCGCTCACGACCGCACGTGTCCTCACTCGCTCGTCGACACTCGCCGGTCACTGCTCACTCGCGGCTCACCAGTTGCCACCACACCGCGTGTCTCGTTCTCCTGGATTTGGCCTATCGGAGTGGCGGTTCGCATCTTACCGGGCAGCATTAGAGTCGTAGTTATTTTCTAATACTGTCAGGTAAAGATGTCGTCCGCGCTCCACGTTCTGCTCGACGAGTCGACGGAGGCGTTCGCAGCTCGGCCGGAGGAACCGGTCCAGCGGTTATATTTACCGGAGAGGAGAGTGAGGCTGGCCGGTCTCCGCTTGGTGGCGGCGAGTGGTTACGTCACGTGCGCGAACCGGTCTCCCGCTTTCGTAACGAGACTTTCGACCACCTTCCTGCGTGTCTGCCGCCCGTGATCCGTTGGCCGCCATGCTCGCCCACCTACCTCTGTACAGGTATTATTGCCCATTTTATAAACTTCAAGTATTTCATATCTGTATAGTACAGGAGATAAATAACTGAATCTCATTATCAACCTCCTAAAGTAGTCAAATTTTGATATAAATATACCTATAGTCACTTTTTATCGATAAAGCGTGTTTTTGTTACTCAGATATCTCATCGTTCAACACTTTATTACTTAATTCCCAGTAAATTAAATAGTGAACTTACTTGATACCAAATTTGTTTTCACTTAAACTTTCGTTTATATCTAGTTAGGTATATCTAATTATATCTTTCACTAGCATAGCCCGCAGCTCCGCCCGTGTTCAAATGACCAAAAACCAAATTCTTAGGTTTTACATATTAGTATACTCTTACAATGCAGTTTTTGTATTTTTTCTCAAAAATGAGATATTTACCCGTGGTAAAAAGTATCCCATATGTTGACCCGGATAACCAGCTATCATCATACCAAATTTCATCATAATATGTCCAGTGGTTTTCTCGTGATACGGTAACGGACAGACAGACAAAAATTCTAAAAACTACAGATTCGGACTCTGTATCGATAATAATGTCTATTTCAATTAGACTTTCCAAAAAATATTTAAGGTACAGATTCGACTTAGTTACAATTTCATTTAATTTGAGTACAGATTTGCTACGTGTCTACCTTCAAATGTGCGTCCGCTTGGTCCGACCGCGCGGTCGAAGGCCCCGTAACATTCTATAATCATAAATCGCACTGACTATTTACATAATAGGCCCTTATATCGTTTAGTGAACCATGCCATCGCCCATCTTAACTGTTTTAAACACATTAAATTTTATAACGTTGTACAAAATGTTTAAAAAATGTCCGTTATTTGTCCAGAAGCTGCTGAGACATTACAGTCACTGTTGCAGACGTTACCGATGACTCTGCACTTACAATAATACATATACCCTGCTTATCATTCGAACAGGCAATACTTGCCCAGCGTGCTATGCAGAGATCTGACATAGCATGCTTGACTAAAGAGCGGACGCCGCTATTTCCCCATCAGTGCTCATGTAATCCACTTAACTAATTAAAATTCCTTGTCTACACAATGGCCATACGTTTTCAAATCATTAACTTTTCCCTCGGCCTAAATCATATTTACAATGAGTACTAATAAAGCCATTGAGTGCATTGTCTAATTATTTTTCTTGTGAATTTAAAAACTCGCATCTCAACTTGTATCTAATATCAGGCAGTTAATGTTGTTATGGTTTGTATAAATATCCTACGTAACATATTCTCATGTCCCATAATGCAGTGCCCGCTTGCGGCCGAGTAATGTCATAGCTATTAATTAAGAGAAGTTTTACGCTACGTCAGTCAAAGTGCACATCTGAACCTTGTAACATTTGACGCAAGTGTGGGAATCTCTTCTATAGAAATGTTTGACTTCGACAAAAAAATATTAGAATAAGATTGTCATTGGTCGTTCGTGTGTTGTGTAGGGGTGGTCACTGGTCAGCTGTCGTCCTGTGACGGCGCGGTGGTGTTTAATTCACTAGAGCGGCTGATTATTTTACTGGAGATGTGGTGCATTATTCATTAGTGGATGGAAAGTTTTGGCTTTCCGAATATAAAGATGTGGGTCAAGGCCCGAGACGCTGTTGCTCCGATGCTGGCGCGCCACTTTGTGGTCATTTAGATGCAACCTCCTTTTAGAGTTGCTTAATTACATATTATAACTTCCGTCTCCGCAGCGCCTACTGCCACAAAAACTTGCCATTGAAATTTCGCATATTCCAATTAAGTCGCAACGTTCTCTCGCTGTGTTACTTTATAGCAATATGTACTTTTTATTTCATTAGTCTTATTTAACCATAAAAATATTATGACATTAAATGCCATAATATTTTGCTATTAAATTCTATGTAGAAATGTAAATTTCAAGAATTTTCATTCATAAAATCGTATTTCTTGAACGTATTTTGAAACGTAATAGTTGTTGCTTTAGCGTAAGAATAAATGAAGGAGTTGATAACGCAGAAAAGAGGATCGTGGTATCGGCTGATGTCAAAGGTCAGTCAGTATCGCATTGTTTTTGCTCTAGAAGGGTCGCCGGGCTATCGCGCGGGTTATCGCCGCGACGCTTGAACATTTGAGCGCTAAGCGGAGTCGACACGCGGTCGCCGCATGCCTGCATATTTATCAAGTCGAAGTCGAACCTCAGCTGTCGGCTTGGGTTCGGGCGAGTTTTACCAAGAGGCTGGAGAAAGCAGCAGTAAATTAATCGCTGTGGTGGATTGCCGCTTTCGAATCGAATTCTTATCGGCACCGGAGTGTCGCCGCCATGTCGCCAGGTCGCTTGGAGTGCGGGACCGGTTCTTAATTTCCTATAGGTGCGCTCGCTGTGCATCTATTTCGGGAGTCGTTGACCGCCGGTTTGGCACTGCGGCTGCGAGGACGCGGTTTTATCTGTTCGTGTTGTCGTTTCGGGAGCCGCGCCACTTTTGTATAAAACATGCGCGTATTTCAGGCGATGACGTAACCGGGGAGCGTCGTCCCCGGGCGCCGCTGGGACGGACCTATTCGAATATAATAACATAATGTTTTTAATTCAGCGAGGGCAGGTCGTCTAACCCTCGTTTAAACCACGTTTATTGCTCATCGGCCGCACTCGGCCGTCACGAACATGATACCCACGTGGCGACGCGTCGCGCCGAGCATTGTTGTGGGCTATTTTTATCAGACGCTAAAATGAGCGGCAGATCGGTCGCCAGATCCTCTGTGACGATCTTACGAGCGTTACTTACAGACACACACTTTTTTCAAGATCTGCCTTATTTGACAATCTTCATTATAATATAAAAATGAATAGCTGAATGTGTTGCTAAGAGCAAATCTCGAGAGTAGCTGAACCCATTTTGCTAGTTTCTTTTTTTAGAATATTCCTTGAAGTACGAGGATGGTTCTTACGGAGAGAACAATTTAAAAAATTGCCTGAAAAAGTCTAAAAACAACACTTTTCTATCCTCCCGTACAAAAGATTCGTAATAATACTTAAAAATCAATTTGAACTTTAATACCATACCATAAAGTTTAAGTGTTAGAGGAGAGGTTCCGGGAAGGCAAAACAATTGAGTGACGTTAGTATCGTATAAATATTATTGTCAATATTTGCCAATATTTATACGATGGTAACATTACTCAAAAACAAATCTATACAAATAAATTAAATTGAAGTGTCTGTTTGAAATGTCAAAATAACAGCTTTTTACTAAATGCATATGGATATTGGGTATATACACGATACATATACCAAAACAACTTTTTTTACAATTTTTGTCTGCCTGTCTGTTTGTTCCGGCTAATCTCTGAAATGGCTAAGCCGATTTTGACGCGACTTTCACGGGCAGATAGTTGATGTAATAAGAAGTAGTTTATGCTACTTTTATCTTTTATTTTAGAAGAAAAATAGGGTCCCCACGAAAAAAAATTAAAACCAATGAAAAATTTAATAATATCCGATTTAAATAGGGAAGTTGTATACATACCCTAGGGACGAACCCGAGCGAAGCGAGGGTGAGTCGCTAGTCTATCATATAAATAAACGATTAAAACCATTATAGTCAAAATTAAGTAAATGTTAATTCTTAATTTTGTAATTAACAAAACAGAATATGTGCCTATTGTGAAACCCAAACGTACAGTATACGCAGTATAGGTGTCAGTACAGGCCAAGGAGAAACGATAAGAGATACAATTTCAATACATTTGTCGTTTTTTTATAAAATAGATTTGAAACTCATGCGCGCCATTCATATGGTAGCAGAATGTTATCTCCAGCATAGGATGTGCGCCGCGCGGTGCGGGAGGGAGGGACGGTTATCGGCTGACCCGTACTCGTCAGCTCTGGCGGCAAAAACAAGTCAATCCATGAAGTCGAGAGTCCGTGACCCGCTCTCGGCTCTCAGCACCAACAGGTTTGATTGACGACGAGCTTTCTACCGCCAACCGCCGTCTCACCTGCTCCTCCCACACATGCTCCATCCTTCAATTACATATTTAAATCTCGTTACACTTGATCTCGTTAAATAATTTTTAAATATAATATGTTTCATTAAAGTTTAAAAGAAACCGTTGCCAGGAAAGCGATGATTTTAAAAATCAAGGAAAGTCGATTTAGGTCTGACTCTGAGATAAGCTAATCGACGTAGATACAAAAATCATTTAATACTTTAGATAGGGGATCGATAACTCCGATAAGCCGCGCCGGGCTGGCGTACAAACAGTGGCTGATCACGCCCTATCGCACCAGCGGCCGTCGACTATATCTTTGAGCGCGATATGTGCAACCAAGACTTCATAAATTGATTTGCCCATAAAGATTGCTGCCTACATAAGAATATTTTGTAATTTAAAACAGATTAATTGTAATTGTTACAAGTTTGTTTGACAATTGATTTATTTGGATAACTAATGCATAAATTAAATAGTAAAGCGACTCCTAAGAAGAGCGACTATCATCAAACTAGAATGTATGTAGAATGGGGATGTTAACAATTTTTCGGATTTGCTTTTATTTTGAAGATAAAAAAAAGAAAAAAAATTTAACTAAAAATATTAGTGTTTTTGATGAGAAAATATACAAAAAAATAGAGTAATTTTGAATTTTCCCGCTAAAACACTAACAACTGTCACCTGACTGACATGACGTCGCTAACCGCAAAACATTGGTCGGCATTCATGACTGTATGTCCCGCTTATGTGTTTTCTTATTTTTACTTGAATATAAACAATCAAAATAGATAAATAGTATTAAACGTAAAACTGTACTTACAAAGATGTTTTCACGTTCCTGAATTCTGAACCACAAAGTCTTTGTTTCTTGCAAAAACGTTTGCCACTATCAAAGAATCTATATTTGGTAAGTTGGAACTATTCCCTTTAGTGAATCCAGATTCCATCGTGGTATTAATATTAAGTAATTCACAAATTAATTACTTGCTAAGATCGCAAACTATATTAGAAAATGCAGAGAAGTAAACAGTCCTTGACAGCTTGTTTTGCGATTAGTGATGTAATAAGTTCATATTGGTGTTTGCAGTCACGTGACAACAGATTATAAATATAGCATTTAAAATCATTTTTAATAAATTTATTAGGTTATATTAAATTATAAAAATGTGATTTTCGATATTCTAATAATACAAACTATCATAAAATTAACATTAAACATTAATTTGTGATTAGTGTTAACATCCCTATTGCACGGGTCCCGACTCCCGAGGGGTTCCTGGCGAGCGACGCCGCGCGACACTCGAGTACGCGCGTTAATCACCACAGGTCGCGGGCGCGCCTTACAAACACTGTTATTTGGACATTTTATGGTTCGTTTAAATCAATCATAATGTTACGCCTTCTTTTATTTTTATGTATTTCGTCTCTTTATGGACAGATAATGACAAGAGCATTACGACATTTAGAAGAAATGAAAGATGTATGTAGGCTTAGCCCCTACTTAGGCCAATTCATATGAAAGTTCCGCTTAAGAAGTAAAGCGTGACCTGCTTAATATTTACTATATTTTCAGTCTATGAGCATTAAATACATATTAAGATATATAACCTGATTTTATTTTAGAATTTTTAGAAACAACAGGAGAAAAGCGAAACATATATAAAAATTAAATGTATGGCAGGTAAAAAAAATTATGTACAAAGCGCCACAACCAATTATGTTCAAGCATTTTGATTAGCTTCATGGTTGTATGAGCTCAGGTACCCAGAACGCTAACGTAACGATTTGAAAGACAAATATATATGAAGGGACAACTTTGTGTCAGTCAACCGCGTCATAAAAATTATAAATCAGTTACAATCTAATAAAATATGTGATCATTTACTTAGAGACATACTCCATCGAATTTCGATTACAGACGATAGGTACAAGTAGGTACTAGTAATGAAGAAACAAAACTTTATAAGAATTTTTTTCAGTTAATATGAACGTAATATCAGAAAACTCATATAGAATATTTAGATATTTAATATAATCAAGTTATAATAAAACAAACGGGCTTATAGTTAATTCGTCTTTGCAAAGACGAGATCCTGATAGTGGCGAAGATTTCACGTAGCAAAGTGAAGGTGGTGCTGTTTGTGGGCACAGATGTACAGTTATCTCCGAGCGGCTTCATAATCCTATGCTAATGCTGTTTTATTTAAATTTCACTCATAAAATATAACTCCTACATTACATTCGGTTCGTTAACCTCCAAATTAGGAATAAAATACGACACAGTATTTTATTCGATAGAATTTGTTACGTGGCCTCTGGAAACAAAATAAGCCCACGCCGTGGTGTGGCCAGCCACAGACTTTGGGTACATTGCGGGTTTCTGTTAGTAACAAGTGCTTATCAAAATATTTTTATTCTCCTGCTGTGACTCTCCCAGCAAATATTCAAGAAATATTTTGCAATACTTTTCTATGCAGTTTGTTATGTATTTGTTTATTGATCACTCAAACAATAGTTTTGAATTTTTTTATGTGCACTTTGTATATGTATAAAATTGTAACTAAGCCGAATCTGTATATTAAATATTTTTTGGATCTTATTGAAATAAATATTATTATCGATACAGAAACCGAATCTATAGTTTTTAGAATTTTTGTCTGTCTGTCTGTCGGTCTGTCTATTACCGTATCACAGAAAAACCACTAGAAGGATTTTGATTAAATTTGGTATGGTGATAGCTGGTTATCCGGGTCAACATATACGATACTTTTTACCGCGGGAAAATATCTCATTTTTGAGATAAAATACAAAAACTGCAATGCTCTTAGTATTGTATTAATATTTAAAACCTAAGAATTTGGTTTGTGGTCATCTGAACGCGGGCGGAGCCGCGGGCAATGCTAGTATAATATAAAGTGTACAAAATCGCCGACAAGTAGTGAGTAAGTTGCGAGTGTGTAGTGTGTAGCAGTGGCGGCGGGCACGCGAGGCGCAGCGCGGCCGCGGCGCGGCGTCATGACTCAATTCACATTACTCGTCTGTTATTTCCTTTTTTCTGGGTACTTCTGTTTCCTCGCGTTTTCCTTCGATCACGCGATTACATTTTAATTGATACTTGCGTTTTTATTTGATCCATCCTTCGCTATCTGCCGCTGCGTGGTTGCTCACTTCCGTATATGCAACACGGTCATACCGACGTTATAGTTAGGCGGAATTATTATTCACATTAACCTTTAAAATATTAGTCTTCTTTTTGTTACATATTTGTTAAAATCACTTATTGCTGCTCAGTACTTAGGTACAGAATATAAGAATTTTTCATATTTGAAACATGTGAAAATATATGTACGAATATATGTACTCATATCATAATATATTTATATGTATATTGCTAGCGTGTGTGTATATGTGGTCTAATATTTTATTTAGATGTAATAGATTTGTGCGAGTTTTCTTAAAGTGAGAGCGATCTTCGAGAAAGACGCCTCTAAAAGAGTTCAACGCTGCTAACGCCTCGCCGGCGCGGCGGTGCAACGCCGCCCGTAAATATATAATTTGCCTTTATTACGCGAAGCCACTAACGTTACTTGAAAATTGTTTCAAAACCGACATCAAATTAAAACGAGTTTAAAAGACAACACTGCACTCAATAATTAACTGTACATGCGATGTGGAGCGAACCTGTTCCCAGAGCGATCGCGAGAACTTAATAACAGCTTTATTAAATAACTTAAAAAAACGAACAGTATTTATTAATACCTACGTATGCACCTAGTGTACATGTTGTTCATCTACCTGGTACCTGTAATATATATAAAAAAATGCGTGTGCGGTGTGTGTGTAATTCACAGACGGTAGAAGTGAAACTTCAGAAAAGTAACCTCCAGGAGAATAAGATGAATATATATCAGGAGTAGGATAATCGTAAAGTTAATTTTTTTATAATATTTTTACCAAGTTTAAAAGTTATTTTACATTTTATTTGACATAAATAGATATTTAGAAATATACAGTAAAAGCTCCTTATTGGCGGGGTTTATGTTCCAAAATTATATCGCGGGAAATGCAGGGGTTGCGTTCCAAGGTAATAAAAATATATATAGGTATGTAATCAATAAAAAAAATCAGTTTTATAACAAATAACAGTTCATTACAGTGCCATGAAAAGACATTAACATTAATAATTATTGTTTGAACTACATTTTACTATTTGGTTTGAAATATTTAGTATTTTTTCTTGCATCACCGCCTTTAAAAGCGTCTTTTTAACCCGCTTGATATACAGTTGAGGCTTCGTCAATTTTTCTTTTAAAAACAAGGATTTTTTCCAAAGGCGGGTTAATTTTTTTAACCGTAGCGATTGACGTCATACTCTACCGTCCAAAAGTTTAGAAGCACATATGTTTTCAAACAAAACAAAAGATTGAAGAAGAATAAAATCAAGTTTTGCGATCTTTTACGAGTATTTACTCAAAATAAAAGGATTGTACTTATACATAAACGTAACTTACGTATTCGCGAATAACGAAATTTTCGGTCGCGAATACAGAAAGTGGGTCTCAATTTTTTCTTCCGCGAAAACTGAAACCGCGAGTAACGGAACCGCGAATAAGGAGCTTTTACTGTATATTTATGTATTTGTCTCTTTTTAATGTCGCATTTCCGTTTCATTTCCGTTTCATCGAGTTTCAAATCACGACGATTCTAAAGAAGTTTCCCTTCAAAAATATAGCACAAAATTAAATACTAAAATAAAATTAATAAACGTGTATGTTAAAAAATATTTCATATATAAATTCAAGAACAAATATCTAAATAAATTAATGAGAGTGACTGTAGAACAGAAGTTAAATAAGGGCAAGCAAGTCACTGTTACGACTTGCGAGTACATCAAGGCGCCCGGCGGCGTGCCCGTGCAGGCCGCGCGCGTTGTACAACGCATCGGGGAACTATGTAGGTACGTTTGAACAGCAAGTGCAATATTACGCTGTCCGATTATTCTAGAAAAATTTAACACCTGTTCTTGTGATGTATTTTTCCATTTTGTTCTGAGACCCCTGGCTTGGAAGCTCAAAAGCTGCCAATTAAAGATATTTATTTAAAAATTGTTTAAGCTTTCTATTTGTCCAGACAGACACGTTTGTCCATTTTCCGTTTATGTCGTCTCTTCCATACGTTCCAAAACCTTGTCTCACTAAATCGGAAACTTTATTAAGTATCGCAAGTTCATAGCTGCACTTTATTCACTCTATTAAGTGCAAAGCTAAGCACGTGATATGATAAGAAATTCATGGAACCTAGAGAGCCTAATTACTAAAAAGTATTTTATTTCATAAATGCTATTTTCATTTTAAAAAACTACTGATTCCATGTGAGTTAATTAAAATTCGTCGAATTGGTTAATTTATTAGGTTTGTGCGTGTACAGATACAACTATGTATGAAGTGAAGTAGATAATGCCGGAGCGGTCCCTAATAATGTTACTCATTTGGATGCCTTTTATGAAAATTAATAAGTTGAATGCGATGTAATCGCATGTTTACGAGCAGTAAGTCAGCGGCCGCGCGAGTCGCCGCGGCCGGCGCGGGGCGTGCGGGTGGCGCGGGGTCGGCGGGCGGGCGGGGGAGGGGCGGGGGCGGGTGTGGCGCTACTAAAAACTATTATTAGAGACATTTGCAATTTAATTAGTGCCGTCGCTATAATGCCTTGTTGGCTAGAATCGCGTGTTTCCTCCCGGGCCGCGCCGCGCCACGCCGCCGGCCGTTACCACTACCTCGGATCGTGCGAGCACACGTGAAGTATAAACTCTGGGCATTTTAAAAAGTTGGGAGATACCTACTCACGCTGTGTGTAAGACTTAATTCATAACAACTAATATTCAAAGTTTGAACTGTCACCATCAAGCGTGAAACATTAATAATTTAGAGAAATACTTACGATACAATATTTTCTGTCAAAAATAGTTTTATTTAGACCTTGGATATTAAATACTAGAAACAACATCGAAGCTCCTTCCGTCGTAACCTTCGAGGAGTCTATTTGAACAAATGTAACGAGTTGACTCAGCTTTAAAATGACATCGACGATAACAATTCACATGCGCGGTATTCATCAGCCAGTGTAAAATGAGTGCAGAGTCGCTGTCACATAGTATATAGTGTGGCCGTTATGTGTAGGTGATACAGGACCGGTCGGCCGCGTCGTGGCGCTAGGACTAGTTTGCGGCGAGCCTATTCCACGTAGGTACATACACAGCGAGGCACCTGCCACATTACGCTCCACACGGTCACACCGCTGACCGCGCCGCGCCATGCCTTGCCTTAAGAGTTAAGGCACCCTCACTATTCACATTGCATGTACTAAGTCAAATGCATCACATCAGCTACGAACACATAGCATATCGTTATCGCATGTCGGTCTATATGCAGCTACGAGTATCGTTAATGAAGTAGATTAATATTAAACTGCTTTTGTAAGCACAATAATAATAAATAACAATAAATATCAAACGGAATTATACATTGAATACAAATTGCAGTTATGGAGGCATAGGTACATTTGAATGTAATATGAATAATAAAGACTTAAGAGTAATAGGGCAAAGTGGAACGTGTATTCAAAGGTAAGGAACATTAATTGGCAAGTATCTGCCAATGTCAGCCGCCGGTGATGTTGCGATGTGCTGAGTAGAAGCGTGTATTTATAGCCGGGCGCCGCGGCGGTGCGACGACGTGCGTGCTGTCCAAGCTCACTAAAAATATGTCGAGACGCTCGTGCGACAACGTGGCACCGAGCGCGGCGTCTCGTTGCGTCTCCTCGCTTGTTTACACTCGCACCAACTGTGGGCCGCGACAAGTTTAACACCTTACTCCGCTAGATTTCCAGGAACACCTTTAGTGCTAGACTTTCCTACAGATTTTATTAGCCTATAAACTAACCTGTATAGTGGTTTAATTGTAGATTTTGTCACTTTATGTACTTACGTGTATTTCCGACAGTTTGGCTCACTCCGGAATGTCGAGGGCAATAGCCAGTGCTTGTAACGTACGCGTGGGAAACAGCCAATAAAATATTGGACACAATTGATGAATCATTTTGCATTTCTCTTACAATTTCAATTAATAGAGCAACCTGTGTAAACCTTGCTTTACCTTATTGTTATCGAAAGCCATCTGTGAACTTATTTACTTTACTTTGGGAATTATTGACGCGCACAAAATACTGACATTATTGCGGTGCAGGTAGTAAGTACCTATTCAATAATGTTCGTGTCTTCTAATTAAAGAATTTGCAGTTTCAGTTCTGTCTTGCAAGAATAACGTGAAAGTCAAGTTTTATAAAATAAAACGAGTTAAATAATTTTGCAATTTGTAAGTGTGAGGCTGTGACGGGTCAGGAGTGCTGTTCACCTTCACGCGGCTTAATTGCGTTCATCTCGGCGATGCACTTTCACTCGTATCCTACATACATACAGGTCTCAAACTTTCATGTAGAATATTGACCCAGTCTGCCCTCAATACAACATTATATTATTGATTCAGAACCAGAAGTGCTCGCCTTATACACGAGTTAAGTATATTCAAACATTTGTTGACGCTTCACTTGTATCAATATGTGGTCGTTACAATATTACAATTTGCTTTGTCTTTGCGTAGTTGGGCAGAATTTATCGTCAGTTAAAATAATAGTTTTAGATATTTTAAACTTAAACATGCACCGCAATATTATTGACCTCCAATTATCATTAAAGATGGAAAAGGGCGCTGACTCCTGACATACAGGTTTATTCTAGTTTGGGAGTCAGAGGCTTCAACAGGCTTATGTAACAACAAATAATTGTGTCAATAAAGATATATTCTATTCTATTCTAACTAAA
The DNA here is from genome assembly GCA_951806755.1 of Brenthis hecate. Taxonomy (NCBI): domain Eukaryota; kingdom Metazoa; phylum Arthropoda; class Insecta; order Lepidoptera; family Nymphalidae; genus Brenthis; species Brenthis hecate. The sequence continues at coordinate 135,181 of OX638281.1, forward strand.
ACACTGATCGCTAAAATTTAAAGCTGGTTTAATATTTCAGAAGACCATTTATATTACTTTTACCTATTTCCTTAGAAACTCTAGAATGAGTTCCCGGATGATGCTATGCAATTTCTGCTAGACATTGATTTTCATCAAGTTATATTATTACTGCGCGGAAGATTGGGATACGTTTATACGTTAGGTCTGCGGCCCATAAACATTGTGTAATGTGTCTAACGATTAGCCGCATGTGCAGCGGCGGGGCGCGCTGGGCCGCGCTGGGCCGCGCTGAGTCGCGCTCACGACCCGGCCAGCTGACGAATGACGCGGCTTTATAAACAAAGAAACAACTTCAACATTTTACTGCTCTTGCCAACTATTTATTATACGAACCGTCTATTATTTGAGTTCGTGCGTGGAGGTCAGATGTTATGTCTGTACAATACATCATAATAACAATAAATGGTCGATCGTAGCAGATTAGTTTTACCAGGTTCGTTAAACGTAATTTTATCATATGTGTGTATATATATATATATTCCATTGTATTTATATTTATTGTTTTTCTCGTGTCTGGTAACGCCTAAAAGCTGTAAGTATAAAATCATACGCAACAAAATTCCTATGAATTTATTTTGAGCAATTTCAAAATAATTTGTTAAGGTAATTGGTCTCTCTAATTGGTCTCGGTGAGAGATCCATTAATATTTTATTTTTAATACTAACAAATTAAAATGTAATTGATTTGAATATAAATACAAATGATACAAATGATTAATTGCAGTAAGCACAGTTTACTATTGACTAATGAGTGACAACAGGCGGTGTTGAGCATAAATGTTGTAATAGATTGTTGTGGGCCCGTTCTGACGGTGCGGCGTAAATTGACACTGGACTCGACACGTCTGCCGTGGGCGGGAAACGGTTCTAAGGAGTGACGTGATTTGTTGGAAATGATAACAATGATAGCAAAACTTAAAACTGACTTTAATATAAACTTAATATTAATTAATTAATAATTATATATTTTTTCCTCATCAATAAAAGAATCATTAAATGCAATTCATAATTTTTAAAGATATAATAATAATAATAAAAGCTTATTAGCAATAAGTTTTGACACTAAATATACACTAAGCGCAAAATAAAGCTTATTACAATTTATGTTACTAACATCGGTTTGTCACTGCCGACTGTACCAGGCCGAGCCTGTATTACAGACGACAGTTCCTTCCTCTATGACATAAAAGAATTATCACTAAATTATCATTAAACATTATCACTCATATTTTTAACTAAAAAGCCACACAATAATAAAATGACATTACAAGGTCAGTTATACTTTAAACATTGATATTCAACATTATTAATATTTTTTACAAGTACCGTCATAAAAGTAAACTATAGCAGTATATTGTGTAACACTCACATAAAATACGCCTAACAGAGAATATCCTCCTTTTTAATTAACCGATTTATTAACCGACGAAAAAAAGGAGTTTACCAATTCGACATGTATGTATGTAATATTATTGGAATATTCGCATTCGATATGATACTATTAGGTATGTGATCTATTAGGGTTTCCAAACAAATATAAATATAAATATTATATATAAATTTATTATATATATAGTAAATTTTTGTATGTATGTATGTTTCATAATCGGATTGTGATGATTATTTTTTATTTGCTAACATTTATTTCAACTTAGGGAGAATGGAATTAGGGAAAAGATTTCGTCAAAATCGGTTCAGTAGTTTTTATGATATGAACTACGAGTAAAACGTGTAACTGAAATATTTTTTGTAATTATTACCACTTATTGCAAAAACTATTAACGAAAACAATTTCAGTTTTTTTGAAGTCTATATACCTAATTATTATGCAACTTAGTAATTACTTTTAGTTAAAATTTTCGTGTCAACGGTCCAGTTAAATATGACAATTCTTTCAGGAATGATGTGGAATGTAATAGAAATAATGGACAGTGTTAGCGGGGGAGTGCGAGGGGAGTGCGAGGAGGGGGGAGGGGGGGGGGGAGGGCCGCGCAGGGGTGACACCAACTGTTGATTCAGCAAAGCGGCGCGGCGCTTGATAATGATACATATTATATTGACAGTCAACAGACGCGATGCCAAATTGATTTTGTCGGGACTCGGGACTCGGGCGACACTTTAATAGCTGTCCGATTTCATTGAGGGAGATATCTTTATATTCTTAAGTCGATATAAAACAAAAGCATTCAATGTTTACACCATGAATATTCGATAGGTACATAGTTGCTTGTTATTAATTTACAATTTATTACTCGACTTTTATCGTCACTGACTAAATACTGATTAAATAACTAATAAATACTGTTAGTTAACGTCTTCGGTCTTTTCCGTTTAGATCAACTTGGTAAACTTTGTTGTGTATGATAAAGCTAATTAGAAAACTTGGATTTTAGGGGCCGTTAGTGCATAATTGATGCTGTTTTGTGTATAGAAAATTTAGGTAAAGACAAGATAGTCCTAAGGTCCGGGTCGCAAGTGGGCGATGGAGGGCGCATTAGTAAAACCCACGTGTCGCACTCGCGCCGGCCGCGGCCGCCGACATGATGCTATCGACCGGGTAATTTAACTCTCGACAAGTTCTCTGTAACTCGGACGCTCAGAAACTATACGCAATAATTCTAGATAAGCGTGCTTTTAAATGACGCCCATTTGTTGTGCTACTTGTTTTGATTTAACTCCATCTTTAGATGCCTCAGACTATGATCGGAGATTTACTTAAGTATTTACTATTTACGAACTTACATTTTTTAACATTGAAAATATGATACGTAATCAAGACACGCGGTAGCGTGTCCAGCCAATTTCATATCTATCTACTCGAAGGGGATTTGAAAAGTGTTCGCTAAAACGGATTCTTAAGTGATGAATGAAGCCGATTAACAAACAATGTCATGCTAAGAAAATGTCGTAGAATATGGCTACATGCCCATAAGCTCATAATTCCTCACATTGCAGCCTAATTGCAGGGTGTGTCAGCGGGCGCGGGCAAGGTCCTGGCCGCAAAGGTCGCGCGCACACCTGCCGGCGTCGCTCGCCTCACTCGACTACCTTATAACAAGCTTTATAATAGCTCTCTACCGTGTGTGTTCATTTACATTGCATAGGCAGTGATGCTTTGAGACTACACAACTGCTTTAATTTTTGCTGAAATATACAGTAGTTATAGTTAGCTGGTATCATTTTGAGAAACGTTGAATTTTGAGCTTTCCAATACATTGTATGGAAGTTAATAATTATTGATAAAAAAATTAATCTTAAAAAATATATGATCTGCGACACTCGGTGAAACGCTGAAACTTTTGAAGTTTAAAAGACTACTTATAATTATCCACGTGCTTCATGAATTCACGTCTAATGTATCGTCCATCGCATCACTTTGTCAATGGTCCTGTGTCCATAGTATAACATTATGTTAATAAAATTGCACAAATAACATGAGCACTTATAAACTACTTTGTGAAAACTTTAAAGATTTATATTATAGAAAAGTTAAACACCGTTTAATGATTTAAGTAAAAGAAGGTTCATTTAAAATATCCCAAAAATCTAATATATTTAAACGAGCAATTCTTGTGTAATATATATATATATATATATATATATATATATATATATATATATATATATATATATATATATATATATATATATGTATGCTTAATTTACTGAAAACCTTTTGGGAATATAAAAATTTAAAGAAAATTAAATTTTTATTTTCATACAAAAATAAAAATATTTTTTTTTGCACCTTCTAAACTTTAAGTTCTAGCATCTGGCCAAGTTTAAATGAGTAAGGGCTACTTCCTACACCTCTCCACCCCTCCCCCTCCACCGGATACTTCACCACACGCACTTTCTTTTGCTAATGCTGGACTACCGTTTAGAAGGTGCAATAAAAATATTTTTATTTTTGTTAAATTTAATATGTATTATTTTTTTTCTTACAGATGTTGTTGTTATGTTGTAAATAGTGTATTTTCAAAAGGTTTTCAGTAAATTAAAAATGACCCTGTATAATCTGAATCTCGGAAACGGCTCCAACGATTCGATTCGAATATAAGCATCGCAGTCAAGCGGCTAAGTCGCAAGATTGACAATCATAGGTGTCCGGGTTCGAAACCCGGTCGGTTATTTTTACTTTTTTCTTTTTGTATTTATTCTAGATTTTTTTTAAGAAAATTGTACCTTTTGGCCAAAAACTCCGAGCGAAGCTCGGTGGCCCAGGTTCTATCTATAAAATGATTTATAACCTAACTGTAAATCTCTACGATGCAATTCCTTCCGATATTCATTTATCTTTATATATTTTAGAAAGCCTTCGGCACAGTACCTGTTCATTGTGTTATGCCATAATATTTTATTTTGTGTATATTATATCATATACGTACATAATGCATTCTGTAAGAGTATTTATATTTTATATGTACATAATAATTTGATAACTCTTTTTATACATTCTTTTTTTATTTCAATTACGTATATTTTTATTTATCTGTCCGTCCGTCCGGCATGTTACTTTATGTCGCTGTCAAAAGGGTTGCCTGGAAGAGATCAATAGTAGATAAGTGACAAGCTGTTTGCGCTCGCGTAAGTTTTAATGTTGTTCCTTTTATGTAAAAGGAACAACGTTTTGTATGTACATACGTATTTATGTAGCAATTTTGTGCGACGAAGCTATACGTACATAATACATATAAATATAAAATATCTTTTTATTTAAATTTGTGTCTGGTCTTTAATTTCTTTAAGTATTTATTGATTGAAGTACATTTTATATTATTATATTTATAGCATTAGATAATTTTAAATTCTTATCAATACAGATTAATAAAATTGAAATTTCTGTTTGTATGTCAAAATAACAGCTTTTTGCTTAATGCATATAAAGTTGTTTAAGGTACTTATAAGAAAAACATAATTTTAAAATGTTTGTTTGTTTGTTTTATGTCTGTCTATCTGTCTGTCCGCTAAATGCATAAGAAATCATAGGTATATGGTACTTTCAACTTATTAGAAAAACACAATTTCTAAAATTTTTGTCTGTCTGTCTGTTTGTTCCGCTAATCTCCGAAACGGTTGGACTGATTTTGACGGAACTTTCACTGGCAAATAGCTGATGTTATGAGGAGTAACTTAGGATACTTTTATTTTGAAAAAGAAATAGGGCTAAGCTCAAAAATAAAATATAACGCACCTAGTAGTTATGAATAAATATTGAATTTCTAAAGACATTTACATGTGATTAATTTTATTAATGGAACTAGAACAAAAGATAGCAAAGATTAAAACAAAAAGATTACCATAAGTGTGTTGGATTCATTATTAGTCCTTGGTTTTTCCAACTATTACCTACATATATTAGATATATAATGTACCTTAATACGAATTTCATTGGTTTTTCTGTTTCTCAATTTATTTGGTTTTTCTAAGTGGAAAAACAAAGAAACGTCATAGTTAAACTAGCCACTTGCCTTCGCTCCGCTCGGGTTCCTCCTTAGTGAAAATTTAGGTTAGTACGTACTTTTTAATGCCGAATCATAAAAAAATTAAAATAATTTTTTAGTTCAAAAATAAAAAAAAAATTTTTTGAGGTGGACCACCCTTATCACTTAGGGGTATGAAAAATATTTTACGTTTACGTCTTATTCTCAGACCTACTGAATATACAAACAAAATTTCATAAGAATCGGTCAAGCTGTTTTGGAGGACTTTTGTTACAAACACTGTGACACGAGATTTTTGTATAGGTATATTAGATAGATGGCTTAACTTTTTATGTCAGTTTGGGTTTAGGGTTCACGAATACATTTAATGTGGCACTTGATTAAAATGAAACTTAAAGAAATAATGGTACAAAATAATGGTAAATATGCACGCCAGTGGGCAGGCGCCGGCCACGGACTATCATTGCTATCAACAACGAATAATCGCCCTCTTATCGGCCGATAACAGTTTTTGGATAAGTGCCACTGTTGACTGTAATTTTAGATAACTAGAATACTCATTAATAAATATATAACTAACTGCTGTATGTATTATTGAAGAACAGGTACTCATTTAGAGGTAGGTATCTAATGAATTGTTTACAGCAATCTCTGAAAAGTATGTAAATATTTATAACTATATAATTTTCAATTTGGTTCATTTACGTCACTCGAACTCACGTAGACGAGAAGTTTTTAATGGATCATGTAAGGATCGAGCAATTTTCCACATAAGCAAAAATAAGTATTCATTTCTTTTAAGTCCACTCTTTGACCAAACCTGAATAACGTGATGCAATAATTATTAATGCTATTCTTTAATCATCATCAATATATAATTAGACAATTAGCTGATTCTGGGGTTTCTCACCGGTGCGAGTCTCTCGCGCCCTCTCCGTGCGTCGGCACGCCGCGCCGGCGCGGCGCGTCTCTTGGTTTAATTGTATACCCACAGGGCTTGTTGTGTATTTACGTTGAGATTGTCGCCGTATTTATTGTATTCCGCGCGTCCACCTGTCCCGCGAGCTAGAGACAGCCTACACGGTACACCTGTACACCTGCTGCGCCGCCAGGGTTACTTATTTGTCACTATTCACTATTTATGTGACGTCTGATTTCGCGATCTTGGGTTTTACGTTTATTACTAACAAAATTACTACTAGTAGTATGTAACTACAAATACGATATTAATATTCAAACTCTACAATTGAAATTATCATAAGGAAATTAGTTACACATCAAGGCTTATTATATTTATCAATCAAGTTTTATTATTATACTTTCTCTTCACAACAATTTTATAATCGTTATATTTGCCACTTTGAACGGAATAAAAACAATATGTCATTCTTTAACATTTATCAAATGTTTTTTCCAATTTTTTAATTATTTTATAATTAAAAAAATGGGAAAACAGTATATTATGCGATTCCTGTAACATTCCGGTACGAAGTCACAGAACTTTGGTAAATAGCGTTCAGATTTGTGAATGTTAGTTTTACTTTAGTAACGATACGCGTAACGACTTTTAAAACAGAACGGGCTGTGCAGTATTCTATTATATATTGTATTATACTATAAAGATTATAGCTGCAAGCGTCATACTATATTCAAATTTATGAAGCCATCTGCAGGGACCATGTCAAATAAAATCAATGGTTGTACTGGTCACATACAAAGTGTGAAATTGTAAGTTGGCCACTTTGGTTGGTGTCATTTTGTATTTAGTGGACCTTAGTTTTGCAGTAGCTATCGTAATTAAAAATATGTCATCATAATTTTCTTTTTATCCTGTGGAATATTAGTCTTGCATAAAGTTACAAATACAAGTAACGAGGAACTCATATGAAAGAAGCAGCAAATTGGTTGTAGATAATTAAGCCTTCTGGGGAATAATAAAAAAAATCAATAATAGATAAGAGAAAAGCACAAAGTTTAGAAACTCCATCGAGCGCCAAGCAGTGGCAGATCGTAATAGGCTTTTAGGGGCTAGGAATATTTTCCTTGCACGTGAAAACGTGTAAGTGTAGATTATGTTAAGAGCATGGTGTGTCGAAGTAGCGGAGGGCCGCGTGGCGTGTCCGAGTGTCGCGTCCATTCGGCGGCGGTCGGCGACCCCGCGCCTGCGCCTGCCCGATAACTTTTATATATTTATAACATTTTGGACGTCGTATTCCTTATACTGTCACTAACTGGAGCTATATATATTAATATAGAGCATATAGGGATATCTATACATATAATAAAACTGTAGAGGTCGAATGTCTGTACGTAGAAAAAAATTGCTAAAAACCGAGTCAGGGAGATGTAAGAAGAGAAATAGAACAAATCCAGATTTTTTTAAAAATTTTTGTTTTTCTGTTTGTCTGTTTGTACGGGCTAAATTCCAAAACTGTTGGACAGATTTAAATGTTTTTCATGGTGGTACCTTATATCCCCGGTCAACATTTTAGGTACTTTTCATCCCGGAAAATTAAAGAGTTCCCGTGGGATAGTTAAGTAATTTATACAACTTAGTACACAACAAATTATGCACCTAATTTAGTAAAATTTGGCACTTTATATTGCCGGTCAAACAACAGGTTACTTTTTACCCGGAAAATTGAATGGTTCCCGTGGGGTAGATCTGTTTGTGCTTTTACCGACCGAGCGAAGCGGGGTGAGCTGCTAGTTAAACATATCTAGAGGGGACTGGCTGAGATTGGATTCGTTGAATTTTCTGCTAAATAATTTCCCTCAATTTTTACTTAAATCTTCACCAATGAAGTGTTAACTTTGATCCTTAAAACTATAAGTGACATTTACATAATTTAGTGGGAATTGTATATAACGTAGCGCGCACACATATGCAGGTAAAGCGTATGCACAACGCTCGCAACGCGGTCCCGTTATAATCGACTTCAGTTCTCATGTAGAACCTGCTCTGCATTCAGTTCAGTTTTGGTCAATTTCACAATCGTGCTAATTTTTATATTACTTATCATTCATGCTATTGTGAATGAAATAAATACTTTTCTTTTTTTATGGGATATTAGATATTTAAAATGGTGGTTCATTGGTTGAGTAACTATTCTGATACCTAATAATGATACGTATTTCCACAAAACGACATTTTCATATAATACAACATAATCCAATCATACTCGTATCTTCATCCTCTATCCCTATATTCCGGTCTAGTCTTAAATGCAAGCTACCTCTGTACCGAGTAAATATCTACAGTGAAAATTTTGTGTTCAGAGGTTCAGAATCATGTAAACAGATGTGACGTGTCTAAATTCTTATACATTTATTTTATCCTCATTGGGCTAAAGTAAACTAAAAGTAACTAAAAGTACACACTTAGACTTGTAGTCAAATTAGCTATCTTGGGCAAATACATCATATGATGTTTTCTTACAATAATTGCAGCCTGGCGCATTAGACCAGCTAGCTGCTAGTTGCTAAGAGGCTGCACGGCGCACTGTGCACATCAACGCCACGAATGCGAAGGTCGTCCGGCGACAGTGCTCCCGCTGCCGCGCCGCTACTGTGCGAGTGCGAGTATGCGTTCCAATAAGCTCTTTGTTACTTGCTATTTGTTCACGACATTAATACTACATCGGTTTCTTAATGAATTCGATGATTTATAAGATCTTATATTTCAAAACAATAAGACAATTTGCTATCGTAAGTGTTACTTCCATATTTTTTTTGGTTTCCATTAACGATACGAATATGTCAACATTCAACATTCAGGCGAATGTCAGCTCGTTATTCAATTACTCATGTCATCAACATCACTGTGAAAGATTAATTTATTATTTGAATAAAATTATCTAAAAAATAATCATTTTTTGAAGTCAAAGTACGTGCGCCGATCTCGAGCTTATTACCGGCCAGGCGCCGAGGGCCGTGAACATAATGTATTGGATAGTTAGTCTCGACGGGAACTAATGTAATCTACAAATGACAATTTATTTCTTAGATCGCAATATAAAATTACTTCGTCAATTATTATAAATACATATTTTTTTGTTGTTTCCTGTAGAAATAGCCGCTCGAATTTGTGTCGTTTAAGGTATGATTTTTTTTCATTTAATTTATTTATATAATAATAATTTATATATTTATTTATATAGATCAATTATTTATTTTTAAGATACCATTGCAACTATGTGCTTCATAGTATTATGTTTTCTTGCTTGTCAGTTTTAATTGTAGGTATCTACAAAATAAAAAAAACTGATTGTTTGATAGTTCTTAAATGTTATAAGAATATTTTATACACGACACTTCCAACCTACCCTCGCTTCGTTCGGGTGCATTCTAAAATGTGAGTTTGCCACATTACATTTTATATCTTTATTTCAAACCGTTTAGGCAGCGCACGTCGATAAAGAAACTTAACGGCCAGTTTTTTCCCCACTTCAATTAAACTTATTAGGATTTCTCATAGTAAACACATTTTTATCAGAATTAAAAAAATAGTTTATCGTATTCGTATAGTCGTATTAGTATTGTAGCTTTCTGTTAATGAAAGAATTTTTAGAATTGAATCATAAGTTTCAGAGGTTACTACTTACTCTCTACATGGAAACTAACTTTACCTTTTCTTTCTTTCAGCTTAATATTGGTGTAGATTGCACAATTTGCGATTATGTTATTTTGAAAAATGTCATTATTAATAGTAATTTCTGGCTTGTTTCAAAACGACTTTACTTTGCACTCAATATTATAATATACAAAGATTTACACAATTCCAATAATGATAGTAAAAATTAACAATATCAGAGCGAATACAACATATTTTGATTAAAAATAAACAACAATAGGTTGATCGATGGAGTAATAGATGCAAAAACAAACCTACGGTAAAGTAAAGCGAGCTAATTTGTTAACAATGTCGGAATGCTAAGTCAGGTCGAAGTTTACAGTGCGTTGTAGTGCTACCATTTGCCTGTTGCGTGCGACGCGGACACACCACTGTACCACACCACACAACCACCACATGACCGTACTACACCGCCACACCGCAGCAGAGTAATAATTACTAATGTTTATTAATTACATACTTAGCAAACTTAATGTACTACTTACTGTACATAGTAGAACAATATCTTATAACTCTAAATAATTTTCTCTGTTAGTTTTTCCCTGAGGCTTAATTGGTGTGGCATGACCCCAGTAGCGTTACAAGGCATCGTAAGGAAGCCAGCCAATGGATTTGTCTTTTATTCAATAGGTGCAGTGTATTAATATAAAAAATATATAAAATAAGTTTGATAATAAAAAAATACGTTTTCCACGTTTATAATGTTTATTGTATAAACTCAACCGCTACTGTTTATGACCGTTGATTGTAGACCGTGGTATTAAACCTGGAAGCGTAGTTGGTTTCTCATTCATTCATCATTTTACTCATTTAATAAATTCCGGGGGCATTTTCGGTGAAAATGTAAGAATTATTGTTATTGAATATCGTTATCGCTAAAACGTTTTAGTAAAAAATTATAAATGTATTGAATTTAAATTGAATGAGAGTTATCTACTACAGAAGATAATAAATTCTCAGATAACTTTTCAAATTTTTTAAACTAGTTAATATCAGTTTTTCAATTATTATAAAAAAGGTACCTATTAGTTTTATGTTAATTGTATATGTAACTTTTACTATGTGTGTCCTTCCGCTCTTATCTCCGCGACATATAATTAACGCTACTTTTTAAGTATCATTATGATATTATGATTTTGAAGTAAAAAGTTTCGTCAATATTGGTCTAGTAATGGCTGTAAACGCGCAAGCAAGCGCTGTGACGCGCATCAGTTCACAGCTCGCGTCGAAGCGGCAACGCTTCATTTAATTAGTTTATTCACATTTTGTAAGATGAGCTGTAATGTATAAAAGTTTACACACATTGCGTTTGTCTGGAAATTAAACATGGAGAGAGTTCCTTCTTTAGTCAATTATATTTTTAATTAATGCATGTATTTGTAGTTGTGTGATTTTCAGATTTTAAAAATTCATCTTATTAGTTATACTTCTATGTATACTTAACATATATTGTTCGTTTAATCAGAAGCTCTTGGAACTCTTAGAAAATCCATAAAGTTATCAAATCCAAAACTTATAAAGAGTCTAAGAGTTTGATTTCAGAGTTTAAAAATAGGTGTTTCTATGCTCTCGTAGCGGAGACCAGGCAAAGCCGTTTCACCGACTCTTAAAGTGAAGGAAGTCAAAATGTACTTGTACTTTGAGTGTTCCTCTGATATACCTAATAAATATAAGTTTCATTTTTATGAAATGCAAATTATTATAGGTTTAGCTCATGCTGCACCTATAACATTAGCTGCAACAATAGCACAGGGTCGTGTGAGTAGTACGTAGACTGCAGAGTGAGGTCTCGTAAACCGGTATCTCCTTCGCACAGTAGTTTTTACGTCGCCTGTATTTGTGCTTCGTCATTGTTTTATAATGAATGATTGAAATACTTTACATACTTAATTTATTGAATAATTTGTGTATCAACCCAGGTTTATTTCAAAATATAAGTTTTTCTAATTAATAAAGATGTAGACTTTGGCAAAGATAGATGTAAATTAAGTTTTATAATTTTTAAAATATAGACAGTTTAGATTCTTGGACCACCCACGTCGCCGTCGACATGACACATTACGAGCTTCTATTTTTAACCGACTTCCAAAAACGAGGAGGTTCTCAATTCGTCGGAATCTTTTTTTTTTATGTATGTTCACCGATTACTCGAAGACGCCTGAACTGATTTGGAAAATTTTTGTTTTGTTTGAAAGGGTGTACATCCCAGGTGGTCCCATATAAATTTTATCGAAATTGGTCTAGCGGTTTTTAAAAAAATCAACTATAAATATTTTTTTAACAAATTGTTTAATCGAATATGTTATTAAAAACTTTCTTCCTACAAATTACCTGCTTGCTTCGGTGCCAGCTTACAATATTTTAAGATATGAATATCTGATAGGTATATATGTATTTTACGTATCAAAATATATTAGATTTCCTATGCGTCGGCTGGCACCGACTTCGAAAATATCTGATTAGGTATCTATTCTAAATGAAAACCCCCGTTTAGGTATTTTTTACATTTTAGTGCCTGGAAGTCGGTATTTTTCAAGTTTTTATGATTACATCTATGTAATCATAAAAACTTGAAAAATACCGACAATCACCAATTTACAAAAATATTTAATGCACCGAAGTGTTCTTGCTAGACATCTGTCTAGCAAGAACACTTCGGTGCATTAAATATTTTTGTAAATTGGCGTAGATATGTTACATTTTAGTATATTGAATTAGGTTTTATACTGGCTCGATTTACTTAGGTTATGAACCGCCGTCATCAGTGGCGTAACTAGCCTTTTTGGGTCCCAATGCAAAAGAAACGGAAGTGCCCCCCTTTGCCTATTTTGAAACTAATGTGGTCCATAGACTTCCTGTAATTTTTCCAAATCCTCACTTTTTACAAACCGCTCTCACGGAAGAACGGGTTCAGTAAAATTTTGTCAAAAGTCTGAGCTTAGAGGAGATAAAACATAGGTAAAAATAATATGCTAAAATTTAGGAATATTTTTTTCTTGTGGTTTTTTTTTCAAACTTTTATGAGGGCCGTCCTCGAAAAAATATTTTGAAATAATATTTAAATAATAGTTTGTGGTTCGCATGCGGTCGCATTGGCATAGCTACGTCACTGGCCGTCATCATCTATAAAAATATTATACAATGATATCTGTGGAAAATGGTAGTAGTTAGGTACAAGACAGTATCGCACAAGGCTATTGTATTTAACAATGTTTTTATATTTGAGGTTACTATATATTCATCAATTAAGTATAGCCTATGTGCTAGTCTGATATATAATTACTCACTCACGCACACACAGTCATATACACACCACACACACACGCACACACACTCTCAAGCACACACATACACACTCTCAAGCACACTTGTGCACGCTAATTTTTATTACTATATTTTGAAAGACTTTTACATTGTACCTACTAATTTACATCTACGTTAACTTACCTATTTAAGTTTGTTGTTTGTTGTTGTACAGTATTTAATTTACCTTGTATAATTGAATTAAGGATTAAATCTGTACGTTTTGTTATGAAAGGGCGGGGTCTCCTAATACAGACAAAAATTATTTGCTCAAAAGGAGACCTCAACCACAAACTTTGTCAACACTATAATCTCTTTATGCAAATAAAATATTTATTTTTTGTTATTTATTATAAGTGAATTATGTTACTGTAAAATGTCATCAAAATCGGTTCAGTGTTTTCAGTATTTTTGAGTGAAAGAGTAATGAATATATGCACAAAGTTTTGCGGTTATAATATTAGGATGTATGTTGTAGTTTGTGTACAGCCTACACTCAGGTAACAGGTCGCAGCGTGCGTCGCCCGCGGCCTCGCCCACGCCGCACCGCGCTACCAAGTTACGCGAGCTGCCACACTGCGCTTGCCTCAAACATTTTTTCCAGTTATTTTATTGTTAGCGAATAAGTTGTTTTTTTATGAGAAAACTGTTATTAACAATGAATCGAAAGAGATGGAACGACCTAATAATAAAGCGACCATTGTTATTTTTTATATTGCATTCGATTTTTTTTATTAATCACTACCTATTTCGTTTACTATATAAATTATTGTATTATATATATAATACAATAATTTATATTATTATAATACAATAATTTATATTATTCTTACAACGTATATACGTTGTAAGAACATTGTATTATGTGTAATTAAATCAATATATGTATTTGTTTGTGTTTGTTTGTTTGTTTGTTTGTTTGTCTTTCTTTCACGTCGGAATGGAGTGACGGATTAATGTAATTTTTTGTGAGGATAGTTGGGAGGCTGGAGAATGACATAGGCTACTTTTTATTGCGGGAGATAATTTCATTCCCACGGGAAAACACGTTATAATACAACCCAAAAATTATTTATGATCAGAATTACTTGAAACTTGGTATTAATGCTCTTCAATACAATTAAATAAAAACGTGTTTTAACATTTTTCGAAATTCATCCCATAAGAAGAATAAGAAAAATAGGGTGTGAAAGTTTGTAAGAAACCTACTTTTTTAGTTTTTCTGTTTAGGTTAGTTTTAGCGCGAGCGAATACGCGGGTTCTGCTAGTTATCCATAAAATAATCTATACATGTAATAAAATTCTCAGTCGAATCTGTACATTAAATATTTTTTGGAAAGTCTTATTGATATAGTCATTATTAATCGATACAGAGGCCGAATCTATAGTTTGTAGAATTTTTGTCTGTCTGTCTGAGAGCGCATCACCACCAGACATCATCAGAAAATCACGACAGATTTTGATGAAACTTGGTACTATGATCGCTCGTTACCCGGGTCAACATGTAGGATAGTTTTTACTGCGGGAAAATATCTTATCTCTGAGAAATCTATACTATCTGTTCGAACCCAAGCGGAGCGAGGGTGAGTCGCTAGTACCTATCTATATTTATATAAGTTTATCCGAACAGCACATTTCCGTTGCCTCTGGAATCTAGCATAGGTACAGGATCCGGACGCCACAATAGCTGTGATGCGAGAAACAGATGAGTGGACAAAAGCGACGGCGACACAAGGACGCCACCTACTGCTCAGCCCGCACCGGACTCTTACAGATTTACTATACTTATCTAACTACTTACTGTTCTACAACTAGATTGAAATAAGGAATATTTGAAAATACTGGCGTTATAACTTAAATTTTTAGGTTAAGTGAATATGAATGGATAATATACGAATATTATAATAAGGCTGAAGTTCGATTGTTTTTATGCTTGTTTGAAGTTCTATAATCAAGAATAAACTATACTTAAATTAAATAAGTTTATTTTATTTACTAACGTCTTCATGCGATTTATTAGGTCTAATAATAATGCGTATTAAGTTGTCATTCCTCAATTTAAATATTTTTAGTTTGAACTTTGATTTATCGTTTTACATAAGCATTTGAAATTCAATTCTTTATTTCATGGGTAGTAAGCATTGTTGACTTCGAATGTGAAACGAAAATGGTTTTTAAGGTATAGTACTTGACATATTTTCATTTCCAATTAATTTGAAATATCGTGCCTTCTAGTCATTAGCAGCCCAATAGGTAATATTGTGTTTAGAAATGTGACTACTGTAAAAATGCTAATAATAAATGCTATAACATTATAGTGGGGAATCACAGAGTGCGTCTACTACAGAATTACATTCTCTCTGTCTGTATAATACCAATAAATTTATTAAAATTGGTCAAAAAATATATTGATTCGGAACTGAACCTGTAACTATTGACGCAGTAAGCATGCTTCAGTTTGCTTGAAATATTTACCTTTGAAGTAGTTAATTTTAATCAAATTACATAACACTTGCTTTCAAATTAGCAACATAAGGAATAAGAACCCATGTACATACATATAAGGAAAACAACACATCCTGCAGGACATCGATTAGTAATAAAATGACCTTGTAGGCGAGCGGGCTCGGGCGTCATATAATCTCATTCGAAGACTTGGCTATTTAGAGACATTACTATTCACGCCGTTAACCTTTAAGCAATTCTATTGAATTCGTAATACATATTAGTTGTTGAATCAGTAATATGTGTGCGGTTGGGAGCGAGCGATCGGTAAAAGTGTTTAATTGTTACACGTTTTCTATTTCGAATTCCAACCGGTCGAGAGCTTGAGAGCGCCGACGAAACCGACTCGCCTGCTCAGTGTCCAGTACACGCGGTAATAGCGCTCTTAGTTAATTGTTTTTACTTTCAATTATAATAGCTTATGTTCGAGTTGCTTTGTGAATCATTAGCAATAAATGAAGAAACAGTGTATAAGTTAACCTTTAATTTGGCAGAGATCCGAGTTGTTTTATTTTATGAAATAAAATGTTAAATACAACTTGGGAAAAATAGATAAAAAAATATTTTATTTACAGGTTTTCAGGAAATCAATGTTCATCACAGTGAACACTGCGAAATACATAGAGAACAACAAATAACTTGTAATGTTTGTTAATGTTCACTGTGGTAAACATTATCAAATTAGTGTTGTTTATACAGGTAAAATAAAAATACTATGTATATCAATAAATCAAATTATTTATAAGAAATAAATGATAAGTACCTACGTATATCGAAATTAACGAGCGTCACGTCACCAGTTATTTTTCCTAGTATTAGCGATTATTATTCATGGTTCATCTACAATTGAACCCTTCAATTTAGTACAGGAAGTTCATATTTTGGCACGTCGTCGTAAATCTTAAAACGTTACACGTTAAAATATTCATATATTACATAAATTTATTTAAAAAAATGTAAGTATGGTTAATACCTAATAAAACATGAACGACATCGCTATCGCAAGATAGTTTTGATTGTAATGGAGGATGTGACTTTGACCTCATTGACGAATATAAACAATTTCGATATGCGCTTGTGGTCAAGTCCCGGGGCGAGGCGAGGGGGGGGGGGAGGGGCGGAAGGGGGGAGCTCATACGATAATACATAAGAATAAATATGAAATATTATATACATATATTATACATATACTAATTAAACAAAAGTAACAAAAACACATGTTACAAATAAATATTTAAAAAAATTACCTAATTTCTCAGTTTATTCAACAACAATTAAGCAACTTACTCCCACTTATTATGATACGCTACTCTATTCGCTTTGATAGAGCGTCTAAATCTGTGTACATACTTGCAACGAATTAATAATGCAACGAAAAGTTTGAAACTTTGGAACTTTGATATGCTTTTAGATGTATTACTGTATTTTATATCTGTTTGCATCACGTTTCTACAGTAACTGACCCTTTTGTGAAAGTGTTATAACAATTATTTCATCAGACCGTCAGATTGGAACACATTTACATGAACAATAATTATCTAGAAATACTTCTTCGTTTAATAATTATTATCTTAGTAATCAAAAGGTCATAAATGGATACTTCAAACAGTTATCGAACAAAGAATAAATAAATAAATCTGCATATTCAATTCAGCCCTTGAAATCAGAAGTTAGAATTATATTGATTAATCCAAATATAGCCGATGTACAGTACAAAGTTAAATAAATTATTCAATAAACTGAAGGTAACAATTTTAGTATTTCAATAAAATATCAGTTTTTTAACATGAGTACTATATATATGTACAATGAGTCAGCCAAGTCGCATCTGCGAGGTAAAGGCGCCGCTCCACCGCGCTCGGGCGCGAGGTGTCCGCGCCGCGCGCTGACCGAGGAGTACGGACCTTAATACCCATACACGTGAACATAATGAGTTTCTCTACTGCATTTTAATTCACGTCGCACAATACAACATGTCAGTTAATTGAATATCAATTTGAAAACAATCTATCGTGTGCTGTTTACTGCCGCGACTATTCGTCGGCAATGATAGAGTATTATTTAGTTGTACAAATTTTGATGGAGCTGCAAGTTGATAAGTTATTTTCGTTCCATATAAAAACAAAGTTTAATTTTTAGAACTCTCTTGTTGGCGTTTCCTCTAAATTGTCTTAGATGCTATTAATCATTAATATAATAATTAATATTAATGAAAACCATTTTTAATAAAATTCCACATTACACTGAACTTTTTTGACGTAATTCGGAATATCTTACTATTAAATATACTTTAAAACGACTTCATTCTTACACAAAACGACATTCAAGAGGATAATGGGGTAGCTAACGATTTAACAAATAAACATTTTAATGAGGTACAGTCATCGGAAATCTTTTAAATAGAAATGTTAATTGACGTCTTTACCTAGAACTGGAATGATAACACCTTCGAGGTTGTATTTGAATTAATGAAATGATTGTATGCATGGCCAGGAACTGTTGTACTTCTGCTGAAGGTTGCCAGTTCGATTCCGGTGTGTGGCGAATTGTTATTATATCGTAATAGTGTTTATATGCTAAATACCAGCGACGTGCTTTAGTTTTTTCCATGTTCTGATTATATTTTTAATATTATATAAACATCATTTTTATCTTGAAACAAAGTTTTGTTCAGAACATATCATTTTCCATATATTTGACGCCATTCCTCATTCTTTTAAAGATTGAATTTTAAAAAAGATTCATTTTATTATAAGGATTAGCATTTTAATATAGAATATTAGGTACCTACATTGTGAAATATTATAAATATCTAGGATCTGCGACTTCGTGTGGGCGTTTATGAATCAGTCAGACCGGATATGTTCCTCATATACAGACTCTACCTTACGCATACTGGTTGTTGTGTTTAAGAACAACCTATAAAATTCGAGATGTGCAAATATTATGCCAGCAACGCTGTTATTTTTAAGAATACCATAAAATTCTTAAAATACTATCGACTTGTAAGGTACATAGGAAGGCTTACAACTTTACAGTCGTTATGGCAAAAAAATTGAAGATGGTCGAATGGTAATTGCTAAAAACTTGATAGTTTGTGGTAGCTGACGGTATGAGCACAATAATAATATTATTTAGTTTTACTTTGAGATTCAAGTCTAGTGATCAGATCAGAGTAACAAGATCTAGTGCAGGCAGAACACATGTACATATATGAAAGATATGTATAGTGGATACAAGTCCCATTTGGGCATATATTGCACTCTGGTGTGCAAGTATGTTCTTATCGGACCACCGCGTCGGCGCAAGCGACATTGTATTCATTATTATCGATGAACTTGTAGTAAAAAAGGTAAGTAAATCATTAAATTATCAGGTGTGTATTGCGATTGTAAAGCAATTAAATACTATCTCCCGTTTGTAGCTTTCCTCGCGTTTGTATTTTCATTTAGTCCATTAAAACTAATATTAACAAAAAATATATTAATGTATGGAAGTAAAATGTATAAATATACTGCGTAATGTTTATAACGCAATATATATTTTATTGACTTTGTTTTATAACTTGTGTGTATCTTTAGACCACAAATTCTTAATAAATAATAATTATATCCCGTTTTCATGAGAGCCCATTCCACGTAGAGCTCCACTGGATGTGGATGACATTTAGTAGGTACATAGATATATGACCAGCAGTAATACATAATCTATTGCGAGGCACCTAGCGACGCAAATATTTTAAATAAACGTAAATAAATATGTTGGGACATTAGAACACAGTACCATCTAGTTCTATGGTAAGCTACGAGGCTTGTGTTATGGATACCAGATAGTTGATACACTATACGTATATAACTATAAATACTAAATACATACATTTTATAAATATAAACAACCATGACTAGAGTACAAACATTCGTGTTCGTCACACAAATGAATGCCCCTCGCGGGACTCGAACCCCCGACCGCTGGCACAGCAAGCAGGCTCACTACAAACTGAGCCAAACGTGTTGTCATTTGTCATTGTTTGTCGTCATTGTTTCATTAAATTATTTTTAAGCATCTTTAATTATCCAAGTGTATACTCATATGCGTGTTATTCCTCCAAACGGATATGAATCTCTGTCCCGTACTACCAAGGGTAGCCGACCACTGCGCCGGCGCCGCCTCATAATGAAGACGTGTTAATCCGGACGGTTCCGCATACCTGCTCCCAACAAAGTGGCACAGTTAAAACTCGCCTGGCTATAATTAGATGGTAGTAGCAAGTTGATGTGAACCAATACTTATGTAAGACTATGCTTTTATCTGTTTAGTTACAGATTTAGGTATTGTAAATTAATTATTCATTTATATACCTTGTCTCCCCACTCAATAGATTTTTTACTAAATTTTGTAAAATACGAAATGAGTCGCGAAAATATTCAATAATATCAGAGCTATCGGTTAAAGATGTAATATATCTTATACAAACCGACCACGTGCTAAGAATACGTAGTTCCAAAAATATTTATAATTCAACCTTTCTCCAGTAATGTGCGTTTAAAAAGGATTACTCATGAACGAATTAACCACTGGACCAGACATATAAGCGGACGTACCTTTACCGGTCTTGTCAGTAACCAGGGAATTTTAGCCTTGGTCGTTTGTTTTTGTGTCAGTCTCGAGCACTTACTTGTCGTCAACAGAACATGTCCCAAAAATGACTAAATGTTCTGTTAAATGGTGTAAAAAACTATAACGGTGGAAGCAACACTATTTCTATTCACTTGTAAATACATTATTTTATTACATTTATTGTTATTTATCACAAAATTTAATTAAATGTAAAATAATATGTCATATTATCCAACTATGTTAAATATAGTTGATATTTCTATGTATTGTTGACATCTGACAACCATCATAAAATGGCCGGATTATACCATTCAGAACAAATGACATAACTGTCGAGTGAGTCCATTTGACATCGACTAGTGCTTGACAATGTCGAAAAATATATCGATATTTGACGAAATAACTGAACGAATTGTGTTATTTGTACAGTACAATACCATAAAATACTTTTATCACAGTATCCTACAATCTGATGACAATAAATTTATAAAAATATTTTCTAAATCAAATAAAAATATAAATGCAAAAATTATACCTAATTAGTATGTGTACTTAATTTTTTATTTTATACCATATTTATATACTTTGGAATATTATTCCATTGTAATAATAATAAAGATCATTTTATTTCCACACATAAATTACACAAAATAAAACAATAATGTTTTAGCACTAAACTTCTGGGTTGGCGATTTGTAATAAACCACTTTACCACTTGCACTAATTATTTTACTTTCACGATCTAACACTCACTTTTTCTTTTTCCTAATTCCAGAAATGTTTATTAAGAACTGAGCAATATTAGGACAGTGTCACATTTTTATAAGCTATCCGAGACAATCAATTGCCAATTAAAATAGTTCAATAACAGAATCAACAAAGTCACTAAATTAGCTTAATATTTTTTTAATCTTTACAAAATAATATTTATTATATATTAATGGAATATACACCCGATATTAATTTGTTCATTAACATTATTATAGGCCAACAGAATGTTGCCATCAATACCATCGTATTTATATAAATCAAATTAAAAAATAATTATTATTTGACACATTATTATTGCTTCTTTAATTCATTTATTTTAATTTATTATAATATAAATACAGATATTTTAAATTAAAAGATGTAAAATATGATGACTATGCTAACCAATGTCTAAAATGTCATTCATTCGTTCATCGATATATGTGTTTTATCGATTACGTTCAAGCGCTAGAAATATTGTATTGTGTATCAGTGTTTATAATAATGTAATAAAATCTTTGTGCGCGTTATGCGTCACTTGGTTGAACTAGTTTTCATACATTTGTATTTTATGTCAGGTCCAGTCTCTAATTCGTTCATGGGATTACTATTATAAACTAGCGGCTCACCCTCGCTTCGCTCGGTTTCGCCTCTAGGAAAACAAAAACAAATCAATCCCACGGGAACTGTACATTTTTCCGTGATAAAAAGACGTTTCAACACAACACTGGCGTTTCAAGTCACAACCTAATGTTTACCTACTTGGCACGCTACAGCAAGTCTATCTCATTTATGTCAAATAATAAACATTATTTTTATTGATACTAAGAAAATTAATAAACATTACTCACTAATGAAGTATTTACATATTTTTATTTATTCATATTTATTTTAAAACAAATGCCATTAAGTATCAATTTTGGATCATTTAAAAAAAGCCAACTGCGTAAAAAGTCAACTAAAATGATGAGAACAAGTTGACGAAGGAACATAGTATTATGTAGTCGTATTAAATATCAAAATCGGTAGCACTGTTTAATAATTACGAGGGAACAACATATACATACATACAGGTCAAACACATAACCCTTTCTTTGGGTTTCGCAGTTATGGACTAAAATGAATGTAAAGGCGCTATTTGTCAAGTGAGCGGCTGTGGCTTGCTGGGATCATCTCATATACCTATGTAGAAACTGTGTATCGCCTCGTCTCCTGCTCTATAAAGCGCGGTGCTTGCATACTGACAAGGATTAACACCGTGTTTGTGGGCAATACACATTGAGTAACACTCTAGCCTTGTGGTTTTATTTTTTTAATTTTAAAATTATTTAATAACAGAGTTCCGCCCGTACTGGAGAAGCTATAAAAAATTTTGATTATTAGTTATTAGACGCTTAATTGCAGATACATACAAATTACTAACATATTAAAAAGGAGTTAGTGCTATTATAAACCTTTCTATGAGCCGAGCTAGAACTATAAACAAAATTTTATTGCCTGGGAAGATTATATTTGAAATATTGTGAATATTATCTTACTAGGCAAGATTCAAAAAAAATTTTTATTACAATACACTAACTACTAAAAATTACTACTGGTCAAACACTACGACCACGCACTCATCCCGCAGTACGCGGTCATGTAAGATGTTATTTGTTTCGTACTAAGCATGTAATATGCCACCTATCACATTTTATAATTGGATAACGTCTCGAAGGAGTGGAGTGAGTCGTATGTTCTATCCGCAAGGGATTTCTGTAGTCGGCTTTAAAATGTTGTTGGTCGTCATGTATGTTGGTCATGGGGAGAAGAAACACTTATGAACAACCAGTCTAACTGCTCCTTGTCTTTCTTAGGATCATTAATGTGCGTGGATTTAAAAAAATCTTATTTAATTATCATCATTTTATTTGGAAAAACCCTGCGGACTAAAACTAGTTTTGTAATTGGAGTCCACGACCAACACAAAACTTCAGCCAAGTTGTATTAAAAAATATCCAAAGTAATGTAATCTTTAGGTCGTAAGTTATTGTTGCCATCTCGCTACCAGTACACTATATTAATATTGGAATGGTGGCGAGATGGTTATCTTGTAAAGTTAATTTCGTTGAGCAATAGCTCGTTAACTGCTCCTCCGTGCAATGGTACGAGTATCTACGGAACTTGACGCGAAATCTTGTATTGGGAAAATATAAACACTATCAATATTAAAAAATACTGTCAATATTATATAATGTAAAATATTCAAAGTCAAAGTATATAATGTAAAATATTCAAAGTCAAAGTTATTTTTGACAAGTGAAATACCCTAGCTTTGCTCGAGTGCGTGCCTTTTTTAACGTTGAGAAAAACATTTAGGCATACCACCTGCATATAGTTGTCATACAGGTGGTTATGTTACAATACTTCAGGTATATTTGAAGGTATAGGATATCCAAATTCGTCCAGCCATTTCCTCGTAAAGGAGTAATGAACATACACACCAACATACATAAAACTCTCGTATTTATGACAGTAACCTATAGTCCGTTTAACTATAATTTATGCAAAATATTTTCATACAATCAACTTTTACTAAGGTTTCGACTAAAGAGTATAGTATCAGTCATGTCACATGTGCTCTATAAGGGACTCTATTACACTTCTTGAAATGTTTCTTAACTGTTTTTGAGATGTTACTCTTACTACCGTTATGTTTCAATAAATTATCAAACTTTTAGTAGGTATATAATAGTTAAAAATAGCTATAGACTACGAGTACCTACATTAATAGAATTTTTTAAATTAATTGCTTTCAATTGAAGTTATTAAATTTTTGATACTAAATCCAATTTTATCGAAATAAAATAGCCTACAGCACTCGGCAGTAACGTAGCTTCCTATTAGTCAAAAGAATTTTTAATATAACCGTTTACGCGGCGCACGCCAGTTAAACTTCCAGTCAGTTAGTTATTTTTGTACGTTTTCAGTCAGATAGTGGTGAAATGGTTTGGTAGTTTTTAAGTTTATCGCTTTCAAATTATAGACAATATGACTTTGTTTTAAAATATGTAGTGATGTATAAAATTGTCTCTTAGATTTCCTTTGATGTTAAAATAAAAATCTTTACTATATTATTCTGTTGAGAACTTTTGAAATGTAACGAATCGATGGCATCTCATAAAATGTTAATACGTCCGCGGTCTTGATCTCGCGTTGTTTTTTGCCGCTCGCTCGGAGACAAGTGGAATTACAGTTACAGATGCGATTGCCTTAAGTGGACTCCTCTAGTTATTGAGGCCATATTATATGAAAATGTAGCTCCTTGAAATGTAATAATAATAATTTAAATTGTCAATTAAATATATCAATTTTAATTATAAATATTTCTTATACCTTGACAAAAACATTAAAAAAAATCTGATGTCACCTTTTTAACGTTTGGAGGAACAGAAGTGCTCGGAGAAGCCACAATTAGTGTAATTAGTTTTTGAAGAAACAGGACTATTTTTTGTAGGTTTTGAAAAGTAAAATCTGGCCACAGCGTGATCTTATTAAAAACTCTTGTTTTATGAAGAACGTGAATATTTCTGCAAAATGGATTGAGAACACACAATTAATTTAATTAGTAATTATTATTGTGGCAGATCTTGAAAAATTACAGTTATTAAATCATTTATAAAAAATATGAATATCTATGCGGAAACTAATATATGCGGAATTTGCTAAAAGCCTGAAGATATTGAGTTCATAGAACGATCACTGACGCTAAGCCAGAATCAAACCCAAAGCCACGGGCCAAGCTAGCGATGAATATAAACGATTTATGTGTCCGTGTATCCGTGAGTATGTTTTAGTTTTCTTTGAACGTCATTAACTTATTGGAGATACAGTTTTAAAACACGTTTAACGCAGAAAGATATTTATCATGAAAGATTAAGATATTAACTGCAATAATGATTAATGCACCAAGTGCTACATGCGAGGTGCATGTACCGTAGCTTATATTAAAAATATAAATTGTCTGTCCGTACATATTTTTTTTATACCGATATCATGTTAACCGATGGAGTTTGTTTAATTAAGATGCAATTTTTGATAGTTAACTGTATGGCAAGGTGTCACAGCGACTGAGTTTACTACTTTGAGTTAATTTCTATAAGAGATATATTGTTTAAACTAAAGATAAGTTTTAAACTGTAATTTTACAGATATTAGGGACGTTCTATCGAAGCGAGAACAACTGACGAGTGATTACTTGGATTATAAATAGTTACAATAATTGCATCGACACGATTTGTATTGATCATAGAAATTATAGTCAAAGTCGGAAGCATGAGGTAGTATTATTATTGTTATGTGGTTGAGCTGTCGGTCTGTCGGACTGTCGGTGGATGTAGGCATGTCGGGTGTCGGAGTGTCGGCGTCTCGGCTGTCGGAAGTACGCGCCGCAGCGGCTAACTGTACCGCGGCGAGGCAGCATCCAGCGGCGCAACCCAATTACATTTAAAATTTAAACTCATGAAGTATTTAAGATAAATATTACGTAACTAATAGATAGTAACAAGGTATTAGGTAAGGTTAAAAAATAACATTAATACTTTGTTAGATTTACGCGAATATTTGACATTTTAAATAAAACTATCTTTTCCGATTTTTTCGCGAATTTATTTTGATTTTTGGTTCCCGACGTTTCGAATGCTTTACAGCAATCATGGTCACGGGAGAGACTGAGGTGTTAGATGTCTCAAAGGTATAGTTGTATTTAGTTAGTATATAGTTGTTACAGACAGCCTACCCACAAATTACAAAATGAATTCAAAAAATTGAAAAATGGCCCCAAAGTGCCTTACAGTATTTTTTAACTTTAAACATTTTTATAATTTTAATTAGTTTTATAATTGAATATGGTTTTATAATTGAATATGGAATATTATTTAATATTTATTTAATTTTAGCTGTTATTATTATAATTATTACAATTTTAAAAATATTAATTAGTAATCTATATTTAGTGTAGGCATTATTATATTTATAATCACGAAGAAAATTAAGAAAATATTTATTATTTAAGCCACATGATTGATCTATGTGTAATTTGAAAAAGTTAAAATTAATTAAGAATAATAATTTTAATTTAGTTTGCTATTATTTAAAAAAAAAACTAATTATTAAGCAACACATTACTAGGTACATACATTTACAAATGAAAAAATGAAAAATATTAATTTGAAATGCTGTCATTTTGATCCACACTGGGTAGGCTGTCTGTAACAGCTATATCATACCTTCGAGACATCTAACACCTCAGTTTCTTCCGTGACCATGATTGCTGTAAAGCATTCGAAACGTCGGGAACCAAAAATCAAAATAAATCCGCGAAATAATCCGAAAAGATAGTTTTATTTAAAATAACATTAAACTAGAAACAAGTCGTCGCGTCGAAACAATCAAGGCCATTCTACTATTTTCACTAACGGACGACATATTATCACATTATAGGTATATTTGTATGTTTGAGTGAATTGTGTAATGGATATAAATTACATCACATCGTTAGCAACAATACCTTTCGGAGTTAATTCAGTGTTGGCGTGCAGCGGCGTCTCAGAGGAGCGCGCACGCGGCGGCGGCGGCGGCGGCGGCGGCGGCGGCGGCGGCGGCATTGGTGGTGGCGGCGGTGGCGACGCGGTCCGTTTATATGGATGCTAGAATTATGCTACATTTAGTTTTACTATGTACTGGCAATTATTTTTAAATTCCTATCTTTAAATAACACTAAAATATGAGTTAATCCTTGAAATGATTAATTACTTTAAATTGAATATTGGTTACTTTCTTAGATTTACGCGAATATGCGACATTTTAAATAAAACTATGTTTTCGGATTTTTTCGCAGATTTATTTAATCTATCCCGTAACCATAATAGCAAAAAACTGTAAAAAGCATTCGAAACGTCGGAAATAAAAAATCATGAATCAAAAATCGTATTCCACTGGCCTCAGATCATTATAAGGATAAAATTCTGGAAAGAAATCATATTTCAAGTTTTTAGAATCTGAAGGATCAGGGTTTCAATAATAATCGTAAAACAAAGACAATTCATATCTGAAAACGATACCATTCTTTAAAAGAAAAAAATCTTCGGCACCATAATATTATGAATAGACTCGGTTTCATTGTGACATGAAATGCCTGTGTTGATATTTAAGATAATAGTTTTAAATCTATGAGCTTTAAACCTTATCTATGTCAGTCCATTCAAATTATTAGTTAAAATAAATAAGCAGTATTTTCTTCAAACTAAGGAATGATGTCGATTGACATTCTCATCTCCTCGCAAACAAAGCATCACGAGAAACATTAGCTAGTGGAGTGCCCCACTGTCCGGCGCGCAGCCCGCTGTCGTGCGCGGGCGACGCGTT
This sequence comes from Brenthis hecate, assembly GCA_951806755.1. Lineage (NCBI taxonomy): Eukaryota > Metazoa > Arthropoda > Insecta > Lepidoptera > Nymphalidae > Brenthis > Brenthis hecate. The sequence goes on from OX638281.1 coordinate 162,880, forward strand.
ATCTACGACCATCTGACTCATTCATTGTTCTATTATTTTGCCACTATTTTATAAGTGATAAAATGCAAGGATTATCATAATATAAATATAGACACAAACATTGCAAGTTACTCGCAAGTAAAAGCTTGTAAAAATGAAGTGTCTGCTTAAGAGATTTCAATACTATAAGTGGTGATTAATCAAAATTTTAATTTGGATTATTTTTAAATAAATTTGTTTGTGGTTTTTTTATTTGCGAAACATCAACTCGATACAATGGAAGAAAAAAGAAAAACTGAAAATCGAAAAATTCGTTGATTAAATCTTTGACGATTAAAACTGATACCGTTATAAATTATGTACCTACATAATATAAATCCATACGAAGCTGCACTCGAAGTCAATACTAAACACATTTTTCTTTTCGATTAATAACGAATGACCTTACAAAGGATGGTCTACAAAATCCTCGTATTCTAAGAATTCCAATGTGTAAATGCACTTCCTGGAAGCTAAGCAAAAACCGCTAGAAACTTGTTATTATCTATATGAGTACATAAAGTAGTATTAGATAGTAGTAGTACGAGTATGTATATGATAGTAACAAATATTCTGATTAAAAAAAAATCTTAAAATATGCGCATAAATTAGACTTCCTAGGCGTAAAATTACATATTATAGGACTAAAGTCCAAATTGTCTAAAGCGGAAGCGATGACGTGGAAGAACTATAAGAAATGAACCGATGGATTCTCGTCTTTTGATGCAAGAAAAGCTGTGAAGTGAATTGAATATATAACAAAATGTCAGTAGTGTCTCATTAAAACAATTATTACCATACAATTTAATGAAATCAAGTGCAATACCTATATATTTATTTAATTAAGTTTTTACTACACGTGGATATGAACTTCCTTTAGCAAAACTAACTCTACTAGTAACTAAAACATGCTTTAGTTGTTATTATTATTTGTTATATAAAATAGTTCTTAGATTTATAATATGAAGTGTTGAAATATCAAAGTGTGGCCGGCTCGTGTCGCGACTCGCGAGCGCGGCGCGGTGCCCAGTCAGTTACGGGAGTCTTGTTTCCGCAAACATTTTCCTTGTGACGGATTAAAATTGTTTTATTATTTGATAAATTGTATTAAAATAATTATTTTTATTTCTTAAAGTTACTGATAAGTAGATCGAGGCTGAGTTAATTACTACCTATTTGAAACTAATTTTTAAGTGTAAAAACATACATATGTGTACCTATAACTAAGGTTTTGGCTTATGGCTTTGTATTTTTACAAATACTACACATAGCTCTCGTTTTCTATAGTAGTAGTAGTAGGTAGTAATTTGTACTCGTAGATCTACTCAATGGAATGGAATAAAAATTCTATGAAGAAGTCTATAGCCTGTGCAATACAAAGATCTCCGTCCAACTGTCAACACATTTTTTCCCAAAAATATCATCATACGTTGAATGACTTTGAACTTGTTATAATACAGCTTAATTTTATGTATAGATGAAAAAATGTACCTTGTTATAAAATAAAACGAGCCAAAAATGCGTTCCAAAGCTAGCGCATATAAAAACATAAGCTAACGATAACGACGACAACGCTGCGAGTCGAGGAACATTACCCTAAATTATAATTGTGTTAACTGCTTTAATATGTTTATCGAGAGATGCCCAACTGTGACACAGCTATAAATACTCGATACTCTGCTAATTAAACACATTAGATGAATGTTTAAATTATTCCATTCAACGGTAAACAAATATTAAGATTCTCTTATCTTAATGGTTCGCTCTTAAGTAAATGTGAAATAAGTCAATGATATCTAAAGTTTTTATTTCTTTATAGTTTTTTTTAAATTATAAAAGTTATGTTAGCCCCGCGTTAGACATTTGCAAGAACATTTTAATTAAAGCATTATTCCTTACTAGCGACTCACCCTCGCTCCGCTCTAGTTCGTCCCTAGATACGTTTTAACGCTTAGTATAGATTTCTCGAGATTAAATATTTTCCCGCAGTAAAAAGTATCCTATATGTTGACCCGGATAACTATCATCATGCTAAATTTCATAAAATCTGTCCAGCGGTTTTTTCGTGATGCGTTCCCACTTCCTAGACAGACAGACAGACGGATAAAAATTCTAAAAGCTATAGATTCGGCCTCTGTATCGATAATAATTTCTATTTCAAAAATATTTACAAAAAAGAATATACAGATTCAAGCCAGAATTTTATTATATGTAGATATAGATGATTAATCAACCAAAATTAGGTATATTAATTAATTATTAAATATATTTATTTATTCTTTGAATACGCATATTTTTTAGGGTTCGTAGGCTAAAAGCAAAGGCGGGATGCTTGTTATTTCGTCATGTTGGATGTTTTGGGCCACTTTTGTGTTCAAGCTAATAATTACCGAGTTATGTGACTCTGAAGTCGTAAACATTGTTACCCCCAAAGTAACTACGTGTGCTAAAACTGAACATAAAAATGTTTCATGCTAAAGACACCCTCCGTGTGCGAGTCAGACTGGCACTTGCCATTACTTTTATATGAAATAAAATTGACTTTTAAGTAATATTTATTGAGAGATCTCACCAACCATGTTACCGCATGTTGACACGATATTGATTATGAATCACATAAGTACGAGTAGGTGCATCCTGAAGTTAGCTCTAATTACTAATATACATACATACATACATCTAGAACATACTTGGGTGTATTATAGTCATAATTAAATTACAATTATATAACATTGTGGTATTTTAGTTCATTGAAACTGAAGCAAGAGGGAACGTACCCTCTCGGTGCGGCGCTCGCGACCGCGCTCAGGAGTCATTGATCCTTGTTTTTGGGGCTTTAATTTAGCCAAAAGTAAACCGGTAACCGGTCCACTCGTTGGCCGCGCTCGATAAGATACAGCTGATTGCAGGTTTTTTACAATTATCCACTACTGGAATTTACCATTTAAATTAGAGTAAGGTCGACTTTTTGATATTTTGATGCTTAGAGCTGTGTTATACTTAGGTCGTTTGTTTTCTTACTTCTGTGATACTTAAATATATACATGTAATAAAATTGTAACCAAGCCAAATCTCTACATTAAATACTTTTTTGAAAATCTTATTGAAATAGACAATATACAGAGGCCGAATCTATAGTTTTCAGAATTTTTGTCTGTCTGTCTGTTACCGCGTCACGGAAAAACCACTGGAGGCATTTTGATGAAATTTGGTATGGTAATAGCTGGTTATCCCGGTCAACATATAGGATACTTTTTACCGCGGGAAAATATCTCATTTCTGAGAAAAAACACAAAAACTGCAATGTTAGAGTATTCTTATATGAAAAACCTAAGAATTTGGTTTTTGGTCATCTGAACACGGGCGGAGCCGCGGGCAATTCTAGTATTACTATACAATCTATGTCACTCTTAAAACTATTAAAAGATACAAAGACTCGCAGATGTATTGAAAACAATACACTAGGTACCTATTTGTTATGCGCGTTGAATCTAGGTAAGGGTGAAAGGTCGCCGAGCTTGCACTGAGTCTGAAAGAGAACGCAGTACTATTACAGTACTGAACAATAATACGAAATTAGTCCACCGTTAGTTACAAACTACTACTATGAATACATTATACAACCATACTTTATTAGATATGGAGTAAAACTAACAAATAAAAATATAATAAAAGGGAAATTTTTAAGTACTTACTTTTTTTGATTTCTGGTCAGTGTTTATGGAAAAAATATTTGGTAACGTACTTACCTAAACTTTAAACAGGTAATGTTTTAATAATAATAGCTCGTGGTTTAGTACCACGAGCTATAGCTATAGCTCGTGGTACTAAGCAATGAAATTGACCAACATAAAGTAGTTGGTAAGTAGTAGGTGTCCAAAATATTTGGATAATTTAACATATAGTATATCAAGGAAAATCGTCGTTAGATTTTAGGCGTTAATTTGGGTATTTTTACTCCCAAACCAATCGAGTGGGAGCCTGCAGTTTAGTATATGGGGCGCGGTCCCTGGAGGAGTGGGTGGTATTTTTGACTAGGGGAGGTGATACGGAGTCCAAATATATAAAATTTATTTTGAGGCAACGAAAGAGTCAAAAGTTATTGCGACTTAAAGTTACATTTCCATACATCATTATGACATTACTGCCATTTTGACACTTGGAAATGTCAAAATGTCACTTCCAATGATCTTCAATTAATGAGAGAGATCTATCACGGAATCATAAATTAACATAAAGCACTAATGACAGCAGGGGTTCTGGGTTTGAAATAAAAAAAAAGACCTAACGAGAAGGTTAAGGCGGGAGCTACGCTACGCTTCTCAACCTAAATTATCCAAGTTAGACTGTCACTTAAACGAAAATAAATAATACACTTAATTAAAAAAATTGTCTACTTACGTTTATAGCCTACATGAGTACATTTAAAACACGAAGAACTCTTAAAACTATAGTAATACGATTAAAACAAAAAAATTTGAAACGAATGTATAAGAAAATTAACAAAAACTAATTGCTACTGGAAAATAATATGAGAAACATAATTAAGAAAAAGAGCAAAAAATATGAAAACCTAAACGCGTTAAATGAGTATGCTGTATAGATCGTATTCACATAAGTAATCGAATATTGCGGTATTTTGTGACTACCCGCCAAAATACTGAAAAGTATTCACAGATAATAAAATCAAATAATGGAACTCAATATTTTACATAAATCAAATAAAAACTCGTAAACGCATGCATGAATTGAAAATAACATATTTGTATTTTAAAATCTTAGTAATCTTATGATAATTTTCATTTTTAATATGCATATGTATTCAGCCCTTTTTAACGTCTCACTGCTGGGCACGGGCCTCCCTTAATGTGCATAACTCTAAACTAATTATTAAGCGATATAATCTGTTACCTAAGTCCGGAAACGGTATTAACAGAAATTGACAGTTTTGTCAAAGTTTTAGATTATTTTGTTTAGATTATTGATATGATTTTGTTTGATATATATTGTTAGTGAAATTATTAAAATATAAATACAATAAAGTTATGAAAATATGGATTTTACACGAAAAAGGATGTTTACTATTTGTTAAAGGTATGTTTATCTTTTGTAATGACTTATTTAGGTATATAAATGTATGGAAATGTTCTAAATTTGAGTCTCCATGACTGTTGACTCCTTCGTTTCATCAAAATAATTTTTATATATTTGAACATATACTAAACTTGTGCCGAGTGAGATTTGAAAATCTTTAAATTGAAAGGTTTTTAAATTTTAACACTTATAATACCGTTAGGTGTAGTTAGTTTTTAGTGTGTAGATCAAAATAATGTAATTCAAATTAATATTTTCAATTTATAAATGTGGCTATAGTATTGTTTAATATTTTGATTTTTATTAATAAATTAATAAGCCACACGGTAAGAAGATAGATGTAGTAAGTTCTTTCTTCTTTCAGTTAGCAGTTTGGTATCCTGTGATCTCAGCATGTGCACTGCTTACATGATACTTTGAGGGAATTTAACGTGCAAATAGAGTTGCCAAAAATTCGTAATAGCCAGTGAGGAGTGGCCGGGAGGGTGCGACGCCGGAGAGACGGGGGTGCTCACTCCGCTAATTAACTCGTCGGGCGCGGCAGCACTCCATTATGGACTGTTTATTGTGACAATTATTCGACCCCCCGCACACCGCACACCCTACCCCCGACCCCCTGCCTCGCGCCCTGAGCCGAGGGACAGCGGCCGCCGCGCCTACATTGAAAGCCTTGTTGAAGTATGCAGTTCCTAAAGCCTATTATTGCCTAAAGTTTTGGTACATACTAGTACAACATCATAGTGTATTCACTTCATTGTGTTATGACACAATCAAATAGCTTACTTGAGAAACTAATCTACGAGTAGGTATAGCCTGTTTAGATTGAGTTTCAAAATTGAAGTCATAGCATAAGCCTTATGCCATAAGGGTTCACTTGGTTCATGATTTGACAAGTTTACAACAATAATCGTTGTAGCTTTTCAATAATACGTGTCAAAAGACATTTTTTTTGTGGTCACTTAGGTAAAGCCGATATATGAGGTGTCAAAGTTTTATCCGTTTAAAGTTTCATCAGTAGTAAAAGCAAATACCTAAGTGTGGAGTGCGGGAGACAGCACGTGCGAGCCGATGAACTCAGTGTTTGAAGTGGCAATTATCAACAATCTGAACCTCATTAGAGCCTCTTAGAACCGCTTCTTTCTACTCGTCTACAGCAAATACGGGCTACGCATCGTAGGCCCATTGAAGAAACTTTAGAAATAGGTAAATTCCATATTCGCATAAATAAAATTTTACTTTCGTATAAGTAAACGAGGTTAATGTTTTCTATAGAAAATCCCACCTGATCTTCTACTAAAAACTGTTTTTAAGTGTACGTTCACAAACAACTTCTATTTATATTCAGTGTACTACGTTGGTATTTATGCACTGTATTTTATTATATGCATATATAGATTATAATCTTTATGCGAGGTAATGTCTACATATTTTTGATTTTGCGTAATTCGAAGCCCTGCGGCCGGGTGCCTTTTGCAGCGCATGCGCAGCAGAAATGTGAACCTATCCTAACAACATGCACTCGTAGCTTTACATCTTCAACCTGGTTGCATAAAACTATTTAACTGTCTAGTCGTATATTTTAGTTATAATTTAACTGTTTTACAAATACACACAGACACAAAATGTAACTAAAGTTACTTATACATATTATGTAAAATACATCATAATCAGTTGAGTCTATAATAAAATTAAGAAGATTACCAAATTCATTTTCTTTTCATATAAATTGTATATTTATGTCTCCGTTTACTAATTAAATGATGAGACTTTCACCTGTCGCAGGCGAGTAGCGACTGACATTCTATGTAACATAGAGATGGACTGATAATAATGAATTACATGATACGCTTAAGTGGAAAATGAAAATGTGATGAATTGAAACGACTTCAAGGGAATAAAATGAAAGCACATATTATAGGATAGAGAAATGTGAATGTAAGAGGAAATGGTTAGTCTTCAGAAAATATTCCTGAGAATCACGTCTGTTTGATTTGTGTAAACATTTGTTGCATGAAAATGAAAATTGAAAATGAAAATTGAACTTGCTACCCAGTTAGGGATGGGTTATTAACGTTGACGTAGTACAACAACAAACAAAGAAATAAACTTATAGTTATAACGACTCTACGTACTAGAAAGCTAATATTCTTTTTCGATACAATATTTTTCATAATCTCGGAAAGAAATTAATGACACAAGCGGCCAATCGCCAGTATCTAATTCTTACACGAGCGAAGTCGCGTAAAAGCACAGTGGCAGCGAGAGGCACAGCATTATGCTAATGCGTCGTAATGTCCATAGCGCTGATTGACGATTATTGTGCGAGCGACCACTTTATAACGATATAAAATGAAAGAATCCCCTCATTTGCAAGTTAATTTCATTCTTGTTGTCAGAAATTGTGTTTCAGTTTTGGTTAGAGCCGCGACTTATCGACGCGGCTGGGTGACGCGCACGTATTAAGCATGCGCGGCGCTCGCACACACACGTAATTGCTTTAATTATAGTCATCGAGTTAAACATAATATGTTAGGATTACAACTTTAAAATATCTTACAATTGATGTTTTATAGCTATTATATACATTATCGAAGTACTGGTAGGGCTTTTGTCTATAGTTAGATGCGACTAAGTAATTTGTAGCAACAGGCTGATATCCCACGGGAACCACTTTGAGTATCCGAATAAAACGTAGGTACACTATCTCTGTCTAAAATTGCCGGTGTTATTGTTGCTAAAACACCAACAAACCCCAAACAAAAACATCTTCATTTTTATAATATTAATTAGTAAGGTTTAAAACTGCAACTACATTCTGTTAATTAAAAAGTAACACTTAATTAATTAGATTTTTGTGAACGCATTTTAATTATCACGTAAGAGTTAAATGTTAGTACCTAATGGAGTTTATTTGCCGTTGTGATTTACGTAACGATGCGCGGGCGCAGGCGACCCGGACCCGTCGGGTCACGCGCTATCAGCCAGCCACATACAATACCACGTACACACTACCACTACTCAGGATGATATTGTGCTTAATTGTAATCATTGTTTCTTAAATCAATATACTTAATGTTCCAATGACACAAATAGAAACAAATTTTAATAGACGATAGAATCAATAGTTGGATATATTTATTTAAATGCCAAATTGAAAACAAAAGGTACGAAATGTACGTTTGATAAATAGTTTGTCGGTTCACAAAGTTCCTTGGTCTAATTGCCAGCGTTGCCGGTCGCGGAGGACACGCGCGGCGCTGTGTGCCGCCGCGCCAGTGTGCGTGTGATAAGAGGTCGCGCGATAACCCGGCCGAGGCCATCGGGGACTTCGAAACTTTTTCTGTCATACAATTTTAGTATTTATTAAATAATTTATTACAGTTGATAGTGCTCTGGAGAGTGAGAATTGTTGTCAAGTGCACATCAGGCGCGGGTAGCGATTGACGACAAACGAATGCTGCCCGATTGTGACTGCCTCGTATTTTTAGCCACCGATGGCCGCATGGGCAGAAATGGGACTGTTTCAAACATGTGGAGAGCGACGCCAGCACGACACTAGGACGATGCCGGGACGGCACTGGAACGATGCCTGGAAGGGGCCGGTGCGCTCGCTGAGCTACGCACCATTTAATGTTACTCGTTATCGCGTCACAAAAAGGAAATTCTATTTATAAACGGCAGGAAAACAATAAATTTCATGAATGAAACACATTGATGTTAAGAATTTGACGACGCTGTATACCAAATTTAAGTGACCAGTTTACTGCAGCTGTTAATTGCTGATTGTTGTTTATTATTAAATATGTAATTGTATCAACTAAAGCTATTATATTTTATCTTCTTATCTCTAATATTATAAAGAGGTAAAATTTGTGAGTTTGTCGTAGTTGTAGGGAGTAATCTCTGGATCTACTGAACCGATTTAGATGAAATTTGGTAAGAAGATAGTTTGAGAGAGTTTTTTATCCCGGAAATCATCCCTTAAGGTGATGAAAATGGGTATGAAAGTTTGTATGGGGAATCAAGCTAGGGACGAACCCGAGCGAATCGAGGGTGAGTCGCAAGTAGTAGTATATAGATAATTGAAGAAACTAAGAATTATATGGCTTAAATAATTAATACTATATTTCATATTTTTCTTTATGGTTATAAATATAATAATGACAACACTAAATATAGATTACTAATTAATATTTTTAAAATTGTAATTATTATAATATTAACAGTAAAAATAAATAATATTCCATATTCAATTATAAAACTAATTAAAATTATAAAAAAAAATTAAAGCTAAAAATATTGTTAGGTAATTGGTGCAATTTTCATTTTACTACTACATAACTATACCTTCGAGACATCTAACACCTCAGTCTCTCCCGTAACCATGGATGCTGTAAAGCATTTGAAACGTCGGGAACAAAAAATCCAAATTCATCCGCGAAAAAATCCGAAGAGATAGTTTTATTTAAAACGAAGAAACCCGTAAGAATATGTACATATGTTATACTTATATTTTCCATATTACTTGTGTTAGTAACAAACACGCACGATGCATTATTTTATTTATTGAAGGGCAGATATAAATGGTATAAAGTTAAATAATTGGGTGTATGTCAAGGAACGCTCTAAATACTTTACGATAATATAACTGAATGGTGAAAGGAAATAAAAAAAAGTTATTATTGTATGTTATAAAATTTATTCGTTACAACACACACTTTGTTGTAGTCATTAGATAGTAAAACAGTATATTATAATAGGTACTAATATTAACTTATACCGAACTGGTAAGTGGTAGTAGACTCATGATGCTTAGTAAGAAATTGTAATAATTCAATGCTGAATAAATATAAATATTTTGAATTTGATTTAAGAAGTTATTGGCTTTTTCATTCCTAAGAGCTCATCTCGAGAGAGGTCATCTCCTAAGAGCTGGATTTTCATGAAAATATAAGAGATATGTATCTATCAGCTGTCTAATTTGAAATTGTATTAGTTCTATTCTTATAGATATCAAGTACATACACGAACCCAAAAAAAATCTATACTAATATTTATTATGATAGATTTGTTTTGTTTTTCTAGAGGCGAACCCGAGCGAAGCGGGGATGAGCCGCTCTAGGTTTGAAATAGATTTTTGACAGGCTTTCTTGTTGTAGTAGGACTTTATTAAGTTATTATTTTGCAACAACAAGTATTCAAGCGTCGAATGCATCCGGTTTTCGTTTCATGCACGTAATGTGTGCAATGTTCAGTGAGCGTCGCAGGTCGCGAGGCGCGTGGGCGGTGGGGGTCGCGTGCACCCTCTGCCTCAAGGCAGCCGCATCTACTCAATATATATATATATATATATATATATATATATTGAGTAGATATATATATATATATATATATATATATATATATATATATATATATTATATATATATATATATATATATATATATTATATATATATATCTACTCAATATATATATATATATATATATATATATATATATATACTCGTATATATGTACATTTGATTACTATAATATGTAAGTAATATAAGTTTTTCAAAAGATGTGAGCTGGCTGTGATATAAGCGAAAGTTTTCATTTATAATGAAATTTATATTAAAATATATTTTTAATATTTATTCTTATTTATACAAAAAATTTGCCAAACTATGTTGAAGATCCACTTGAATAACTACAATTAAGTTAACTTATTTTAAATTTTCAACAAACTCTATAAACATTTATATCAAGAATTTTATATACTCCAAATCCAAAAAAAAAATTATAATAGTAGGTATTTCCAATTATAATATGTTACAAATATGTAGGTACCTACATATAATTTGTGGAAAACCTTGATATATTTGCATGTCATAATGTGTTTTATTTAACCTTTGAATGAACAACATGTGGATGTTATTACAGTTTTATCTTAATGTTTAACTTTATACGGGTATTAGTCTTATTGTAAAACTGTAAATATTCTTCTTCTTTTATGTCGTTCACGGGACAAAGAGTGACTTGGTCTAAATTCATTTTTGTAGTATCATGTACATTATTCTAAAAAGTAACGGGAAATACCTAGTTATTTTAAACTTGCTCTACGTGTACTAACTTACTCAAAATCTATATATTTAAATGATATTTATGGTTAGGCTCGGCGTCGCCCCTAGACGCGGTCACCTTGCGTTTAATTAAGCACCACTCAAACGAATTAGGCCCGCCGTCTCCGTTTGTTGTTACGCTTTCAACGCGAGGAAGCTCCTCTCTCCGACCACCGACCCGTAGATAATATATTAACCACAAACATGAAATGTTCTGTGCTTATGACTTTTCAAGCAGCGAAACGTCTGAATTAAAACAATTACGTATTATTGCGAGGTGCGGTACCTACTGACTTCCACGTAAAGGCACATACTAGTGTTGTAAAATTTTATTGTGAGTTAATTCTAGTAAAGAAATTTAAAAACAAAATATTATGTAGCTAAGAATAACCATTAGTTTCGGTTCGTTTTCAGCTCGGGACCAATATTTGCAAATATTACCTGCATCTTGTTTTACTTATTCATTCATGTACTCGTACATTGCCGTAACACTGTTTGTGTGTTAGTCTATTTAGATTTTGTTTAAAATAAGGAACTAATTTTTAGTTGAAATTGGATTCAAAAAACCGGTTTTGGAATCTAGAACTAGATAATTAGCATTAATATGAATATTATACAGTGTGAGCGCTAGACGTAGAGCTGGGTGCACACGAATATCTTCTATATAATATAGATGTTACACTTTAATTATGATTTATGACGGACACCAGCGGGGTGTGAAATAATTGTTTGTATGATGTCACAGTTACACATGAAATACCAGGATACATTGGTCAAAGAATTTATCCTTTGGGGTAACCCTGAGGGTCTGTAGTTTTATACTAGCGAAAGAGTTTTCAGAATAGATTTTTTCGTACTTAGTATTAAGTTTACTAAATGCAAAAGTTTATAAGTGTGTTTGTTACTTCTTAGCGCTGTTACAGTTCATTAGATTTCAGTGAAATTCTACATAGATTATATCGTTTATTAACACACAGCTACTTTTTAACACGCAAGCGCCAAACAAGTGTCCGTTATTTGTACATCTATAAATATGATAAGAGTTCTAGCTGAGTCGAATCTGTACTTGTCTGTCTGTCTGGGAACGCATCATGAGAAAACCACTGAATAGATTTTGATGAAATTTGGTATGATGATAGCGGGTTGTCCGGGTCAACATATAGGATACTTTTTACTGCGGGAAAATATCTCATTTCTGAGAAAACTATATTAAACGTTAAAAGTAAAACTTAAGTAAGGACGAACCCGAGTGGAGCGATGGTAAGTTGCTAGTTGTATAATATAAAATATGTGTAAGATCATGTATAATAGATTTAATGACAACGTCATATTGTTAATTTTACATTCAAATGTTTATGACTGACACTTTCAAGGTGTCTTGGCGCTTATTGGCATGTGAGACGCTACGGAGGCGCCCAACTGTGAGGTGGCTACACGAGTTGTAGCGATCGGGGATCGCTTAAATTATAATTAGGTAGTTAGGGGTGGTTCGTTAACTATGACAAATGCTAGGCGCGGGGGCGAGGGGGCGCGGGGTCGCGCGGCTGGCGTGATGTACGGGCTATTTGTCAGGGGCACGAGAGCCGCGCCCGGACGTCTAATGCTCGTAAAAAATTTGATATTTTGATTTTGTAACGGTGGCGAATAGTCATATAAGTAAATGGGATAGATTCTATTCGTTTATTAGGAATGTACTATTTATTAATTGCAATTTTTTATTTAATACTAGCGATTTACCCTCGCTCCGCTCGGGTTCGTCACTTTAACGATTTTCTCGTGATGTGTTCGAAATAATGACTATTTCAATAAGGTTTTCCGAAAAATATTTAATGTATAGATTCGACTCAGTTAGAATTTTATTATAAGTACTAGCGACTCACCCTCGCTTCGCTCGGTTTCGTCCCTAGCTTAATTCCCCATACAAACTTTCATCCCCATTTTCACCCTCTTAAGGGATGATTTCCGGGATAAAAAGTATCCCATATCCTTCCCAGGGTCTCAAATTATCTTCTTACCAAATTTCATCTAAATCGGTTCAGTAGATCCAGAGATTACCCCCTACAACCTCACAAATTCACAATCTCATAAACTTACAAATACCAATTTATCATATTAGTATACATGTAATATGTATAGATCTTTCAGAAATAGAAATAATTTTACTTAAATAAACTATTAGTACCTATTCTGTTTGTCACACCGGCATAGATTTAGGCGAAGTCAATTTTAGCCTCTATTTGTTGCATTTTTCTCAGAGGCTTGATAAAATAATTTCAGATTCCATGATCTGACGGGACTTGCATAATCTCGGGAAACATAATAGGTACTATGATAACTTTAGAAATTCTGTACCATATGACAATATGGAGTTTCAGACACATATAGTATAGAATAGCAGACATATTTGAACATTATAGTAGTTTCTCAAAGTTCTCCTCTTTTAAATTTGAAGCTTTCATTTTTCTTGTTTATTTTTAAAATTCGCAGTTCGGCTACAAGTTTATTGTGTACGAGTATATCACGTGATATCCTCGCATACAATGAACTTGGTTTTAATAAAAAAAAATGTATTGAATAAGCTATATATTGAGGGTGATGTTTCATAAATTTTAAAAAATATCTCCTCCCTAAGGGTTTTTTTCATACTAATATTATCAAGAGGTAAAGTTTATAAGTTTGTGAGTTTCCATGAAGCAATCTCTGGAACTACTGAATCGATTTAGATGAAATTTCGCACAAAGATAGTTTGTGATCCTGGAAAGGACATAGAAAATTTTTTATCCCGGAAATAATCCCTTAAAGTCGGGAAAATGGGGATGATAGTTTGTATGGGGGATCTACCTAGAGACGAAATCAAGAGATTTAGTCGCCAAGATAAATAGTCATTATTTTCTTACAAATACTTATTGCTATTACCGATGCCATTTAACTAATGAATAGTTTAAGCATTTTATTTAATTCATTACAACGTGATGATTTTATTAGTGTTTTGTAATACATCTTCGGTAATCATCATTTGCTTTAATTAGTCAAATTACTGACAAGATGATTAAATATTTGGCTATATGTAGCCATGTCAAGACATGCTGTTTGTATTATTCTTCTTCATCTGTATGTAATTTGCCTTTGGGTTTCTTAAGACTATCTGAGTAAAGATACTTAATGTATAAACAAATATAATAATATATAGTTTGTATAAACTTCAATGATAACTTTAACAACAACGACATTTATTGACCTTTTAATAGCTTGCCTTAGAGATAAAACATTTACTTTACGGTTTTATTAGGCATATGTAGGTATGGAATTAATCTATGGAAATTTTGTATTTTTGCCAATGGTTTGCTAATACTCGTAGTAATAATATGAAATAAAGCTATCAACACTGACCGACAGACATCGTACTAATATGCTCGGTGAATAAGCATAAAGTTTTGCGGAAAAGCTTCTTATACATAATAAAACGTAGATGCCTACTAAAAATGACATTTAAAAATTCATCCTCTAAGGGGTAGGTGATGCAAGTAATTATGAAAATTGGTGTTAACTGTTCAGGCTTCGTTTAAACCCCATCAGACACACGACGTGCTATAATTTAATGAGTTAAATTAATGATATGATATAATTAGTAATCTGGAGGTAAGTAGGTCGGGCGTGCCACAGGTCGAGCCACAGGTGGGGCGGCGCGCCCTGAGCGCACCCGCCCCGCCGCCCGCCGCACCGCGCCCACTCTCCTCGCTCCCTCGACACTCTTTATTTTCTCTATATTTTACTTTCAATTCAGAATACAAGTGTTACTATGTAAGTAATTTAATATACGGTAAAAATTTTATAAGTAAGACAGTAAAAAGCTGTATTCAAATGCTTAAAAGTTTCAATTGTGTTATATTCTTCCTTGAAATTTAAATATCAAAATATTATATACAATATACATTTAGATTTCATAATATCCACAGTGTCATAAGATACACACAGCTATATAAATAGGTAATAGATGTATCAAATCCAAATCCGTTTGCGTTCCTTCTTTTAAGAACTATAAAATGTCTACATCGTTGTGGTTTAACATAGGTAACATTCATTTGTTTTGTTATTAAGGTTCTAGGAAAAGACAATAATACATGAGCTGAAAATGAATTAACCGTGTTTACGCGTAGTTACGTAAAGTTACATTAACAAATAAATTCTCAAACAGTGTTGTTGTAACATTCAATAAATTTCAGAACAATTTTGTGCCTGGCTGTTAACATATTCTTATATCGCAACTATTAAGCTTTGATATTTTTTTATCAGTTTAATAATCCTTTATCGGCTCTATTATCGCTGTATAATGACGCCTTCGTCTTCGCACACTCTCTCTATTAGAAGCACATTTAACCGAGGAGTTTGAATAAAATATATTTATACTAGCATTGCCCGCGGCTCCGCCCGCGTTCAGATGACCAAAAACCAAATTCTTAGGCTTTACATATTAATATACTCTTACAATTAAGTTTTTGTACTTTTTCTCAGAAATGAGATATTTTCCCCCGGTAAAAAATATCCTATATGTTGACCCGGATAACCAGCTATCATCATACCAAATTTCATCAAAATCTGTCCAGTGGTTTTCTCGTGATCCGTTAATGAACAGATAGACAGACAGACAGACAGACAGACAGACAGAAAGACAGTATGACAGACAAACAAAAATTCTAAAAACTATAGATTCAGCTTCTATATCGATAATAATGTCTATTTCAATTAGATTTTCCAAAAAATATTTATGTACAGATTCGACTTAGTTACAATTTTGTTATAGATATAGATTTATCAATTGTACATTAATATTCAATGGGAATACGACACTGAAAAATGCTATCGAAAAACTCAACAGATGCTCTTTTAATTGTTTTTGTACATATTAGATGTCAGCTATTCTACGTGAAAGTTTATAAATTCCGTGCATTCCTATCTATATATAACAGAATACTTTAAAAGTCGTCGTTATAGATTCTATTTTCATTCATTGTAACATTTATTTTATAATAATTTATTTTGTTTTAATTTTTATTTATAATCGACTTTAAATTTGTCTTTAATACTTTTAGTATTTATTTCATTACAAATGGCACAGAAGTAGAGAGCTAAATTATACTTTATTACTTTAAGATGTATAATGTACTAGGTAAAAGGTATACAGATTATAAAATAGAAAAAAGCTTGAAAAAATAACCTCGTAAGCTTTTTAAACACTACGACTTAATGAGTGCTCTGATTGCCATTTTTAAAATAACATATTATTGTGGTAAGAAGGAGTATTTACTCTTTTAATCAATTAATGAAATTTACATCATTTCTAGTTTTGTGGCAGCATTGAGTGACACCGAGGGCTCCGCGGAGCTTGTGCAGACTAATGATGTGTCATAAATAATAGCTATATATGATGGCAAACATTAGTACCAGCCAAAGTTATATTTCAAACTTCTCTTCCAAGACAAAAACCTCACTATCAGAAAGAAGTTATTACTTTTTTACTTAGCGTATAACTAATTCGTATAGGTATATGTTATTAAGCGTACACACTAACGACTTTTTGCATTTATAAAACTTATATGTATATAGGTTTAAATTAGAATTTTATTATATAACTAAAAGTCTACAGTAGGCAGTAGGCAGGCTCCGCGCGATACGATACTATTTGTATAACCGACAATTTTGAAAACCAGTTTCAGTGTATTCAACGAGTATAATGAATGAATTTTAAAATAGCACTGCACTCGGCGTTCGATCGCTGCGAGTTAATTAAAACAAGAAACATTCAAAATATGGTTATTAATATGAAAACTCATTAAAATATGAATTTCTATTAACCATTAAGTAAATAACAATTGGACAAGCGCAGCCTAAGCCTAAGCCTTTAGGCTTTATTTTCTTAGGTATATTATATTATTATATCCTATAGATTATTACATAACATAGTAGCTTCTTCGTCAATATATACATACATATGTATCACGCTTTGAATTTAATATGAAATATAAGATGTGAACGCTCAGTGGAATCCTCGTTGAGTATAAATTTTAGAATAGAAAAACTTTTCGTCCGTGATTTTTTGGTACGATATCAACTGGTTTACGTTGTTAATAAGTTTTTTGTAAGCAAATTAGGTAGTTATTATAATGAAGCGCGCGAGGTAAAGTGTGAGTACAGTGCGCGGCGCGCGCGCCGCGCCGCCGGCAGCGACTCGAGGGCCGGCGAGCGGTGCTGTGTCGCCGCGTGTACGCATTATCATACAGCGAAGGTCAGAGACGAGCCTCTTCGAGAATAATAAACGTAAATTCTACACTATAACAAATTTTATTAGTACTGAATAGGTAAAGGCGGTCTTAGCGTCTGAAGTTTTGCATTATTTTATTGGACGACGCTACAAAAAGAATATTAGCAAAGTATGCAAGTTGAATCAATCTACGGCAGGTGGAGGCGAGCTGGAAGACCGCGGGACGGTCGCGGGACGTATATGGAAATTTTAATTATAAGCTACACGTTGTATCTCTCCGACGCGACGGCCGGGGCACAGGCTGGTGACAAATAACTTCATAAAAAATAATTATTTCTTGCTCAAATATAAAAATAGATTGTTTCCATACAACACAATTCGAAATATACCTATTGCCAATAACTAATCTCCATACCCACTGTCAGAACTTGGAAGGCTACATCTGTGTCTACTATAGAAAATTATAATTTCAAAGTAGATCTTATGAAGTTAAAATTCACCCAGTCACCAAATTTCGTGTGATATATTCATAGATTCGCATGTTATAGCAATTTTTTCGGCACTGGACAGGCGCGCGGCTGTGCGCGCGGCTGGCAACCGACGCGGGTGCCACTCGGGGAGCCGCTGCGTGCTCTAATGTAGGACTAACATAATTTAACATTGAACTTGAAACACAGTGTGAGTATATTTGAAATTCAATCGACGATTTCGGATTCAATGAGGCGCGACCCGCGCGATGACGTCCGCTCTACCGACCCATACCTACACACGTTGGTTTTAATAATAAAAACCACATTATAATTTATAATAGTGCCATATTAACTTTTTATTCGATAAAAAGTTTGAAAAACACAATTTAATCAAAAATATTGATGTATTAAAATGTAATCGCGTATTTCCTATGAGCTGTTACGAATTGGTTCACAACTTTTTCTAAATTGATCTCCTGTGTACATATGTTTTTAGTTTCATATTAATATATGTTCAAAGTAAGTAAATAGATTATTATAAAATTTTACAATGTTTGAAATTTACCAACTTGAATAAAAGATTAGCAAGTTAAGTTAGACAGCTAAATTTGCCGGAACATATTCGATGTCGTAAAATATCTTGTTTTAAAGCAAGCTGTACATCATCAGACCAGTCTATAATCATAATATTGCATTATCACCAAAGTTCCACAGCCCATAGGTGTGTCAAATACAAAAAAACAAAACATTAGGATGCCAGAACTTTTTTTAGAATATCGAGCCAGAGAGACTGACAGAC
This sequence comes from Brenthis hecate, assembly GCA_951806755.1. Classification (NCBI taxonomy): domain Eukaryota; kingdom Metazoa; phylum Arthropoda; class Insecta; order Lepidoptera; family Nymphalidae; genus Brenthis; species Brenthis hecate. The sequence continues at coordinate 181,623 of OX638281.1, forward strand.
ATGCGAACAAATCAAATAAAACTATCTTTTCGAATTTTTTCGCGGGTTTATTTGGATTTATTTTATTAATCTAATATCCAGTGCGTATCTCGTGGTACAAGTCCATAAAGAAATACGGAGATATCTGTATTTCTATCGTCTCTTCACACTCGCAGTGCCGCCAGAGCGCGCCCGCCGCGACTCGCAACAGGCGGCAGTCACTCGCAGTGTTTGATTACACTTGCGTTGCGTCGCGTCAGCGTACGGATTATCGCTCCTCATTGTAGCGTTTAGAATTTCAAAGACAATTTTACTATAACTAATCTTGAAAATTTTATTTATTACTTTTTCTAGAACAGTATTTCATTATGGAAAGCCAGGGGATGTCGTCAAGAGAGAAATATCTAGTAAAAAGTATTCAGCATTACTTTTTTATTTACTATCATGTATACGATATAGTATACATATATTTGAATATTATGCATCAGGCGCTTGGCTACTGACTAATGTCCATATCCCTTCTATATCAAGTAAATGGCTAATTTAAGTTAAATCTTGAAGGAAAATTGATATAAGTTACAAAAAATGAAATGAAAATGAGTGTTTAAATTATGATAATTAACTATAATAAGAAACATGACGTTCATTATTTTGAGTAACACAAATTTTATTATCTCTGAAGATATATTCGATTTTTTAATTAAATTAGATGAAAAATGTAATATAACTATGTAGAGCGCATCAGCGCTCGTGCGGTCGTGTGATAGCGTCGGCGACAGGCGACGCCTACTGTAGAAAGCTGCTAAGTTGCTCGTCCGTTTTGTCCTTTCCCGAGAGACCCGTCTCATATCTAAGCAATAATATTTGTATTTTATCACTAGGCCTTTAGCCAGATTCAATTTAGCCTACTTTGTACGATGTAGAGCTGTTGCTGAGCAACTTGTTAGCACGAAATTGCACTTTTTAATATACACATTTTTACTCTGATTTTCTTTAAATAACTTTCTTATATTATAAACTAAAGTAAAGACACCTGTCCAAAATAAATAAGATTCGTCTATGTAGTTCGATAGAATGGCAGTATAAAGCGTAACTACTTTACATTACGCATTTAATATCTATGGATATATGTACATATTATGTACTCTTGTACATAGTTACTTATTTGGAATTGGAGATTGGCTTTTATTTGATAGCCATATTGTAACAAGAGCAACATTTTTTACTTGGTTTACCCTTTTGTTTGATCATCATCGGTAAACGCCATTTATGATTGAATTCGAAAATAAGGATGTATCTATTCAAATCGAGTTTATATGTATATTATGTGCATGTTACGCGATATTTTCACCAATTTCATGATTCTTTAATGAATTGCTAACATTTCAAGAGTTTAATATAAAAAAAAAAATTTATGGCGGAACCACTTTTAAAGTAATATTTAAGTTGGTGTAGTTCTTAAGTAAAAATATAATTTAAACATTTTTGATTTTTTGATTTCTCATCTTGATGTCAATTTCCATTGCGGATGACTCCACGAGTCGCGCTACACATTACGCTATCTCTAGCATAAAAAACGTCACTTAGTATGCAAATACAAAGACTGACCTATCAGCAAAAATGGAATCCGGGATATGAACTAGCCATCTCTTTGTACGTATATTATTATAGTTTCTTCGTTGCTGTGTTGTAAAATGATTTACTAAAAACCTATTTTCACAATTATGATATTAATATGTATTAGTAAGGAAAGTAAGGAAGTAATTATTTAGGAATAGCGACTCACTACCCGTCTCTATATTGCTTCCCCATACAAGCTCTCATCCCCATTTTCACCCCCTTAAGGGATGATTTCCGGGATAAAAAGTATCCTATGTCCTTCCCAGGGTCTCAAACTATCTTCTTACCGAATTTCATCGAAATCGTTTTAGAAGTGTCGAAACTTATTCGGTACAAACAAAGAAATCTTTCCTCGTTATAATTTTAAGATAGATTACTATTGATTAAAGAAAATATACTTATGTATTGTTCACTATAGTTCAGCATGACGCATATGTCACACAAACAAAGTGGGTAACGGTGCGAATTTCGACATTGTTTGGTCAATGCAGGACCCTTCCCCAGCCAGCGCCGGGCCTCGGCACACTTTGCTCGCATTAGGCGATTAAACGCCACATACCTTGTTTGTCTTACGGACATTTATCAATTTATTTCGAATCCCTTGTCACCTGACTATGGTGGAATATTCCTCGAGGAAAAAACACAGCGGATTTGCTACTTATTTTTCCTTTTCCCAGGTTTTTGTTGGTGACGTTTGTCATTGTTTTCTGACGACTTTGAGTTATAACAATTTTTAAGGTTAATATAGATCGTATTGCTGGGAATAATCTTACGCAATATTTTATCAATAGTGAATTTGGACTTGAAATATTATCTAGCTCGGGCCAAACAAGGATACCTAATTTACTTAACTTTAGTTGCCTTACGCATTTATAATTTTTGGCAAATTTCATTTCCAACACTTTTTTTAATTTATCGCATCAAAATTCGTCCAGCCGGGTCAGCGTGGAGGGAGCAAAACACATACACACACATACAAACATACCTTTTATAAAAGTAGAGTGATTCATTTTCCTTTTAAAATTAATTATCTAAATATTTCATGCGCCGGTATGAAAAGCGAATGTTCTCTCCGGCCCATAAACCGTCTCAAAGCGAGCGTGTGTCGCTCCGTCGCGTCACCGCGTGAGGTGAGGACACAACTTACACACTTTTAAATTTATAATTAATTGTTACTCAATCTTTATATATGCACATATGATAAAAGCTCATCATTATAAACTGTAATAATTGTTCTGATTATATGAGTATTGATAGGTACGTTTTAACGGTTTGTAATTTGTATGGAATAGATAGAGTAATAAAAATAATAATGTCATCCTGACCGATTTCGGTGATTAAATCTTTAAAATTTCAATATATATACATACATAGGTAACTCAGTTATTGAGGGTTTTATTCTAAATTGTATTCTCGTGGGAAAGAGGTGATCTCCCGCGGTAAAAAATAGCCTATGTCACTTTCCAGCTCTCCAACTATATCCACACATAAAATTACGCCAATCCGTCACTCTGTTTCGATGTGAAAGAAGGACAAACAAACAAACACACTTACACATTTATAATATTAGTATGGATTGTAGAATCATTGCAAATTCCTCTCAACATTGAAAGTAGAGCATTTAATTAATTTAGCTTACATAAGTTAAAAAGATTTTTCTAGCAAATGAGATACAGATCTGGTAAATCTTGAGATTACATTCTTAGTAAAACATATCATGTATGTATGGCGCAGGCATTTATAAAAAATGTAGTATAGTTCTACACAATGAAGTAATGTGGCTTTATTCATTATCAAATGCGTAACATTTTTGCATTGTCGAGCGCGGCGTGAGAAAACTTAAACTGTCATATTTAATGCGTCATCAGTTCACACCGTCGGCGAACAAGCTCAGTGGTTAATTATAATCCTAATCTAATTGCGGTGTGAATTTGAGCACCTCTTGTTATATTAATTCTGAAACATCTATAACAAATTGTCTCATTCGACGCCATCTATTGCAATTTATATGAACCTATTTTTATATCTTTATCAGATCCTATGGATAGTATAAAGTATAATAGTATAACTATAAAGTATTTATAATTTTGAAATAAATATTTATTTAAATATCATTTTGTAAATAGAAAAAGAGAACCTTATTAATACAATAGCTTGAATTCGCCGCGCTCGCTCGAACTATACTTATATACTAATCTATTACATAAAAAAATACCACAAGACCTACAATACTATGTAATGAAATTATACAATACTAGCTGAACCCGCAGCTTCGCTCGCCCTAAAATTATAAAAAATCTTTGAAAAGGTAGTTTGCGTACAAACTTTCAGTCCCTATTTTACTTCCTTATAGGATGAATGTCGAAAAATTCTAAAACACGTATTTATTTAATTATATTGAAGAGCATTATTACCAAGTTTTAAGTAATTCGGATCATAAATATTTTTTTCGATTGTATTATAATGCGTTTTCCCGTGGGAGTTAGATAATCTCCCGCAGTAAAATGTAGTTTATGTCACTCTCCAGCCCTCCAACTATCTCCAACTATCTCCGTTTCGACGTGAAAGAAAGACAAACAAACGAACACACTTTTACATTTATAATATTAGTATAGATTTTAACAGATACATCGCCTGTAATAAAATAACTCAGACAATTATTGTGACGTCTACATTGGTCTCTCCATTGTTGTAAAGCATATGAAACGCTGGTAATCGAAAAATCTAAATAAAATGCGTTTTACGTTTAGGACGATAAAAATGAGAATAATATAAGTAAGTTACTGTTTATTTTATTTACTTTATCCGTCGCAGGAATTCACCTGATAAACAATTCTCGGAGCAAGGGCAAGGTTTTAAAGGAATGCTAAATTGTTGGTCGATGTGGCCTGAATCCTAACACTACTCGTATCCAAGCACGACAATATTGAGCGCATTATTTTGCATACATCTTATATACTGGTACTATTTACTTAATATCAAATTTAAATTTTCTCACTTTTTTCTGGTTTCTGGAAGAAATCTCATATAGGGATAAGTTATCCTTTGTCAACATTTTGTTACTTTATTTTGTATAACATATATTTTATGGTACATAAATATATAAATTTATAGATTAATATATTATAAGTAGAGCGCAGACTCATCGGAAATTTGGAGTTCTCGTCTGTTTCAAACATTTTATAACAGTAATATCTCGAAATTTTGTAAATGGTTAACGAGTAAAATAAAAGTGTTTGTAGAAAATTGAAGCCTAAAATTTTTATTATTCCACGTCCTTTATGTTCTTTTTATATTATAAATGCAAAAGTTTATGAGGATGGATGGATGTTTGTTACTCTTTCATACAAAAACTACCGAACGGATTTCAATAAAAGTTTAAAGTCATATAACTTATAAATCAGAGTAGCTCATGGGCTATAGTTTTCATATTTATACATATAATAAATTGTAACTAAGCCGAATCTGTACATTAAATATTTTTTGGAAAATCTTAATGAAATAAACTTTTGGTATGATGATAGCGGGTTATCCGGGTCAACATATAGGATACTTTTTACCGCGGGAAATTATCCCATTTCTGAGAAAAAATTATATTATTATACACATATTAGTATACTCTTAAATTGCAGTTAAGAGTATACTAATATGTAAAAGCTAAGACTTTGGTTTTTGGTCATCTGAACGCGGGCGGAGCCGCGGGCAATTCTAGTTGTATTATAATACCAAATCTCATCAAAATCCCTAAAGTGGTTTTTCTGTGATGCGGTAACAGACAGACAGACAAAATTCTAAAAACTGTAGATTCGGCCTGTGTATCGATAATAATGTTTATTTCAATAAGATTTTCCAAAAAATATTTAATGTACAGATTCGGCTTAGTTACAATTTTAGTATATGTATAGATTATTTTTTCTTAACATAATACCTAATTAGACCCCGGCCGCAACACTGTGTGTGACAACATAACGAGCATAAACAATACAATTAAATCCCGACCGCTATCTTGATCGCTGCGAGTTGCGACAGTTCGTCCGAGCGCCGGAGGACGTTCTTGTGATAACTTCGAGAAGCGCGGTTCAAGGGGCATATCTTATCAATACTAAACATTTGCCAATAAGAATTGAACTTTAACGTTTAAATGATTGAGTTTATTATTGTGGTTAGTTGGAACAATAAAATTGAGGGTCGTAGTGTTATCGGTGTGCCTTCGTTATTTTCCGATCAGTGATTATGTATTGCTCTATTTCTGTCGCTCGCGGACTGGTGACAGATGATAAGCGATGGACTTGTGGAAGCTTCGATGTTACAGGCTTTCATACAATAACCAGATAAGAATAGATTCATACAGATTTATTCAGATATATGTTTACAAAATGAAATAGAATTGCCTACTGACATAGTTTAAGTTGTAGGTATTATTGCTGCGGTTTTCTTATGGATGAAATATATCAAGACAGAATATAATAATTATTACGTACGAGTATACGTATGTAGATGTTATTAAATTTAACTAGAATATGGATGTTATTTATTTCAATTATATATACAACCGCCATTAAAAGCAAATATAATATGTAGGTACATATGTATTGTCATAATTTCTCGGTATATTATATGCATCAGTCTGAAGTTAAACTCTCTTACAAAAAATATCGATAAAAATGTTCGAAGCCATCGAAGTGAAGCGCGAATACCTATTGATAATATAGTAGGTAACTGATCCACTTCTAAAAACTGTCGTTTTATTGAAAATTCCCATGACTTACCTTCTTCGACCCATTCAAATATAAAGCTCGCGGCGATGTGCTTCGAATAGTAATACAATGATATGATACACATATCGTAGCTATTTTCCAATGAAAAAGATATCTGATCCTAGTCATGGCAGTGTCGTACTGAATTGCCAGAGGTTTGATTCCCGTAAGTTCCAATTTTATATTAAAAGATAAAAGAAAATTTATTATTTAAGTACATTCTTAAGATAAAGGTATTTTATATATTATTAATTGAAGTATCAATATTCTATAAAAGTTTCAACTTTAATAAGCGATTACATTTTATATGTACCTGTGAATTAGGAAAGGATATAAAAAGTGAATAATTCTGCACGTTGTTGACGGACAGCTCACTGCTGACACATCACATCACCGGCCACAGCCCCACACAGATGGGTGTTCATGATATTAGTATAGCGGGCGAGGGCGATAAATTCTCTACCACGACGCGCACTTCGGAGTGGCGGCGAGCAGATGTTGTTGCGTGTCCTTTATAACTCTACAAATTCCTCATATTACGGTTTCGTTCATCCATAATTAAAACTATTTTCTAATTAGTAATTTATTAAAATTGCTACGGTTCGTCCCTAGGTACGTTTTAACGGTTAGTTGGAATGGTTAGTATGGAATACAAATCTTTGAATTTCTCCGCTTTTCTGTACTATAATATGCATGTATTATACATATAAACCTTCCTCTTGCATCACTCTATCTATTAATGAAAACTGCATTAAAATCCGTTGAGTAGTTTAAAAAATCCAAGCAAACATACAGCGGAGGCGACTTCATTTTATACTATGTAAAGACTACTAATAATAGTTATTTTGAGTTTCATATTTAAATTGGATGGGTTAAGTTATTTACGCTAACATTATATAGCCTAAAGTCTGCAATTTTGGACGTATACTATGAATAATTTCGCTGTCTGTGTTTTCTAACGATTTCTAAATACATATAAAATGAGTCCCGCGGGACTCGAAGCTATTAAGCGTTAGCAGTATATTATGAATTAGTAACAAGTAAAATATTTTTTTATTTATTTATTTACTATGTTAAATAAAAAAATCCCAGCTAGACACTATAGAAAAAAGTTTATAAAATACAGCAAAGAAATATAACCTAATTTATAATGGTTCATACTTATTTTTTGCCACATTGAAACTTTTCTTGAAGAGCATTCAATAGTAGAGCACATTTTGTAATAATTGTATATAAAATAACCTTCAGTGTTATCTGTTGACAAAGTGCTTTCGACGCGAAGTGATTATAGATACAGAGTATGTACGTCGTAATCACTTCGACCTGTCACCTCGCCTGTAAAACCCTCTCGTATTTTTTTCCTTCTACAAACTTATTTTTTATTTATTGAATTATAATTATATCTTGATAAAAGTACAACAATTTGGTATTTCACACTATTTGTGATACATAATATTACATATGTACTAATAAGATTCGCGATTCTAATCGCGGTAACTAAAGAAAAACAATAAAACCCAATATTGTTGAAGTAATTAAATGAATATATATAAATCATCTTATCATAATCATCAATCATAAGATGATGAAGCAGAAGAAGAAGAATCATCATAAGATGATGAAGCGACTTTTAATTTGATAAAACCAGTAAAATGAATTCTGATTCTTATTTGGAAGTTTTGAGGGTTTTCTAAAATTTAAAGCGATTGGCTCATCAGACCCTAATCACTTACAACAGGTGTGATGTATTGGCTTCATCAAATGATGTTCTCCTAGCCGATTCCGGCTGCGGCGGCCAATCTCATTGAGACTAGCCAACTGCGCAGGAGATATTATAGTGCACAAGTGTACGCGCAGACACAAGTGCACTCTCTATTCCTGTCACTCTCATACTCCGGTGGGACGACTGATCGACACGACCAGTGAGAGTTAAGGCGCAGGACCGACGGCTTTACGTGCTCTCCGAGGCACGAGGGTGAAACACCGCCAACTTCCCAACTCCGGGCTGTTACTGAGACTTACTATACAGAAAGACTCAATAACTAAACTTGGCCCGACCCGGGACTCGAACCCAGGACCTCCGAGTGTGCAGCCGTACATGCTAGCCACTACACCACCGAGGCAGTTAAATATACCATACGTCGAAGGATTTAATTGGTTCCTATTATAGAAGTTCCACATCCAGCTCCTGACTTCAGTATCACAGCTAGTGATCAAATTATTCTTTTCTATTTTATCTTTAGTACAAATTGCATCATAAATCATTTTATGAATTTAAGTTCATTACTAGTATAATTAATAAGTTAATAAAACTAAGACAATATAAATTCTAGTATTGTTTATAATACAAAACTATTAAGCAAGACTAGCATTCCTTGTTTTTATTTTGATTTTTCCACTTTTCCTCATAATAATCTTAATCTCTATATAAATAAAAATGAATGTTGGTAAGCGCATAACTCAAGAACGGCTGGACCAATTCGGCAAAATTTTTTTTGTATGTTCCCTGAGGTCCACGGAAGGTTTTAATAAAGAGAAAAAATGAAAAATTGACGAAATAAAAAAATTAAATTTATATGGCTAACGCTGGCTAATAACTATTTACTAATCGTTACATACTATTTGACGAATCCGAGCTAGGGCGAGCCGCTAGTATTAACATATTTTTAGTTTTCCTTAAATAGTAGCAATTATAATTATAATGTTATCGGATGTATAAAAAAACTCAGATGGATAGTAATAATATTTATTGGTACATGGGATTAAATATTGACATTATTCTCCATGTGTCTACGTTTTAAAGTAAAATAAAGAATAATTCAATCATTTATACTTCAATTTTCGTAGTAAATTATGAAATATGAAGTAACAACGATGACCGAATTTCTAATGTACCGACTCAGCGGTTCCGGTCGGGCGATAATGCATTGGTAGGTACCAGGCAGCTTTAGAACACTTTCATTAAACATTTTTGAAATTAAAATGAATTTATTTTTGCCCTAAATTGTACTTTAATTATTAATTTATATTTTCTATTTTCTTGCATATAGTGACAGTATTTGATTGCAAGTTCATAGTCCAATGTTCCTTTCATGCTTATAGTCTAATGAGATAATCTGACACTACCAGGTAGAGGCGCAGGCGCAGGTACTTTTCGTGGAGTCCTATACCACCAAGTTTCTTCCTAACTTCATGTTGCTATTGTGAAATTTCTTTGTTTATTTCCAACAAACTTAGCCCAATTCGATGCTCGAAAGCAGGGTCTCATGATCTGTTTGTTATATATTCTTCCACTAGATGAACAGAAAAACATAACGTTATCTATATTAATTTTTTTGCTCAAAAACATTGTTTCTGTAGATAAGAACGTCTATTTAAAATTACCTTTTGTTCTTAATTTGCATTTATTTTTTTGAGTACATACAGTATAAATATACTCATAAATCAAGTGTTTGTGTAGGTACAAAAAATAAAGATGTTAATTGTCTTATGTTTTTGCTTTTAAAATAAGAAGATCTGTGAAAATAAACAATTAGTCATTGTTATATTTATGCTAACATTTTATTTCTCAAATGTTATTATTTAAAAAGAGCTTTTTCCAAAATATAATCTAAGCCTAACGCCATCTGTCGTAAAATATTTTAATAACTCGGAAGACGGCTCTATTACTATGTATATCGCAGCTGTTGCTTCTCGACAAGTTTGTTAGTTATTTTCACTTGTGTCACTAGATGGCGCTATACGGAAAACATTATCTCAATTAAATAAAAAGATATTTGAACTATTTATTCATCATAATATATTATCTTAGTAGCTGCAAGTAACAAGTTAAAAGTTTTTTTACATGTTACTACGTTAATAAAATGAAAAATTGAATGTCCTTTTTTGACACAATATCATGGTTTTTGGAATTGGTTGTTTGCTACCTTTTCTTATTTATATGCCACTTTGAACAGAGGGATATATACGAATGTATTATTTATTTATTTATTAGCTTTTCAAGGGAAACAAACAGTACAATAAATAATTACATTATAAAACATATAAAAGTAATCCTAAAGGACTTATACGCGATATCATCGTCAGTGAGGTCCAATAATATTATTATCGTTTGTTTTTTTTAAAAGAGCTAAGCAATTAATTAATGTGATAATATGAATAACGAGATAACAATATACACCACTGCGCATGAAATAAATAATTTTAAAGTAATTTTAATTATTATTGACTTGTGCAAGCATTTTTTTATGAAATGAAAAAAAAAATTACCTTTTTATTAGGGAGAAGGGGAAAACTATACTAACATGTTACTATTATTGAAGTTATTATGTACAGCTTACAGATAATGATTAATATATAATGAACATGGGCGTGCTGGATACGTCTACTGGCGCACAATGCATAGACAGACCGCAGACGTCCAACGAGCGGGGACACGCACACGGAATATTATATTGGTAGCCTATTAGGTTAGGTTCAGTTGACTTATTATTATTGGATATATACTTTAATAATAGGGAAGATTCCCAAACTTCACAATTTACTGCTCATTTTATTAATTATAATTAGGGATACCTGTTTTAGTTCTATTTTAATTCAAATGAAAATTACAGTAGAATTATCAACACATCAAAGGAACCGATGCTAATATCTACAAACGTCTGGCCAACTTTAAAATTAAGAGATCAAACCGAGAATTCTTCATAAGATATATAATAAATATATATTGAAAAATATCACGAGACTTATCTGTCGTAATTTCCCTGAGGACATATAGAAAATTTACTGACGCAAATTCTAAAAAGTTTGTTGTTCTTGTCATGGTGATGCGGTGTGACTTCATTGTAAATATGCGAATATGCTTCAAATGAATGAATATGCCATAAACGTACATATATTCTATACTATACCTATATATAATAAAATACTGAGTTGAATCTGTACATTCAATATTTTTTGAAAAATCTTATTGAAATAGTCATTATTATTGATGCAGAGGCCGAATCAATAGTTTTTAGAATTTTTGTCTGTCTGTCTGTCTGTCTGGGAACGTATCACGAGAAAACCACTGGACAGATTTTGATGAAATTTGTTATGATGATAGCTGATTATCCGGGTCAAGACTTTTTACTACAGAAAAACATCCCATCTCTGAAAAATCCATACTAAACGGTAAAACGTAAGTAGGGATGAACCCGAGCGGAGCAAGGGTGAGTGGCTAGTTTAATATAAATGTACATACGGTTATATTTTAATATGAGGAAGGGATTCCTTATTGAAGAAGTGAAAATGTTGAACACTCCGTTATTAACTTTTTGGAGTTTTTGGATAATATGCTTGAATGATGATGATATTAAAAGATGAGACTACGAGGATAAAAAGTAGGCTATGCTAGTCTGGTTTCTACAATAATAAAATTACAAAATTCATTTAAAATATATTGTTAATTCCTCACCGCCGCCATAAATTTATTATATACTAGAATTGCCCGCGGCTCCGCCCGCATTCAGATGACCAAAAATCAAATTCTTAGGTTTTACATATAAGTATACTATACATTGCAGTTTTTGTATTTTTTCTCAGAAATAAGATATTTTCCCGCGGTAAAAAGTATCCTGTATGTTGACCCGGATAACCGGCTATTATCTTACCAAATTTCATTATAATCCCTCCGGTGGTTTTTCTGTGATGCGGTAACAGACAGACATACAGACAGACAAAAATTCTAAAACTATAGATTCGGCCTCTGTGTCGAAAATAAGGTTTATTTCAATAAGATTTTCCAAAAAATATTTAATGTACAGATTCGACTTAGTTAGAATTTTATTATGTGTATAGATTATACATTACTAGTGATTTACCCTCGCTGCGCTCAGGTGGGAGTACCTAGCTACTTTAGAGATCTTTTAAGAGCAATAAATCTGTGCTAAATAAATTGTTTTCATATTTAAACTTTATTAGTTTACCCAGCGCACGTCAATAAACCTCCCAGTCGGCATTTTTTCCGTATCTTCAACAATCGTCGTCCTATTACAACCAATTTACATAAACCTATGAAATATACACTTAAACCTTTCTCATGAACCACTACGTCAATTGGTTAAAACCCTATGAAAACCCGTTCGGTAGTTTTTGAATTTATAGCTTTCAGACAGACTTCGTTATATAATATCTGTATTATAACTCATTTGCTAAGCCGTGTCTTTCTGTGGATTTTCTAATATATAATATTGTTTTAAAATTTTTAAAGATATTAAAGAAAATGTACGAAAATTAGGCTATTTTCCTACGTAAAATTAATCTTAAAAATTCCATAATTAACGAACTCCATAATACAACATGATCAAAGACTGATTTTGAAATTTTATAACATTTTTGTAGTAAAAAACCTCCGAGAATGAGTGGGAGCTCTACCTTAAAACAATGTTATAAGTTGAATGCCGCTATAAGCCTACAGCAAATAACGTATGTAAAGCTAGCATTGCAAAATGAGCAGATTTGCCTAAAAATAAGTGCAAAAATTAGTGTTAATTTAGTGCTCAATCTACGACCAGCACTAATTGAGCACTAAATTATTTATTAATATCATCAGTTGATAACTCACTCGGGTGTCACTTTTTACTAGTTTTTCTGCCCAGTACCTGGGCTACCGAGCTTCGCTCGGAGTTTTTGGCCTGAAGTACAATTTTCTTTTTTTTTAAACTAAAAGCTTGAATAAATATTAAAAAAAAAAGAAAAGTAAAAACTTTGTATGCGACCGAGATTCAAATCATCATCATCACAGGTGTTCCTGTGATTGTTGATCTTGCACTTTGGCCTCTTGTCCACGACGCTTATGCCCGAGCGAGCAAATTACCGACCATATTTTGCGTGGAATAATGCAAAAGAAAACTGTATGAAAATTCGAAAACACGCATTTTCTCAGACATAAGACTAATCTAGATCCATCTCTCGCCCCCGAAGCCTCCTGTATACTAAATTTCATGAAAATCGTTGGAGCGGTTTTCGAGATTTAGAGTAAGATACCGTTAAAACAGAAAGTTTTGTTATATAAAAAAAAAAAAACAAAAAAAAATATATTTGTCTTCATTGATGGCCAGCACTAATTGGGCACTAAATTAATGCTAGATTGATTTGATGCTGTGTGATGCGGTTAGCATATTAGGGAGTAACACTGCTAGCTTATTTAAAAGCTATCAGTTTTCTAATTTTCTGCCAATCTATAAAATCATCAAATTTAAGCTTTTGGCACTAAATGAACACTTATTTTTAAGCGATTCTTCTCATTTTGCCATGCTAGCTTTACATACGTCAGGAAATGAATCTTATACCTTTGGTACGGTGAGCAAGCTTAGTACACCACCCCTGCGCCAGTGCAATGTCATATGCGATTTTATAACTTTTCATTTTAATATTTATATATATAGGCCAATAACATTACCCCTGACCCACTGTCGATTAAGCCCATAAAAGCAAAGCTATAAAGTAAAGCGAGTCGTAAAATACGAATAGTCGGTCCGTACAAAGGCTTTCATTTTTTGTGCCCTATAGCGGCTTTCGCTGTTTAATAGTAGGATTTTTTTGTAATAACTGTTCCGGTGAAATGTTTAGTGAAACCTATATTTTTTAATAGAAGGAAGAGGTCAACTCAGAGGTGACGGAGTATTATATTTGTAAGTATGTGCGTACTTTTTCTTAACGTTCCACTGCTGGGCTGCCCCTCCCCCCCTCTACTGTATGAAGGGTCTCCCTTCAATACGAGAGAGGTCAGACCATAGTCTACCACGCTGGCCAATTGCGGGCTAGCGGACTTCACATGTCCTCCGAAAACTTGATAGGTTCTCTGAGACATGCATGTTTCCTTACGATGTTTTCCTTCACCGTAAGGCAAGCGGTAATCATGTTACAAATTATTCGCACATGAAAATATCAGAGGTGCGAGACCCGGGATTTGACACACTTCACTCAGTTTTCCAAGCGAGCGCGTTACCACTGGGCTACCACTGTCTTTTTATCATATAAATATTAGAGTAGGCTTCTTTGTTATTTTTTCACGCAACATCAAAACACCGGATAGATGTGATTGCTTGCACAGAGATAGATTGTACCAAAGAGTGAGTTGATTACTTTTTATCATAGCAAATCTAGTGGGTGCTTTGCACGAGTAAGATATTTTGGTCCTTCTATAAATGTTAGAATTAAATGTCAGATAGGTTTGGTCAAAGCGAAGTGTAGGTGGATATTAATAAAAGAAAATAATATATTTTCGGTACTCATTTAAAAATAAAGTTAATCTGAGCTTAGGTTTCAAAAGTTCCAATTTTCATTCTCAATTATATTTTCTTGATAAAAACATTATGCATGACATTGTCTGTTTGTCTCTAGATGTGGTCGTGGTGGAGGGCCCATTAGCGTCTGGCAATCCAACCGGGTGTGAATCCAAGAGATAAAAAAGCTGAAATCGAGTGTTCTGACAATCCAGCCACGTTAAGCACACACACACACACACACACACACACACACACACACACACACACACACACACGCACGCACGCACGCACGCACGCACGCACGCACGCAGGCACGCACGCACGCACGCACGCACGCACGCACGCACGCACGCACGCACGCACGCACGCACGCACGCACGCACGCACGCACGCACTCACGCACACACACAAACAGGGAGGCGGTCCCTAAGATTTAGGAATCTTATTCGGACAAAATATCACTCTGCTCATAACAGTCGTATGTATACACGTTATACATATTCAGATTACCTTCTCTGTTTTACATGTACGAGTATGCTGCCACTGCAGTAGATGATTTAACAAATATTCCATACAAAGGCATTAGTAGTAAGCCTGAGGCAAAAGCCAGTAAACCTGTAATAAAATTGTTCAGACGCAGATCGCATAAAATACCTGCAGAATCGCAACGGTATTATTGAACTGCAATAAAAACCCATTTTCAAAAGATTTAGGATGTATCAATACGAGCTGGAGTATACGTAGCGGGGGCAACGCCGTAGAGGGGCCACATCGTAGCGGGGGCTACATCGCAGGGCACAAAAGATTGAAAAATTGCTTTTCCACTACTTAAATTTTTATGATGATCATAATATTAGGGCATCTACTCGGACCATTTCTAATTTTTTGATCTGTATTTCTAATATTTTATATGAACTAGGTTTAGTCCGTGTCTCCGCTCTCGTAGAAACATTTTTTGAAATTTTCCTTTTTATCGTATAGGTTATACATATTATTGTATATGAACGTCCTATGTTAAAAGCATTTTAGATATACTCGCACTAATCTTTCCACGGTCTACAGATTCACCTATGTAGATCTTTTAATTTAGCCCACTCCATAAAAAAAAACTCCCAAACGCATTGAACACTTTCTTCCTTATGAAGTCGGTTAATAAAAGAAAATTTAAATTAAATATAAAAATGTAAATGATATCTTCCCTCTCAGTAATAATAATGATATTTTGCCGAAAAATTAATCTATTTCTTTGATGCTGGTAATGGAGTTTCATTAAAATCTTTCTACATATTATTTTCTTTTTCGTAAAGCCTAAGTTTTTATCGAAATGTTTTGTTTGGAAGCTATTATAGAAATAAATTGACAATTTGTTCCATTAAATAGCATAGTAATATTCAGTTTTAAAGCATAAGAATATATATTTCTTATGTATAGTGTTTGAAAATTTAAATCTAATAAGATTTAACTGAAGATGAAAGCTTGCTCATACTACGAGTACAACGTTAGTAAAAAGCTACGTATTCATGGTAAAGCATGCAAGGTTTCCGGAGCAGTCGTAGATACCAGAGCCTAGAGCCATTTGGACGATCGCCAGTTAAAGCCATTATAGACTTAAACGATAAGTACTGCACTTAATTAAGCATATACATACATTAAAATAAATTTCTAAGTTAAGTAAAAAATCTATTAATATAAGAACTAATAATAACATTAAAAATATAACAGTTATATAAAATTAATTAGGTTACATAACTTTTAAGCTTAGTTAAGTTAAGCCATGATTGTTAAGTTTTATTTTAATTGGTCGAGAAGATATCTGCCATGAAGTTTTAGTGTATAACTTGAGCTCCCCTTTCTGTATGCTCCATACAGAAATAGAACCCACGACCAATAACATATTTTGCTCATATTATAAGAAAAATATGTTGGTCTGGTCGTTACGTAGCAAATAGTTTATGTTGTTCCAAGGGGAGTGTTACGGGTTGTCCGCAGTGCTCCTACGCGAGCACAATACGGTAGGTTATCTAAATACGTATATTTATGTGTAATTAATGTAGTAATTTTTAAGAATTAGTAAATTTGGTGAATTAAAAATACTTGTTCGCATTATTATTAGTGCCCTGCTACGACGCCACATACATTACAAATCCGGCTCTGGGTTTATGGATTAAAGAAAAACATGATTTATTTTAAACTTTTTATTTTATTCTTCGTGGTTCCCGCGGAATGTGAGTATATTACAAAAGTTACTAAAAGCGCACTTGTGATAGTTGCGGAATATGAGCTTTAGTTTTTGAAGAGAGGCGCACAGTGCGCTATATTTCAATACATTATTAACAATGAATTTAGAAAGTTTTATTCATTTTTCATTCCACTGTGCGTTGTTGTCGAAGTCCCTGCTCGTAACTCAGTCGCAATGTGTCGACATTAATCACATCGATACACTACATATTTCAGTAAATGGCTGTAACTAATCCCTAAGTCGTTTCAAAATACTTTTACTATTCAATAAAATCTCTCGCTTGTTGGAGTTTGGTTATTTATTATGTCTTTTTATAGTTTCTAAGTCTGGTCAGTTACAAATAATGCTGCTCGATTTTATCAATATTATAATTTCGTCTGCCGTTATCGAACCGCCGTATCCAAAATGGTCCAGCCGTAACTCTGTCTATTATTAAGAATCGCATTCTATCCTATATTTTATCTAAAACGGATAGGTAATTGGATGAACTGTTCGTAGACCAGTCTGGTTATTGCCTTTTTATTTTTTTATTATTTTTCTTCCAATAAAAGAAAAAATATGTTTTAGTTGATTATCAATAAAGTTGATTATTGAAAACACGAATAAGACTACATTTTCTAAAAATACCTGGACCACCCAGCTTCGCTCGGAGTTTTTGGTCTAAAGTACAATTTTCTTTAAACAAACTTGATTATTATACCAAATAAAAAAACTAAAACAAAATTATACCTTTGTATCCGACCGTGATTCGTACCCGGACACGTATTCAATCTTGCGCCTTGGCCGCTTGACCATTATGTTTATATCCGAGCGTGCGAAATTATCGAACATAATATTTTGCGTGGAATAATGCAAAAGAAAATTGCATGAAAAATTCGAAAATACGCGTTTTCCCAGACATAAGATTAATCTAGATCGATTTATCGCCCCCGAAACCCCCTGTATACTAAATTTTATCAATTCAGATTATATATATATATATATATATATATATATATATATATATATATATATATATATATATATATATATATATAAACTCCAACAAGCGAGAGATTTTATTGAATAGTAAAAGTATTTTGAAACGACTTAGGGATTAGTTACAGCCATTTACTGAAATATGTAGTGTATCGATGTGAGTAATGTCGACACATTGCGACTGAGTTACGAGCAGGGACTTCGACAACAACGCACAGTGGAATGAAAAATGAATAAAACTTTCTAAATTCATTGTTAATAATGTATTGAAATATAGCGCACTGTGCGCCTCTCTTCAAAAACTAAAGCTCATATTCCGCAACTATCACAAGTGCGCTTTTAGTAACTTTTGTAATATACTCACATTCCGCGGGAACCACGAAGAATAAAATAAAAAGTTTAAAATAAATCATGTTTTTCTTTAATCCATAAACCCAGAGCCGGATTTGTAATGTATGTGGCGTCGTAGCAGGGCACTAATAATAATGCGAACAAGTATTTTTAATTCACCAAATTTACTAATTCTTAAAAATTACTACATTAATTACACATAAATATACGTATTTAGATAACCTACCGTATTGTGCTCGCGTAGGAGCACTGCGGTACAACCCGTAACACTCCCCTTGGAACAACATAAACTATTTGCTACGTAACGACCAGACCAACATATTTTTCCTTATAATATGAGCAAAATATGTTATTGGTCGTGGGTTCTATTTCTGTA
The DNA here is from genome assembly GCA_951806755.1 of Brenthis hecate. NCBI lineage: Eukaryota > Metazoa > Arthropoda > Insecta > Lepidoptera > Nymphalidae > Brenthis > Brenthis hecate. Next base: position 200,193 of record OX638281.1, read on the forward strand.
TGGAGCATACAGAAAGGGGAGCTCAAGTTATACACTAAAACTTCATGGCAGATATCTTCTCGACCAATTAAAATAAAACTTAACAATCATGGCTTAACTTAACTAAGCTTAAAAGTTATGTAACCTAATTAATTTTATATACCTGTTATATTTTTAATGTTATTATTAGTTCTTATATTAATAGATTTTTTACTTAACTTAGAAATTTATTTTAATGTATGTATATGCTTAATTAAGTGCAGTACTTATCGTTTAAGTCTATAATGGCTTTAACTGGCGATCGTCCAAATGGCTCTAGGCTCTGGTATCTACGACTGCTCCGGAAACCTTGCATGCTTTACCATGAATACGTAGCTTTTTACTAACGTTGTACTCGTAGTATGAGCAAGCTTTCATCTTCAGTTAAATCTTATTAGATTTAAATTTTCAAACACTATACATAAGAAATATATATTCTTATGCTTTAAAACTGAATATTACTATGCTATTTAATGGAACAAATTGTCAATTTATTTCCCCTGATTTATCTAACCTAACCTAACCTAACCTAACCTTTTTTTTTTTTTTTTTTTTTTTTTTTTTTTTTTTTTTTTTTTTTTTTTTTTTTTTTTTTTTTTTTTTTTTTTTTTTTTTTTTTTTTTTTTTAACGTTGGGAAATGCATTTACGCACGACGTGTGGGACTCACCGGTGTAATACAGCCAGTACTACCCACTAAAACCCAACAAAACCTTCCTCCGTCTTAATGGGGCGTCGCAGGATCGCTTACGCATTCAACTACGACGCCCCGACGGCAGGTCTGCCGAAGCAGACCACCACAACCATGGGGTTGCTCCACGGTCCACTCTGCTATCAGAGAAGTACCAGGAGCAACCCGCAAGGTACACCGCCCCCCGAAGAGGGCCACCTCCCACCGCCCACCGAAGTGGGCAACCTCCCTGTGCGTTTCTTAGCTTCGCGCCCGGTTGGATTGCCGGGCACTACTGAGCCCCCCCACCACGACAAGGTGAACGCACGTTGGGGGGGAACCTAACCTAACCTAACCTAACCTAACCGAATATAACCGAATATATATATATATATATATATATATATATATATATAATGAACAATCAAGGTACATGACAAGTAGCTGCGGACTAAATGAAATATCTGAATGAGTAAATCCGTAGGCAAAAGCTTGTAAAAATATTAGAAGTTTCATTTAACATTTAAATTATTCAAGTCATTTCTCTGTATTTACGCAAATTAGACCTGTTGGAATAAATAATTCAAGTATTTTCATAGGTGCTTATTAAGTAGATGATACGATGTAAAAATAGGACAGGTGCGAGTCTGACTCGCACACCGAGGGTTTCGTAAGGGCAATATATCAAAATAATTATGCTGTGTTTTATTTTTAACAATTTGTTAGATTCGAAGTAAAATTCTGCTAATATTATAAATGCAAAAGTTAGTCATGATGTATGGATGTTTGTTACTCTTTCACGCAAAAAACTACTGAATGGATTTCAATGAAACTTTACAATAATGTAGCTCATACATCAGAATAAAACATATACTACTTTTCATTCCGGAAAAATGTACGGTTTCCGTTGGATTGATTTGTTATTGTTTTTCCAGTAAAATACATATTTTATCTTACCGTGTGGCCTTTTTTTTTTAATTTGCTTTCATCATTGTTTAGCTTTTACCTTCGTGAGACATCTATCATAATATTTCAGCCATCAGCGCAAACTATTGATACTATATGTACCAATAGTTTCCGAGTAACAGCTATGTGATATACGGATAGATGTATTATGAAATTATAAGGGTTTCGTTATTGCTTTAAGGCGACAGAACCCTAAAAAATTTAAATGTTGAAAGGGAAGGAGTAAAAGCTTGTTCCACGTATGTCGACATTTATTAAAATGTATAAATGTAAATAAAATATTATGTTACTTTGTTTTATGTAGTGGGAAATAATTATTATATTCCACAATAATTATTAGTAAATGTTTTTTTAAATAACTTACTATGTAGTTTTAAGTTTATTTTATTTATTTAGTGGACACACAGTTTTATAATATTACTAGCGACTTACCCTCGCTCTGCTCGGGTTCGTCCCTAGTGAAAATTTAGGTTTGTATGTATTTTTTAATGCCGAATCATAACATTTTTTTTGGGGTGGACCACCCTTATCACTAAGGGGTATGGAAAATAGATAGTAGCCGATTCTCAGACCTACTGAATACGCATATAAAATTTGGTAAAAATCGGTAAAGCCGTTTCGGAGGAGTACGGTAACTAACATTGTGACGTGGATATTATATATATTAGATATCTAAAAACTTAATGCAAAATATACTAAAATGAAGATCACAACACGCACCATATTGTAACACAGGCTATAGGCTAACACTATCTAACTATATGAAATAATTATAATTAAAATTAACAACAATTTTTTTTTAATAAAATTAGGAACAAACAAGGAATAAACTAAAAAGAAACAAATTAAAACGAAAAAACAAGAATAATCCATACTAATATTATAAATGTGAAAGTTTTTTGTTTGTTTGTTCGTCCGTCCGTCCATTCATTCCCACGGGGAAACACGTTATAATATAAATATAATAAAACCAAAAAAAACGTTTATGATCAGAATTACTTAAAACTTAGTATTAATGCTCTTCAATACAATTAATAAATAATTAATGTTTTCGCATTTTTAGAAATTCATCCTATAAGGGGGTAAAATAGGGGATGAATGTTTGTATTGAATCAACCATTTTAGAGATTTTTTTGTAGTTTTAGCGCGAGTTCTGTTAGTAATATAATAATTTTTAACATGAAATTATTAAAAGTTAGAACAAATCAGAAGAACGAAAAAGATTACTTTAAACGGTTCGGTGACAGCCGTGAAATGTGACAAAAACATATAGAGGAAAACAATTTCGCTTCGACATTTACTCATATAAAAGTTATAATATGTACAGATATATCACGTAAAAATTTTAGATATTTCGCATTTATTACTTTTGTATGTATTGTATATGTATACATAATTCTATCAGCAGTACAGAATATGTACTGCGCCGACCCCAAGTGATTGGGAAATGGGCAGGGAGATGAAGACGAAGTATATGTATACATATCTATGTGAATTACTAGAAATGTGTAACTATAATGGTAAGTTTCCTGAAAAAGCTCGATACAATCATATTTTTAAAATACTCAATTGAAAGAATATTGCCACTTCTTTTAAAAATTTTACCGACATAACTTTTTATGCAGCACTTTAAGCTACATATAGCCTTTGGGTAGTCTGGCGTGTATTTTTCACTATTTGACAAGGCTTTTCGAGCGAACGCCACTATTGAATTGTACTGAGAAGAATAAAGTTCTTAACTCGATTTGGCTTGTTTTCAAGTTATATGCGAGGCGTAAATAAGCACGAAATAGGTGTGATCATATTTTATGATTTATTATAAACTAGGTACTATAGCCTCATTTGCCTGCATACTTGTAAGTTTTTGTATGCCAGATTTTACTGTAGGCATGATTAAAAAAAAATGGGTGCGTGTAACTTTTACTCGCGGTTGAAGGAAAACTCATTTGGCAAATATCGCAATTAAATTAAAACAAATCAATAATTAAATAAGGTATATTAGTTATATTACAAATAAATATTTATAAAATATCATATACGGAAAAATATAATATATTTGTCAGACAATAACAACGATTACCATGGCAACATGGCAATGTATTCTATCTCATTCTCTCGCCGGGTTAATCCCATATATTTATATGTTTGTCTCTTTTTAGTGTCACGTATTTTCGTTTCATCTCATCATTCTTAATCACGTTGTGTCTGCGCGTACACGCGCTGTACTATAATATCTCTTACGTAGTTGTCTAGTCTCAATGAGATTGGCCGCCGTAGCTGGAATCGGTCAGGAAGACATTATTAATTCTTCAAACACAAAATTATTTGATACAGCTATGCCGCTCTAAAACAATTTGTTTATGTACAAAAAGTGGAATTTTGGCTACATTGAGAATATCAGGCTTAAGTTTACATGTGAAGGTTGTTGACCCTGATAATGTCCTATCGTCAGTCTTCTTGTAGTTAAGACAAATCGTGGATAACAATCCTTTTGACATCTGCGAAGAAGTTAACGAAGTTACGAGGTCGTTTTCTACATCGCAAATATCAAAACAGCTTGAAAAGGTTAATAACACATTGCCCCCTAAAGGTTTTATTCATTAAAAGTAAGTAAAATTGGTACGAAAATCGTCGTATGACTTTTATAAAAATAATTTATCAATATCAACATTTATCAACGGCCTGAGGGGAATGTAACGTGTAACTATTTTGTTTCATCAAATACTAACAATAACATAATATATATACTATATAGGTAAGCGGAACTTAGCTATCTTATTACTATATAAATAGTATCGGACTACAATACAATAAACATGAAAGATAAGAATAAGCTAATAAGGATACCTCCAGGCACCTATCTCGTTCACATCAAGGTGTTTTGGAAATAAAACGACATTGCCGTGGGCTATTTGGAAGAACGCCAGAATTGCGCTATCGCGAGCCACTTCTCAACGATAAGCTTACAGCTTAAAGTTTAAGCAGCTTGTTACTAAACTTAAGCTTAGGTTACCTCTTGTCTGAAACTATGTGTATATTGTATTGTACACTTCAACTCTACTAATATTATAAAAAACATTTGACCTTCCTTTATAATTTTTAGGATGCCTAATCCGTGATAAATAAAACTTATTTTTTTTTTAATTATATTTTTATATACAATTTCACACATATTATAATAAAACAATTCTGGACACTAGTTAAGGCACAAAACCAGTGTCTTAGTGCATAATTACTAATTTTAGCAGATATTAAAATATGAAAATGACTAAAAAGTGTCTTTAGATATACTTAATATTTAATCCTAATAATTTTTGAACATTTGTTATTTACTACTACCATAACGGATTATCGGAAAGGATTAATCATACCGGGATTTGATCCCGGTCATCCCGACGCATTACACGATTCCCACGGGATATTAATCTGTTCCAGCAGTAGCCCGTGCAACTTGAATGAAACAAAGGCGTGTTGCCAATTTACTATAAATTTAATATAAACATATAAATGTTTTTCTATAGATTTAAAATCTTTTAAATTATAAAAAAATGTTGTTTTAATAACTTGAATACTTGAGAGTTTGATTGATTTATTTAGCTTCTTAGATAATTGTAGAATACTTCATTCAAGTAACTTGAATCAAATTTAGCTTTCTAGCAAAGTTTCGAATTTGGATTTTATTTGCCATTAAATTTAACAATATGATAATACTTTGCAAAACCAACACTTATAAGGAATTCATTCTAAGCACGATCTTACTCGGTAAAGTATTTATCAATTGTATTTTTTCCCCGCAGGTCCGCCAGCTCGCCGCGCCGCTAGAGGGTAGCCGAGGAAAGTTTATACAGAATTTGATTTAAAATTAATTAGGAAAATGAAAGTCACTAACGCTACCAAGTCGTTAATCTTCACCGAGGAGTAGAGACTAGCTTCTTTAATGGATTTAAGTTATTTGCCCAGACTTTAGTGACTTTGAGATATTTTTGAGTTTGTTATTTGTAGCAATAATGAAATTAATTACGATGAAACTTAGATGTACATAAAACTGGCTGTTTCCTTGAACACTAGCTATATGATCCGACTATGTTCGCTATTTTACGGATATCTGATGTTAGTCAAGGTATAATTTAAAGTTTAGATTTTTTTGAATTTTACTACAGTATGTATAGACTAGCGACTCACCCTCGCTTCGCTCGGGTTTGTCTCTACTCCCTAGGTTGATTCCCCATACAAACTTTTATCCCCGTTTTCACCCCCCTTAAGGGATGATTTCCGGGACAAAAAGTATCCTATGTACTTCCCAGAGTCTCAAACTAAATTATATATAAATTTCATCTAAATCGGTTCAGTAGATCCAGAGATTACTCCCTACAACCTCACAAACTTACTAACTTTACCTCTTTATAATATTAAGTAGGTATAGATTATTTAAGTAAGCCACAGGAAACGCCGATCAAGCATCTCACACATATAAATATAAATATGTTGGGACATTAACACACAGCACCATCTAGTTCCATGGTAAGCACGAGACTTGTGTTATGGATACCAGATAGTTGATATACACTACACGTATATAATTTTAAATACATATATATTATAAATATAAACACCCATGACTGGAGTATAAACATTCGTGCTCATCACGCAAATGCATGCCCCCAGCGGGACTCGAACCCGCGACTTCTGACACAGCAAGTAGGGTCACTACAAACTGAGCCAAACGTGTCGTCAAAGTTATAAATACTTATTATGTTTATCTCTCCGCGGCTCTGCTCGCATAGTTATTTTTATGTATTTAAGCCACGAACCAAACATGCCTTTGCTTATAGGTTTTATATATTTTTAGGACCTTTTTTGTACAACAAACTCAATAGAGTTTTGGATTTATATAGCATAATTTATAAAAAATGTAGAATAATAATATCGGAATTTCTGCAAAATCTGCACTATACAGACAGAAAAAATGCTCGAAATATTAAAATAACGTAAATTATAAATTTTAATACATATAAGTAGATGTAAGTCTAGTTAGTTACAGAAGTTTTCATAATTCTCATTTTACATATAGTAAGTTTCAAAATTTGCTCTGTTCTAATAGCTTTGTTACAGTGAGAAATGCTTGGTAATACTACCTGAAATACATGTTGTTACCTAGTTCAGGTAGGTTCCAAATTGTATTGTGTCCTTGGTCATTTATTCTATTTTGTAAATATTATAATAACTTTGTAAAATTATATCAATAAAATTATTATTATTATTATATTACTATTTACTCCGTTCCTTAAGGTCGTAGCATAGCGCCTACGTAGCCTAAAACATTACTTAATAAATTTGCTATAAAATGCAAAAATATTTTTTACTATTACTACTACTGCACTACTAGTTCCACAGATTAGAGCGTTCAAACAAACACACCACAAATAAACGTGTATGTTGTTTTATCTTTTCATCTCCTTTAACGTAGGCCACTGACCACGGCGCGGGGTAGCAAGAACGAAGCATTGAACTACTTGTAAACATATTTTGTATTCCATCAACTCGTTATTTGACGATGTCGAAACGTGGCGAATAATTGCTTGTACCACTAATTGCTTTTTCAAGCGAATAAATAAATATTCGAGAGACGAAGCGAAGCTCCTAATTGTTTTGTTCGAACTTCCTCCAGACGAGGGTGAATAGCCAAATCGCTTAAATATAATATGTATTTATATACAAGGCTAATCAATACAACTAGTGTAGTTAGTAGGTACATATACTAGTATATACGTTATATTAATAAAAAATAACTTTTTACTAAAAAACATACACTGACTTTAAAATCACTTATAAATAACCTAATTATTCTATTATAAGGTAGATGTTTTAAATCTGTATAGTTTCTTATAAATTAAACGCAGAACCCATACTATATGTAAAATTAATTCTGCAACAACTGCGGTCTCAAAACGTCACTACCTATGTCTAAGTTTGCTTTATAATACACTAGTAGAACCCGCGGCTCCGCTTGCGGTAAAACTACAAAAAAGAACTAAAAAGGTAGGTTTCATACAAACTTTCACCCCCGGTTTTACCCCGTTATGGGACGAATTTTGAAAAATACTAAAACACTTATTTTTTAATTGTATTGAAGAACATTAACATCAAGTTTCAAGTAATTCTGATCATAAATATTTTTTGGGGGTTGTATTATAACGTGTTTTCCCGTGGGAATAAGATAATTTCCTGCGGTGAAAAGTAGCCTATGTCACTCTCCAGCCCTCCAACAATCTCCACACAAAAAATTACGCCAATCCGTCCAACCAACAAACAAACACACTTTGACATTTATAATATTATAAATTTTTAATATGTCGAATCTGCACATTAAATATTTTTTGGAAAATCTTATTGAAATAGTCATTATTATCGAAACATAGGCTGAATCTATAGTTTTAGAATTTTTCTCTGTCTGCCTTTCTGTCTGGGAAGGCATCACGACAAAACCCCTGGACAGATTTTGATGAAATTTGTATGATGATAACAGATAAGAACGAACCAAAGCGAAGCGAGGGTTAGTCGCTAGTAAAATGAATAAGTTATTGAATATATGTATATCACAACTTACCGTTGTAAATCTCAATATTTAACATGGCTTCAATCCATATCGTATGTAGAGACTGAAGAATTTTTGATCATTAATTCTAAGAGAAAACTTGCATTTACACAAACACATACATAAACACATCATCTTATTATTGTTATCTAGTTACAAAGTAGTTAAAACATTGAAGCGGACTTTAATATTTGGAACACAGTTCATACTGTTGCAATATCCTCGTAGCCATTGTTTTACTGTATACATATAAATTATTGTTCCTTGATATATTTCATTTCAATTTCAATTATCATTAAAATATCAAATAAGATATCGAATAATATATGTATGTACATATTTACAAAAATGGTTGTGGTGGTCAAAATGGTGCCTTCAACGGTGGCTGCGTCAGACGTCGTAAGTCCTCCCTCACTGCTCCCGTTCAGGTAACGCGTGCAGTTTATGTTCCTCTAAACTTAAGCTTCGCATAAACTTTATCCAACACTCATAAAAGATAGATAATAGTTTATGCCATTTTCCAACATTCCGATATCATATGTGAATGTAACTAAAAGGTATGATAAGAATAATATAAATAATATCGTTACACGTCTGCTTGTTACACGTTGTTGATAACATTTTTATTACATATATACACTATCTGTATCTTTATTTTATATCTTTTCGTGTTATTTTGGTGTGCTCTCAAGAAATAGAAGTATTATTTTTCGAACTAGCAAAAGTTGAATGAGTCAGTAATTGGGACTATATTTTAAATATATTCTGCACATACTTTTATTTAGAAGATTCTTATTTACTAGCTGCAAATTATCTCTAAATATGTGATTAACTGATGTCTTACATTAAATTACATTTTATATTCAAAACTAAATCAAATTTACATTTAGCCCTAATGGAGATTATTATTTGTTTACTTTTACAAATATATTTACAAAATCTCTATGTATCTATATATATCATACATTTCGCACAGAATCCGCAATATCGTCTATTCATCACTCACACTCTGCCTCGAGGCCGTCGGCTGTCTTTATCTTATATTTTGAAAGGAAAAAAGTGCCTGAATAATTTACGGCTAACGGAGCGTTAACTGAATTCATATTAGATTTTGCCTTTTTGGCAGTTAAATTACAAATGAAATGTATCGGACAGTTTTTAATAAAGCCACAATAATGAGGGAGTACGTGTCATTAAAATAATTATATTCGGTCACATTTACCGAATTCCTCATGAAAACATGTACATAGGTAATAAATATTACGTGAGACAAACCTTTAAAAACCGACTTCCAGGCACTAAAATGTAAAAAATAACTAAATGGGGGGTTTCATCTAGAATAGATACCTAATCAGATATTTTCGAAGTCGGTGCCAGCCGATGCAAAGCAAATCTAATATATTTCCATACTTAAAATACATCACAAATGGATGTATAATATTTTAACTATAATTAGAGTTCATGCCTAATCATATTTACCCATTAGACATTCATATCTTAAAATATTGTCGGCTGGCACCGACTTCCAAAATATCTGATTGTATCTATAGTAAATGAAAACCTTCGTTTAGTTATTTTTTACATTTTAGTGCCTGGAGGTTGGTTTTTATTTTTTGTTAAAAAAATTTATTATACGAGTATAGAGGCTTCGCTTAACCTACAAATTATTCTCTTGCAGGTATAGAGTCGCTGTAAAGTAGCTGCTGAGGAAGTTGGCGAACTGATACTCTAGTCTCGATTAATTTATGTAATCATCTCAAATTATAAAGCAGAAACTCGAATATTGTATGTATGTATTCAGCCCTTTTTAACGTCCCACTGCTGGGCACGGGCCTCCCTTCAATACGAGGAGGATCAGGCCATAGTCCACCATGCTGGAAAAGAGCGGGTTGGCGGACTTCACGTTAGGTTTCCTCACGATGTTTTCCTTCACCGTAAGGCAAGTGGTAATCATGTTGGAAATGAATCGCACATGAAAATATCAGAGGTGCGAGACCCGGGATTTGAACCCGCTTCACTCGGTTTCCCAAGCGTGCGCTTACCACTGGGCTAAAATAAAAATAAAATTTGTACCTACACTCCGAATTGTAATAAAAATATTGAAAAAATTTCTAAGCATATAAAGCTTCAACTTTAAAATTTTACTTAAGCAAATATTGTAAGAGAACCTACAAGTCTGAGAGTATTTAACTAGTTCATAAAAGATGCCATTCATTTCATTGAATTTTATTCTAAGGCTAATATATATACCATAAATAAAAACTGAGCTTAGCATTTTTTTGTATTTCTTACCAATATTTTCAACGATTCGTCGATACGAGTGTTCACCGCGTACAAATTCAACCTGCGACCTGATTTTATTACTCTTTAGAAAAATATTGTAAGAACATAACTACGAGAATTAAATAAATATCAACATTTATTTCTATTTCTTTTTTTTTATATTAGAAATATAGCGCTAGTAATGAATACTATTCCATTATTTATTAACAAACATACAACCTTGTTAGAGATTTTTCTTTTTTAATTCGATTTCAAATAGCTGCATTTATTGGTTCAATCTAGATAAACAAACAGCAGATAAGTAGGTAAACATTACAACGATGAAGTTCTCGCGACGTTATGTTTGCGAGACTGGAAATTAGTCTATTTAGAGTTTGTAGTGTTGTCTGTCTATCAAGATCCTTTCTCTCAGAAAGAAGGAAATTTTTAGACCTACGCGTTTGGATGATAAATTAATTTCTTTTGTCATTAAAATATTATGAAATAAAAATTTATTTTGTTATGCTGTCAATAAAATAAATAATTAATTTAAAATATATTCGAAAATAACATTAAACTTTAATTAATAGTATAAAAAATGATTTAAAAGACAAAAAAATCGAAAGTGCATCATATTACAAGACATAACCAGAGATATATATAAGAGACATATCATAAGACATATTCCGCGATAAACCATAGCATTCCCAAGGAGGGTTGACGTCAGGCAGGCGTGAGGCGGCCGGTCGTAAAACTTTTGCCAAATCCTATCAGCAGTACAGGAGATGTACTGCGCCGACCCCAAGTGATTGGGAAATGGGCAGGGAGAAGAAGAAGCTGTCAATAAAATAAATATAAATTAGTTAATATAAAATATTTTAGTATGTACTTTTAATATAATGTATGTAAAAAACATAACATATACCTTAAGCTATGAAACTCTTAGTGTGCGAGTCTGACCCGCACTCGCAGTCCTTATTAAAACATAATAATAATAATACTTTATTTCACAAAAATACATACATATTGTAGTTGAAAAGCATATTGAACAGTACATTTTGAAACAAACGATTTAGACTATCAATACAAATAATACGGTTGTCTCTGCTGCCGTACTAGGAGACCTGTATTACGGCATACAGTGCCAATCCCCCAAAATATTGTCAGAATTAAATTATCTGTTTAGTTTGCGAGTGTGCCATTTTGAGCTGTTGGTTGGTGCTATATGTATATATGTATGTGTCTGTGATGGGTGTGTGTGTTAATGTGTGTGTGCGCGTGAGTGTGTGTGTGCGTGAGTGTGTGTGTGCGTGAGTGTGTGCGTGAGTGTGTGCGTGAGTGTGTGCGTGAGTGTGTGCGTGTGTGTGTGTGTGTGTGTGTGTGTGTGTGTGTGTGTGTGTGTGTGTGTGTGTGTGTGTGTGAGAGAGAGAGAGAGTTTGTTGTGAATGGGTAGTGATTATATGAAAAATATAGTAGTTCTTATCTGGAGTAGATCAGCAATGATTCTGTGTTCGAGTAATCCTGTTTTAGAAGCCAGTCCGTAAGTTTAAGTTTTAGGTCGTAGGTATTTAAATCTATAATGTTTAATTTTTTATGAAGGTTTCTATAAATATGTACACTTAAGACAAAGAATTGGTTTTTAGCAAACGAGGTTCTGTGTTGCACATTTGGTGGAAGGTTAGTTCGTTTATTTGAATTTGATGGGCTAACATACTTGTGTCTTCTCAGAGTCGACATGAGCACGAAGAGCTGTCGGACCGTCAATACGTTAGTTTCTGAATAGACTTGGGAAGTTGGGTATTTAAAGGGTTTTCGCAAAATAACTTTAAGTACAGCTCTCTGTGCCCTCTCAACCCTAAGAAGACTTGCTTTACTTGCACCGCCCCAAGCAGCAATACAGTATCCAATGATCGATTGACATAGAGCGAGGTAGGTCATTCTTAGAATCTCTAGGTTAGATGACTCCCTAAGTAGTTAAAAGTGTGGATTAGTCGCATTATTCTTGTGACGAGAGCGTTTATATGAACATCCCACCTTAATCCATCATCAATTTGAACGCCTAAATACTTTACAGTGTCAGTTCTTGTAAGAGGAGCACAGGCACATGTACTTTAAGTGCAATAAAGCTTAGATTCTTTTTAGGTAAACTTCGTTTAGTCGTTGTATTATATGACAAAGCGTAGTATATTACTGAATTGTTGGAAATGTTGAAGCATTGCAAGGTATTTTCATTTGATTTCAATGAAATGTCTGAATGAAACGTTAATATAATTGCGAGAAGACGCTGTTATTTATTTTTCTAGATATCTCGATCGCGTCCTGTTTTACATATCATGAAGTAGACGCAACTTTAATACTAAATAGATTTATATTAATAATATAACCGTTGAAAGATTTAAACGAATGCTAAAAGCACAAACTATTGTGCTTTTAGCATTCGTTTAAATCTTTCAACAGTTTAAACTTTGAGAAACCGTTCAGTAACTGTTCATATATTATTGAAGGCTGTGCTTTCACAACTCATGTACTTTAGGTCAGTTCAAATTCTCATAAAGTCTGTCACAATTATAAGTACCTAAATGATGTTGAAAGTGCGAGTATTTACATTATTCAATGTATGTAGATATATAATACACTTGTCCATTACAATGTAATTTTTTGCAAAAGCTTAGGTAATTTTGTTGCTTTGACCGAAAAATTTGTTATGAAGATATGCGACGCATTATTCTACAATGGCTATGGTCAGGTGATAAGAGACAAAATAAGCTCTATTATTTCATTGTAATATATATTTATAATATGTATGCATTTAAAGTTATATATGTGTTGTATATCAACTACCTAATATCCATAACACAAGCCTCGTAGCTTACCATGGGACTAGATGGTGTTGTGTTTTAATTAACAGTTTTTTAATTATAAAAAAGTTCTTTTTTAGATTTACGCAATTATTTGATATTTAAAAAAAATGATTTTTTCGGAATTTTTCATGGATTCATTTTGATTTTTGGTTCCAGAGTTTTTTATATTTTATTTAAAATATAAAATAGTTCCTACTCTAGGCAATTAATTAGATTTATGTATAGATATACTTCGTTTAAATCGAACACTGGTATGCGGTAAAGTGCCAGCAGTGAATTATGGTAGCCTACTCTACTTCTTAATTTCATTTTGCTGCCAAAAGTTTAATATGCATTTTTCACATATTTTATAGAATTTATGACTGTATTCTTGGCGTTTCGTGGCTTCCTTTGGTATTAATTATTATATATTATTTTTCATCTTCTTATATATATCAGTTTTTCATGTTCACTTCGTTTTATCAAAAAAATAAAAAAAAACTATATTTGACTAGTTTTGCCTGTGGTTTCTTTAGTAAGAGCTTTTGGCTACGAACCCCTTAAAATTAGTTTTTTTTGAAATCAGTTATATTATACATTATCATAACTAAACTTGACTGCTATGCAAGTATTCCATAAACTGGTTACTGATCATAGGGTATTTAATTTATAAGTACAAATTGATTAATCTGTTGAACGGCTAGCCAATTCATATGTTGCGACGGTTGCCCGCAAGTCAAAGGGGTGGCAAAGTCAGAATATTAATTAGCATACATTCGTAGCGAAGGCTACGCGAAGTACATATGCCATCCTAGTTATCAAGTGCCTAGACTACAGTCAAAATAACCAATCAAGGAGTCAGGTATGATTATGCGTGATGATCCCGCAGTCTTGATATTTTCTTGTTCTTTTATACAATTACATAGATATAATGTCGTTTGAACACAAAGTAGTAATACTAAATAACAAATTCGTAGCACACGAACAGCAAGGAGGTAGCGCTTTACGACACATTAAAACTAACTTCTGAAAGCAAACCATACTCTGCCCCATGAGAAATATTTACTAGATATATTGAAGCTATTTTAAAATATATAAAATTTAAACTTTAAAATAACTTCCAAAAGTTTCTAGAAATAACTACGTGTGGTTATTTGTGTAATAAGTAATAACATAGCGCAATTATTGTTAAAGAGCATTTAAACCTGTCTTTATACTCACTAATTATTTTCGGAATTGTTGAACCGATATTAGCCGAAAATGACATCGGACATCTATTTTTTGTTTGAGTCAAGGGCATGGCTTCAAATGGAATGAGGAAGAAATTTAAAAAAAAAATATTAAAACCGACTTCCAGGCACTTAAATGTATAAAATACCTAAGCGGGGGTTTTCATTTAGATGCAAATCAAATCTAATATATTTCGATACGTAAAATATATATTTATATATTAGATGTTCATACCTTAAAATATTGTCGGCTGGCATCGACTTCGAAAATACCTGATTAGGTATCTATTCTAAATGAAAACCCCCGTTTAGTTATTTTTTACATTTTAGTGCCTGGAAGTCGTTTTTTTTAAGTTTTTATTTTTTCATTTTTAGTGTAGACGTAATAAGTATGTAATTTGTAAGAAGTTTTTTTTTTAATAACATATTCGACTGAACAATTTATTTAAAAATTATGTTTATTATTGATTTGTTAAAGAACCGCTCGACCGATTTCGATAAAATTTATATGGGACCACCTGGAAAGTATACCCTTTGAATTAAAAAAAATATTTTCAAATCGGTTCAGGCGTCTCCGAGTAATCAGTGACGAATTGATAACCTCCTCCTTTTTGGAAGTCGGTTAAAAAAGCAAAGAGAACAGGTTATGTCGCAAGAGCGGAGGTGAAGCGAGGACGGGTCACTAATCTAATTATAAATTTAAAAAAAGTTTTGTGCATTGTTTCGATTTAAAAGATACAATAAGTACTAGGCATTTCCAAAATTTGATTTTATATGTTTGCTTTTTTATTGTTGGGAAATCTACAGTAAAAGTGTAGTCGATTAATGATAAGTTTTGTAATTTATATTTATATATAAATTTGTATTCTCAAAAGGCTATTTTCAAAACATTTACTTATCAAGAGCCCCATTGAGCCGACAGTAATGTCGTCTAAGCGTATCTGACACACGGCTGTAACTTCCACGTCATGTAACACAGAGGGCAATAAAAGGGAATGTATTGTTCAAACGTACTTGCTACCAGTTGAGTGCGACCGAAGTGTAAGTCTTGATTCGGACATGTTTACGATGTTGTTCCAAATGCCATACAAATGTATAACGTTTTAGATGCTCAAATGAATTTTATCAGATTCGAAATTTTATGCTCGTATTGAGTACTATAGACAGTGATAGCCCAGTGGTAATGCGTTTGCTTGGGAAACCGAGTGAAGCGGGTTCAAATCCCGCATCTCATACCTCTGGTATTTTCATTTGCGAATCATTTTCAACATAATCAACACTTGTCTTACGGTGTAGTGTGGCCCACGGTATCCACTAATGTAATACTTAGGTTAGTAATAAACAAGACTTGAAACATAAAGGTTGTCTCATTTAATAACATCATTACAACTACAACGGTGAAGGAAAACATCGTGAGGAAACCTTTATGTTTGAGAGAACCTAGCAAGTATTCGAAAGACATGTGAAGTCCGCCCGCACTTGGCCAGCTTGGTAGACTATGGTCTGACCCCCCTCGTATTGAAGGGAGGCCTGTGCTCAGCAGTGGGACGCTAAAAAGGGCTGTTCACCTAGTGGTCAAAATTAGACCATAACTATAAAATTAACCAAATTATTGAAACTGAAAAAAATAATAATATTATGAATAGAATTTACCTACATATATAAAAAAACCTAACTGTTTCAAAACTGTTTAAAGCTCGTCAATAGAGACTTAACAAAGAAAGGAAATAAAATAAAATCGGTTGATTAAGGTACTGAATTGTTTTGTCTTTGCCTATTTATAGACAAAACAAAATAAAAAGTCATGATCATCTACAAAGCAAACTACATATTTCTTCAAAAATAATTAAATACTTCAGTAGATGATTTTGTAAACCTTAATTAAATATAAAGTTATTCGTTAAATAGGATCTTGGCCCACTTTTATAAAGCTTAATTTCAATCAGGATTTTGAAGTATCTAATGGCTATAAATATAATTATATACAAATATAATAATATTTAATAAAAAGTTATTGAAAGCTTCATTTTCGCTCACAAACCGTTTTACGATGTTGATATTAAACGTAATGATGAACACATTTTCCTGGTGCCGGTCCTTCGCCATACTATTTCCGCATCTCATCGGAGGAGGCACATACGTTAATACTCTATCGCCGGACCTATTCCCATACAATAGATGGGTGATTTATGATTATACCCTCCAGTAGGAATAAAGTAAAACTATGGGAGCGAGCTGTGAAAATATAAATAAAATTAAGTTAATTTATTAAATATTATTAAAACCTAATTTTATTTACAACCACTAGTATATCTGTTGCTCCATTTCATAGTCTAGCTGTATACTAAGTTTCATCGAAATCTGTCCAGTCATTACAACATGAAGAAGTCACAAACATACACATAAGTTCACTTAAACTTACACAATTAAAATAGTAGTCAGATTAGCGAAGTGAGTGTGATAGGATAGATATCTCATTACCGATATAAAGAGAAGTTTAAAAATCATTTTCTGTTTTAAACATCATTTTCATTTTAAGAATGACTTAGCGGACATACCTATTTAAGGATAAATATTAAAATATCCTTAGAACGCAACTATCGTACAAAGTTCGTTCTCTAGACTCAGACTGTACATTATCAGTCTATGGGTTGGTCAAAAAATATATTTTTTGAACTGTAGGGATTTAGCCCTTGGTATATAGATTTTATTATATTGCTATGTAGATTTTAAGTAAAGTAAAAGGTTACTATTTCTCCAAGTCACGTGTTCGATTTTAAGTGAATCAAATATTTCTATTTTAAAACAGTAAAAGAAATGAACATTTTCAGCTCAGGCGACTGCCACCCAATACGCACTATCTAAGGAAACAAAGGAGGCGCACAAGCTGAGAAAACTTTAAACGAGTTGGATAGTTGTTCTGCTGTAAACGTAAAGTAGTGGAAAACGATTTGTTTATTTAGTTTATTCGTCGTTTTATGGCATAAACTGCAAACATTTGTGTAATTTATATCCTAATTTTTAACATAAATTACTTGTTATCCTTCTTATAATTTTAATATATCGGCCGTTCCTAATAATGTTGTTTAATGCTTAAAACATCGCGAAGGAACATATCAAATCTAAGAAGACTTAACTAGTTTTCAATAGATAAAGAAGCCCACCAACCTGCGTTTGGCCAATGTGATGGGCTTATGGCCAAATATTTTTCGTATAAGGCGAGACCCATGCCCAATAGTATAGTTGGCAGAATAAATATTTTTTTACTATGATGAGATATTTCATATTCTATTTTATTAAAAATTTAATCAAAACCCATGAAATCAGTTATTGAATTTTTATATTTTCCGCTCAGATAATATGGCAAAGTACACACTTCGCCACTTCGTGAGGGCGAGTAAAGTTAGGTCAACGGTCACTTGCGGTCGAGTACTGTTTGTACTACATTAGGGACGCTGTTTTTTTTGGATTGTTCTGACGCCGAATAAAGCTTGCCTTGTAATAGTAGGTACTTCTTATTGCTCTGTGTTTTGTTTAGTTTACCTAATTTATACAAATAATAAAATTTTAACTGGGCCGAATTCCTCGTGAAATCTGTACATTTGATATTTTTTGGAAAATGTTATTGAAATAGTCATTATTATCTATACAGAGGCCGAATCTATCGTTTTTAAATTTTTGTCCGTCTGTCTGTCTGCCTGCCTGTCAGACAGACAGGGAACGCATCACGAGAAAACCACGGGCTAGATTTTGATGGGTATGGTGATAGCTGATTATCTGGGTCAACATATAGGATATGTAACTAAGTAGAAATTGTTGTCAATTGTAATAATGTTGATGTTCTATTATAATTGTATCTTTTAAGCTATGTACTTTCCAACTAACAATATATATATATATTATAGTTACTCGAGACGTTGAGTTAATTCAAAAAATAAAATAAAAAATAAATTATGTTAAATTAAGTTACATCATAGTCTACGTGTTTTCTCACACTAATGCATTTTTAATAAGTTTTAATTGACCGTGCGATATTTCCGCCGAATAAATATGAAAAAAGTTAAGGGCCTATGCACATAACATTTTATAAATGCCGACGACGTGCATGTGTGCGTCGTCTGCGCATAATATTCGGTTTCTAATAACTAAAACTCCAGATTATTTACCTTCGTATCGACACAAACGCGCAACAAGCGCACATCGCGTCGACGCGTTAAATTGTTGTCGTGTGTATAGACCCTAACATTTTAACTTGAAAGCTAAGTTTTAGCACTATGAAATACGTAGAAATAGCAATTAAAAGTTCAAAATGTTATAATATTATCTTACATTATAAAAAGCCAGTTAGTATTAAAAGCGTATATACGAGTAGTTCTTGAACATTTTGAATATTATGTCTGCAAAGTTTTTGAATGTCAATATTCATTATCTTAATGATAATGCGAATATCACGGCATTTATTGCTGTGAAATGTGAGTGTGAGTGATTCGAATATAAATATTAAAATACATCACCAGGTTTTCATATTATGAAGAATTTAAATCACAACTTTATTTATATGTATGCGATGGTCAGAATTATTTTTAGTCGGCTACTTTGATAGAAAATATCTGTAAAGATGTTTAATATATTAAACGCTTATAATTAATAAGGTAATGGATATATGTTATATCTTATGTAGAGTCCATATTCTTGGCTATTTGTTAAAGCGCTGGACCAGAGACTTAACATAGTCTCCGAGGCACGGCGATGAAACACCGCCAACTTCCCAACTCTGGGCTATAATTGAGAATTTCTTGACAGAAATACTTAATGACTAAACTTGGCCCGGCTCGGGATTCAAACCCTAGGACCTCCGGATCTATGATTGTACATGCCAGCCACTAGACCACCGAGGCAGTTATATATTATTATATAATATTATGTGTATGAAGCCTTTCTTGTGTTTATAGAAGGATTATAATGATCTAAATAGGAATGTTACTACTAGAAAAATAACTTCCAAGATTATGATATATTATGTAGAGTGATGTTCTTACATTATATTTCCATATTTCCCAGGTAGAGATGATGGATCCGTTCTAGAAATATCACCTCGTAGGGAATGCACAAGAGCGCCAAATATAACAATGTAGTGTACATTAGAAATGCAGGCGGTAGCATCACTTCCGCGCTAGTGCTCAACGTAACGAGCTCATGTTCAGACACTTGGTAGCCCATTTATATTTATAACTCGTTATTTACCGCGGCTTCGTGAACATTTTTAAATTTTTCATTAAAATAAAAATTATACTGATTTTAAAATGGTTTAACTTTAGTTTATGTTTGTTATATTTTTTAAAGCCGGATTTAGCGCTGACAGTATAGTTTTATTATATGTATAGATAAAATATATTTCTTGATTATTTCAGAATGCATATTAATAAAAATCGGCTAAGTTACACGAGAGGTTCAGTACCATAATTGTTTTAATTGTTTTTTTTTTTAAATTATTTGTTGTAATAGCGGCAATAGAAATACTCTACCTCTTAGGGTTCATGAGATACAGCCCTCTTACAGATCGACGAACGGACGCGGAGGCTTAGTAATAGGGTTTCGTTGGCACCCTTCGGGCACGGAATCCTATAATGAATCAAATGGTATTAAATATATTTTATATATGTATTAAATAATAATTTATTTTGAGTAGGTAAATAAATATAAATAAAAACAAACAAAAAAAAAACATACAGGCGAATTGAGAACCTCCTCCTTTTTGAAGTCGGTTGAAAAGGTATAAAAGTGTATATGACAATTCTCTCAACAAACAGACAGAACCAACAAATATACCTACTCATATATCTCGCTCTGTGAGGTACTAAGGTTACCCTAGCTCGTGCCGTCTTTGCATTAATAGCATACATACAAAGTTATACAAAGTCTGTTTCTTAAAAAATTTTAAAGACATTTTTCATTATAAAAATAAAATTCTTCGCATGCACAAAGAGGCGGTCGCATTCGGAAGTCATGCGCGTACATACATTTCGGTGATTTTTATTTTTAAAAATAGACATAGATAGATAATATGTTATTATAAACATCAGTACCAAATAAATCACATCGTCTTTAAGTGAAATTTATTATGCACGAATATATATAGATTTAACTGTATATCATTACTAAATACGAAATATGAAAATAGCAATACAATATTTTTCTCTCGTAAAAGCTTACGAGAATTTGTAGGCGGATGAAATTCTTATGTAAGGAATTTTAATATATACGTCTACTCGTATACAGATAAATAAAATTGAAGCGCTCTGTGTGTAATGTCAAAATAACAGCTTTTTACTACAAGAATATGAAAGTATATACGGTAATAAAAGGAAAAATAAAACAAATTTTAAAATTATTTTCTCTCTTTCTGTCTGCCTGTTTGTCTGTCCGTCTGTTTGTTTGTTCCGGCTAATATCCGAAACGGCTGGGCCGATTTTGACGAAACTTTCACTAACAGGTAGCTGATGTTATAAGGAGTAACTTAGGCTACTTTTATTTTAGAAAAAAAAAATAATGTTCGGCGCAAAAAAATTAAAGCCCATGAAAATGAAAACAAAATCAAGCAGAAACGAGGGTAAATCGTTAGTAGTAAATATAGCCCACTTACGATGTACCTGAAACATAAGTTGTATAAACTAGAGGTGAACTTTTTCATTTTAGTATATCAAAGAAATATTATTAGCGTTTTTATTTAATAAGAATATTCTGTAAAAGTTTCGTAAAGAGATTTATGGAGTTGGTAATAAGTTTGATTGGTCTTTGTTTCGTCGGCGAAGGTTTTTACGGACTGTGCTTCCGCAGGCACGGGCTTATCCACTTGTTTATACAAATTGCTACATTTTAAAATATTTCATTGCATTGTTGCTAATACTAATATTTTAAATGACATTGTTTTGAAAATTTGAATTTCATGACCACTTGTCATGATTCGGTTGAATAGTGTGGAAGCTGATGTGCTACCTAGGGACGAGATATGTACAGCTAAATAGATAACGTAAAAACCTTCTCCATTAAATATTTTTCTAATATATTTTGACAATAAAAAAAGTAAACGTTTATGAATTTTCAAACCTTTCCGGTTTTGTACAAACAAATATTTATATTACAATCATGTCACAAATACAATATTCTGACGTTTTAAGCTAAAATAGGACTCAAAATAACTAAAGAATTAAAAATAATACTTTGTATTATATGTAGTTAGTCCTTAACTTTTCAAATAAAGAAATCATGGAAATTGTTTTTAAAATTAAATTGAAATGGGATTTAAGGCTTGGATTTATCATTTAGAGTTGAGTTGACACGCGTGAGAAAGTATTGTATTGTATTGTATTCAGCCCTTTTTTTAACGTCCCACTGCAGGGCACGGGCCTCCCTTCAATACGACGGGGATCAGGCCATAGTCCACCACGCTGGCCAAGTGCGGGTTGGCGGACTTCACATGTCTTTTGAAAACTTACTAGGTTCTCTTAGACATGCAGGTTTCCTCACGATGTTTTCCTTCACCGTTAAGACAAGTGGTAATCATGTTGGAAATGATTCGCACATGAAAATATCAGAGGTGCGAGACTTGGGATTTGAACTCGCTTCACTCGGTTTCCCAAGCGAGCGCGTCACCACTGGGCTACCACTGCCTGTGAGAAAGTAAAATAATATATTTTTATATTATTTTATTTTCATATAAGTAACATGACTTGACGTGACGTGATGTGACGTGACATGACTGAAGTGAGTGTATACTGTATAATATGAGTGACAACTCTATATATATTACATATATTATATAAATGTATTTAGAGAAACGTTAACATTTCGTCTAACAAGTTTAACTACCCTTGACTTGAATTGTTTGACATCAACTATCTACATATAAAATGTATTATAAGTACATACTACATACATATATCTCAATTTTTTCGACAGAATTTTCAGCAATATAAAATGTTACGTATAAAGAAGATGTACTGCACTCATGCAATCATTTTAAGTAAAGTGGTCACGCGGAGCGCTTTATTTGTGCTTTTAATTTTTAATCTTTTAAAACATAACAAACAATAGACACTATCTGCCCGTGCTCTCTATTTCTATCTCGTAATATTGCAGTTTGATTTTGTTTTTAAATTTTCTCTTAAATATTAATTTGCCAATTTGCAATTTTTGGGTCCACTTGATTGGTTTAGTGGATCACATATATATATATATATATATATATATATATATATATATATCCTGAGATCCTGAGTTTAAAGTTTTATATACGTTACTTATTGGAATTTTACGTCAATAAGTTTTCACTTCCTTAATGTTTCTTCAATACAAGTCTTAGCAGAATCGGCTGCCGTGACCGGCACTGACCATGAGAGTATTAACTAAGATTAAGTTAAATGAAATTATAACAATTAAATTTCTCATAAGTTAGTTCATTTATTACATATACCTACAGAATCGATTTTTATCTTCGATAGGATTTTCTGGCGCAACTATTTCTATTTATATTATTTATAATATAATACAAATATATGGGCAGTAGTAGCACGTTCACTTGGGAAACATATACCTAACCTTGGGAAACGGGTTCAAATCCCGAGTCTCGCATCTCTGATATGTGCACAAAAATTCCAACATGATTAGCACTTACTTGCCTTACGGTGAAGGAAAACATCGTGGCGAAACCTGCATGTCTGAGAGAACTCAGTAAGTTTTCGAAAGACATGTGTAGTCCGCCAAGCTGCACTTGGCCAGCGTGGTGGACTATGGCCTTATCTCTTTGTATTGACGGGAGGACCGTCCCCAGCAGTGGGACGTTAAAAAGGGCTGAATACAATATAAAAAACATAATAAAATATATTGTGTCTCGTTTCTGCAAATCATATTTAAATGAAAACCTATGTTTCCATAATTAGTCCAAATAAATACAACTCATTACACTAATTTATTATCAACATTAATTATATTAGGTTTATTTTTTTAATATGTATTCTGTATGTGGACGGACAGTGGAATTTTATTATATAAAAGCATTACATAAAAGCATGTATCTTTTTAATGACGTCGCTTTTATATATAAGCTTCCTTAGTGCTAAAGTATAAGCAGCGAAGTTTAAGCCGTTAGTAAAGTTAATCTAAAAATACGAGTTTGAAGTTGGGTGCGAATTATTTAAGTATTTGTATAAATAGAGTATGTAGGTAATTATAATAATAACTGTTTTAAAGTCTAAAATTGTAAAATATATCTATACATATAATAAAGTTGTAACTAAGCCGAATCTGTACATAAAATATTTTTTGGAAAATCTTATTGAAATAGACATTATTATCGATACAGAGGCCGAGTCTATAGTTTTTAGAATTTTTGTCTGTCCGTATGTCTGTCTGTTACCGCATCACAGAAACCACTGGGGGGATTTTCATGAAATTTGGTATGCTGATAGCTGGTTATCCGGGTCAACATATAGCATACTTTTTACCGCGGGAAAATATCTCATTTCTGAGAAAAAATACAAAAACTGCAATGTAAAAGTATACTAATATGTAAAACCTAAGAATTTGGTTTTTGGTCATCTGAACGCGGGCGCCGCGGGCAATGCTAGTGTATGTATATAGAACTATCGCGGCTTTATTTTGATTTTTGGTTCACGACACGACGTTTCGAATGCTTTAAAGCAATCATGGTCATGGAAGAGACTAAGGTTTTAAACGAATCAAATGTCATTATATAAATAGTTGCTGCAGATAGCACTTACCAACAAAATTACAAGATAAT
Organism: Brenthis hecate; assembly: GCA_951806755.1. Classification (NCBI taxonomy): domain Eukaryota; kingdom Metazoa; phylum Arthropoda; class Insecta; order Lepidoptera; family Nymphalidae; genus Brenthis; species Brenthis hecate. The sequence goes on from OX638281.1 coordinate 224,570, forward strand.
TTCAAAAAATATAAAAACACAAAATGCCTTACAAGTTACAATATTTGTTAATTTTAACTGCATTCGTTCTATAATTGGGTATTAAAATACAAAATATATTAAAATTTATTGATTTTTTCGACGGTTATTACTATAAAGTATTTATATTACAATTAAAAAAAAACTTTGTAAATTATTATTTTTTGCTCCGATAGTCTATTATAGAACGGAGCTCATTCTTTGCTATGCCAGTAACTTTCCAATAGCCATTAAATCCATAAATAATAGTTTCTCGTTAACATTTATAATAAACTTTAACGATTATCATTTGTCATAAAGGTACATCCATTCAATGTAAAAGATGGTTGTTGCGTCTGTCTATTGTTATTGAGAAAAACATTGAGAGGACTTTATAGTCGTTATACAATTATTTGCTGTTGTAATTGAACAAATAAAATAAAATAAAAATTAAAATAATAATCCTACTAGTTCTACTATTTAGTCTGAAAGTTTGTGAGGATGAATGGGTGTTTGTTATTCTTTAACGAAAAAAATACTGAACGGATTTTGATGAAACTTTTCAGTAATATAATTTAGGTATACATCAGAATAACACATAAACTATAATTATTAAAGATACAGTAATACGTAATTGAAATACGTCTGCGGAGCCGCGGGAAAAGTTATAGTAATATTTTTCTTTGTGTAACTATATTATTTCTAGCTTAAAAGATAAACTACTATCGGTTAAATCTAGCTAAGATTAAATAAAAAATAACAATTACATATTACCTTTTATAACTCCAACGGTATGTAGAAATATCCCGAACCACACCAACTTTTTAACCGGAGAAATTGAATTCACGGTGCCAGTAACGGTGTTTTATACGTGTATATATTCGGCTCTATGGGCTATGGCAGAGCGTCGATCGGAGCCGAATGTTTTGCTCGACGTAAGGTACATGGTGATGGAAAAATAACAAAATATCGAGAAAACCATTTCATCGAATGGTAATTATGGGTAAGTGTAAGGACATTTTTTAAAGTAATAAAAAACAACTTAAATTTGTTCTTTCACTAATAAAAAAAAACTATATATAGATAATTTATCCTGTTATCATAAAAATATATAAACAACTTATTCTTTAAGCACAGTTTTCTGTAAAATATTCCGATTTGGTCAAATCTGGTAAAAGGGACATTGGTGGTAATTAGATTTCAAGACTTTGTTATTGTTTTTAAGCATAACTAATAATATACATACTTAAAGAGTTGCGTCTATTAGAACCCCAAGCTTACGATAAATAATTAGCGTCAACTTCAAAATCTTTCAACGTTTTATATGGTATTCTTTATGGTCCGTACGCTCTGCCATAGCCCATAGAGCCGAATATATACACGTATAAAACACCGTTACTGGCACCGTGAATTCAATTTCTCCGGTTAATAAGTGCACGAAATGAAATATTCACCCAAGTGCCTTAGATTAAGACGCTTCTTCTTTAAAGACAACAAATGTGCTACTTTGTCGCATAATTACAGCGGCTATTAGACAACACAGTAATCATCTAATTTGACATTTTCAAAGAAGCTCGCGAAGATGCAAGCTATCTACTTTATGTTCACGTTAATTGTGAAACTAGACACTTTATAGCTTTGTTCCAAAGTCTGAGGCAAGGACGAGTATATGCATTCGAGCCGGAAGCTGTGGAGTCTAGCTAATAAATTTAGATAACTCTTGTTGTCTTCTTATTGTTAATAGCAGACGATTGTACGAGTTTGTATAGTAGAATCTAGATATTTTTAGAGATTAATCTGTTCTATGTATAATACATAGAACAGATTTTATTATGATTAAGGTTGACAGGAAAATGTTATCATTTTATATTTTTTTTTAATTAAAGCGTTGTTGGTAATCCATTACATCTTTTCCACCATTCATCCGGCACACATTGTATCAACTTGCAATTAAGATCTGATCGTACCTGACCGTGTTTTCATGCTACTTAAATTTTTACAGCATGCATTTTATGTGTGAAATTAAACAATTAGTCCGATTACCTTTTAAATAACCCTACGTTAAATGAAATGTATTCATAAAAAGTCATACTCATATTTCTATAGCTTCACTTAATAAAGTTTTTAATAAAACTCAGCTTGTTTTGAAATTTCGATTAAGAAGACAATACTGTCTTCTAAATGCTAAAAATAGGCGTCTTTAATTACATATCGTTGACGATTGTGATATTCAGAAATGAAATAATGGGAATTTATATTTTGATGCAAAACATAAGTCTGAATGTTCTATATTAAATCCCATGTTCGATATCGTCTAAATGAAAAGATTTCTAAGAGAAGAATGAAGGATATATAGGATAATGAACGTACTGAAAATTTCATTAAAAAAGATTATGGGTCTTTTCCCATTGAATTTATTCTATTTTGTCTATTTCTCGTCATTTCGTTTTAGGATTTTCCAAAGTGAGCTTTTTATCAAAACATACTCGTAATTCACCAGATGGTGCCTTCGTTAGAAAATTGGTTGGTAACTAATGAATATTTACCCAAACGGATGCCCCATAACGGCCAGGTAACGCGCGTTATCAACGCCTTCTGGCTGAGCGCGTCTCTAAATAGACTAGATTGATTTTTTATCGAAAATACTCGTAGTCATGAAATTCAATGAGCTGAACGTTGTTTATTTACTTTAAAAAAAACCTACATTTTTTTTGTATAATGAAGTAGGAAGTTATGTTTTTGGTAATTATATGCTAACCAGTGACTTAAGTTAACGTGTAAAAAGCACACGTCTAAAGAAAAAATCTTTTTATGCGCCTGGAATTTTCGCAGACGTATACAGAATTATCGAGACCAGAGTTTCATCACAATCGGATCAATGGCTTAGGAACGCATAGAGGATAAAGATTCGAACATTCATTTTTATTTATATAGATTTTAATATACTTTATGTAGCTCTTGATCCCAATGGCTTGATACTTGATGGTCCACAATAGTGTTCTTTTACTGAAGTATTTTTGTACTCTTTTAGTTATTTAATATAGAAGTCACAGATTATATAATAGTTAAACAGTAAGTTATCTTATTACTACTTACACTAATATTATTTCAGAATGTCATTGAAAATTGATTAAGTTTTTGAACGAGGGTAAAAGCTTTACTGTGTGTACATTTTTCTTTACGTTTTAACGGTTCAATGAACTATAGTGAAATTCGGATTCAATATAACTTATGTCTTCTTTTGTTGGCGTACACTCTTCACAAGTGAAATCGCGGGAACAAACAAACTTGTATCTATACATATAACATGGCTGATATATTCACAAAGCCACTGCGACAATATCGTCGCCATAAATGAACTTTTACATTTTCCCCTTAGTTCAAAAGAAAAAAAATATATAATGGTTATATAGATGCATAAAATTTGATGTAGAATTGCTTTGACTTTGATTTAAGGTTAAAAAAACCATTTATATACTCTGCTACGCCACGTCTGGAGAGTTTCGGAGAGCCATCGATAGGATTAAGCTAACGAATGATAGTTTAAATTTGTCAAGACATTAGTGCATATTACTTTGTGAATGTGAAAGTTTAACGATTTATAGCTTCTACTATTTATCTTTAAGGTGACACTTCTAAATAGTTAGACAATAGCTATTTTACATAAATTCGACAAAATTTTTCAATATTATGCTTTTGTATTTAGCAGACCTCTCGCGAGTCTCTTGTTTTACAGACATAATATGAGCCTCTTCAGGCTCCCGCGAATAAGATCGCTATTTCAGCTGGTCTGTTCAAAGTGTGTGTAATATTTAAAAACTCAATAGATATAGTTGATCTGAGGACTTTGATCGCGATCGCGTTTATTTTGTGCACGGTTTTTATAGTTCAAACCGACCAATTATTATTGAGGAGAAAGATCAAGGGCAAGTAGAACGGTCTCCCAAACTTTTAAAGATGATTTGATTATAAGGATTTCGTGTCAAAAAAATTCATGGATTCGAACCTAGTATGACATCATATGAAGCCGTACGGCGTAAAAGCTATTAGACTAATGCTATTAGATTAATACATAATTTATAATTTTAAATTTGTATAATAAATAAATCTCATCACATCTACGCGTCCAAATTTAATTTCCTTTAATTATATGACAGAATTATGTAAAAGAGACTACGAGTATACAGTACAAAATTACAGTATAATTAAATCAACTTACTTTTTATTTTAGCACATTAAGGTATTACAGTAATTTGATAGTATTCTTTAATATGGAAAATATATAAATAAAACTATCTTTTGAGGGTTATTCGCATTTTTATATTGGATTCCGACATTTCCGTATCTCCCGAGACTATGTTTGAAAAATTCAAAATAAAGTTCCGAAATAATCTGAAAAGTTACTTTTATTTACAATATCAAATATTTGCGTAAATCTAAGAAAATATCATGGATACATAGTTTGTTTCATAGTTCTGTTGAACGGATGTTGGGGTCAGCTTTGAGATAAAGGCAATGTTTCGAATAGTTGCCTCGACAACCGCAAGATGCAGTCTGCACTGTAATTAAGATGGTTCTCACACTGCGGCTTGTTCACTTACAAACTCACTGCATAGAAGTTCCGACCAAAACGGCAACTCAGATAACGTTACTAGCAAGTAGCATATAACCATGATGAGATAAGAGCTTTTATTGTTTGACTACAATAATTACAAATTTTAAATGTTCTTAAATAATCAAGCTAAACTTAAGTGGGATTATTTTGTCTGATAATAATCTTCAGAGGACGTTGTCGAGGTGGCATTTATTTTACAGAACATATTAATCTAGTCGAAGTTAGTCCTTCTAATTTTTATTATTAAATCACTCGTTCTGCTTTGGTTTTTTTAACGTATTTCAATATTTTCAACTATAATTAATTATATTATAATAGAATTGAAATATAAATTACTAGCAGTACCCGCGGCTTCGCCCGCGTTTAAACTTCTGATATAAATATCAGTTTTACAATAATGTATGAAAGTCTGCCCGATTTGTTGACATTTATAATTCCGCTCTCTTGGATAGTGTCATGATGATATATATTATATAGCCTTCCTCAATAAACGGGCTATCTAATGCAAAAATATTTTTTCAAATCGGATTAGTAGTTCCTGAGATTAGCGCGTCTAAACAAATAAACAAACTCAGTATCTTTATAATATTAGTATAAATTAATAAAATACATTAGTAAATAAATAATACTATGATATTATATTATTCCAAAAATTAATCTATCTACTTATTCCAAAATATAACTTTAGGAATCAAAAGGAAAAGAAATGAATATAAAAATATGATACAAATAAACCAAAATCATGGTAGACGCTAATTCTAAAATAATTAAATAACGTATAATTAGAAGCTAATTTTGAGCGTAACATATCCTTTAAATACTATGAATTATCGTAATACCCTCAGTTACATTGCTTTAATTGCTAAATAATGAGGTTGGCAGCCGCGCCGGTGAGGCCGCAGACGCCGCGCCAAGTGCCAAGCGTAAAGATCGTAAATCTATTAAAGTGCCTAATTTGTTTATTTCTCACTTGCTGTGAATGTTTTATTTCTTACACCGACAAAAAAACTGCAGTTTTATTTAAAGGTTTCCTTATTTAAAAAAGATTTTTATGATTTTGTATTAATATTTGTATTTTTTTCTAAAGTAAGCTTTGCCCGCGGCTTCGACTACTTATTGGACAGCGTGAATCTATTTGGCGCATTATTTATTGCAATCAGTTGCAGTTCCATCTGCATATAGTGACGGGTTAGAATAAAATGTATAGCATAGAAGCCTTCGACATATAAAAATACTAACACGTTTAAAAGGAAATTTTAAAGGAGAGTTGCGGCTTTGTATAAAGCTATATTTAATTTTTTTATTTATATAGATATATAGAGGAAGTAAAAACACTTTTTAATTAAACTAAACCATCTTAAAACGTAAGGGAAAAGCTATGATGAAAAAGAAATACATTTTTCTTTATTCTCATAAAGCATTTAATTCTGAGCTTTCTCTGGATTATTTAAGGTGTTTAAATCTTTCGGACACAGCGCAGTTGGCGCGTCTTGATAATTATATTACTTTCGTACTTGCCTTGTTTTAGATAAATATTTTTATTGTATGTAATAAAACCTTGGAGGTTAGGTTTAAAAAAAGTCCCTATAAAATCTATAGGAAATATTAAATTAAATTATTACTAAAAAATCTCCCTCTTCTTTACCAGCCTGGAGTACTTCCGGTAGCTACATTCATGTGTTTTTTGCTATTTGACTATACATATAATATTGTGATGCTCTACTATCGACCAGACAAAATTTTATATATATATATATATATATATATATATATATATATATATATATATATATATATATATATATATATATATATATATATATATATATATATATATATATATATATATATATATATAAGACGGAGGAGGATTTAGTTACCTTTTTCTGTTATGAAACCTTATTATGTTTAGTCACTATGTTCTTTAATTTACTTTTTATTGCTTTTAAAGTTATTTTGAATTTAGAGCAGAGATTTAGTCTCGAGCGGGGTCGAGACGCCATCACGACATTCTTTGCAGATACGTGGTTTAGTAAAGTCAGTTGATCATGGTGGATCATAGAGTTTTGCTTTGATATTGTAGTTGGAAGTCGATGATCGGTGACTGTGAACCCGCTAGCTCTAAATCATTAGAATTACCGTTTCAGTTTATAACATTGTGACTTCCCTGATTAAATTGTGTATTGAGCACTGGATACTTTATTATTTGAGCCCTGATAACGCCCACAAGATAAGTAACCACCAAAGATGATGTTCGTAGTATATGGATAACACGACATCAGAAGTGGTATGATACCCGAAGAACAGGGCAAAGATAGATGACAGCGGCCATTTGAAAATTTTGCTGCAAAATTTTTTTCAGACTGTGAAACGAAATGCCATGTCAAATGTTATTGAAAATGGGCGCACAAAATGGCGATGCATATGCGAGTTGTTTTACAGAAGATTTACTATTAATCATGATATGATATATGTCTTACATATATGCGCTTAAAAGATCAAAATAATCATAGATGTCTGAATTCAATTCTTATGGAATGACATGACGTCGACAAAGATTTGTTGCTAGCTGGATTTGATTTTGTTGATATTACCTATTGTCGCAGAAATATTTTAGAACACAATATGTATCGAAAATTTGGTTATTTCAGGATGATATATGAAGTTTAATTTATTTAATCGATAAATTACGAGAATTATTTTTGAAATGTTTGTGTTCGATGAAGTCTATAAGGACCTCCTTCTTAATTACGAATGATGAAAAGAATTTTACAATATGTCAAAAAAATGTTTTGTATTGTAATTGTTTGCTTTATATTTTCTTTATTTCAGGATTTCTAAAGTGAAAGTAATGAATTGATATTATTGTTTTAAGATTTGACTAACAGATTTAACTATTTATCGACGGAAAATAAACGGACGATATTTGCGAATTATATTTCGAAAATTACATAGTTCCTTTAACTTGCGTATTCATTTCGGTTATAAAATTTTTATTTAGCACTTGATACTAATTTAAAAATTTTCTAGCAGTCCATCAGGTGAAAGATGTTCCAAAAGTAATATGAATAATAGTCAACTGTATTAATCGTGATACAGCGAAGAACTAATGTTTGTGTACACTCCGAAGACATTCTCATACGCAGGCTAAGATAGAAATCTTTGATTATAATACCGATTTCAGATGTCCTTATTTGGTCCAAAGATTAAGCATAATTAGATCGGGCCGATGGTAATAACAACTGTGGCACAATATTAAATAATATGAATTTTCAGGTGCTTTGTTTCAAGTGTTCAAAATATGTATTTAGCGTAGAGAGGACGATTTCTTCAGCCAGATAAATAAGTCACGCTAAGCCAGACCACATGAGATGTATACAACGCCCTAAAAGAAGACGGTGTCCGGAGATGCTTGGGCTATGCTAAAAATGGATATCTGTGGATGTTTACATTTAATCTAATGTGAATTTTATATGGTGAGACGTTTCCGTTTTGTTTAGATGTGTCAGGCAATTGATATCGGAATCTACCGTTAAAGACGGTTGTAATTTTAGTTATTTCCAATAATATCTAGCAGCTTAACATTAATGAACCTACGTAGCACAAGCTAGGGTGACTGAATTAACGAGGTTATGTAACATTGACAAGCCTGTGTGGCAAATGTAGTTTTAGTGGCGAGAGTCGCCGGAGTAGTGGCCTGTGAGGCAGCGACTGGCCTGTGAGGCAGCGACTGGCCTGAGTGGCTAGAGTTGCCTGTGTGGCAAAAGTAACTTGGTGGCACATGTAGCCTGAATGGCGAGAGTTGTCTGTGTGGCATCGGTTGGGTTGTGTCGCATCGATTGATTTGTGTAGTACCAACTTAACTTGATTGACATAATATGAGACACTTACTTCTGTAACTTGTACTCAATGGTAAGTTGTATTTCAGTCAGTTTAAATATTAAGTTTTGAGAAATTTGTCTTAAAGAAAACTATTTAGAGAGAATAAGTAAAATATGATGTGAATCGTTATATTAATTGATAACATATAAGGCTAAAAAAGGAGCCAATACACATTTTGATATTTCGTACATCGGAATTTAAGAGTCAAAAGAATAGGGAGTGAACTGGTGTCTGTCCGTACATACACTTTTGCACTAAATATCTACTGCACCGATGGCTAGTTTTAGTAAGATTGGCCACCGTGGTCATATTTGGTCAGGATTGGCCGAACTATGTTTTCTAAAATTTGCTTTTTCTGTCTATAGATGACGTTTATGCTAGACTTTCAAGATCACACGAGGGCGTGTGAACAGCAGGATGGCCGAGACGGAGGAGGATTTAGTTACCTTTTTCTGTTATGAAACCTTATTATGTTTAGTCACTATGTTCTTTAATTTACTTTTTATTGCTTTTAAAGTTATTTTGAATTTAGAGCAGAGATTTAGTCTCGAGCGGGGTCGAGACGCCATCACGACATTCTTTGCAGATACGTGGTTTAGTAAAGTCGGTTGATCATGGTGGATCATAGCGTTTTGCTTTGATATTGTAGTTGGAAGTCGATGATCGGTGACTGTGAACCCGCTAGCTCTAAATCATTAGAATTACCGTTTCAGTTTATAACATTGTGACTTCCCTGATTAAATTGTGTATTGAGCACTGGATACTTTATTATTTGAGCCCTGATAACGCCCACAAGATAAGTAACCACCAAAGATGATGTTCGTAGTATATGGATAACACGACATATATATATATATATATATATATATATATATAATCTGAATCTCGAAAACGGCTCCAACGATTTTCATGAAATTTAGTATACAAGGGGTTTCGGGGGTGATAAATCGATCTAGATTAGTCTTATGTCTGGAAAAACGCGTGTTTTCGAATTTTCATGCGGTTTTCTCTTGCATTTTCACAATTTTTGCATTGTCAGTTGTCACTTCTGGTGGGTGGGAGGCGCCACTGTGCAACTGTCAATATCGTGTCCGTATTTACATCAAGTTTAAAATATTTAAGTGGAAGTAATCTAAAGAAAAATTCTAAATTTTAATTAATTTAATAATAGTTTTAAGAAATTTTAATCGATAAAATCTATGGGCAATATGTAAACATCACCAAGTCTAGATGTGTTGAAGAACAAATGAGCTTTTCAAAATTCACCTACCAAACAAATACAAAAGTGACAAACATAACATATAGATCATAGAGTATATTGCTACATATATAAAATATAGATACTATCAGTGCAAAAACCATCTTTTCTGTGTGTGATGACAATAAAACAAAATAATTTGTGAAGTGGAAGCGTAAAATATTAAAATAAGTTTATAACCTCAAAAACTAATACTCTGTATAAAATTGCAATTCAACTAGGTATAATTGGTGCTCTTTTTCAATCAGCTTTTCTACTTCCGACTTCACACTTAAGATGGAGGAGATAAAAAAGTTGCTAATAAACATGCAACAAGAAATAAGACAGCAGAAAACAGAAATGTTAGAAATGAAAGAAGACATTAAAAAAACAATCAACAATAATATACTTAAATGAGAAATTTAAACACTTAGAAATAAAAATTGAAGTTCTTGAGAAAAAAATCCAGGAACAAAGTACCTCAATAAATAATTTAGAAAGACATATTAGGCGCAAGAACTTGGTTATGTTCGGAGTAGAGAAAGGTAAAAAATCCTATCATGAACTAGAGGAAAAAATAAAGTCTTAAACAAACGCAAGGAGTTACAAGCCCAACTGAAGATAAACAAAAATACCTAGGCAAAACAGCTTTCATTAAATATGACAAAGTAATTATTGTGGATAATAATAAGAACACTTCTCGCCAATACTCAAATAAAAGAAGTCTGCCTGTATTTTCAGAAACGTCTTACCTCAATTATAAACAAAAACTAATAAATAAACAACATACAAAGAAAACCAAACCTGCTAATATTAAAGACTTTATATTACAACAACCAAAATTAACTTTCAACCACACAAATGATAACCAGGAACAACTAAAAACAACACAGCAAGATACAGTATATTAAACACAGTAGGAACCTCCTCATCTTTATCCCTTAGTACGGCCGGTCACTGTGGGGGAGTTCAACCGTAACCGTCCAAAGAAAAACAGACATACAATGAACAAAGGTATACATATCTTCACCAGAAAAACTTCTAGAATTAAAAGCAGCATTTCCTACAACAAATCAAAAGAACACAAAGATAAAATTATAAACTTTATATCAGAAACAAATTATATATTGGAAACAAAATTTGAAAAGAAACCCTTTGCAATCATACAAACATAATCTCCAACGGAGAGCTCTATGCAGGACTACTTTGGAGAAGGCTTTTAACCGAGAGGGGTCTATACATGAAAAAGACATTTACTAAATAAATACATTTAATTATGAAATTGAATACCTAATTTATAACTATTGTCAGAATTAATGTATGGAAAGAAATTTTATTTATATTTATTATTGTGAAATGTTTAGTATTTACTCAATTGAATTATTTAATTTATTGAGATTGTTTATTTATTAATGATAATTTATATATATACAATATCATTTCAAATAATATTAAAGATTTTTAAAATAATTTAATTCTAGATTACAAAATTATTAGTTAAAAATTATAAGTTAATAAATAGTCCCTAACCAAAAATTGAAGTTAAATTAAGTATAATCAAATAAGTTATAAATATGATCTGTTAAAATACAATGTTAAAAATGGTTAATTAAGTAAGAGTAATTTTAATTTAAAATTATAAGTATGTATACAATAAATAAAGCTTTATTATTATTATGATTCCTTTTGCATTATTCCACGCAAAATATTATATTCGATAATTTCGCACGCTCAGACATAAGCATTATGGTCAAGCGGCCAATACGCAAGTTTGACAACCACAAGTGTCTGGGTTCGTATCCCGGTCGGACACAAAGTTGTTAATTTTGTTTTTTTTGTATTTATTCAAATTCTTAGTTTGTTTTTTTTAAATGTTTTTTTTTGTCCAAAAACTCCGAGCGAAGCTCGGTCACCCAGGTACTATATATATATATATATATATATATATATATATATATATATATCATAGTACCTGGGCGACCGAGCGTTGCTCGGAGTTTTTGGACAAAAAAACAAACTAAGAATTTGAATAAATACAAAAAAAAAACAAAATTAAAAACTTTGTGTCCGACCGGGATACGAACCCAGACACCTGTAGTAGTCAAAGTAGCGCATTGGCCGCTTGACCATGATGCTTATGTCTGAGCGTGCGAAATTATCGAACATAATAGTTTGCGTGGAATAATGCAAAAAAATAATAATAATAATAAAGCTTTATTTATTGTATACATGCGTACTTATAATTTTAAATTATAATTACTCTTACTTAATTAACAATTTTTAACATTGTATTTTAACAGATCATATTTATAACTTATTTGATTATATTTAATTTAACTTCACTTTTTGGTTAGTGACTATTTATTAACTTATAATTTTTTAACTAATAATTTTGTAATCTGGAATTAAATTATTTTAAAAATCTTTAATATTATTTGAAATGATATTGTATATATATAAATTATCATTAACAAATAAATAAATAAACAATCACAATAAATTAAATAATTCAATTGAGTAAATACTAAACATTTCACAATAATAAATATAAATAAAATTTCTTTCCATACATTAATTCTGACAATAGTTATAAATTAGGTATTTAATTTCATAATTAAATGTATTTATTTAGTAAATGTCTTTTTCATGTATAGACCCCTCTCGGTTAAAAGCCTCCTCCAAAGTAGCCCTGCATAGAGCTCTCGTTGGAGATTATGCTTGTATGAATGATTGCAAAGGGTTTCTTTTCAAATTTTGTTTCCAATATATAAATTTCATTCCAATTTGTTTCTGATATGCCTATAAAGTTTATAATTTTATCTTTGTGTTCTTTTGATTTGTTGTAAGAAATGCTGCTTTTAATTCTAGAAGTTTTTCTGGTGAAGATATGTATACCTTTGTTCATTGTATGTCTGTTTTTCTTTGGAGGGTTACAGTCGAACTCCCCCACAGTGACCGGCTGTACTGGGGGATAAAGATGAGGAGGTTCCTACTGTGTTTAATATACTGTATCTTGCTGTGTTGTTTTTAGTTGTTCCTGGTTATCATTTGTGTGGTTGAAAGTTAATTTTGGTTTTTGTAATATAAAGTCTTTAATATTAGCAGGTTTGGTTTTCTTTGTATGTTGTTTATTTGTTAGTTTTTGTTTATAATTGAGGTAAGGCGTTTCTGAAGATATAGGCAGACTTCTTTTATTTGAGTATTGGCGAGAAGTGTTCTTATTATTATCCACAATAATTAGTTTGTCATATTTAATGAAAGCTGTTTTGCCTAGGTCTTTTTCTTTATCTTCAGTTGGGCTTGTAACTCCTTGCGTTTGTTTAAGACTTTATTTTTTCCTCTAGTTCATGATAGGATTTTTCACCTTTTTCTACTCCGAACATAACCAAGTTCTTGCGCCTAATATGTCTTTCTAAATTATTTATTGAGGATTTTTTTATTTCTAAGTGTTTAAATTTCTCATTTAAGTATATTATTGTTGATTGTATTTTTAATGTCTTCTTTCATTTCTAACATTTCTGTTTTCTGCTGTCTTATTTCTTGTTGCATGTTTATTAGCAACTTTTTTATCTCCTCCATCTTAAGTGTGAAGTCGGAAGTAGAAAAGCTGATTGAAAAAGAGCACCAATTATACCTAGTTGAATTGCAATTTTATACAGAGAATTAGTTTTTGAGGTTATAAACTTATGTTTTAATATTTTACGCTTCCACTTCACAAATTATTTTGTTTTATTGTCATCACACACAGAAAAGATGGTTTTGCACTGATAGTATCTTTAAGTTATGTTTCTCACTTTTGTATTTGTTTGGTAGGTGAATTTTTAAAAGCTCATTTGTTCTTCAACACATCAAGACTTGGTGATGTGTACATATTGCCCATAGGTTTTATCGATTAATATTTCTTAAAATTATTATTAAATTAATTAAAATTTAACATTTTCTTTAGATTATTTCCACTTAAATATTTTTAAACTTGATGTAAATACGGACACGATATTGACAGTTGTACAGTGGCGCCTCCCACCCACCAGAAGTGACAACTGACAATGCAAAAATTGTGAAAACGCAAAAGAAAACCGCATGAAAATTCGAAAACACGCGTTTTTCCAGACATAAGACTAATCTAGATCGATTTATCGCCCCCGAAACCCTCTGTATACTAAATTTCATGAAAATCGTTGGAGCCGTTTTCGAGATTCAGATTATATATTGAGATATATATATATATATATACAAGAATAGCTCGTTTAAATTATATATATATATATATATATATATATATATATATATATATATATATATATATATATTATATATATATATATATATATATATATATATATATATATATCATATATAACACAAAATATTCAACTGTCCATTATGATCCTGTAAATTTTATTATAAACTAGCCTTGTCCGCGGCTTCGCTTGTAATTTATATTTTATTTGTAATAGCTTTCCTCAATAAATAGATATAACTTTTGTTAATATAAAATGCAAAAAGAAAATTTTCAAATTGGACTGATAGTGCCAGAGCGCACTCAAATTATTAAACAAATAGACCTTTCATCTTTATATATTAATACGAGTACATGTTAATAAATAATAAGAAAATTTAGTTTTCAATCAAGTACATTGTGGCTACGAGCGCGCAAGTCTCGAACCGCAGGTTTTCTAATAGCAATAACTTTCACACCACTCAAATAAGGTTATACCGAAATTATCGTGTAAATTCTATCCCAAGCTTAATTAACTCTTAAAATTGTCGACCATTGGCGTGGTCTGGCGTAACGTATCTACGTGTATATGCTAAATGGGTACAGCGACAGTCGCGGGTTCTATTATCATTAACTGTGATGTGGGAATACGAATATGTAGCGATCGGACTACTATTAGAGACGCGATGGTTTGTATGTGTATGTATGTATGTATGTACGTATGTATGTATGTATGTATGTATGTATGTATGTATGTATGTATGTATGTATGTATGTGTGTGTGTGTGTGTGTGTGTGTGTGTGTGTGTGTGTGTGTGTGTGTGTGTGTGTGTGTGTGTGTGTGTGTGTGTGTGTGTGTGTGTGTGTGTGTGTGTGTGTGTGTGTGTGTGTGTGTGTGTGTGTGTGTGTGTGTGTGTGTGTGTGTGTGTGTGTGTGTGTGCTTGTTACTCCTTCACGCTGGAACGGCAGGACGGTGTTGGCATGAAATTTAGTATATAAATGAACTATGACTGCTGACTACCTGGAGTAACATATGTATGTATATGCTGCTGTTACGCTCCTAAGCAAGTGCTTGAGCGAAGCGAGATCATTTAACTAGAAGAAGAAATGATAATCTTGTACAGTCAAATGGCAAAACAAAAAAATCTTCGTTAAGAGATTCAATATAAAATCAGATTTTGAAATTTATTTAACTAAATATTTATATACATACATAACGTGTAGTATACGAATTCAAACGATCAAAAACAAATGTATTGAGCCATTTCTCTAACAATTATCATTAGAGATCATTTTGAAGAATTTAAACTATTTACAGAAATAACAGATATATAATATATTAAAATGTAAGAAGATATCTTACAGATTTATTGCTGAAAATCTAATTGTAATTTTGAATGCGGTTAGAGGAAGCGATTATAATTCCCAGCACTGCCTTACCAACGAGCTTCTAATTGGATATTTTATATGAAATGGTTTATCCGCCGTTAATGTTACCCTATCGTTTGACATAGGTATGTAGATTTATAACTAGCGACTCATACTAGTTACGTACAGACTTCTTGGAGATGAGATATTTTCCCGCAGTAAAAAGTATCCTAAATGTTGACCCGGATAACCAGCTAGTCCTAGCTCTGTCCAGAGGTTTTTTCGTGATGCGTTCTCACTTCTCAGACAGACAGACAAAAATTCTAAAAACTAAAGATTCGGCTTCTGTATCGATAATTTAAGTCAATAATTTTAATAAGATTTCCAAAAAAAAAATTAATGTACAGATTCGACTCAGAATTTTATTGTATGTATAGACAGACGTATGTATAAAAAAATATTTTCAATTTCGACACTGTAACTTTAAAAATAACAGGCTCCAATACAAACTTCTAATGTCTTTTTTATTGCTTTAGGCTTCCAATAAAACCTTTCTTAGTGGATACTCCCTATGAGGAATCTATTTGCTAAATTAAAGTTTATAACCATTTAAACTTTCTGAAATTTCGTGATTAATCAATCAGTAAGTGTTATTTCGTTTTCGTATGATTTTATCTCTTCTATTATTATATACAAACAAAAGCAACGAGACGACGTGACGTTAAGAATTTATATTTCTACTAGCATTGCCTGCGGCATCGCCTGCGTTCAGATGAACAAAACCAAATTCTTAGGTTTTACATATTAGTATACTCTTACAATGCAGTTTTTGTATTTTTTCTTAGAAATGAGATATTTTCCCGCGGTAAAAAGTATCCTATATGTTGACCCGGATAACCAGCTATCACCATACCAAATTTCATCAAAATCCCTGTAGTGGTTTTTCCGTGATGCGGTATCAGACAGACAGACCGATAGACAAAAATTCTAAAAACTATAGATTCGGCCTCTGTATCGATTATAATACCTACTTTAATAAGATTTTCCAAAAAATATTTAATGTACAGATTCGGATCATTTACAATTTTATTATATGTATAAATTAATACAAATATTGGTGAATGGGTGAGCGCGTCTGTGTTACTTATTCACGTTGTAATTATTCACGGGTTCAAATAAAATTCGAAATGCCATGCGAGTTGAGTTGTAGGCAAAAGCTAGTGTAGTGCCAATTCAATTAGGTTGTATCAATTACGTTCGAGTTTCTAATAAAACTGTCACGACATTTTCAATTATATGTTATAGTAGCGACTCACCCTCGCTTTGCTCGGGGTCGTCCTTAGATTGATTCCCCATAAAAACTTTCATCCCCATTTTCACCCCCTTAAGGAATGATTTTCGGAATAAAAATATCCTATGACCTTCTCAGGGTCTTCTTAAATTATCTTCTTACGAAATTTCATCAAATCGGTTCAGTGGTTTTTGAGTTTATTCGTTACAAACATATAAAGATACAAATATTTCCTCTTTATAATATTAGTGTAGACACAAATCTTTACTTTACAAAATATTGGTCATATTTTCAAAAATATATGAATGTATCATACATTCTGATAGACAGGATAGTAAACCTCCATTGCCAATAGTAAATACTCGACAGCCGTAGACAAAAGGAAGTGTCGTGCGACACGCGAGTGGGAAGCGACAGGTACACTCGTACACTCGTAGCATTCTGTTTGTGCGGCAAAGAGTATTATGGTGAGTCTCCTCGCTCATATGTACTCGTAACTCTAATCAAATCCCTGCCAAATATTTTATACCTATCTATATCAGTGGTGTCTGAACATTATTAATTTTGATACTTAAAATATCATGTGTCCAACAGTGTTCATTTATTTACAGCGAAGTTTTATATTAAAATCGAATTGACTTAGCGACTGTTAATAACTTAAATAATTTTCAATTAACGTTCCAACAAACATATGATTAAAAAAGGATTTGTTTATTAAAATTTAATCTAGCATAATAATTTTATTTTACCTTTCAATCTTCCTTCTCCACTCTACGGTACATTGGTAAAGTAATCTGTTCATGACTAGCACGCTTTGAAGATAATTGAATAAAATAGTAGCTTAGAAACATTTATCTCATTTCTAAAAACCTACTACCCAACTTGGGTATACTTGGAGAGAATTTTAAAATCCAATGATACCAGTCTCCGACTAAAATGGCTGTCTCATATTATAAAAGTTCCGTTTTGACCTTTTCGCTACGGAATCTTCAAAATAAAATTCAAATATAGATCGATGGATTTTTACTAATAAACGTGAAAGAAAGCTTCCTTCAACTCAATTGGACTTTTCAGCGAAAAGGTAGCTCAAGTTGAGCTTCAGGAAGAAGATATTGCCATTTTGTAAGCAGAATCGGTAAAAGTTTTCATATTTAAATCTGTTTAAGTAAGCTCTATAAAAGTACTTACACATAAAAGCAGCGGTAAAGATACAAAAATGGTTGCTGCAAAGTTTCTGAAAAGCTTCTTATTTATTACTTTATTTTTTGGACTTATCTATATATTAGTAAATAAAAATATTATCTTCTGGCATTTAAATTTACAGATTTACATGCATACAAATTAGCAACACAATGTAAGTCTTGATATTAAAAAATATTGTGGGAGTATATATGTATAATATATTATAACCTTTAAAATCTTAAATCGCTTGAATGGTTCAATAAACTAAATAATTAAACACCTTTATGCCTTACACGGCTTACTGTAAAGAATAGTGTGTGGGAAGATGTTTCCGTTTTCCCTTTACCAGAGATTAAGCAATGCCGCATATTGTATCTCTAGACGGCGTGGATTTATTGCTCAGTTTGTATTTGGCTTACTTTTGTTCGTTTGTAAATGTTTTTATTAAGCAGGCAGTTTTAGCCAGTATAGAAGTAACACGGTTGACATCTAAAACATTTCCAGAATAAAAAAGTTCTAAGTAAGGTTAAAGAGTTCTAAGTAAAGCAGTTGTAGCCCAGTGGTAAGCGGTCGCTTGGGAAACCGAGCGACGCGGGTTCAAATCTCGGGTCCTATTTCTTGTGCGAATTATTTCCAACGTGATTACCACTTGTTTTACGATGAAGGAAAACATCTTGAGGAAATCTACATGTCTGAGAGAACCTAGCAAGTTTTCGAAAGGCATGTGAATTCCGCCAACCGGCACTTGGCTGACGTGGTGAACAATCTGGGGCATCAATAATTAGAGAATTACGTCATCATTATTATAATAAGTCATTATCATCGGAATTGAACCGACATGTAAAATGTAAACTCTGTAGGAGAAGAGGTTTGTTCTAATTTACCTTGACAGATTTGTTCTCAACAAAAATACCAACTAACAAACATTGCAAGTGAAATAAAAGCTTGTAAAAAGTATCTTGAAACATTTTATAATGTCTTCTATATCATAGTGATAACGAATTTTATTAAAAATTTTCCTTTGATCAAAACTCGGACAAAAATATAATATTTTATATCAGGTATAAAAAAGTAAAGCTCTCTCTGAGAACATCAAGCAACAAAGGTTCTACTATCGTTTTATTCAAGCGACTAATTATAAATACTTCACTTAATAGTTTCCAGAGCAGTTTCCTTTAGATTGCATGTGCACATTGTACTCTAATCATATTTTTATAATAATTATTTTTAACCACTCATTAAAGGTGAGATTTAACCGTCTAAAAAGCAGCCTATCAAAGGCTTTTACGTGATAGCACCACTGTTGATCTTTTACTGCGTGGAACAGGAGCAAATCAATCAAACAAAATCTAAATATATAATAAAATTGTAACTAAGCTCAATCTGTACATTAAATATTTTTTGGAAAATCTTATTGAAATACACTTTATTATTGATACAGAGGCCGAATCTGTAGTTTTTAGAATTTTTGTCTCTCTGTCTGTCTGTTACCGCATCACGGGAAAACTACTGGAGGGATTTTGATGAAATTCGGTATGGTGGTAGCTATTTATCCGGGTCAACATATAGAATACTTTTTACCGCGGGAAAATACCTCATTTCTGAGAAAAAAATACAAAAATTGCAATGTAAAAGTATACTAATATATATATCCTAAGAATTTGGTTTTTGGTCATCTAAACGCGGGCGGAGCCGCGGGCAATGCTAGTAACCTATAAATACATTTTAAACACGAAGTATAAGTTAAAATTGTCTGCTTTACAGTTTAACTCGAAATTTTAAACGTTCAAAAAGGTCTAAAATAATTTATCCCATATTAAAAGTACGTACTGTGTAGGTCGCACTACCGGAAAGCATTGTTTGCTCAAATACATATAAAAAGGCAAATATTTATGTTAGTAGGTACGCAAATGTTCGAGAAGTATGCGTAATATGAGTATTGTCTGTATGTGCCTTGATCGGAATTTATACAATCCAGAGTGAACTAGCGACCTATAATTCTTCGCGTACATTAATAATATTGACGTCTTTAGAAGTATATAAGGTATAAAAATGGACGTGATCTTGTTTTAAATATTGATATAATTTAAAAATTCACATCTTTTTTAATTTCATTTCATCCCTATGTAGCGGCATTAGTACTTTTTGTTCTAGACATACATCACGAAGTCTCCAAATAAAATCGCTATCATATATGGATATTAGTATAGAGAACTTGACGACTCCAGCGCATTCAGTAATCCTTAAACCATGTATAGATATAAAAAATGATTATTATAGTTCTTTGGTATCTAACTTTGTCTTAAAGAATAAGCTCCATAATGCTTTCACATACATTGTTGTTTTCACAAAAAAAGCGAATGTTAGTATTTGAAATTTCTTGTAAAAATTTATTAAAATAAAGCACATTTTAACAGCGGACATAAAAAGTAATATTTTAAATATTATAGAGTTTGTTTTTGTTTGCATAAGTAGAATCAATGCAGCTTTCGTGCAGAATGTTAATATCGAGAGCATGGTCGCTATCGTGAGGTCCTTGACGACTCCTTTGTATTACCAATGTTAGATCTTAACTTACTTTTGAAGAACACAGCTGTTATTCATAGAAATATCTACACGTGATATCTGTTACCGAGTAGCAAGTCGATTGTAATTTTAAGTTTTTTTTTTCTATTTATAATAATTATATTTTCTAAATACCTACTGGTATATAAATATGTATTATTATAAATACGTATGATGATACAAAAACTTATTCGTCCAGGATGCTGGTTTCACAAACTTCTACCAAAATTAAAGTTTATTAACTAACATCAATCCAATCAGATTCAAGTGTACCCAAACGGGATGGGGGTACGACTAATGAAGCCGATTCTCTATAGCCACTTTACTGCTCTATTTAGATAGATTCAAAGCTGAACTTTGAATATTTTAAGGCCAATTTTTGTTGAATTTTTGCTATAAATAGGTAAAACTTTATATTATTATATCAAGAACGGCAACGAATATCATTGGGTATTTTTATTGTCTAATTAATCCGAATAAAAAACTTTTATTTCAACTTAGAAAACTTGGCCTTTATAAGATACGCGTACAAATATACAAGCAGAAAGAGACAAGCAATGTTCGAGAGCACGCACTGGTTAATTAAATGTAATGAAAAACTCAGTACAATTTTTGGTACCGTAAATACGCAAAGTGGTTAACGAAGTGATGGGCAATCGTGATGGAACAACTTTTAATTGCCACTCGAAAACTTCTACGCTTGTAGGATCACACTACTTGTTAATTTTTCGATATCAAGAATATATTTGGCTTATATTACACACTAGCATTGCCCGCGGCTCTGCCCGTGGCTTTGCCCGCGTTCAGGTGACCAAAAACCAAGTTCTTAGGTTTAACATAGTTAAGTATACTCCTACATAGCAGTTTTTGTATTTTTTCTCAAAAATGAGATATTTCCCCGCGGTAAAAAGTATCCTATATGTTAATCCGGATAACCAGCTATCACTATAATAATTTTTTCTAATATCCCTTCAGTGGTTTTTCTGTGATGCGGTGACAGACAGACAGATAGACAGACAAAAATCTAAAAACTATAGTTTCGGCCTCTGTTTATTTCAATAAGATTTTCCAAAAAATAACTAATGTACAAATTCGGCTTAGTTACAATTTTATTATATGTACGTAGTCTGGCCATAAATACTGTTACATTTAAAAATAAACAAAATATTACATTTGAATTTGGAATCTGTCATTTTTATATGATTGTTCATTGTGTTTTCTCATTTTCGCGATAATAATGATTAAATATAATAATAATACCTACCTTTTATTTCGAGATATTATCTATCTATCTATTAAGCCCTTTTTAACATCCCACTTCTGGTCACGGGCCTCCCTTCAATACGAGAAGAGCAGGTCATAGTCCACCACGCTGGCCAAGTGCGGGTTGCCGGACTTCACATGTCTTTCAAAAACTTGTTAGTTTCTTTCAGACATGCAGGTTTCCTCACGACCCCTCCAACGTGCGTTCACCTTGTCGTGGACTTGCCTTGTATTTGGTCAGGTACTGTCTTATGTTAAACAGCTATACAAAGTTGTTTTTGAAATAAAATTAAATTTAAAACAAGTGCGTTCCATGTATTAGTTCACTTTACCTATTTGTTAAGTTGTACCTAAAACATGATGAATGATTAAACTTCTTAAGCTAAGCCTACATAATTGTATATTTTTTGGCTATTTAATTGAGTTTGCTTCGCTACAGTGATGAACCAAAAAAGTTATTGAGTTTTCTGATAATAAGTTCTTAGCAGCAGCAAGATGTTAGGAAGTTGGTGGCAGGTTAATCTACTTGCTTCGAAGAGCTCGTAAACTATGCCAGCTTAACTAGAAAGTCTGTGAGGCATTAATTTTTTTTAGTTCAAAACAAAGTATTGAGTTTTTATATTACATATTTATATGATAAAGTAAAATTAATTAAATAAAATACTTTTTAATTTTGAACACGTTTATTTGATGCCTTGTATGTAATAATCACCGATACTTTTTAAACTGAGAAAAATTTCAAAACCGTTTAACTAAGACATATTCAATACTTCAACACCAGTGAGAGCATCGTCTAGTCATAATCTTAAATCTAGTTCAATAAATTACTCTGTTTATATTATATCTTCTATTTACTTACAAATTGATAGATTAAACAAATAAATATTAGTTTACGTTCTTTACTTATACTGTATTGGATTAATTCGAAAAAACAATATATATCTGTAAAATATGTTATAATTTATTGCCAAAGTGTCAATCGGGCTCACGTATCGACGGTTCTGTACCTGCTCTGTTTGTACTAGCGACTTACCCGCTTTAAATGAACCACTGAAGCGTTTGTTTCACTCGAGTGCACTCTATCTATATAGGGGTCTCTTTGCTATATTTTAAACTGCATTTTATTGCTTTATTTTAAACCGCTTAGGCAGTGCACGGTGAAACAACTCAACGACCAGTTATTACGGTTTTAAATCAAAATCCTCAATATCTGTACCATCAGTCCGTTTACCCATCGATCTTTCAGTGCTATTTTTAAAAAAAACTTTTTAACAAAAAAATAAAAACCGACTTCAAACAAAAGCACCAAAAAGTGAAAAATAACTGATTGGTAGTTTTCATTTTACTATACATACCTAATCAAATATTTTTCGAGAAGTCGGTGTGCTTTGGCTAAGTAATTAAAGCCTACCTATTAAATACATACCTAACCAATATTTTGAAATCGGTCCCAGCCCATACAAAGCAAAGCACACCGACTTCGAAAATATTTGATTAGGAAAGTTATAGTAAAATGAAAACTACCAATCAGTTATTTTTCACTTTTTTAGTGCTTTTGTTTGAAGTCGGTTTTTATTTTTTTGTTAAAAAGTTTTTATTTTTCCCTTTTTAGTGTAGACAGTAGTAGCAAAGTAAGGATTCTAACGTGTTAGGCTTGTCAAATCAAACAAAATAAGCCCAAACTCAAAGTATCTACTATTAGCCGTTGAAGAGTACCTATCCACCTTCTGGCCTTGCCATCAGATCAGGTCAACAACATCGAACCACTGTACTATCAACGGAAATAGAAATACTTGCAAAGTTTCAAGTCAATATGACAATTAGAAGTAGGTTAAATTCATCATTAGTTGTTTTTCCACCCTTAGGGGTGGTATTTTTTTTTGAAATTTAAATGGAACCAATCTGGAAGTATACCCTTTTAAACAAAACAAAAATTGTCCAAATCGGTTAATAAATGACGGAGTTCTGAGGTAACAAACATAAAAAAAAAAACATACAGTCGAATTGAGAACCTCCTCCTTTTTGAAGTCGGTTGATTAAAGGGTTATATGCTACCTTTAATATTCTTTGTTTGTATTGGCATAGTACTTTAAATGAAATTCCCAATTATTACATTCGTTAAATAATTTAAATTTACAATAATGAAATAACACACCTGACCGTTACTCGCACTCACACCCTGTCAATATGAGTGTTGTGTCACATACAATTTTAATAATCAAAGAAAAGAATGTTGCCATCAATGCCATCGTGTTTATATCTAAATCAAATTAATAAATAAATATCATTTAACACATTATTTTTGCCTCTTTAATTCATTTAGTTTGATTCATTATAATAAATACAGATATTTTAAATTAAAAGATGTAAAATTATGATGACTATGCTAACATTTGTATGTTTATTGAATACGCTAATCTCTGAAATTACTAACCCGATTTTTTAAGTTTAATATAACGATCGAGAAAACCGATCATTTTAATCAATTATATCGAATTAAAAAAATCAAGCATAGCTTTTTATTTATTATTGAATCCAAGGTAACATATATAAATCTATACTTATATTTTCAATAAAAATAATTCACTCAGATTCACTTTTTCCATTTGTTTTCCAAAACCACTTTCTTGATATTTGAAAATAAAAGATAATATTTCTTTGATCAACGCTTTTAAATAAGAAATAAGATATTGATATGAAAGAATAGCTTTTGAAACTAACCTCCAATTGAAATATTTCAATCATAGTTATATCGCTTTCGCCAAAGATTTAAAATGAATTTAAAATGATAGAAGCACTCCGTTCTGATTTTTGGGATTAAAACTGAGTGTTTACTTGGTCTACATTTTTAATAAATAATTTCGCAAATAATTGTGGAGATATTAACTATTTAACTATACATATTATATGCATAATATTTGCAAAATAACACCTTTCGTGCTATAAGATTTTTTTAACGGATTTACTTATCTATATGCAAAAACCAATTATTCTTTTTTGATTGTCAATTTCACAACAACTACAAAGTTAATCTTGCACGTTTCACGCACTGTTAACTATGAACAACGTATATGGTATGAGTGAGCTCACTTATCTCAATATGGGGGTTTTCGCCATCTAAGTACAATTAAAGCAAATCTAAGTAGTGGTATCGTTGAGTAGACGAATCTTTGATTATCGCTAAAATAATTGTATTTTTAATATTTCGTAAAGATTTACAATTTTCTTTACAAATATTCATATTGAAATACTTTTAGCGATTCTATTTCTTAGTGTATATATAACAAGCATAAAAGTAATATAATTTGTTTGTACAAATAATTAAGGAATAAATAATAGTGGTAGTAAAAGTCAACTGACAGATGAGAGCAAAAATTAATATTATTTTCCTTTAATCATGTTATTTTTTTAGTTTTACAAATAAACGCGTAGGTGCTTTCAATAGTAATAGTGCCTTACGGCTATATATTGAAAGTTTGCTTTGAATGTTCATTTGCTTTGAAATATCATTTAACTTAATATGAATAAATATGTTGTTATAATTTCTTTTACTTTTATGAAATTTAGTTCTTAGTTAAAGTTTGCTTGAATGCTTTAGAAATTAATTTCTTCACGTTAGAGTTACTACAATTGCTATCTATACTATAATATTATAAATAGGAAAGATTTGATTTTTTGTTTGTTTGTACCGAATAGGCTCTGAAACCACTAAACTATTTTAGATAAAGTTTGGTAAAAAGATAGTTTGACACCCTGGGATAGACATAGGATAGTTTTCATCCCGGGAATCATCCCTTAAGGGGGTGAAAATGTGGATGAAAAATTGTATGGGGAAGTAATAAAATAAAACTTTATTTTGAGTTTTTTCGTGGATAAAATGTGAAGTATTCGCATACATTAAATCTAGGCGGGTAGTCTTATTTTAATTTTCACTCGACTGCGTATAATACGTATACTGCGTATAAATATAAAATTGCCATTTAATAAAAGTTAGTCATTTTTTTATAAATATTTCTTATTTCTATCAATCAAAATATGCATCAAGTGCATCTCTGCCCGCGCAGTGGTAATTTTTCAATTCCCTTCTAGAAGAAGCCAGGTGTATGGGAGCCTATAAACTCTTCAAAAGCATTTTGTACTGCCTCTCGGCTATTGATTTTTTCCCTGCCAAGAAGTTGTCCAAATTTTAGAAAAAGTAGAAATCTGTCGCAAGGTCTGGTGAGTACGGTGGATGACGCAAAACTTCCAATCCTAGCTGTTGTAGCTTAGATACCGTCTGTTATGCCGTAAGAGGTCGAGCGTTGTCGTGTAGGAACAGCAGGGACGAGCGCATAATCAAAGTTGGCCGGAGATTTGCGAGCTTCTTCTGCCCTTTCATTGTGACCAGTTCCTCATAGTACACTTCCGCAGAAATACTGGTGGCATTTGGTAAGAAGCTGTGATGAATTATATCAGCATTAGACCACCAAACAGTGACCATGACTTTCTTAGGGGTAAATTTTCGTTTGTGGCATTGCCAAAGTGCTGAAGCAGAGTCTAACCAACATGATGACCGGTTACGATTATCAAAAAGAATCCATTTTTCATCGCAAGTCACAATGCGGTTCAAAATCTCTTCGTTTCTGTGTCTGTTAAGCAACGCAAGGCGTAAGTATGTCTAGTTGTAGTTTTTTAAACTTACTAATTTGACGCAAATGGACCAATATTGTTTTCAATATTCACAATAATTTTAAATAAATTTTGTGCACAGCAAGTAATTCATACACTTGTTTCCTGACGAGTTTAGAATACTTTAAAAACGTTGACGTTTCATAACAGACTCAAATAAAAATTATGAAAATATTTAAAAATGCGATAAGTAACATCCCAGATAAACAGTTTACGTAATAACAGAGCTATGTAAAGTAAACGCGCTGAAGCCGATTCCCGAGGCAATAAACTCAAGTCGCTCGGAAATTAATTCCCCATATGATATGTCTCAGTGACTCACAACACATTCCAGTAATTAGTGAATACCCATGGTCCAGAAATTTCGTAATCTGGTAGATTATTCAGTTATTATAATATAACTAGCCAAAACTGATCGATAGTCAATTCGTGCGTGAGTATGGATCACTTAGCTGACCTTCAAAAAATATTTCTTGTATTGAGATAAAAGTAAGTCTTCTTATTCAGCACGAGCAGTGAGTAAGCTTTATGAAATAATCCATTGGCATTACAAATTTAATCTTAAAAAATCGGACAAGTGCGAGTCTGACTTGCACATCGAGGGTTCCGTAGCATGAAATATTAAAATAAGTAAAAACGAGTTTACGGTTTTTGGAGATTTCCCTTTACTTGTGCTATAAGAGATTTTTTATCCTCCTCGTATTGAAACGAGGCCTGTGTCCAGCAGTGGGACATTATAAAGGGTTGAATACAAGTCAACGAAAAGTACCCTTTAAGTTTTGATTCCCTTGTTGAGTTCCCTGTTTGATTCCCTTGTTGAGTGTCAAAATATGCGGTATAAACGGCCGTATGTTTTGATTGCGTTGACTTAATCCACAAAATTACAGACCGGAGCATTTGATATTATTATTATTAATTTTACCTTGATACCTTTACGAGTTCCTCAGAAAATAAGTCTTGATAGACGGATAACAAAGGGATCCTTTTTTTCCTTTTTTAAGGACGGAACCCTAAAAATACCTTAAACTACATATTTCCATATTCATAACTTACAAAATCCTTTCCTGATGTACATCTGCATATGCACTGGTACTTTTGTGCCAAATTTCATGCTTATAAGGCCAAAGACATGAATACGTGTTGTCAGTCAATGTTCAGGTTAATTAAGTAGGCAAGGAGTGCGCCAGATAGAACTTTCTATAGTCAATTTAAATAGAACGCATTTATTTGCAAGTTTACAACTTCAATAGATATGTCGAACTACTATAGGTATTCAGTCAACGGAGTTACACGATATTTTACTGCTAATAATTCTAATGAAGTTTTTATACTATGTATTTTAAAACAAAAAAAAATTCTGAGCAGAACTAGCGAAATAAACTATCTCGAAAGCGTACGAAATATCTACACGGTTATTAAGTAACAACAAAATCCATAGAGTATTTTCTGTTTATGAATTTGATTTAAAATTAATGACATTTTCCAGACAACTTATTAATATTTTCTAAGTAAGAGGTAATTTTGGTAATCTAATATTAGTTTATATTAATATCAATGTAATATTTTTTTTTTCTTTAAAAAATTATGTGCTTTTATTATTTAATATCCGAAATGAAAAATACATACACTAAATGATGACCACTATGTATTAATGCAAGAATGAATAAGAACATCTTCTCTTTTCCCGAGGGAATCCCTTCATGTTTTTACCTGGATGTGCACACTGTTTTAGTATAAAGTTTTATAAAAATCCATCCAGTAATTTTTGTTTGAAACTCGAACAAATTAACACAGATAGACATTTCTTTTGGTCTATATTGATAATAAAGCTTAAATTACAAAATGAATGTTTAATGTGAGCTCTCTGATTATATTGTAAGTTGTCTTTTCTCTAAGTAATAAAAATAATTTTTAACTTGTTAATTTAAGCTCGCAGCGTAGCTTTTGAAGTTAGTTTTCATTTTTTTTGGTGAAATGAACGTATTGATGTGGATCGTGTTTCATATGCTAGGTTGTTGAAATCTAAATGCAAGTCGGTTCAAGCCCTATCTACGCTGCAAAGTAAGCTGTAATCTAATACCCGCATAGTTCCCATCACAGTGTTCATGCTATTTTTAGATATCGAAACTCTACTTGTGACGTATAGGCTATGATTAATTTCCATAAGTTCTACGTAAATTTAACTTTCATAGCTAATATTGAATTGCGTGAGTGGAGGCTCAAGTTGAAATGCTTGAGCTGTCGCTAACAAACTTAATTTCAGCATAATCGTAGCTTATACAACACTTGTAATTTGGGCGCTTCAAACTTTATTAATGGGCAGCTTTTATTAGTCAAAATATTTAACAACTTTATATTCTGAATCAAAAGACTTCGTGTGCTAAAAATATCTGTTCAGTAAATTTTTTACCAAGTTCAAAATAGACTTATGCATATACGAGTACGTTTACTACATATAAATAGGCAAAGACGAAATAGTACATTTATCTCCTTTGTTTGTAAACCGTGCTTTTTTTTGTATGATAAATGTTGAGGAGTTTTAGTGTAATCAATTCATATATTTTTAATAGTTAAATTTTTATACGTAGATAGGTAAATTCTATTTATATATGTTTTCAAATTTTTAATAATGATTATGGTCTAATTTCGATCACTCGGCAAACACTAGTGCATATAAATAGAAAATTTATATGGTAAAGTAAAGTAAAGATAAGTTCAAGAACTAAACAATACTTTCCTATCAAATCGCGCGGGTCGCTCCCGGGCTACTCGCTGAATTGCCAAATATTATTTTCTAGGTATAACAGTTCCAAGTTTATTCAACTATTACTAGGAACTATGCATAAAATTTGAAATTTTAGTTTATTTAGCGTGTTTCAACAGTGGCTAGTTCCGAGGCTTTTGTGTGCAACACTATTTAAACTATTACTATGGGTACCAGAATATTCTGTAACATTTGATTCCGTATTAATATTAGTACCTAGGCTACTGAGCTTCGCTCGGAGTTTTTGGCCTAAAGTATTTTTTTTTAAAAACAAAAAATTTGAAATAATATAAAAAAAAACAAAAGTAAAAACTTTGTATGCGACCGAGATTCGAACCTGGACACCTGTGATTGTTGATCTTGCACCTTGGCCGCTTGACCACAATATGCTTATGCCCGAGCGTGCAAATTACCGACCATATTTTGCGCGGAATAATGCAAAAGAAAACTGCATGAAAACTCGAAAACACGAGTTTTCTCAGACATAAGACTAATTCAGATCGATTTATCGCCCCCGAAACCTACTGTATACTGAATTTCATGAAAATCATTGGAGCCGTTTCCGAGATTCAGATTATATATGTAAAAGAATTGCTCGTTTAAAGATATAGGATAAAAGTCAAAGTTTATGAGTACGTACGGATGTTTGTTACTCTTTCATGCCAGAACGGCTGAACGGATCCGGTTGATATTTGGCACAGAGATAGATTAAAGTCTCATATAACACATAGGCTACTTTTTATTCCGGAAAAGTATACGATTCCCGAGGGATAGTTTTTTTTGTTTTGTTTCTTTGCTAGTTATTTTATAAATTTTAAGACCGGAATACTTAAAATTTAATTTGATAGTATAGTTAATACAAAGAAATATTTTCTGGATTTCATCTTCTTTCAACATTCTGATCTCTCGCTTTGCATTTACAGTTTGTGAGAATGATTAACTCATTCGTTGAACCTACTGTTGTTCTGTTTGGGACTTACGGAGATGCTTAATAACTAATAATCTTCCTTAGTAAAATATTGTAAAAAAATAACGTATTCAATAGTTCCTGAGTCTTGCAAAAATGAGACAATATATTGCTAGTATGTTATACATAGGTAATGAGGTATATCGATAACTTCAATGTTTTACTAATCTGCAGTCATTTACTATCATGGCGGCCTATCTCGCTGAGACTGAGAAGATCAGACGCAGGATCTACGCGACACGTTCTATACCTCGGCACTGAAGTCGAAGTAGACACTGCAAGCCTCCCAAACTCCAACACCCTCTTACTACTGAGCTAGTTACTTTTTATCAGAAAACTAAACAAACAACGAATGTTAGGAATTTAGTACACTTCCACTAATTTACATACTTTTTAGGCTACTATAATTAAGTTTTTATTATAATTAATACGTTTGACGGTTTCTTAGAAACTAAATCTTAATGAATATGCCCTACTTTCGGAGTTATTCATGTTAATTACCGAAAAACACTTGTTTAAATCGCACCATTTATATATATTCTATATTTTCAAGTTTTAGGTTTTCAGAAATTTGACTTCGGCGAAAAAAAAATAGTACAATTACTTTGTTTTTATATATAATTTTAAACGAAATATCGATAACCTACATTTCTTATAACAGCTTTGCTACGTAACGAGCATGTCAAAATTAATTACCGAATACGTGAGCTCATATCACAACAAGCTCAGCACTGCACGCTTTACACTGCACAATATGTAATTACGAAATCAATCAAAGTCCTAACCGTTGACGGAATTATCCAATTAGCAGATTCATCTGCGTACTCGATGTACAGATTCAACTCAGAATTTTATTATGCGTGTAGACCAGTAAGTCGGTCTCGTTTTCCTCAGAGCCTAACTGCACCTAATATTAAGTTTTGAGTAAACTAAATATAACTAGAAAAAATAGTATTATTTAGTACTAAAAATCCCAAATTAGTTGGACGCGGTACAGAGACAGTCTGTAGTGAAGATAGGCCAGGCCTCTTCTTGTCATAGAAGAGATAAAAAGATATCTAAGGGGTAAAGAATTTGAGTACAGACAAAAACTACTACATACATGGATATTTCCAATTTGCGTGATAATAGTTAGGTACTTAAATCTTAGATTGAAATAAAAAATGAGGTCAAATAAACAATTTCCATGAGATAGGATAAAAAGTTCTCTGAAAATCCTAAGTCTCGAGTTTTTCTAGTATAAAACATAAAGATACCTATATAAAATACTTTTATAATTTTATTACTTTCTTAGAACCGCCGCTCAGAAAATCCGTGTTTTGAGTCAATTCTACAATACCGCGTCTTTGTAAGCATACGATAAAGTAAATGAAACAGTAGACATACATTTTAACTCAATCAGCACATGTATAAGTTTCTATATGATAAGTTAGTATTGGCATAGTATAAAGCACATTCTATGTTCAAAATTTAAATATATTATGGTTGTGCATATATTTGTAATAGATGGCATTGGGGGTCTTCTAAAACGCGCTATCGTTTGATTTAGATGATTTGTATAAATGGTGGTGAACAAAAAAAAAATTAACCACAATCCAATCACTGGAGTTTCATTATAAACCCACAGGGAACGCTACTCCCAAGCACAACATTGGATTGTGATGTTCTCTCCTAGCCGATTCCGGCCACGGCGGCCAATCTCAATGAGATTAGCCAACTGCGCAGGAAATATTATAGTGCACAAGTGTACGCGCAGAAACAAGCGCACTCTCTATTCCTATCACTCATACTCCGGTGGGACGACCACTCGACACGACCGGTGAGAGTTAAGGCGCAGGACAAGTAGGTTGGATTGTACAATGTACAGCACTTATAGAAGCTCAGTAGTGAAACAAATAATCAATAATCAACAATAATATAATGATCAAACATTATTCTGTGCAATATTGGAATAGTTACTTTTTAATCGCCATTACCTTGATTATCATAATTTATATAAATTATAGATATTTTATAAAAAAAGGGCTGAATACATAGATATTTATATAATTAATTATCATTTGTGAATCGTTATTATTGATTTTATTTTTATTAATTATTATGTTTTTAAAATCTTCATATTTGTGAAAATGGACACAAGAATATGCGAGCGAGCATTACGAGTATGACGTACAAATATAAAACAACGATAATTTACTTAAAATTACCTCTTGACAGTATCATTGCTACGGGAATTACACGAAATATAAATATTAAAATATTTTCAAATACTACATATCAATTCTGTTGATTTATCTGTTGTTATAACGATTTAAAAAATATAAAAAAAAATATTTTAATTCAGTAGAAAACTACGAGCAGGTAGCAGTGTGTCACCGTTTTTATTTTTGCTTTTGCTAGTTTTTAAAAGTAATAAACGGATGGAGTGGAAATAAATGATTTAATTATAAATTAGTGAATTACCCTTTTTTTGCTCGGGCGCGTCTCTAAATGCCTTATGTATTTATAATATTAATAGCAACTTAAATGCCTCACAAGTCACAGTAGCTTATGTATTATTTCAGTCTATATACATTATACATATGTATATTGTATATACTAAATTTCATCAAAAATCGTCCAGCTTTTTCCGTAGTTACATTAGTAATGTGATACTATTATATTATATACTATTCCGTAGTTACATTAGTGATGGACATTTTCAATCTTTTAGTAGATGAAGAACAATTCAATTCTTTAGTATAATAGCTTTAATGCGTGCCAGCTGGGCACAAATTATTTCGCCAATGTCACGTTGAATGGAGGAAGCAGGTTCGTATATTGAATCAAAAATGTTGACTTGACCTTGATTTATGGCCTCGAGATCGACTTTCACATTGACTCTATAGGAAATACCTATACCCTAGTTAAAACATAGCAAGTTTTTTTTTATTATTGACTACACAAATTAATGATATTACTCATTGGTACCTATTTACCATTTAGTGTATTTTCATTTCGTGGTGTAAAAATGGCGAGCTTTCACATTTTACATGATCTAAGCCACATATAGAATAATTGAATAAGTAAATAAAGTTGTTAAAACGTAAAAATAATAACCGAGGCTTTATTTTAATAGAGTTATTGGACCCTCGTCCCGTGCATCGGCCCGGAAAAAGGAAAAAACGTGTATATCTTTATCCGGCTTTGTTATTGTTTTACGTACCACTACATTTCCCATTGAACAATGGGAAATATAGTCGTACGTAAAACAAAATTCTTATTATCGATATCTTTTAGAACTCCAAATGTATTACTTAATACAACAAAATCATAAATAGATCGTTTCTATGCAGTCTTCCCCTATTTACCAGTGAATTAAAATTAGTTTAAACGGTGTGAGGGTTGCAATAATAAATAAATTCATCAGAATTGAATCATTTTATTGTATTCTTCTTAAAATTAACGAATTAAAATATGTTATGTTTTGGGTTTATACTTAAATTATAATACATATTTGTTTTAATAATTGTAGATGATATAGTATATGGGGAAACTTTATGTATATTGTATAACCTTTGTAGACAACACTTCAGAGCAAAGTGTCGCCATGATCATTTGACAAGAGAAGATCGTACTTATAAATAAAATTAAAATGACTGTCTGTGATAATAGAATAGAATTTAGTACTGCTAATTTGGGTCAACTGTTCTTGTTCGTTAGATGATACAAATAAAGTTTTTTTTTATTAACAATACCCATTGTTAATAAAAAAAAAACTTAATGACTATTTCAATGAGATTTTTCAATAAATATTTAATGTACAGATTCGACTCTGTTAGAATTTTTTTATATGTATAGATAAAATACATTGACAGAACATACACTTCATTAATATATAAGAACATTTTTGTTCGCTTTATAATACTTCCTGCTTCGTACGCGACAAAGGCATCTTTAGATTTCCTTCTAATTTAATTATTCAGGTCATTAATTGAGTTCCGCTTCACTACGCGGGTGACTCAATTTGTAAAGTTAATTTCTATTAAAATGTATTAAGAGATACCGGAAGTTGTTTTAATTTTTCAATTTTCGCTGAGATTTTCTAAGTTTTTCTCATTTTGGTTGAGAAATTTTTTCAGAGATTATTTATGTGTTGTTTTAAATCTATATTAAATTCTTATAAATTTAAATACAATACGTTTAGCTCACCCTACTTGTTGCCGCGGGTTCGAGTCCCGCGGGGGGTGTTCATTTGTGTGATAAGCACATATGTTTGTACTCCATTTATGGGTGTTTATATTCATAATATATATGTATTTAAAGTTATATACGTGCAGTGTATCAATTATATGGTAACACATAACACAAGCCTCGTAGCTTACATAAATTGTCAGTTTAATTAGCACAACCGTCGAGCTGGTAATCGTCGATTCGATTCCCGAACACCGGATAATTTTTTCACTAATCACCTTATTATTTAACACGGAAATAAAAATAAAGCATTTGTTAAATAAAACTTCATCCTCATTTAAAAATTCGAAAGCTTGTAAGTGTGTTTCTTACTTCTTCATCGCGGTATACAGATTTCACATTCGAAATTGAGACAGTCTGTACGCTGAATTAACATATTTTTGTCGACAACTACGACTAATATTAACCTTTAGTAAAGCCATGGACGAAAACTAATATTAAAGTATTAAATGTTCAAGATACCATGTTAGTCACTCAATGTGGCCATTTATAAATAGAAATCTTGTTAAAATTCTTCGCTGATGCACGATATCTTCACGTCGTGTCCTGTAATCTTTTAACTTCTTGGTACTTAATGATTTAATGTTAGAATAAAGACTTATTATTGTTCTATAAGCGCTTATTTTAAAATTTTAATTATTTATTTTCGACAAACAAATACAAATCTATACCACGGGAAACGTTCATTTTTCCGGGATAAAAAGTTGCCTATTTGTTATTCAGATGTAACTATGTTATCGTAAAGTTTTATTAAAACCCAATAATTAGTTTTTGTGCACTAAGCTGTATAAGTTACTATAGTTTTTAACTATCCCACGGGAACTCTTTAATTTCCCGAGATAAAAAGTATCTAAAATGATGACCGGGGATAAAAGGTACCACCAAGCAAAATTTTATTTAAATCGGTCCAATAGTATCGGAGATTAACCCGTACAATCAGACAAACAGAAAGAGAAACAAAAAATTTGACAAAAATCTGGATTTGTTCTATTTCTCTTCTTACATCCCCCTGGCTCGGTTTTTAGCATTTTTTTCTATGTACACACATTCGACATATACAGTTTTATTATAATATAATTTAATTATAATTATGTATAGATTACCATAAGTGATTTACGGTTGTTACAGGGGTAGACGTCGGTTTAGTTTTCGTCGTACTCGAGAAACCGCCTGTGGGTGTCGCCAATGCACTGTTACAATCTAATCGCAAGACATTCTACATTATGCCATAAATATAACATACCATATTTATACCATTCACCAGAACAAAATTTGCACATAATCTTTTCGTACATAGGTAGTGTAGTGTGTAGTGATTATAATTCTCGCTTTAACCATAAAGATAATGAACTTTCTAGATATTAGTAAATTTCAAGAAATAAATTAATAAAATAGTCGAACAATTTTCATATTATATGTGCTTTATCAATATTTTTGCTTAATTTAGCCTAATGTTATCTACTTTTGTGTTTCTTATTTGTGGAAACTTAATTGGTAAATTATGTATGTATTTTTTATTGTGTTTGTTTCCCTAAAAAAAATGGGCGCGTGTAACCTTTACGCGCGGTTTAAGTTTAAACTTCTTTGGCAAATATCGCAATTAAATTAAAACAAATCAATAATTAAATAAGGCATATTAGGCATATTACAATCATATATTTATTGAAAGTCATATACGGATAGAACACAATACAACACATGCACATTCATCCCACCGTAATAAATATTCGTTTTTATAAGTAATAAGTTTAATTTTTTTTTCCTGCGCGTTTTTTGTAATGTATTCTATCTCATTTTCTCGCCGACTTAATCCTATTTATATGCTTGTCTCTTTTTAGAGTTGCATTTCCGTTTTATCGAGTTTCAAATCACAACGATTCTAAAGAACTAACTTCAATAATTAAAATACTGTTGCATCCCCTAATAATATATATATATTTTTAAAAATCTTGACGTATTCTTCTTCTAGTGGCTAGCATGTACGGCTGCATATCAGAAGCTATATTTTCTAGTAAAAATGTCTAAGTAGCAAAGAAACTGTTGGTTGTGATGCCTTATTTTTGAAACTCTCACTATGATGACTCTCTCTCTCTCTCTCACTGATAATCTCACTATGACTATGCAAATCAGTCAGTCAAGACATTATTACTTAATTTAGAAGTATAATAATAATAAATAATGCCCTCCCGAGCGATTTCAGCCACAGTGACTAATCTCATTGAGACTAGCCATCTGCGCAGGAGATATATATACCTATAGGTACACAAGTGACGGCTTTACGTGCTCTCCGAGGCACGAAGGTGCAACATCGCTAACTTCCCAACTCCGGGCTGCTGCTGAGGCTTGCAAAACAGGAAGAATCAATAACCAAACTTGATGTGCAGCTGTACATACTAGCCACTACACCACCGACGCAGTTAAAGAAGTATAGTACCTATTGTAAAAAGTAAATACTTATGTAAGGTTCGCGTACGATTTCAATTTTCATTGAATATGTATTTTTAAGAATTGCTTTTCTATCATCCAAATGTGATAAACAATATTTTTAACAAATTGATAACTGAAACCCAACGAATAGCCGACAGTTGAAGATAATAAAGTCTTGGATTGCTTTTGTCTGGACGGTCTTTAATAAAATGAAGCCTAGTCAGATGACTCTTTGGCAAATGTTCTGAGAATAAATTACGTCGAAAACTTTTAATATTAATAAAAATAGTATTTATCTAATATTTTAAAGCAAAATCGTCGTTTTGCATGAAAAATATATATCTGTACATAATGTAATGTATGAAATAGTTTTGAAATATAAAATTATCGAAAATATTGTGTTTGGTATCATTTAGTGGAAATTCTATATTGTTGATTTAACAATGGAATATTTTATTTTAATGAAGCATCACATCGGGGCTTAAATTTAAATCATAACCACAAATAGTAACAGATATCGTCGTGAAGAAGAAAATATAATTAAGTGAATATTTTGAAAGTGAACTAAATTAATGGTTTTTAATTTCTTTGCCGAGGCGCCTTTCGCGGGAACGGAACGGCTTTCATTAATAAAGATCGATTTCAAATATGTTTTTATAATACACATATTTTTTTTTATATAAATAAATATTTTTTGACATATGTAATCCTGAAAACTACTGCTTGAACAAAACTACGAGCCAAACTAAGGTTTCTATATTTTAAAAACTGATAAATCATTCTAAAGAGTTCCTAAGCTAACCAGTCCCAGAAATAATAACTATATCGCAAATTTTATATATACCTAATGTCATATTGAACAAAACCTCATAAAACAGTGAAATTTGCTAGAATCTAGAAATATTCTGGTATATACTTTTAATATAGGACAGGCGGCTCGCAACCGCAATATCCTGATGGAATTGTATTCTTACGGCTTAGCGGCTATTCAGGCTCGGCCCCGCCCGAGACTTTATTCAGCTTACGTCGATGTATTTGCGTATATGTCCATGTCACCCAACCAGGGTGGACCCTCTCTCCACGCGTGCCCACCCCCGCCTCGACGAACCACTGTCATCTCACTTGATTGATACTCTTTATGAAAGCCCATATTTTCTGACCATATCATTCAGCTTCAACTCAGCACAATAAAACAAAGAATTTGAAATAAGTAAGTTTATTCATCACAAATTTAATTATATTTAACTTTCACATTATGACAATTGAATATTTACAGGATATGTACATTTTTACAATAATAATTTTAAAGTATAAACTATTCGCCTGGCGATACGCTACCTAAATAGTAATAAATTCATCGTTACAACCCTAGGCCAAAAACCGTTTCGTTCGAACACTGCACATACAATTAGATTAATGAACAAAGTCCTACCAGGAACTTTTACTCGTATACTCAGGTCCACACATTACATTGATTTTTAGTAAACATAAACTTTATGGTAAAACTTATCGTAAAACCGACAAGTGAGGAGACAGGGCTCGTGTCCCTCAGCTGTCGGGTAGAGTCATGCAATTAAACCAGTCTTAGTTTTAACCTAGTCTATAGAAACGATCATAGTGTCCTCGTCAAGTATGATAGTAGGGTCGCGGCTGTGACGCGAGGCCTGCACTCAGAGACGTGAGTGGGAGAGGCCATTTGGAGCTATTAGTGGCGTGAGACCTGGACGGGATTCCAAATTGAGGGCCTCACTGGCTGCCGCCGAACGAGATGTCAGAGCTGTGGACGCTTCTGATCTAGACCCACAAGCGTCCTGTCGTCTTGGGCCCGTCAACCCTCGGACTTCTGCCAGAGCTCGTGACTGCGATCGCGCCGCGCTACCACCCTTTTTTCTTGGTATCACACTGTTTTCTACATGCAATGTTGCGTTTACATCTTTCCCAGCAGCACACGTGCAGGCTTTCAGGAAACTCTTTTTAAAATTGTCTGATAAAAATGCATAGAGAATAGGATTCATTGCGGAATTACTGTAGCTGAAGCAGGCTGCGACGAGGAAAACGGTAATAGTGATGCGACTAGCGCACTCAGTTGGCGGGGAGTATATCAGTGCAACTTGGAAAGCCCAGTAAGGTAGCCAACATAGCACATACACAGCTATCACAGTGAGCACTAATTTGGTCACTTTTCTGTGTGAGCGTTTCTTCTCCTTTGATTTATTTTTTGGCCCAACAGTCTTTAATTTTCTAATTACAAGACAGTAGAAGACAAAAATAAGGGTTAATGGCGCCGCGAACCCTAGGGCAAAGGAATATAATGTGAACGAAGTTTGCCCTTTATTGAACTCTCGTTCCGGCCATACTATGTTACAAGATAGGCTATTTTCGTTTTCTATCAATGTCGTATACATGAAGATCGGTGTCATGACTAGAGCGGAGGCGGTCCACGCGGCTGCCGACACAATGCGAGACACAAACGGGGTCCTAAGTCGAGGCGCTGCTATTGGATGACATACTGCTATGTACCTGTCAGCACTCATGATGCAGAGGAAAATACTACTTGTAAACTGATTTATGCCAGTAGATATCATGTAAGCCTTGCACATAAACCTTCCAAACGGCCAAGAACGTAAGGACATTGTCACAATTAAAAACGGTATTCCTATAAGAAAACATTCGTCTGCGATAGCTAAGTTCACTATGTACATATTAGTCACTGTTTGCATTTTCGAATACCGTAGAACGACGTATATGACCAGGGTGTTGCCGAGCAGCCCGATAACACAGACCAGGGCGTACAGGATCTGGGTGATGACGTAGACCACGGGTAAGTTGACGTTGGGACAGTTCTCGTAGGTCTCGTTAAACGTTCCATTGTGGTCGAACGAATAATTATCATGTCCATACATTTCTACGTCTTCTAACTCCATGGTGCTGGGAACTTTAAATTTTATTTGTCTTGTGTTTTTTCAGGAACAATCTTTTACCTGAAATCAAAAAGAATTTATTAGAACCGTGAAAGTTTACAGTACAATAAGTTTTCAATACAATAAGTTTTCGTTTTGTCAAATTTCGTGTAATAAAATATTTTCATCTTTGTTAAAGTTTCAAAAAAACTTAAAATTAAAATTTATATAATCAATGTCATCTTTATATACATATTAGCAGAACCCGGCTTTGCTCGTGCTAAAACTACAAAAAATAAAACTCTAAAATGGTAGGTTTCACGAAAACTTTTATCCCATTTCAAAAAAATACTAAAACACGTGCTTATTTAATTGTATTGAAGAGAATTAATACCAAGTTTCAAGTAATTTTGATCATAAAGTATGGTTGTATTATAACTTGTTTTCCCTTGGAAATGACATAATCTCCTGTGGTAAAAAGTAGCCTTTCCAGCCCACCAACTATCTCCACACAAAAAATCACGCCAATCCGTTTCGACGTGAAAGAAGGACAAATACACTTTCACATTTATAATATTAAGTATGGATAATAGATATGGATTTAGGTTAATCAATCAATACTAAGAAGTCTCACGCTGTAACTAGTCCTAGTTAGCTATGATAATTCACATTTATTTACATTCTTAATTTTGATTATACTCATAGTTATGGAAATTTTATGTCAATCAACTTTAATTGTTACAAAGAAACTATGTTTCATGGCATTTGTAATAAAGAAATGCCAGAGACGAATATTGAACATGAAAATGTTTTAATAAAATAATAATTATAATACTTCAGACACACGAGATCACTCAAATGAGATTGAGCTAGTCGATATCTACTTTCTAGCTTTTCTAGTGACTGTTTATATACAACTTATACTTTAGATTTTTTCAATTTTTTTTAAATTTGTACACGCTCTATAATGGAAAACTTAACATAAACTTATTTTTTGTTTTAGAACCTAATCTTTATAAACCAATAGGTCTCCATGACACTGTAGTAACTGCAAATTTGGCATCCCAGGCTCCCCTACTATAAGAAGAAATGGCGATAGAAACTCAAGGGGAACATGTTATATACATCATTTATAACTTTGTAATCTATTATCTACATATTCAAAAATACCACTAATTTGCCCTCTGGCGGAACCCATGAGACGTAATATGTGCATACTATCCAGCTACTAGCAATAATTTAAATATTTAATTTAAGCAGGTTTCATACCCACACTCTCCGGGTGAGGGAGAGCATAGAAGTTACTCCAATATCCTTATCCTTTATACTTACTACGTTAGCATCTTGGAATGTAATAAAGAGCTATCTAACTAATATAAGTATAGAAACTATTTGAAGACCCACCTCTAAAGTTAAATTTGAAAGTTTGTAAGAATGTTTGCGTTTGCGTGTATGTGTGCTTATTACTTCTTGAAGTTTTAAACGGCTCAACAGATTTGAGTGAAATTCAGAATGGATATAGTTTAAATCCTGGACTCACTCGGTTGTTTATATCGTCATACATGGATATGTATTAAGAAGATCCTGACGAGAAAAAATAGTATCTACATATATATACACACACACATAGATAGGTAAATTCTATTCATATATGTTTCCCTCAAATTATCAATAATGATTAATTATATATGGTTGAATTTCGACTATAGGCGAACTCTAGATATTATAAAACTTAAAAACTTACATATTGTGTACGATTATCGCCAAAAGTGTTCGCGGCATTTCAGCGTCGTGTATCTGTAATAGAAAAATATAAAAATCAATTTAAATGAATCTTATATCTATTATACTTAACAAAATTGAAGTCTGTGATTTCAAAACAGACACCCCAAGTTGACGTGCATTCAGCCCTTTTAACGTCCCATTGTTGGACATGGGCCTCTCTTCAATACGAGGGGATTGATGTCATCTAATTCTTTGCATAGTCAATATTTTCTGTCTGTCTGTTTGTTTATCTGTCTGTTTGTAGCATCTTATATTGGGAATAATTGAGCTGACATTAATTACGTATACTTTGTTACTTGGGGATAGGGTGCTCAGACGAAAGATAACATAGTTTTCATCATCATAACACGCAATGGGATATCGCACGCCTTTTTAATAATATCCCCCTGACTGATTTCGGTCACGGCATCGGTAAATCTTACCGAGGCTAGCCAGATGCGCAGGAGATATTATAGTGCACAAGTGCTCGCGCAGACCTAATTGCACTCTCTATTTCTGACACTCAAAGTCCGATGGGACGATACTTTGACACGACAGGTGAAAGTTAAGACGCTGGACCAACGGATTTACGTGCTCACCGAAGGACGGTACTGCAGCACCCCTAACTCCGGGCTACTAAGAAAAATATCTTAACAGAAGCACTCAGTAATTAAACTTGGCCGGAACCGGGACTCGAACCCAGGACCTCCGAATCTACAGCCGTACATGCTAGCCTTATTAATAATTCTTATACAATATGAGCCATTCAGTGTCAATTTTGGACATCATGAAAAACTAGCGTCATATCTTTACCGGCTTTACGCAGCTATTTTTCTATTTGTATACATAAAATACCTATATTGCTTACTATATTTTTGAGAATCTTTTTTAGGCTTTTGGGGTTGAAAAATATTTAATCCTTTTTTAATGTTTACCTGTGTCATTATATGTAAACTGTCAAAACAGATCTTCAGATCCGGTCGTTTGATCCCCAAAAATTAGCCTCGGAGATAATACATGACATATGACGCATGAGATTCTATTACTTATTGGAATTTCACAAATGAGATGTAGAAAGCAAGCTCTAAAGAAATAAATTCATTAATAGATTTACGCGAATATTTGATATTTTAAATAAAACTATCTTTTCGGATTTTTCGCGGATTTATTTCGATTTTATGATCCGAAGTTTCGAATGCTTTACAGCAATCATGGTCACGGGAGAGAGTGAGTCTTTCGAAATGATAGTTTTATTAGAAATGAATTCAATTTCATATAACAAGATGAAAGTTTAATTATATCTCTACCTAGCCCAAATTACGAATACATTAGCTATGTTGTTTGAAACACAATATTTATAGCAAAGTCAAACTGGCTTTAAAATATCGCTGTCATTGCGTAAATCTGATTGCTAATAGTATTGGCGGTGGCGTTGTTTACACTAGCATGATCTGTGGGCGTGCGAAATTAGAATGTTTACATACGCCTTGTGGCGCCGACGTTGTGGTGGCGACCGCAAGCGCAAGATTTCAACACCTTAACAATTCATAGCATTAATGCCATACACACTGTTGAATGGTGTGGATTTTTCACGTTTTTTAATGTCAGACCCGTACACCTTATTCGTAAAAAAGGAAATCAATTCATATGCACATATTATATTTCCTTTCTTTGGTTATTTAACTTTACTAATCTTATTGAAAGCTAAGAGCAGTATTTCCAATGATGCTTCAATCCCGATAAGTCGTATCGTAATAAACGACTAAGATCTTAGTTGAGATTGTTGTACAAATAATAATAATTAATATAATTATAATTGTTCTTCTTGGTTTGAAAGGTAAATTAGTCGGGAGTGTTATTGGCTATATTTGATGAAAATTGGTCTAAAATGGTCGAAGGTTTTTTTTTAACATAATATCATTGTTGAGCACAATCGTCCCTTTAATGCGAGGTTGTTAAGCCTTAGTCCATAGCCCTGGCCAAATGCTATTTGGCCATCGTTCGATACGTAGCCAGATCCTTCCAAATATACAGATTCTCTTATGATTACGAAATAAAAGACATTAAATTTATTTATTTAAACATAAATCCGTGTAATAATTATAATTGAACTAGCGGCTCACCCTCGCTTCGCTCGGGTTCGTCGCTAGGTACGTTTTAAATAGAGATAAATAGTTATTAGCCAGCGCTAGCCATATATTTTTTTTCGTAAATTTTTCTGATGTTTTAACACTTATTATCCTATTCCGGACTAAGAGAAATCCAAAAATTGAAATATCATAAAAATTGGTCTAGCCGTTCTTGAGTTTTATGTCACGTCACTCGGGAACGCAATCGAACGGGATAAAAAGTATCCCATGTCCGTCTCCTGGTTCTAAGCTACTTCCCCACCAATTTTCAGCCAAATCGGTTCATCCGTTGTTGAGTTATAAATAGTGTAACTAACACGACTTTCTTTTATATATATAGATAAAGCTAGATGGTAAGCTCTAAATCTTCTAAATCCAATCTCAAGATGTTAAGGTGATGAATCTGTTATGAGAAATAATTTGGGAACTGAAATATTTAACACAACCGTTAAGTACTTAGAAGTACTATAATGTAGAGTGATGAAACTTTAATGGATTTATCGTGAAAGATAAACATTTAACCCTTAAACGATTATATATCTACGATAAGCTTAAACTGTTCTCGTGTATCTAATTAATGTACGGTAATTTCACATGTAATGGGGCGAAGGTGAATATCTGCGTCTAAACCAAAGGTTACAAGTTTGAATCCTGTTCGCGACATATATTAGATCGATTTAGCACTTTGTATATAATTTAAATATAATATATTAAGTAGTCGTAGTAGTCGTAGTAGAATCGTAATTAATGAACTATTTGCAATCGCACTATGATTACTAGGACCTATTTTAAAAAAAACTTTAGAAAAGGACAGTTCAGATAAAACATAGATCAGACAAACAAAGATAGATCAGTTTTTTTTTGTAAATGAAAAAAAAAACTAAATTCAGGAATTGATTTTATCTGAAATAGAAAGTATATAAGAAATGAAAATTTATTCAAATAGACTTATTATAAGCACTTTTAAATTATACCTATATATATATATATATATATATATATATATATATATATATATATATATATATATATATATGAATTTATGAAATTCTCAAACTATTCGGAAACGAAAACTTCATTACTGTAAAACGACTTCCCGGTCACATACCTATGCAAAATACTATTCTAAAAACAAAATACTACAAGAACAAAAGCAGATAATAGGCGTTAAACTTAAAGCATATCTTGCGTAACAACAATGCTTTTCTTGGTTGCGAGAAGAATGAACCAACAAACACCAACACATTTTTTATATATTCGCAT
The DNA here is from genome assembly GCA_951806755.1 of Brenthis hecate. Classification (NCBI taxonomy): domain Eukaryota; kingdom Metazoa; phylum Arthropoda; class Insecta; order Lepidoptera; family Nymphalidae; genus Brenthis; species Brenthis hecate. The sequence goes on from OX638281.1 coordinate 269,304, forward strand.
TTTAACAAATAAAAAAGTTACATCGATTTTAAAGTTAAAACAAAATTCAATATCGAATAATTTAGTAATAATAATAGTATCTACTTTATTCGATAATAAAAAAATTACAATGTAGAAATTTTAATTGAATGTGTGTCAGTATGTCAGTTCGAAGTTCTTAGAGTTCTAGAGTAAAGTGGTAGCTTCTCGGACATTAGTTCTGCTGAGAAGAGCCAGCGAGAAACTCAACAGTTGCTCTAGTAAAAGTAATATTTGTTTATAATTATGTACTTATTCTACGCGAATATCAATTAAAATATAATTATTTCATCCTTAGGGTATTCTCCTTATTTATATTGAAACAATTTCGTCATATAAATAAACATACAAATATACTTATATATTATAATCTTTTTAAAAATTAAAAATCTATTAGCAAAAGTTGCCTACCGTACATATCAATCACATACACACAATGTATTAATAAAGCTCTCATCTCATCGTCATTAAAATGAATGCTACTCGTAAATATACCTCGTGTTTTCGTGTAACTGATGATCCGGCGCTTACGGCCGTTGATTATTATTTGGGACTATTTTGGTATACATTGTTTAGAATACCTGTAATAACGAGTGAACAACACAGCTGTATCATATGGCACATAAAATATTAAAATTACAATAAATAAATCAATAAAACATTTTTTTTATATTTAATGATTTGTATTTTTACTAAACGTCACATGTCTATCAGTCACATCAGTCACATCAGTTCGGAAAAAATCGTTTAAGATGACTTCATTTTTTCACTGGAAAGTTAAAGGGTATATATATATATATATATATATATATATTCATATTTTTCTATAAACTATAAATAAGGTTCGAGTTTTTAATAGATAGTTTACAATTAACTTATTCTCATTCTGTCTAAATGTAATTAACACCCAAAAATTTACACTTACTATCAATATTTTATCACCCGAATATATATATATATATATATATATATATATATATATATATATATATATATATATTGATAGTAAGTGTAAATTTTTGGGTGTTAATTACATTTACAAAAAATCCCAAAACAAGAGCAAGAGACAGAATGAGAATAAGTTAATTGTTAACTATCTATTAAAAACTCGAACCTTATTTATAGTTTATAGAAAAATATGAATAAAAATCTAGTGTATTACAATAGTGTACGCGTATTATACAATATTGTTATTTCCACCGGATATTAAAATATGCTGATATACGTAGCTTTTGTTATGTTTAATTTGAAAGTAAAAATAGAATTAATATTACTTATAGGTACTGTAAAAACACTCTACAGCGAACTAAGTGTACACAAATTTATATTAGTCAATCTGTTAAAGCACTAAGGTAATTTATTTTCGTTTGAACAGATAATGAGAAACAAATAATCGTACCTGTTGTACAACCGCATGGCGCCGGAGATCTGAAACAACACAGAAAGCTTGAAATTAATTTGAGAAAATGTTCTTGAACGGCAGCTTGATAACATCGTTGCTAATTTAAAGTGATATCATTTTATTTTTTTAATTATGAAAATTTAATCTATACTACCATTGCCCGCGGCTCCGCCCGCGTTCAGATGACCAAAAACCTAATTCTTAGGTTTTACATATTAGTATACTCTTACAACGCAGTTTTTGTGTTTTTGTATTTTTTCTCAGAAATGAAATATTTTCCCGCGGTAAAAAGTAGCCTATATGTTGACCCGGATAACCAGCTATCATCATACCAAATTTCATCAAAATCTGTCCAGTGGTTTTCTCGTGATGCGGCAACAGACAGACAGAAAGACAGACACACAAAATTTCTAAAACTATAGATTCGGCCTCTGTATCGATAATAATGTCTATTTCAATTAGATTTCCCAAAAAATATTTAATGTACAGATTTGACTTAGTTAGAATTTTATTATATGTATAGATAGACTATTCTGTTAATTTTTATGTGTGTATGTTTTTTACATCTTCTCGTTGTACTGGCTAGACGAATTTGGATGAATTTAATACAGACAGATCTAGGAGCAATTCATAGGAATTAAAATTCTGAAATAATTCAGAGGACATAGGATTCTTATTAATAACATTTGCGAAAATATGCTACGTATGTAACATAAACATACTTATGATTTTATATACGTATCGTATTTTCGCAAATTTTATTAAGTACTAGCATTGCCCGCGGCTCCGCCCGCGTTCAGATGACCAAAAACCAAATTCTTAAGTTTTACATATTAGTATACTCTTACAATGTAGTTTTTGTATTTTTTCTCAGAAATGAGATATTTTCCCGTGGTAAAAAGTATTTTATATGTTGACCCGGATAACCAGCTATCACTATACTAAATTTTATGAAAATCTCTCCAGTGGATTTTCCGTAATGCGGGAACAGATAGACAGACAGACAAAAATTCTAAAAACCATAGATTCGGCCTCTATATCGATAATAATGTCTATTTCAATAAGATTTTCCAAAAAATATTTAATGTACAGATTCGTCTTAGTTACAATTTTATTATATGTATAGATAAAAGGTACCTATAGAGATATACTAGTATGTCACATATTTCTGTAGCTTTATACTTTGAGTTTAAAAACCACTTAAAATACATAGTAATTCTTCTGGGGCCAGCTATTTGGCTTACGACAACACAACTTTCGCAAACTAAAACTTAGCGTCTCCTTCTACAAACACCATTATTTTATACTCTGATTAGTAAGAGTAAATAGATAAAATTCAAATTATATTTTATACTAGCCACTCACCCACGCTTCGCTCGGGTTCGTCCCCAGGTGATTCTTTAGATTGACATAACTTTTTTATTTATGAACCGACTGAAATGAAACAAATACTAATGTTAAGTGAAGCAACCACAAGCTGTTGCTGAGAAACAAGCACATACACACAGACAAACAGACAAAGAAACAGATTCTGAAATTCATAGATTTGGGTTCTATTGCGTTAATAAAGTAGTTACCCCTAATAATAAATTTTCTCAAATTACTTCCATGTACAGACAGCGATCAGTTACACTTTTATTATACGTATAGATAACTACAGTATTAATTTTTTTTATTTTTGCCATGGCGTAAGTTGCAAATTGTTAATAAATTACAATGAATACATACGAGGGTAATTCTTGACATCTTTTATTATTATTGTTAGATCTTTTCTCTACCCTTGAAAGCTAGGTAAGAGGGAAGGATGATTAAGAAAAATATAACTGCTTTATTTCTAATAGGATTTTATAATTAACACTAAATTAATACCTTAAGTGCTTATTTAGTTAGCGCTTAGCTTTAGCGCAGTTAAACCTCTAACCTGATTTTTTTTAAATAAATCTTTTCGCGTACATTTAAGAAAGGAGAAAGTAGAAACAGATATTGTAGAAACTAAATTTGCTAATCATCAGCTCACTAAGAAATCAGCTTATGTATACAAAAAGGTGAAAAGTTTGATAAAAATATATTTGTTAAATAATTACGAAGTAAAAAAAATTCTAACTGACTGGCTTGAAAATTAAATTATAAAGAAACAGAGGCTTTTGGCGATCATATTATCTAAAAATCCACTCCAACATTTTAGGTACACAAACACACACACACGCACGCACACGCACACACACACACGCACAAGCACACGCACACGCACACACACACGCACACGCACACGCACACGCACACGCACACACACAAACTATTTTTGGTATTATTTAAATTTAAGTTTTATTAATACAAGACTATTAAATTGTAAGAAATTTTCTAACAAAGAGCGAGACATCCTGGCACAGATATATATGTATATTTACTTAAAAGAATGTCCCAACAACAGATTTATGATATTTATGTATTTGGAAAACTCTTGTTTATTAATAAAACATTTTTCTTTTCTCTTTCTTTTTTTCTTAAGAAAATATTATTCTCTCCTGATTTTGCTTCAAAGAAGTCAATTGATACTTTTCAATTAAAAAACCAATCAAAGGAAAACTTATATAATAAGTACTTAGCTGAAAGCCTCCAATTGATTAATATAATTGAAATAGGCTTTTATTACTTAGACTACTCCATATTCAGAAAGTTTAACTCATATTTCATCGCACAATTTACACAAAGCTCTTGTTATCTTAGACGTATACACAATACGGTTAGCAAACACTGTAACTGCAAACTACTCGTACGTAGCACTCTGTCCGGTTCATTCACATTTTGTTTAAACGCGAATTCCTAACTTACTTATTAAAAGTTGTCTAATTATATGACATTATGAAATTTATTTAATTATCATTGTATAACAATGTGGTATGGATTTAACTATCTCTATCTGATAATTTATGGGTCATGAGTTTGAATCCAGCATGAGACTTCACAGGTAATGTCCTATTTAGCTTGACAGAGATCATTCGTGAAAGTGAAGAAAAGTAAATGAGATTCACTAACAGAGTAAATTCGAAACGAAGAGAAATAAAATTAGTATATAAAAAAATAATAAATCCAACTGCGTAAAAAGATGGAACGAGTTGGAGATGTCATGTTTTACCCTCGATGCGAGTCTTGCTACGTGTATGGCTGTTTCCAACTGGTCTCAGTCTGCTCCGTACATTTTTCTACATAACAGCAAATTAACTAGAAATCAGTTATGAGGATATTAAAAATTACAATTTTGTCTTAAAATGCTCAAAAATATAAATATAATTCAAACCTGATTATATGCATCTATCTGCTTTATGGACTATACTATCTTATAGACTATAGAATAAGAAAATTTAAATGTTTTTAAATTTAAATGGTTAAAACAAAATAAAAATGATTTCAATTCAATTTTCTGCTTTATAGTTTCGAAACGTGCCAGAAGTTGTATTAAAATGACAAATTTAGTAGTCATCAATCATAACAAGTTTTTCCAGATATTATTTATAAATCTATACCTATACCTAATAAAATTCTAACTGAGTTGAATATGTACATTAAATATTTTTTGGAAAACGTTATTAAAATATTATCGATACTAAGGCCGTATCTATAGTTTTTAGAATTCTTGTCTGTCTGTCTGTCTGTCTGTCTGTCTGTCTGTCTGTCTGAGAACGCATCACGAGAAAAATATTGGATAGATTTTGATGAAGTTTGGTATGATGATAGCTGGTTATCCGGGTTAATATTTTTTACTGCAGGAAAATATCTCATCTCTGATAAATCTATACTAACCGTTAAAACGTAACTGGAGACAAACCCGAGCGAAGGTAAGTCGCTCGTTATTTATATTTCTATTCTTCAAAGATTGTAGAAGTACATCATATCTCAACCTCTCGAATAGTTGAATAGTTTTCGTTATAAGAAAGTACGAATGTCTATAAAATATTATACTTATATTACTTGGGATCGACCATCAATTTTCGTATTCACAGCTAGATCCAGTGCGGCAAACCTTAAATCTCTGTAGACTACATTTTTATGACAGCCTAATTCGTATGATCATATCGTCCTTTTTCTTTTGTAATTCAAATAGCAGTTTTGGGACGGCGAAAATTGAAGCCAAACACGTGTCGAACTTATCGGGTTCTATTATACTGTATGATAAATTGGATTACTATTATAAATAAGAAAGTTTGTTTATGAGATGCTTGTTATTGCTTCACGCCTAACTGAACTTTACGCCTAACTGAACGAAACTTAGTACACATCTGAGTACTAAATTCTATCTAGATGTCATAGTCTACTACAGTGTATGTACCACATACGAAATATAAATTAATTTTATATATAACTAGTGACTTGCCCTTGCTTCGCTCGGGTGCGTCCCTAGGCATGTGCACATAGCGTTGCTACAGTTTAATAGGAAGATCATTTTAAGACGAATAATTAGTTTTTAAGATTATTAAATAAAACTATCTTTTCGGATTATTTCGCGGATTTATTTTGATTTTTGGTTCCCGACGTTTCGAATGCTTTACAGCATCCATGGTCACGGGAGAGACTGAGGTGTTACATGTCTTGAAGGTATAGTAGTTATAGACATCCTACCCACAATTAATAAAATGAAAGTTGCACCAATTACATTACAATATTTTTTAACTTTAAACATTTTTATAATTTTATAATTTTAATTATAATTGAATATGGTAAATTATTTATTTAATTTTTGCTATTATTTTTATAATTATTACAATTTTAAAAATATTAATTAGTAATCTATATTTAGTGTTGCCATTATTATATTTATAACCATAAAGAAAAATATAAAATAGTATTAATAATTTAAGCCATATAATTGTTCTATGTGTAATTTAAAAAGTTAAAATTAATTAAGGATAATAATTTTAATTTAGTTTGCTATTATTTAAAAACAAATCACTAAGCAACACTATTAATATATACTTTTACAAATGAAAAATGAAAAATATTAATCTGATAAGCTGTCATTTTGATCTACACAGTATGAACTTACTACATCTGCCTGTCTGTTATGTTTATATTTATTATTTGATTTTATTATATTAATAACAGGATCCCATGACGATGGTAGTACCCAGCCATCTTCCCTATTCAAATTTGGATGTTTTTTAATTTCAATGGCTTCTCGAATCATTCTAGGGCGATATCGGTTTTCTTTCGCCAGGATTTGAGGTCTATCGAAACGAATATAATGGCTTGGGCGGTCCTGGCTATGTTTGCAGACAGCAGATGTTGTATTGCGACGGTGCTTCACATCAGCTATGTGTTCTTTGACCCGGGTTCTAATTATGGATCGCTTTGTTTGTCCAATGTAAGAGAGCCCACAATCACAATCAAGCTTGTAAACTCCTGCATCTTGTAGAGGGATGTGACACTTGACAGGTGGTAAGAACTGACTAATTTTCTTTGGCGGCTTGAAGTAAGTTTTAATTGAAGCTCGCTTTAGAATGTAGCCAATCTTGTCAGTGACTCCTTTCATGTATGGCAGGACTGCAAGGACGCGCTCGACTGTGGCTGGTTTCACTCGGTCACTTTTTCATTTGTAAAAGTATATATTAATAGTGTTGCTTAGTGATTTGTTTTTAAATAATAGCAAACTAAATTAAAATTATTATCCTTAATTAATTTTAACTTTTTAAATTACACATAGAACAATTATATGGCTTAAATTATTAATACTATTTTATATTTTTCTTTATGGTTATAAATATAATAATGGCAACACTAAATATAGATTACTAATTAATATTTTTAAAATTGTAATAATTATAAAAATAATAGCAAAAATTAAATAAATAATTTACCATATTCAATTATAATTAAAATTATAAAATTATAAAAATGTTTAAAGTTAAAAAATATTGTAATGTAATTGGTGCAACTTTCATTTTGTTAATTGTGGGTAGGATGTCTATAACTACTATACCTTCAAGACATGTAACACCTCAGTCTCTCCCGTGACCATGGATGCTGTAAAGCATTCGAAACGTCGGGAACCAAAAATCAAAATAAATCCGCGAAATAATCCGAAAAGATAGTTTTATTTAATAATGTCAAACATTCGCGTAAATCTAAGAAAATATTAGTTTTTAAGAGAAATAAAGCTCCCAGTCGATATGATTTTTTCCGACATCTTCAACAATCGTTGTCATATTTTAGACAATTTATACAAAACCTTAATAAATTATACACCTAAGCCTTTCTCGTAAATCACTCCATCTATTGATGAAAACCGTATGAAAATCCATTCGGTAGTTTTTGAGTTTATCGCGTTCACACAGATAGACAAACGCGGCAGGGGACTTTATTTTATAATATGTAGTAATAAAAAATTATTTTATCACCATTTACTAAGAATTTTGCATGTGAAACACTGATTACAATTTTCTACTGCTTACATTATGAATATACTATTAATGTTAGTGTTTCAGTTTGTTTGTCCTTTTAAGTTGCAATAAATGTATTTTTTTGCAAAGATATAATATTTCGAACTCAAGGAAGTAAGACTTACCAGCGTCTTCTCCAACAAAATGTTGGTATTCTAATTAAAAACCTTTTATTTAACGCTTTTGTCTTGTCTCTTTTTTATATCGTATTTCTGTATCACGTCCGGCTGGATTGCCAGACACTAACCAGCCCAACAAGGGGTACACTAGAAACAATAAGCAAACTACATTAACTTGACATGTAAAACTATCATCAACAGAGGTAACTCATTACATCAACTTTTACTTCAACCTTAACTTGACATTCTATATTCGTTATCGCTAATAGAAAACTATTAATGTATAGAAATGATATATCAAAGAATTAAGTCACGTTTTCAGAATATTTGCTAAGCTTAGATAAGCATTAGACACAAATCCTTGTCGATTATAGAAATATCTTTAGAAATTATGAATATAGTTCATTATCTGTGATGAAATCTTCAAAGATAAAATATATGTTTAAAAAAACTTAGAAATATTTTTTTAGTGAGCAACATTATTTATTTGGCTCTAAAATGTTAATAACACATCTACGACGTACGAGCGACTTATAGCTACGAGTATCTTGGTGAAGATGCGAGGGGAGCGGGTGCGAACATATTATCTAGACATCATGATGTATGAATGTTAATAAGAGTTTATTATTTTTGTCTCGTATTTTTACGATGTTGCCTCATAACACATTCGAGAGGAATCAAAAAAGTTGGTTTCTCCAAAATAAACATATTTTGTCAAACTAAAGAATATCTACATACCTATAAAAATATTTACATATGTAAGGCAGTTGTAGCCCAATGGTAACGCACTCGCTTGGAAAACCGAGAGAAGTGGGTTCAAATCACGGGTGTCGCACCTCTGATATTTTCATGTACAAATCATTTCCAACATGATTACCACTTACCTTACGGTAAAGGAGAACATCGTGAGGAAACCTGCATACCTAAGAGAATCTAGCAAGTTATCGAAAGACATATGAAGTCTGCCAACACGCACTTGGCCAGCGTGGTGAACTATGGCCTGATCCCCTCTTATTGATAGGAGGATCGTGCCCGGGAGAAGGACGCCAAAAAAGGGCTGAATATATACAATACAATTCAAAAAAATATCTATATAAAACGAGGCTTATTAAATTTCAAATAGAGAAGGACCTATTAAGTTAATATCGATTCAATTTCAAAACATAATGACATTTCAATTTCAAAACAGATTAGACAAGTAAAGCTAATTAAAGCGTGTCAAAATAACGTTCGTTGCTATAGCAACTTGAATGAGAGATAAAATTTGCCAAAAAGTGGTGCTATCTATACATCCATACTTCAATATTATAAATGTGAAAGTATGTTTAATTGTTTGTTTGTTTGTCTATCTTTCACGTTGAAACAGAGTGAGGGATTAGCGTGATTTTTTGTGTGGATATAGTGGGAGGTCTGGGGAGTGACATAGGCTACTTTTTGTATAAGAGGGTAAACTAGGCCATGAAAGTTGGTATGAAACCTACCTTTCTAGAATTTTTTAGTAGTTTTATCGCGAGCAAAGCCACAGGTTCCGTTAGTAAAATTATAAATCCAAAAGGTACATATTTGGGAAAGTCATTAGCTTATAATAGATACTAGTAAGAATATGGATATATTAGGTTACTACAGGCTATAAAATAAAGCACTATTATAGCGCAGATGTTCTCATAATAAGATTTTCTAATCGTATCTCCATTAATCCTTCGAGGGCTCGTGCGGATGTAATGACGTCATCTTTCAGATTGCAAATTACCATTTGACAGGTGACATGTGACGTTGACAGTTGTAACGACCTTACGTCATCAGTTCATTTGCTATGCAGATTTGATATGTGGGCCTTTAGACTGATTTATTGAGCATTATATAGAGCGTGTACTATAGAGATAATATACAACGTTGAAGTGCGAACGTTAGAATGTCTCCTACGATCCTGTCTAGTCTATAGCTTTGAAAATATTAAATCTTAGTTATTTACATTCACTTTCATCATCTTAATTTTTAAATAATAAAAAAAATTGCGCTTATGTTTTTGAGTTATCGGATATACTCGTATGTATAATGTATATTCGGTTTCAATTTTTATTAGTTTAGCGTTCGCGTTAATAGACACGATTCCTTTAACAAAATAAAAATTTAGTTGGACTGCAATTATTTAGATGTGACTAATTGTTGACATAAAGTTAGTATAGCTTGTACTGTATTTGTAGAAAAATACCGAGGGTGCTCTCCAGTTTTCAATACCAAAAAATTTAAGCAATGCGAGCTTTACAACTTGTCGACATTCATACAGGTAAAGTATTCAGATACATAAGTTTATCTGTATGAAACTACCAACCTGATATCAATTTTACTAATTTTATATTGTGTTACCTTATTAGAAAGCTATACTACTCGGAAAGTTTTAGCTAATAATATAACTAACCTTATACGTACTGAAAGAAATAACATAATAATAGTAATATCCTCTTGACCGATTTTAGCCGCGGTGGCCAAACTCTTTGAGACTAGCCATCTGCGCAGACGCATTCCCTATTTCTATCATACTCATACTCTGGTGGGACGAATATGTGACACGAGGCACGAGGGTGAAACACCGCCAACTTCTCAACTCCGGGCTGTTACTGAGAATTTCTTGACAGAAATACTCGATAAACTTGGTCCGACCTGAAACTCGAACCCAGGATCTTCGGATCGGTGGTCGTACATATTAGGCACTGGTCCACTGAGGAATAAAATAATGTTATAAACAAATATAACATTTGTAGGACCAATTCGTACTTTGTTGAACGGTGAATGTAAATCGGTAAAAAATAATTTAGAGAATCTTTATCTCCGTATTATACCTATGAAGAAAAATATTAAAGCAATTTGTGTTCATTCCCACTAAATTGACTATAAACCTTTTTTATTAGTTTACCAAAACAGCGGTTAGAGGCGACAGTCGGCGACCTCGGGAGTGCAGTTACACCCAGACTACGATTATTTATTACATATATAAAATTGAGACCCCTTTTCATTGTTATTTTAGAAAAGAATTTTGGATTTTCTTATGGTACTACTTCTTATTACTTCTTATTGGAAATTGATAGTTACGTGAAATAAATATACATTTTTATACGTAGAATGTTGGCTATTTTATTTTTAAAAAGATACCTTTTTCTACCGAATTGAGGTGTCATTTCGATACAATTTTAAAAACTAATTGTAAACGATTTTAGAATATTATCTTCGTCTAAGTCCTAGATTTTTGTACGTAAATAGTGTTCTATACGTCATATGAAATTAAAAGTTTTAAGTTTTAACTGAATAATTAATAAATTCATACAAAGCCCATATACATCACTAACTAGAAAGGAAAATCTTGACAGAATCGTAATCCTCATATACCGACATGAATAATAAGTTAAAAAGCAATGGAAATTTCCATACAACTTAATTAATTGTTAAAATATTTTTTTTAGACGTAACGAACTGGATTTTTTTTTTCTAACCAAAAATACAAAAGAACGATTGAAGTCGGGCCTAGTAGCTGTACGTTATTATGTTAATCCAAATATTAACTATTAATGTTAAATTTATAATATTGTATTGTTTAGAAAATACTACAATGGGAAGGGTCTTTATAAGAATGCCGGCATTTCTAAGTCAGAGACATTAAAAGATATGCACGTACTGAAGTGTATTATAAATCCGCTATCGACACTAATAATGATGTTTTAATACTTGTCGGGCTCTTGTCGAGGGTTGATATAACAACTATGACGACACGCTTGGCTCAGTTTGTAGTGACCCTAATTGCTATGCCAGAGATTGCGGGTTCGAGTCCCGGTTTATTTGTGATGAGCAACTATCTGGAAACCATAACACAAGCCTCGTAGCTTGCCATGGAATTAGATGGTGTTTTGTGTTAATGCCCCAATATATTTATATGTATATTTCAGTATAGGGTATACTAAAATAGATTCTGGATATTTTAACCTAGATTAGATCAAAAATTCAATCTTCAAGGACAACATTTTAACTCGGAGATTTTGTCATGTAATTACATTGAAGAAAGTTGGCCGACCTTTTTTAGGTAAAATTTCGAGCTTTACAACTTTTATATGAAAGATTTTTGGCGGCCAATCTCCATAAGACTAGTCAACTGTGCAGGAGATATTACAGTGCAGCGCGTGTGCGCGCTGACACAACGTGCATTCTCTATTCCTGTCACTCAAATTCCGATGGGACGATAATTCGACACGAGTGGTGAGAGATCAGGTTTTACGTGGTAAGACACTGGGGTGAAAGTTGAAACACTACCAACTTCCCAACTCCGAGATATTACTCTCCTAAAAAAAAGAAATACTGCCTACCTGAGACTCGAACCCAGGACTAACCTACGAGGCAGTTGTAAACTTCACGTAGTAAGCAGTGTAAGAACAGCATAGTCCTTCACCACTGCACTCTGAAACTATTTTCAATTGTTGCTTAAATAAAGACGAGTATTTCAAAATTGAACGTACATAGGTGTTTGAAAATTTCTACATTCAATAAGAATATGATTGTATCCTTTTCGCTTATTAGAAAAATAAAGTACGTTGCACGAAATTTGAGAGCAGAGTGAGACAAATGGGTTAAAATTGAAAAATCACTTGGTTCAATATCTGCAAAGTAATTCTATGTTATTTGAAAAGGATCATAATATTATATTTTTCATATACATATGAATTATTTTATACGTCACTTGTATAACTCACTTTGCTTTAGTGTCTCTACTCATAAGTATGTATCGTTCGATCAATTTAAGCAAAATGTTTAATAATTGCTTATTGTTAGTAATTTGGTTGCACTTATACCTCAATTATATATGTTAAACATTGTATTTTCATACTATTTTTCACAAATTTTTAATTATTTTTTTATTGAAAAATAGTACGAAAATATAATTAGATACATATGTTTCTATCTGCTCCGCTGATGTCACAATTTTAAAGTCAATTTGGTTGATTAAATATTGAACACAGCCATATAACCAATGACATACCGCTCTGACATCCCGCCATTTGCTTAGCTCTAATGACTTGAATTACATATATTGTAACAGTTGTTTCTTGTAAAAAACTCATTATAAATGATTTAAATGTTAGAAAAAGAAATTTGAAAAGCTGTATATGGTAGTTTCAAAGATTACTTGCTAGATTCATACTCAGAAACTACCCAGCTTATTACATTTCTTTACATATAATATACGTATGATATATTTGTATATGGTCACGGTTTCCACGGAAGTTGGACGTCAGGAACTTTTATCTTGCATGCTTTATCTTAAAGATAAGATGAAGTAAACTAACTAATTTACTTTGCTTTATCCACATAAGTTATGATATTTACATTGCACGTACGAGTATGCTTTATAATAGAAATGCTTTATACTCGTAATAGAAAAACTCAATATAATTATATTATTTAGTATTTTTATTAATTTCTATAGTACATACTACTTTGTAGGCTGAGCATTCTGATTTAATAAATATGAATAGAAAACCAACAAAAAAAATTTGCGGCCGCTTAACGGTTTTTCGAGTACACATACGATATTACGAAATACAAAATATACTAAGTAAATTTTAATGACGTTACAACCTCTCATTAAAATTTACTCAATATATTGCTTTATACAAAAATTTCCATTGAAAACATCTTTTATGTACATATTTTGTTTAGAATAAACCATTCATTGAGCATTTTTAAAGTCTCTGAAGCCTTGTAATTGATGAATATAATGTATGAATCATAATATATATCTCATAATAATAATACAGGAAAATAGTTATCGCCCTACATTTCCTTTACACTGTTCTGCTAAATTTATCCTGACTTCGCGTTCGTAGACAATTGCGAACAGTCATTGTGAAAATGCTTACAAATGATCCTATAGAAGCTTCATTCGTCACGAAGCTATGGAAACTTTTCCTACGGACCTCATAACAAAGGAGCTTTTATTATCATCAAACTTTGTTGTTAGCTACTCTGTAGATAGTTTCTTTGATAATTTATCGCGGTGTAGACATTTGCGAATGTTAAAAGTATTCTGATATTATCACTAATATTATATGTGTGTTGGATCACTTTATTGTGATGATACTTTATTGAGTTATATTTGTGCTCACACAAGTAAAAGGTAGTGGTTTACTAGTGAAAACATGCTCGCTTAGGAAACTGAGTGAAGCGGGTTCAAATCCCGAGCCTCGCACCTCTGATATTTTCATGTGCGAATCATTTTCAACATGATTACCACTTGTGTTACGGTGAAGGAAAACAATTTGAGGAAACCTGCATATCTGACTGAACCTAGTAAGTTTTCGTAAAATATGTGAAGTCCGCAAACCTGCACTTAGCCAGCGTAGTGGACTATGACTTGATGCCCTTAGTATAGTATTTTGATTTTTACTGTGATGCGAAAACAAAACACTAAGTAATTTTTGAATGATTTATTGATTTTATCGATACCTAAGGTAAAACAGAACAGAATACACACGATTAAAATAATTATTTATTACTGAGCGAAATGGTGGAAATGGTGGTTAGCGATAATTGTCTTTATTGGTTTTTCAGTTTTCACTAAAAGAGTTTTATCGGTGATGAAAGTGAAGTGGCGAGATCCATAATTTCAATAAAAAATGAATTATTTATCTATTTCATTCTAAACTTAGATTGTAAAGCTAGTCTTGAAACTTTTAAAGATAGCTAAAAATTGTTAACGTCTGCTAAAAGCACAAAAACTATGTATTTAAAGCAATAAAAACTTAAATTTGAACAAAAATTTTTTTTTTGCAAATAATTTATTTTACCTTATTCAAAGGCTCATTTACATCACGTAAGTACTCATATAATTAAAAATAATACAATGATACGTATAATAGAGGGCTTGCAAGTTCTATTCTAAGATGATCATATTCTATGGGATAATTTTGTTAGTGACTATGGATTAGAGAATATGTGACCAGCGAGCGAACCGGAGTAAGCTACTCAGGGAAAAGATAACAACATTGTCGTATAAAATTTTATAAAATACTGTCTAGAATATTGAAGCCCACTCAGCCTTTGACGACATAAGGTAAAGAGGGTTCTTTACACGGTTGATGGGATCCCTACGTATGTCTAAAATATAAAATAATGTAAAATTTATTTATTTATTACATAGGTCGCTAACAGAGCATACATCTTTACAATTGTGCATGGTAATAAACAAAAGAAGATCTAGTCTTAATGATGCCCTAATTATAAGCAACACTGCATTCTAATAAGACAACAACATAGTAACTTAATAATAATAGTTTACATTAGTGAGCAAAAATAAAATTGAAATTAAAGTTAACAGTAAGTATATACTCAAACAAAAACTTAAGTTTTATGGTATTCTTAAATTTATATAAAGAATCTGAAAAAATCGATATTATGACTTGAGCATAATGTTTTGTGAGATCTTATCATTCTATTAAGTGGCGCATTGTGACCCATGTTGGTTTTACATATTTTTTCATGAAATAATGAAACATTCTTAGATCTAGGTAGTCTCGATGGTATGGCAAAGTCGATTCGGGTTAATAGCCATTCGGCGTCAAATACACCTCTCACAAGCTTAAACAGAAAAAGGCTGTCAAGCATGTGTCTTCGATCTGATAGGGATTGCATTTTGAAGTGTTTCAGTCGATCCTCATAACTACGAATAGATTTAACAACTCGGCAATGATACGAGATGTGCCATAAAACCGCTTTTGGATAGATTCTAACCTTTTTTTATATATATTATAATGTGGATTCCAAACTACGCTGCAGTATTCGAGAATGCTACGAACTAGTGCGATAAATAAACATAAAGAGTTTTAAGTGCTTTTTTGCAAACATTATTTATATGCTTATCAAAACGTAACTTTGAATCTAGTACCACTCCGAGATCTCTTATGTGCTTAACTTCACACAATGGTACCTATATTATTTAAATGGTATGAGCCCTGAAACTTATTTCAACTTTAGGTGAAACGGATAAAAATGCATTTAGCAGTATTTAGTACCATACCATTTTTAGTGCGCCATAAGGCTAAACGGTTTAAATCACTTTGCAAAAGTAACACGTCATTGTCATTCCGGATGCATCTAGATACTTTTAAGTCATCAGCGTATAAATAGTAGTCAGAATATTCAAAACAGTTGCACAGATCGTTAATAAAAGGATTAAAGAGTACAGGACCCAATATAGAGCCTTGGAGCAGATTTGTAACCGTTGACAACCACAACCGATGTTCTATTAGAAAGGTAAGATTTAAACCACTTCAGCAGTTGTTCAGCAAAACCATACATAGCCAGTTTTTGAAGTAATATAAATATTGAGCAACACTATTGCTACCTTTTTAGATAAAAAATATTAATCAGATTTACTGTCATTATTGCGATCCACACAGTATGAACTGACTACATCTACTGGTATGTTACATTTGTTTTTGTGAAAGATTGGAATTTAATAGGGAAGATGGCTGGGTACTACCATCATCTTGGGATCCTGTAATAAACATTATAAAATCTAACAACAAAAAACAGTAACTGTAGGATGGATTTGTTTTTGTGTTTAGGGGCGAACCCGAGCGAAGCGAGGGTAGCCGCTAGTAGGGTATAAAATGCAAAATTACCTTGTTAAATCAGACGAGTACCGTAAGATTAGCGCTTTCAAATAAACATACTCTCCAGATATACCTAATAGTATATACTATAGAGTATAGATAACATAACTATATTGTGACCCGTTGACACTTGATTAATTTTTCCTGCTCTACTACGCGAAATAATTGTTCTTGTTAACAAATATTTCATCAGAGTTGATTGATCGTTGTCCGTTGAACATATTTTTCTCATAACTGTTATTTTCAAGCTTCATGATGAAGCAAAACGCCAATATTTTTCACTCACACACGTTTATAACGTGTGAAAAATACGTCCAACCCAGTTCCAACACGGGTTGTAATTAAATGTATTTTATTCGTATTTAGATATCACAAAAACACGAAGTCTTTTCGAAGTTTTTGTACCGATCTATAAATAGTAACTTTTAAGAGCTACGAAATGTCACAAAGGATTTTTGTTTACATAAAGTGTTAAAAACATTTCGCCGGCTTAAATGGCTTTCCATTTTACCTGATTAATTCTCATTGTTTATGCCGTACGGGTTAAGAGTATTTTAATGTCTGAGACGAGAAATGCAAATTATATAATGTTTTAGAAATATTTATATTATAATCTTTCACTTTTAGTTAGTGAATAAGAATATTGTTAAAAGCATAAGAATATCAAATATACATGTAGAATATCAACTAAGCTTATTTTTATAAGCTTCATACATAACTCAATAAATTTTAAATTAATTTGCTTTGTGTCTTCGTACATATTGCAAAGGCAAATGGTAAACTAATTTACAGCACAATCAATCCACTCGTATAACCAATTGAAGGTAGCATTGAGCGCTTTTGAGCTTTTAGATTAAGCTCAAGTACTTGCAGAGCCTTTAAAAGATAAACTCCGAGTGATAACTCTTTTTTGAAAACTAAGTCCAATCGTTATTTTAAGTGCATTAGGCAAATGCGAGGAATAACTTTTGCATTGAAAATAATTAAATGGTTTAATAAATAAATTTGTTTGTGTTTGCATATCATCATCATCATCTCCCTGCCCATTTCCCAATCACTTGGAGTTGGCGCAGTACATCTTCTGTACTGCTGATAGGATTTGGCAAAAGTTTTACGACCGGCCGCCTCACGCCTGCCTGACGGCAACCCTCCTTGGGAACGCTATTGTCTCTCTTTGTCTGAATGGTATCGCGGAAGTCTTGTTATTATTATGCACTTTCGATTTTGTTGTCTTTTAAAACATTTTTTATACTATTACTTAAATTTTTAATGTTATTTTCGGATATATTTTATAATAAATTTCGATTACACAATAAATTTTGTTTAGACGTTGTCAATTTTTTTTGCAAATAATTATAATAATTTATTCAGTTTTTCGTCCAACTGCTGAGCACGATCTCTCGCATCTCTCAATGCGGTCAAAGTATTGCCACGCTATTCAAGCGCGGGTTGGAGTAATTCACAAGTGTTACCAAAGTATTCTATTGTCAGACATGCAGGTTTACTCACAATATTTTCCGTTACCACGAGACAAATGGTAATCACGTTAAAAATAATTCACACATGAAAATCTCAGAAGTACGACCTGTGCTGGAACCTGCATTTCTTTCGTTGGATGTTTAAGCATGTTTATATATATATGCATTTTTATTTCAAACTCAGAACCCCCAATATCATAAGTGCTATGTTATGTTAAATTTGGTGACGATTTCGACTTGAAATTGATAAAATGGGGCGTGGAAAGGGAAGTTTTATCTAGGCCGAGCTTATTGAATCATTGAAAGTAACAAAATAAACACGTTGACCCTAAGTAGCATAAAAAGTTCAATCTTTTTAAATTAAAATTAACAAATATTGTAAGGTACTTTGGTGCCATTTTTATATTTAATGAAATCATTTTGTAATTTTGTGGGTAGGTGCTGGTAATAACAATATAATATATTGACCTTCGAGATGTTTAAAACCTTAGTCTCTCCTGTGACCATGATTTCTATAAAGCATTTGAAACGTCGGCAACCAAAAATCAAAATAAATCCTCAAAAAATCCAAAAACATAGTTTTATTTAAAACTAGCATTGCCCGCGGCTCCGCCCGCGTTCAGATGACCAAAAACTTATTTTTTTTTTTCAAGATAAGCTATTTTTAATATTTTTGCCTTATTTAGTAAGTTTCGTTGCTAAAATATATATATCTAGTACCATCGTGGTTTTATTCTAACCAGTTTTTGTATTTTTTCTCAGAAATGTGATATTTTCCCACGGTAAAAAGTATCCTATATGTTGACCTGGATAACCAGACATGAGTTGACCATACCAAATTTCATCAAAATCCCTCCAGTAGTTTTTCTGTGCTGCGATAACAGACAGACAGACAGGCAGAAAAATATTCTAAAAACTATAGATTCGGCCTCTGTATCAATTATAATTTATAATGTCTATTTCAATAAGATTTTCCAAAAAATATTTAATGTACAGATTCGGCTCAGTTACAATTTTATTATATGTATAGATATCAAATATTCGCGTACATCTAAGAAAGTATAAAATAGTCAATAAACTTAAAATTCATACAAAATAGGTTTTATTTTGTGTTTTTTCTCTATTAATTATTTTTCCTAAGTGAGGGCATTGTAATATTAAGATTGAGAAGCAGATTTAAATATATTCTTTGTAACAAAGAACAGTACTCAATTCTCATTTATATAAATGAAATTCCATACTATTTATAATTAAATCGTAATAATCTTTTGTTTGAACTGTTTCATTTCAAACATTGCGCGAGAAACTCTAGTTGATGGATTTTGTCTTCTTACTGTTGGTTTCATCTAACAACATAAATATTTTGTTTTGCTAAACATAATAATTTTTCATTTACATAGTTTTAAACTTATTTGTATAACATTCTACATTAATTATAAGGTATTTTAGGATAGTAAATACTAAATCACGTTTTTTTTAACTTCTAAGCATAAATGAGCTGTGTTATAGGTTTGAGACATGTGTCTGTCTGTCAGTGATACTATAGCTGCTAAACCCATGAACTGATTTCATTATGGACTTTTTAATGCCAATCTTGAGCTTAGCATTAGTAAGTTCAGTCGGTACAAAAATGTTAGTTGCTTTATCAAAGTGCTCTACTGAAATGGTTGTAAGTAGCTGAAAATAATGTATGGCGAATAAATAGATTGTAGACTTCTTATATTTCTATTAGTTTGCGATACCATAATTATATCTACGAGTAATTTTTATGTTTTCGCAGATATATAAAACTAAGTAATGTTTACAAGTCTATTTAAAATATTAATTGTTGTAAAAATAAATTATTTCATATTCCCAATTACGTATTACTTACGTACGTAATTACGTATTATTTAGATATATTTTATTTACTATTTGTTATTTAGTCATAAAAAAATATTGTGACATTGTAGCAAAATTTATTTAACTAAGTGACTGGTGTTTGACATTTTTGGAGTTGTGACATTAGGGAGTGGATTCTTTTCAAAAAATGGGACCAGATTTGAGATATACCTTATCCAATTAAAGAAAGACTTTATTGTAAAAAATTATGCGCGGACAAAAAAAAATACGTGTCGAATTGAAGATCCCTTTTTTTTTGGTTAAAAATGTGATTACATAAATTTAAACCTGTGATCATAATGCCGCGACTGCACTGCTTTTTCTTGCTGTCATTGTTACAATGTTACATTAGAATTGAAAAACTAGAATAGCAAAATACTTTTGGCCTAAGATTTTTATTAATCGTTTTTTATTTCCCGACTATAAAGCACCTCTCAAGTTTTTGTCGTCAGCGAAAAAAATCGAGTTCGAGCATTCTTCATATCACTCAAGTCAACGCTTATAATTGATGCCATTCGCCTCACCTCAAACTATCTACATATTCATATTTTTAGTTCTCGCATATCATTTTTGCAGTTAGTTCGTTGAAATTAATTTTTGAGTCAGTATTTAGAATACGAGTAACACAAATGGCCGGTAGATTGTATTTTACAGACGGAAATACATATTTTTTTGTTGTATTAAAGGGGAAATACTAAGACTCAAAAAATTTTTTCTAAGAGTACATTGATACTTTTCCCTTTTTATCATCCTGAGGCCTTTTAAAAACAATACTTTCTTAGTGCTTATTACAAATCTACGTTTATGGTGAAAAAACGAGTTATTGTAAAAATCTAGATCCATTAATTTTCCTTGTTGCTAAGTAACGCAGGTAGGAATAATATTTTCATGAATCCGAGGGTGAAGGGCATTTTAATTACGTACATGAAGTGTTTCTTATATACTTAATTATTATTAATCAATATATGAAACAAGTGTATAGTGATTATGTGACATATTTAAATAAGGTAAAAATAAATTATCTGTGTAGATAAATGGTTATTGTTTATAGATATACCTATTGTCTATAAATATTATTCACTTGGTACCAATTGAGAGATTACATTGAATAGTTCACGCCAGCTAAAGGACATTAATGGTTATCTGGAGACAAATCCTCTGTTGCAACAAGGGGTCTATACAGTTTACCTTTGTACGTAGCTCGTAGGTATGAATGAGAAACTGTCATCTACAGTTCGGAAAGATGAGTTATATTATTATTTGAATTTGTATTACGAGTAGAAGCGTAGGATTTAATTAACTGTCTATTGCAGAGGACAGCACTGCGTAATGTTAGCGGGTGTCACGGACAACTAACAGCTATTTATATAGATAAAACTATTTTCAGATTGATTTTTTTCCAATCTATACCATGATTCCTGTAGAGCCTTCAAAATGCACGGAACCATAAATGAAAATAAATCCACGAAAAAACTGAAAAGATAATTTTATTTGAAATCTAACAAAGTATTATTTATATAGGTTTAGTTTATTTATTGTTTTTTTTTTTTATTAATATTACACTCATTGGCTTGCATTCAATGTCAACTGGCTAAAATAAAGAATGGTGAAACAACAGTGTGGCTTTTTTCAATAAAACTGCATTCCGAGCTGCCGATAGCGTCAGTACAGAGTACGGACTGACTACTCTGACTTAAAAATGAAAAAAGTAACGATTCCAAATTTTGTATTGCGTATTGTATTAGAATTTCAAATTGAAGAAAGTATATTTTAAAATTGAGTTTGTATATAATATATATATATATATATATATATATATATATATATATATATATATATATATATTCTTAAAGGTCAATCGAACTCATTAACCAACTTCCAAAAAGGGAGGAGTTCCTCAATTTGTAGGAATCTTTGTTTTTTCAACCGACTTCAAAAAGGAGGAGGTTCTCAATTCGACTGTATGTTTTTTTTTTTTTTTTTATGTTTGTTACCTCAGAACTCCGTCATTTATTAACCGATTTGGACAATTTTTGTTTTGTTTGAAAGGGTATACTTCCAGATTGGTCCCATTTAAATTTAAAAAAAAATACCACCCCTAAGGGTGGAAAAACAACTAATGATGAATTTAACCTACTTCTAATTGTCATATTGACTTGAAACTTTGCAAGTATTTCTATTTCCGTTGATAGTACAGTGGTTCGGTGTTGTTGACCTGATCTGATGGCAAGGCCAGAAGGTGGATAGGTGGAACTCTTCAACGGCTAATAGTAGATACTTTGAGTTTGGGCTTATTTTGTTTGATTTGACAAGCCTAACACGTTAGAATCCTTTGCTACTACTGTCTACACTAAAAAGGGAAAAATAAAAACTTTTTTAAAAAAAATAAAAACCGACTTCAAACAAAAGCACTAAAAAGTGAAAAATAACTGATTAGTAGTTTTCATTTACTATACATACATAATCAAATATTTTCGAAGTCGGTGTGCTTTGCTTTGTATGGGCTGAGACCGATTTCAAAAATATTTGATTAGGTATGTATTTAATAGGTAGGCTTTAAT
This sequence comes from Brenthis hecate, assembly GCA_951806755.1. Lineage (NCBI taxonomy): Eukaryota > Metazoa > Arthropoda > Insecta > Lepidoptera > Nymphalidae > Brenthis > Brenthis hecate. Next base: position 291,854 of record OX638281.1, read on the forward strand.
TACTTAGCCAAAGCACACCGACTTCGAAAATATTTGATTATGTATGTATAGTAAATGAAAACTACTAATCAGTTATTTTTCACTTTTTAGTGCTTTTGTTTGAAGTCGGTTTTTATTTTTTTGTTAAAAGTTTTTTTAATGTATGTTCACCGATTACTCGAAGACGCCTGAACCGATTTGGATTTTTTTCTTTCGAAAGGTATACTTCCCAGGTGATCCCATTTAATTTTTTTCAAAATCGGTCGAGCGGTTTTTAAAAAAATCTACAAATATTTTTTTTTTAATTGCTTAATCGAATAATATAGTATTATATGATCTGTGCGAATATGTTATTAAAAAACTTTCTTCTTACAAATTACCTGCTTATTACGTCTACACTAAAAACTTACAAAAAAACCGACTTCCAGGTACTAAAATGTAAAAAAGCATTGGTATAGTAAGGTATCTATTCGAAATGAAAACCCCCGTTTAGTTATTTTTACATTTTAGTGCCTGGAAGTCGGTTTTTTTTAAGTTTTTTAGCTATTAAATATTTTGTTTGTTATATGATAAGTGTACTGTTAAAATACTAGATCTAAAATTAGCTACTCTAAGTTAGCTGGATCTGTATGTTTGATGGCACAGATAACGCTACTCCTACGACATTTCTAAAATTATCTTCCATTTTATTTAAAACTGTTCATTTCGTATTAGTTTATCAATCAGGAGGGTGTTATTTTCATAGAAAATTAATGAAAGAAAAGTTTCTTTGATTAATTTTATAGAAACAAATCACTAGTATGGTCTTACTCAATTTATTAATTAGGTCAGTGATATAAGCAAGAAAAACTCTAAATAAAAAAAATAAAATAAAATTGTCTTGTTTATTCTGCAATTTCAAAATGGCTACTGAGTTCATCTGATTATTTGCACAATATCAAAGTTTAAATAATCACTAAAATAAATTTATGTTTATTGTTTACTGTTTAATCACTCTGTTTGCATTAGAGAATCTCAGAAACATTTCAGATAGAGAATGCTGGTGAGAGTGACATAGACTGTTCCTATCGCCATAGAAAGGACGTTTTACAAAGAAATATAATTAATAGTATGATATTAAGCTTTTTCTTTATATAAGCTTATTCTGAGCCTTATAAGCTTGTGCATATGCGTTCATTTCATTTACATAACAACTGCTAAGTCCCGCTTTATAGTCTTAAACTATGGGTAATTTAAGCCACACATGTTTTGTTTTCTAACTGAGCCATATACAAGAAGTAAGGCATAAAGTAAAAATTACAGTAAAGTTTCTTGAAAAATCAAGCTAAGAGTTTAAAATTTAAGCTGTATAATCTTTTTATTACTAATTACTACACAAACTCAATTCTCAACTTTATTACATATAGATTCCTATAATAAGTATAATAAGTCAAACTCGCAAGTCGCTAAAGTTTAGCGGAGGACTCGATAATAGCTAGCTTAGTGGAGACCCACTAATGTGTTTCTTGTGTTCGTCATATCTATTATAGGTACGTGACTTTACTGAATCTTGTTCCTAAGAATTGGGAACCTTTCACCGAAAATTATATCTTTTTGCTAATAATTCGCTTTCTAAGAGCTCTATAATTCATGAGTCTAAACAATTTTATAACTAAGTCTATATTGTCCGCCCGTATTTATACTGATTTATGCTGTATTTAATAAAATCTAATTAAAATATATTGTATTCAAATAGAGTTTTAGAAATTTAAGAAACTTAACGGCTTGAAAAGCAACTTTAACCCGGCAAGAAACTTAACAGTTGCTGTTTTGAAAATTGAATATTGTACTTAAATATTGAATGTAAACAAATCTTTATATATATAATTCTTCTGTGAGTGTGTATGTCACTGAACTTCTCTCAAACGACTGGACCGATTTTGATGAAAATTTTTGTGTGTGTTCAAGGGGATCTGGGAATGGTTTAGATTCACAATTTTGTCCGCTGGACAATGTTTTTTTAATTAATTTTTAATTTATTAGTAGTTGTTGATTTTGGAATGTTTTACATTGGATCCGACAGACGGCGCTACCATCGCAGTGTCAAATTTTAAATAATATTCGAATTTTAATTTTAGTCTGTCCCGACAGTTAGCGCTGCTATTAAATTAAAAAAAAGTTTTGTTATCATTGTGTTATTGTAGACCATGTGCTGATTCAAATATTAAATTAAAAGGTACTGAGTGTTTTGAGAAGAGTTTTGAAGTGTGCCTAAAAAACTATACATTTTGCGAATTTAGTGCAGAATCGAAGTGAGTATATTTCTTATAATTTTTTTTATAAAATTTACACGTGCGTTAGTTAATAACTAACCTAACCTACAAATTTATTTGTGTACTATCGGCGCCATTAATTTATGACTGTTTCGAGATTTAAGGGAAAATAAAATAGTATGCAAATAAAATTTAAATAATTGAATATAAACGAATAAAAAAATATATGACTATCGATTAGTCTAATTGTAATAAATTTACATGTAATGACGTTAGATATTGTCATAACATTTGAATAATAATTTTCATCAAAATGGTCCAGAATGTTTTAGCTTATTAAAAAAGGTTTGAAATTTTCAAATTAAAGACGTGTAGACAGGACAACGTCTGTCGGGTCCGCTAGTAAATAAATAAAATTATATTAGCTTAATACTTAGATGAATAATATATGTACATATTTGTAAGCTTTCGCTTTGCTCAGGTTCATCCGTAGGTACGTTTTAACGGTTAGTATGGAATAGATTTCTTTAAAAAAAAATTGGTGAATTTTTCGATGTTCTAATAGTTATTCTGCTATTAGAGGTGAAGACAAATCCAACAAAACAAAGATTATAAAAATCGATCCAGTGGTTCTCGAGTTATAAGTGTTGTAACAGACTCGACTTTATTTTATATATATCGATAATGAGAACGTATGTTGTCTAAATAAGGGTGAATGATCTTCGATCGTGACCATTAATTTTGCGCAAAGTAGGTAACAACGAAGGAGAAATTATGGTTACGTTGGAACATTGTACGCGCAAATATGGAAGCATATTTGTTAGAGAAATCAATTTCTAAGGACTTCAGGTATTATCTGAAGCAATGCCAAGTCTCACTTCTAAGTTTCCAGCTCCGAAGTTATTTCATTTACGCTTCGAATTGAAAAGAAATAAATATTGTTTTAAAAACTAAAAAAAAAAAACATTTTTAACTATCTATATAATGCCTGATTCGTCTAAACGGGGATTCGTCACTGGGCCCGAAAAGGAAAGTTTTATTAGTAGCTATTGAAAATTTTCTTTATACAGGGTAGAATGTTCCATTATCTGAACAGCTCGATGTTATCAAACTATTGTATTGTCATTAGGATTTCACGTGAGTTTCTTGTGAGTTTCTAATCATTACGAATATTAGAAAGGCTACAATTGACCTCTTAGCCTTGATTAAATAATTTATTAGGATACCCTGCTATCTGTACTAATATTATAAATGTGAAAGTTATTCTGACTGTTGTCTTGTCACGTATAAGCCGCTGAACAGATTTCCATAAATTTTGGCAAGGACGTAAATTGCTCCTGGGGATGAGCAAAGGCTATCTTATATCCCCGCCCCACTTACTACGCGAGCGAAACCGCGGGCAAAAACTAGAGTAATATAACCCAACTCATCGTTTTGGTCCATCTTAGGTTCAAGCCCATGATCTCATGATCTATAGCTATATAGCATTATCTCTTTCTTATTTGTTCTGTTGATTTTGTGAAATGAAGGCCGCCATCTTCCACTAATATAACGCGAATCCTAAACAGTAAAAACTTTTTGCGACTAGCACTGTCTGGAACGAAATGTTTACAATCGCGTGTTCAGCTACAGATACAACAAACATAGTTAACAAACCTCCTCTAATTTCATTGATATAGAATATGTACAATGTTAGAGCAGCCCTTGCATTTTCCGAATGCTTTTTTCTTAGAGTTACATTACAACCCAAGAAAAGCTTCGTCACTGACTGACTTATCAATAAGTAAAATATATTAAATTATTACTCCAATACTAACAGCGAAAGCCGAGACAAAATGAAAATCGCTATAGAGAAAATATTCTCTCATAAGAGAGAAGACCAGAAACTGAACGGATAGTAACAAAGTTGATTAATAAATGTCTGCTAATCCTTGCCTTAGTGCTTATTTGTTCTAATTACCAACACTTGTTCTAATTAACAGTGGAAAGTTTTTTCTTTACTTTAAATCAGAGCTTTATTTCTATTTATCTACAATGTAAATAAACTTTAAGTTTAATCTCCATTTACGCAGATCTCAAAGATATAGAATAGGTGCGAATACAGTTTGTGAAATTAAGCAAATTATTCAGCGTTGAGCGTCGATGCTAGCTTCGTTTAGACACAGCAGGCAGGTAGTTAAACGACCGATGGGCAATTAGTGGCCAAGAACTTGCCCCCAGCGGCGCACCTACACAAAGTTCCGATACTAAAGCTAAAACTACGATACGTTTGGCTCAGTTTGTAATGACCCTACATGCTGTGCCAGCGGTCGCGGTTTCGTGTCCCGTTGAGGGCATTCATTTGTGTGATGAGTACGAATATTTGTACTCCAGTCAGGGGTATTTATATTTATAATATGTATGTATTTAAAGTTATATATGTGTAATGTATCAAATATCTTGTATCCATAACACAAGCCTCGTGCTTACCATGGAACTAGATGGTGATGTGTGTTAATGTCGAGAGATGTTTATTTATTTACTTTAATGCTGAATAATAAAATATTTTGAATTTGCATTTGAATTTAATCTAACCTAGCAGATCAAATCAAACAAATCTAAGCAAAGGTCTTCTGAGTATTGTCAATACTAGTGATTGTTGATAAAATATATATGTACATAAATTGAGCGTTATGAGTTCTAGGTATTGGTGATAGATATTATCTTTATATTTTAATGGCTAGCGACTCACCCTCGTTTTGCTCGGGTTCGTCCCTATTATAATATAATATGTATATATAGTTTTACAATAATGTATGGAAGTCTGCCCGATTTGTTGACATATATGATTACTGTTCCGCTCCCTTGGATAGTAGCATGATAATATATAATCTATAGATTTCCTCAATAAACAGGCTATCTAAAGCAAAAAGAATTTTTCAAATCATATTAGTAGTTTCTGAGATTAACGCGTTCAAATAAACAAACAAACTTTGCCTCTTTATAATATTCGTATAGATTTCCCTTATTTAAACCGATTAATTAAATTCAAAACCGATATAATATTAATACTGGATTAAAGGGATTATTTGCATATTAGTATGGATTAATGACGTAATGGGATTATTTAAAATACCTATATAAAATTTATTTTAATCTGGTTATATAGTTAAAATTGATAATTGTGGACGATTAATAGCTTTGTTTGACAGGATTTATGTTAGTTTAGCAATAAATTATATTAAAATAAACTAATATATTATCATTATAATTTTATGCTAAAATTATTAAAGGGTTTAAATTGTTATATTAAATACTAACTGACTCAAAAGATGTTGTCCTATAATTTATAAAGTGTGTGATCTACAAAAATTCAACTAATTTATAAGTTTTCAAAAAATAGTCAAAGCTCTTCAGCCGTTCTTAAATGATGTTATCTATGAACAGAATTTCTTTTTAATTTATATACCTAGTCGCATATATATTATCAAAAAAAAAATTTGATTTTTTTGTATCTGTATTATGTATATACCTCAAAAAATATACCTGATACTGATAATGAGAGCTCGAGCTCGACTCGCGCGTGACTGTTTTATTCTTTGTTAGGATAATAAATAATAAATAAATATGTTGGGACATTAACACACAGCACCATCTAGTTCCATGGTAAGCTACGAGGCTTGTGTTATGAATACCAGATAGTTGATACACGACACATATATAACTTTAAATACATACATATTTTAAATATAAACACCCATGATTGGAATACAAACATTCGTGCTACACAAATGAATGCCCCCAGCGGGACTCGAATCCGCGACCGCTGGCACAGCAAGTAGAATCACTACAAACTGAGCCAAACATGTGGTCATAGGATAATAGCATTATTATACTAAATTTATTTTGTTAGTTACTTATAGTGAGTCATTGGTTATAAGATACAATCTTATTAAGACAGACGGATTTTTGTATACAATAGCTTACACCGTTTTATTTTATAACTGTACAAAAAATATCCAACTCCAAAAAACTAAAATTTAGTATAAAACATATTAAAATATCATACCGATGCGGATACTTTAAACGCCCACCATTTTTCGCGCCTGGCGTGACGTCTCAGTAAATCACACACAGAAAAATGACTACTTTTACTTAAGCAATTTGTAGGGACAAAATTGCTAATCGCTCTTATATTTGCACTTTTTAACAATTATTTTCTTAATGAAAAAGAAATAGCATTAAAAATATTGATAAAAACTTAATTCAAAAGCAATAAAGATTATAAAAAAAATATTTCACTTTTATTTAAATCACACGCATATTCCCTATTAATAATAAAAAGTCACCTTACTCCTTCAGAATAATAGTATGATATCGTATTCTGGGAAGGAACCTGCGCTACATGAGCTACTCGCACTTAACCGAGATTTTTTGAAACTTTTTAATGACCAAATATTTTACTTTTCTAACAGCTTGCAATTCCTAGAGGGGTTTATAGTGTAATTCACAACTGTGTACTATAAAAAGCTTGTGTATTTAAATTTAACATTGTTATTCGGAGCTTTTCCCGTAACGCTTGGCTTCCTGTTTTTATTTTTGTTACACAAACTATTTTCGCTTAGAGAAAATATTTACTTTAATAATTTGATTGATTGGAAGTTTTATATTTTTAAATTCTATATCTTGACCATACTAAAGTTCTTTATTTCGCACGTTTGTCAATTTGTCTTATAAAAGCTTTGCTGAAAAATGTTTTTGACCATGACGCTCAAGACATACTAGATAATATATTTATATTTAAAATAGAATACAGTCGCTTAGAAAAAAGTAGAGTAGAAACTATTACTGTGTAATACAATGAAATATCTGTGATCATCCCGCACTCTCCTAGTGCACTTTGATAATAGTGCAGTTTAATAATAATAATTGATAATTGACACATGATAATTAGATTATATTCCGTAAATGCTGATCTTTTCTTTAAAAAAATATATTAAAAATATTATCAATAGATGGCGCTGTTCAAGATAGTTAAAAGGGAAAATGCTCTATACACGGCTGAAGCCACAGGCACGAGAACTACTTGTAAGTAACACTCATATATTAACGTGACAGCCCACAACTATTGTACAAATACGTTGTTCAAAACTTCACAAACTGTCATCATTTACGTATAAAGTGAACGAAATAAACCCAACTAACATTACGAGCCATATATCCCGAAACAATAAACAGAATGGTCCACAAAAGTGAGATATTCAGCGAAAATATTAAAAGAACCGCCATAATTTTGGACAATCTAAAATTAAAGTCGCGCAAAGAGGTGAAAAATAACAGAAGTTATACCGTACGTAGCACAATAATATGACTAGTGGGAGGCACATAGTGTTTAGGGTTCAGTGCAATTATAAATAAGATAGAAACTCTTTATTAAGTAGAGTAAAAGTTAGTTTATTACTTAGTGTAATAGTACTGACTTTAACTTTTTACTTGGCATCACCCGCCTTCCATTCCTAATTAAACCTATTTATTCAACCGAAATGAAAGTAAATTATGTTTGTATGGTTTAGCCGTTTCTAAATTTTTTTTTTAAATATATAAAAGACAGGTATTCATCATAAATAAATATTATGTAAATCGGTTCATTATTTGCAAAAAAATATCGCGTCATCGCGTAACAACATAGAGTCTCGCACGTACTCCCACACCGAGGGTATTCGTATATACTCGTATACGTAAAATAATTAGAATTAAAGAGAGAAAAAGAGAAAGAGAGAAGTAGATATACGGAACTCTGTAATTCAAGAGGTATTAACACTTGACGAATCGCTTGGGCGCTATTTATGCTCCGTGTCCACGCGCTGCACGAAACAGGGAAAATATTTTCCAAGTATGTGTTCACTTACAATTCATTCGCTACGAGTACGTTATGAAATTTTGTGGAATAATAATATTTTAGTCGTTTGCATATTGTTTTAATGTAAAATAAATTGTCGGTACAAATGTTTATTCGAGCTCAGCTAATTTAAGTTTATATAGTTAGACAAAAATATGAATTTTTTACTAACAAGAAAATTACGATCGTTGAATATATGTACATATATTATAGTCTAAATGTATGGAAATCACATATAATTTTTTATGAAGATAATTAAATTGAATTAGTAATTTCAATACAGATTTATTATAACTTGTGTATTTTACAACGATTGTCGAATGTCATCGTGTCTAACCCCATTAAAGCAATAATAAAAACATGCTGGCTATTAAAGCAGATAGGTTATAAAAAGGGGTTCGAATTTGCTTCTATAAACACAACACTTCCTAAACACTTTGCAAAGATAAAACAAAACTTTGGTTCCGATATCGTTTTATCATATGTTTAGATGTCTAGGTTTAAATTTACTAAACCTAGTCTACGTGTCTATAGGTTTATTCATCCGGCTCGGCCTTGGCAAAGCTCGTAGCCTTAGGCATGCATAGTTAAGCTTGTGCTATCCACTCAGCTTACGAGAGCTTTGCGTCAATACTGCATTATAATATACGGACTAGCCGCGGCTTCAGAAATTTGCTGCTATTGAATGTGGGATATAACTTTATCTTATGTTATAATATTAAATGAGCAATTCTTGTATTTACATATATCTTATTTCGTGTGTCTCGCAAACGGCTCTTACGATTTGGATCAGATTTTGTATTTAGATAAAAAAGACTTTGCTTTTTAAGTTTATCTACATATGAATATAGATGTCTAATCCTAAAAAACTGAATTTTTATATCTTCTTCTAAAAATGCCGAGAGAGGCTCGGTCACCCAAGAGCTATATTGTAAAACACAGCGGCTGTCTGTCCGTTTATGCGTTTAATTTAGCAACTTTTCCAATGACATGAGTCTTCCTATAGTATTGACAGTATATTATGTATTAAGTCAGATTTTATACTATATATTTTTGGACTTATATATTATATATTTTTGATTACGCTGCGTATTTTAGGGGAAACATCGTGATTCTTATATAACTAACCCACACCCCCTACAAAATTGATGGATGGTCCACAATATTTTTGGACTCACGATAAATTTTATTAATTTTAACAATCAGTTTCGCAACGACAGAACATGGCCGACACGTTGTTTGCATAAATTTATTCACAAAATTATTTTTCCAGTGCTCACATTCTCGAATATAATAAAAATTCGATTTTATAGCGTGTTTCATAGTAAATAACGCTATTAGTGTCAAAATAAATTATACGTTCGCTGTTGTAAAATATTCAAAAAATTTTGTCGCGTATCGCGTACGTAGGTACTTAGTATACACTATACATAAATAACTTTTATATAATACATTTTCTCATGTGACTACTTTTGATAAAATGTTATCAGACTTATGCTCGTTGACGTTAAGATAGAAATTGCAAATATTTCGTATTTCGTTGCTATTGACTTCGCTTATTATTCTTTCTTACGCGATAGGCATCTTATAATAATATTATTATTTATAGTAGCTCTGTTTGTTTGTTTGTTTGTTTGTTTGTTTGTTTGTTTGTTTGTTTGTTTGTTTGTTTGTTTGTTTGTTACCTTATCACGACTAAACGGCTGAACCGATTTAGATAAAAATTGGTATGGAGATTGAAAAGGACATAGGATTTTAACCCGAAAGTCATGCCTCAAAGGGGTGAAAAGGGGAGGGAAGTGGGGGGGGGGGGGAGTTTGAATGGTGAATATTCTCAAGTGATGATGTGATGATGTTCTCCTAGCCGATTCCGGCCACGGCGGCCAATCTCATTGAGACTAGCCAACTGCGCAGGAGATATTATAGTGCACAAGTGTACGCGCAGACACAACGTGCACTCTCTATTCCTGTCACTCTCATACTCCGGTGGGACGACTGCTCGACACGACCGGTGAGAGTTAAGGCGCAGGACCGACAGCTTTACGTGCTCTCCGAGGCACGGGGGTGAAAACACCGCCAACTTCCCAACTCCGGGCTGTTACAGAGACTTACTATACAGGAAGACTCAATAACTAAACTTGGCCCGACCCAGGACTCGAACCCAGGACCTCCGGGTGTGCAGCCGTACATGCTAGCCACTACACCACCGAGGCAGTTAATTCTCAAGTAAGGGTTATATAAATCATAATACCTATGTATATACCTATAGTCTATCTATTCCGTGCTAACCGTTAAAACGTACCTAAGGATAAGCCCGAGCGAAACGAGGGCGAGTCGCTAGTTATTCATAATTGCGAGTGAAGCTGAACATACTCCTAACATAAGCTATAATCTTCTTAATTTAGTTTGATAGTTAGAAATTATTTGACAGAATATTGAAGTAGGTATGGACTATCTCGTTGTGGTACGGCTGTGTGCGAGATGCTGTGCAATCTAATCGTCAGTGAAGTTAGCGCATACATCGTATTTAACTATTAATATTCTATATGGCCAGTGGATATTCCTATTTGAAGTTTAAACGAATAATTAATGTGTGTAGTGAATAAATTAAATATTAGTTAGTTTGACTTTGATACATATACCGGAAAAATTTATGTTTTTATAGTGTAAGAAATCAGCTGAAAAACTCTTTCTGATTCACAAAAAATGGCGAACTATTCGGGATATTTTATGCTAAGAAATGACTACAGCAAAGTGTTTTTTTTAAATTATAAGTATTTTATTGTACTACGATCATTTGAATTACTTTTTCGACATTTTTTTGTTTTGTTCCTATACCAAATTTTGAACTCTGTACCTACATAATACATAAATACTTCCTCTGAGTCTATCCACTGAGTCATTAAGCCGATAATATAATCGTTAGTTATTACATTGTTGATGTTCCACAAACCGCGGCGCGAACTAACAAATATAAACATTTTCATCATGAATATTTAGTGCTCTAATAATATCATGTGAGAGTCACTGGACATTGCCGATATTTCATCATTTATTATTGTGGGCTTAGGTTGTACAACCTAATTTAAAGTCATATATCATAAGCATTCATTTAATTGTCACTAGTGTGTTTCGACGATTATAAGATTAAATAAAAAATTGAGTGCGGTTGAAGTAAAACCTTTACGCGCGGTTGAAATAAAACTTCTTTGGCGCTGTGACAGATACAGATATTAAATTAAAGCAAATCAAAATATAAATACATATAATATTTTTATAAAAATTATTAGTACCTCATGTGGGATTTTGGATACCAACAATAAAACCACCACACTATCACCTTAATACGTTTATTAGTTTTTTAATGGTTTATTACTTATTTGCATCAACCAAAATTTTCTCATTCAACAAGCCGCGCCGCGCCGCCGCGCCGCGCCGGCCCGTACACACTCTGTCCCTTTCACTCATTCTTTCTTTCATTCACACTTCACACATTAGTCATAATAGGTTTTATTTAATTTATGCACAATCATCCCAATGTAATAAATGTTAATTTTTTAAGTAATAATTATTATAAAACTATAAATATGATATTAAAAAAAATATTAATAATAAAAGCTCCCACTTCCGCGACACTCATTTTTCCAATGTACAGACTTACCCTTCAGTCACGCCTAAAGAAGTTTTACTTCAAAATATAAATGTTTATCTGTATAAACAGAAAATCTGTATAGTTTTTATCGATATATTTTATTGTTTTAGCAAAAAAAGGTTTTACTGGTATTCATTTTGCTATAAGTCACAATTAGGTAGTAGTATATTATACTACATGGTAGTTACACACCGCTCCATATTGTTATGAAAATTAGTATGTATTAATTAGAAAATCAGTATAATACTTTCTTAGATTTACGCGAATACTTGACATTTTAAAATAAAACTATCTTTTCGGATTTTTTCGCGAATTTATTTTGATTTTTGGTTCCCGACGTCAGTCTCTCCCTCAGTCTCTCCCGTGACCATGGATGCTTTAAAGCATTCGAAACGTCGGGAACCAAAAATCAAAATAAATTCGCGAAAAAATCCGAAAAGATAGTTTTATTTTAAAATAGAAAATCAGTATGTTAACTATTTACGCGGATGAAACCGCGTATTGACGCTAGGTTATGTATAATACTAACATTAATTCGACCAAATAAGAATCAAAATTTTGTTATAAAAATTAATTTACTAGCGTAAACTATTATTTATAATAATAGGTCAGTCAGTAGTATAGTAGGGTCAATTCGCCAAACATTTAACGATAGGTTAAAAATCAAAATTTAAACTGTAATATCAGGCACAAGGTCCCTAAAGTATATTGCTTTTAGCTTACTTAAAACTTTAAAATGCTGCGAGCGCATCTTAAAGTTTTATCATTCGCCCTCTACATGAGTACTAAGTAGGTACCTACTCGTACCAACTGAAATGAATTTAAATGAAACACTAAGAGGTTGAACTAGTTACAAAAAAAAACTATACATATTTTTTTTATTTAATTTTTTTATATTGATAGAAACTACCGCCAATTTCTTTTTGATCGATCTAAAAAAATATTTGTTACGGGTATATAATTTTGTTATGTATTTCAAACAAATTTTAATCATTCTATTTTCAATCAATGTGCCTTTATGTATAGTGCAAGTTTTCATATTATTTTAAAAATGAATGGAACACCTTAGGAATGGACGTAATAAAAAAAATCAATTAATTGTCGAGTGATCACTAGAAGTTCGAAGATAAGTAAAGATCGATGAATAATACTAGCTTGGCTCGAATTAATTGTTTGAATTGCCAAAAGTGACTCTAAGTGTAGGAAAAGAAATAAAACATCTTTAGTGGAAGTGACGTGTTTCAATTTCCGATCCCAAGACCCTAGCTCGTAACAATATGATAAGTGATCTAGAGTACTTATAAAATAGGTTACATACATAAGTATACCAACAAAGGTATAATACGATCGTGATAAGAGTAAACGTGGCACAATGCGCAGAATACTTGAATAGGTCTTTTGTTACCATTATGGTGCCTCGAATGTATGTATTGTTACTAACTAGGACCTTCCTGTCAGATTTCATTTCGAAACTGAAGATTACACGTGGATCGTTCGTCTCTCGAAGACTGTTTATTCAACATTTATTTTGCTTTAGTAATTTGAAGTTTAATTTTGCCTTTTCAAACTACGTATTGTCGTGGTTCTTAACACAGTTCCACTTTAACAAATAATGTAAGCAAATCTAGAAACTTGCAACCACAACGTGCACTCTCTATTCCTGTCACTCTCAAATTCCGATGGGACGATATTTCGACATGAGCGGTGAGAGATCCGACACATGACCGACGGCACGATTACGTGCTCTCCAAGTCGAGGGCTGCTACTAGGATTTTATTAAAATAATTTTTCAATAACTATACATGGCCTAACCCGAGACTCAAATCCAAGACCTTCAGAAGTGCAGCCGTACATGCTAGCTACTAATAAAGTATTCGTAACATAAATAAAAATTCTTTTATGTACACTTTTATATTATTTTATTATTTATTGCCATATTCTTTAATTTATATACTTGTAGTATAACATGATATTGCCTTCATTTCCTAATAAAATAAAATATAGTAAATTCATATTTAAATAAATAAAGTATTATCAGTTTATAAGTAATATTTTTTAAATTGTTATAAAAGATCTCAAAGTATAAATATTTAAGATATAAACTATTAAAAAACGATATATTAAAGTACATAAACCATTTGAGTTTGTGTATCTTCTTGAATTTAATTACAAACAGAAAGACAGTTACGATTTCATAAATGTTGATCAACGTTTAGTGCTATTTTATTTTACGATTTTGTTCGCCTTTAACCTACTATAGGGCGTTCGTGTGTAAGGAGATTTACAATTCGCCTACACACATATGTTTTAGGCTAACATTAGTATGTTAAAAGTTTGTTATGATACAGCCAGTGTATAAACACTAGCTTTTTATATACAATACAATTATCTTTTTGATATTTGCGGATTTATTTTGATTTTTGGTTTCGAATGCTTTACAGCAAATATGGTCACGGGTGAGACTAAGGTTTTAGACGTCTCAAATGTCATTATATAATTGTTACAAAGAGTTACGATACTCAAAAAGTATTATATACACTAGATGTGCCCCGCAGATGTACCCGCACACATCTGAAATACACTCGCCGACATATTTAGCGGAACACAAAAAAGGTCCATTATTAAAAAATATGGTTTTATTTTAAAATCTACTAACTACACTTCTTTTGTTATTTAAAGTTTCATTTGTTTTACTTAAAATGAGAGCACATTAAAAACAGATTTTGCGAGTAAAGGCTATTTGTGAAAAAATGGTACATTTTTGAACTTTTCATATAACCGGGAAAAGTGAAAATTAATATTAAAATAACAATTAATTAAATTAGAAAAATGGTGATTAATATCGCGTATTTCCTCCACGTGCTCTTATTAAAGTTTCTACCCGTCTCGGCATAATGTGAATGATGTTATCGATGGTCTCCTGGGATAGTCTCCGCCATTCCTCAACTACGGTGATTCGCAGTTCACCCACGTTGGCAGGAGCTGGAATTCTGGACTTAACTTTTCTTTTCAGCAAGTCCCAAACGTGCTTTATTGGGTTCATATCTGGTGATCTCGCCGGTCACTCCATAACAGTGATATTCATATCATTAAGATAAGCTTGAGTTACCCGAGCGGTATGCGGCCGAGCATTATCCTGCATAAAAACAAAACCGTTACCGATATATGGGGCAAACGGTACGACATTTTCTTCTAAAACATCTCTGATATAGCGGTCTGCAGTCAGACTCTCTCTGTCAATCACTACCAAGTCTGTGCGAGCTACCAAACAAATGCCCGCCGAAACCATTATTGATCCACCACCGTATGCAACTGTAGTTTCAAAGTTTGTCTGAATGTATCGTTCTCCTTTGCGTCTGTATATTCTTTGCCTGCCGTTAATTTGATTTAAGAGAATTCTACACTCATCACTAAACAATACCTTACTCCATTGGTCCGCGTTCCAAAGTAGATGTTCCTGAGCAAAAGTTAACCTGTTTCTACGATGATTTACCTCGAGCCTTGGAGCCTTGGCGGGCACAAATACCAAAAAAGAACCCAAACCAGCTTCTTCGAACCTTCTTCGTACCGTACGCTCACTTACGGTTACACCCCGCACTGCTTCTAACTCATGTCGGGCTTGAACGGCTCTCAAACGGGGGTTCCTACATACACGAAACCGAATGAAACGGTCATCCCTACTCGAAGTACGTCTTTTTCTGCCTTGTCCTGCTTTTCTCACATAAGTACCGGTCTCCCTGAACCGTTGGATACTGCGATGGATCGTTGAAACTGGTCGACGAAGATCTCTGGATATCACTCTGTAGGTTTGACCATTTCTTCGCATTTCGAGTGCCCTGGCAATCTCCGTTGGGTCTAAGTCAGGCATAATTCAGTCCTCAACTCCAAAAAGATACGCGATTAAAAAAAAAACTAACAAAAAACAGTATTTCAATGAAATTTTAAATCAAACTCAGAAGGAAGAAATACTCGAAGTTCGCTCCAGATAAGGTGTATTTGAATAAAATTAAAACAATTGCATAAAATGTGATGTTCAGTTGTTTTCTTAATTTGAAAATATTTCTTTTTAAATTAAATGGCGTATAAACCAGCCAGCAACTTTATATGATACTGATATCAAACCTTTATTTTATGTTCCGCTAAATATGCCGGTGTGTTTATAAATGCCAAAATTGTATGTTTACGTATGTGTTTGTTATTTTTTTAATACTGAAACGGTTTTATGGATTTTGATGAAATTTTGTATGAGCTGGAGTAACACGTAAAACAAAACAAGAGAAACTTGCAAGTATTTAAATAATGGTAGAATATTCGTACATCAATACGACGTAAAAATATTTTACACTTTTTTACCCCTTAAAATAATCAAAATGATCAAGAATATAAATATCATGGTAAATTTAAATTTTAATGAATCGAGAAGAAAGTACGCAATAATCAGCAAGCAGTATTATCTTATATATAAAATTTCCATGTCACAATGTTAGTTACCGTACTCCTCCGAAACGGCTTTACCGATTTTTACCAAATTTTATATGCGTATTCAGTAGGTCTGAGAATCGGCTACTATCTATTTTCTATACTCCTAAGTGATAAGGATAAGGTGGTCCTCCCAGACCCCACCCCAGGGACGAACCCGAGCGGAGCGAGGGTGAGTCGCTAGTTATTTATAAATTTTGAATAACGATTATACTTGAATTTCGACCACTGGGCGAAAACTAGTAATTAAAAATACGCAAGCGAAGCCGTGAAAATGAGCTACTTTATATTTTATATGTAATCTCTATTTTATCACATTTACATTTAGTATATTTTTTATGAAATACACATCATCAGTACGTCGGCAGTACGTCTACCGTACTGCTCATAGGATTTGGCAAAACTTTTACGACCGGCCGCCTGCCTGACATAAACCCTCCTTGGGAATAATACATCAATCAATATAATGTGTTATGTCAAATTATCTTACTTATTACTTACTGAGTTTAATCTGCTAACGCCACTAATGGTAGTAGTAGAAAAAAGTTCTGGAAACTTCGCTGCTATATCTTTTCCGAAACACGAAAATCCAAATCTGAAAGAAAAATTATATTTACTTTAATATTTAGCAAATGCGACAGTTTTTTTTGTTAGTCTTTACGCACATATATAGAACTTTATTCAATTGGAATTATTACAAACACTTTTGAAGCGTCAATTTAATTTAAAGAGCGTCAGTGTAGTCAGGTCGTGAGGAAGCTACCACCGGTTCGGAAAGCAGTTCTGCTGAGAAGAGCCGGCGAGAAACTCAACAGTTGCTCTTTTAAATATCGAAGTTACATCAATTTATTTTATAAACAGAACAATATAGATAGCCCTCATATGAGTCAATATTTCTCAATTCCACACATTTCCATCAACAAGAAACTCTTGAACTAAGTGAGTGAAGAAGAGTAATGTGCTTTGCTCAGTAAAATATTTTTTATTCTGGAACTGAAGTGATTAAAATTAAAGGTAGAAGTACCAATTATGGAGGTACCAAATATGACAAGGAGATAGATGATAGATGCGCGAGGTATATGCCTGTTATGCACGTAACACGACTTTCTGATTCGATTTCACCGGAGGCAATCATATCATATACATTGATCTACATTGTGCACACGTTTTCATATTTTCGGAAAAATCATTCCAGAAGTTGGTTTTAAAGATGTTTATAATCTTTGGTAGGAATCAGAAAATACGTATGTACATTGTACACTACAGATGTAGGGGCTGAATGAGACAATTTCGGTTAAATCTATACATAAAAAGAGTCGAATCTGTACATCAAATAGTTTTGGAAACTCTTATTAAAATAGTCAGTATTATTGATATAGTGGCTAAATCTATAGATTTTAGAATTTTTGTCTGTGTGGGAACGCATCACGGGAAAAGCACTGAACTGATTTTGATGAAATTTAGTATGATGATAGCTGGTTATCCGCGTCAACATATAGGATACTTTTTACTGCAGAAAAATATCTCATCTCTGAGAAATATATATTAAACGTTAAAACGTAAGTACGGACGAACCCGAGCGTAGGAAGATGAGTTGCTAGTAATAATATAATTTAATAACTAAACTATACAAACCTACACGGTTCCTCTCGCCTATTCATCTACTGCTCTACTCTTATGGTATATAGAGTGATATTAAATAGCTTATCTGCATCAATAAATAAGCTACAACATGCAAAAAATATTTCAAATCGAACTACTAGTTCCAGAGACGCAACAAACAAATCAATTAGCAACCTCTTTAGTTTCTTCTCAACCAGTACTTCAGTACTTTGTGTAAACATACACTTTTCCATCGTTAACTCTTTCCCTCAATTGGATAAATGTTTGTGATGAATGATGATGTAATTGATATCTTTACATAGTATAAGATGAAGTCGCTTTCTCTGTCTGGTCGCTTAGATCTTTTAAACTACTCAACGGATTTTAATGCAATTTTCAGTAATAGATAGAGTGATTCAAGAAGAAGTTTTATATGTATATATAATATATGTATATTGTAGTATAGAAAAGTCGATAAATTCAAAGATTTGTATTTCATACTAACTGTTAAAATGTACCTGCCTAAGGACGAACCCGAGCGAAGTAAAAATAACTGAACGGGGGTTTTCATTTACTATAGATACCTAATAAGATATTTTCGAAGTCGATGCCAGCCGACAATGCTGTAAGATATGAATATCTAATAAGTAAATATGACAAATTATGAACTGTAATTATAGTTAAAGTATTATATACCAATTTTACGTATCGAAATAGATTAGCAAACTACGACGACGAGGACTTTACGTCGATACGTAAAGTAGCCAAATCAATGAATATATAATAAAAAATATAGATATATATGAACATAGAACCTTCTCCTTTTCCGAAATTGTTTAAAAAGTAAGAATATTATTATTTCAAAGTTACCAATATCATAAAAATTGTAATAAGAATAAATATTAAAATATTTGAAAACTGTCGGTTTTCATAATTTCTATTATCTAAATCAAATCAAAGTATAACTTTCTCTAAACTTTTACTTTGCTACAGACATTATCTTTCAACGCTTATAAAATTTTGGCTATTAAACTATTTCAAACTAAAATCTAATTAGGCTAACAAGGCATCCGTTTTAACAAACCTAGGTGCTGTATTTCTAATTTCACAGATTTGTTATAAACTGTAACAGAGTAATTAACGTTTTAGTGAAGATGTAGGACGTCTAAAACCTTACATCATGTATAATTAAAATTAACAGATATGTTGGTACATTTACACACAGCACCATCTAGTTCCATGGTAAACTACGAGCCTTGTGTTATGGCTATCAGACAGTTGATACACTACACAATACACATAGATAACTTTAAAAACATACATATTATAAATATAAGCACCCATGACAAGGTTACAAATATGGTGGTACCTTATATCCTCGGTCAACGTTTATGATACTTTTCATCCCGGAAAATTAAAGAGTCCCCGTGGGATAGTCAAAAAACTATAGTAACTCATACAGCTTAGTACACAACAACTTATGCACCTAATTTAGTAAAATTTGGCATGCTGATACCTTATATTGCCGGTCAAACAACAGGTCACTTTTTATCCCAAAAAATGAACGGTTCCCGTGGGATAGATCTGTATGTGCTTTTCTAGAGGCGAACCCGAGCGACGCGAGGGGGAGCCGCTAGTTAAAATATATGTTATAAAACATTGATATGATCGATTATTATTTGAACTCTATACAAAAATGTTCGAAAACATACGCTTTGAATTGTATAAAAAATTAATAAAAGTATACATTTTTGGTAAATAGAATGAAAAAGTTTAATATGTAAGAAATAATATTACCTTACTTTTTAACAGTCGATTATTTTCTTACAAGAAAGGAAAATATTATATTGAAATATCGAATTCTTGATAACTGTATTCTTTAGCAAAGTATTTATTCATTTTCAAAATATTAGTTTTCCATTAATATTATTATTAGAATTACATTGTATTACAAGAATAATATTGTATTATTTTTTATTATTATTATTTCACTCATATGACTAGTAGACCAATGGGAATCCGTTTATTTTTAAGAGAAAAAATATATTGAAAACCCGAAGTTTTATGATTTTAAAATGTTAACAGGTATATAAAGAATAGAACTTCGTAAAATACCCCCGATGCCCAGCTACCGCCGAGAAATGGGGGGACGCAAAGCGTTGAAAAATATTTTTTTCAATTTCCGGCTTACTGTGCCGTTCTATCGACAAAAGTTGTAGGTCTAATAAAAATCTACAACTTTTAGACATAACACTTTTTACAATAACCTCAAAGTTTTCGAGATATTTGCAGAAAACTCGGTTTTTAATTTTTTCTTGATTTTTTATTTTTAATTTCTAGAATAATCTTTTGATTTCCATGAAACTAAGGGAATGAATCTGATGAACTTCAAAATACATATTATAATAAATAAAAAAAAATGAAATTGAAATGTTTAGCCATTTCCGAGAAATGTATGTTTTATGGTTTCGAAAAGCTGAAAATCAAACCAACTTCTAGTGGGCGCTTACATTTAAAAAAAAATCGTTCAATTTTCACATAGGGCTCACTCTTTTCGTCTTCAACTATACTTTTTGAAAAAAATTAAAACGTTACAAACATCGAATCTGCACAGAGACTTATCCCGACTACTGTAACCGATCGACCATTCGTGTATCTAGCTTTTTAGTTTCTATGAAATTGTAAAGAAATCTTTCATTCACATAATATAGTTATTAAATACATTTTTAATTCTAAAATAGTACTTTCAAAAAAAGGGAATAGCAATCCAAACAAATAATTGGTAACTAATAACATATATCCGCTGACGTACTTCGAAGATAAACATTAATTTATCAGCCTTCATTTTGCGTAATGGAACGTCAAAATGATCTATCGTTTTTAAACACTGGTTGTGAGCTTGCCCTCAAGGCGAAGCTGGCCAATGAGAGCTTTGTGACTGAAAGCTCCAGAGCATGGCCTATGTCTGACCAATCAATAATATTATTCTAATTTGAATCGATTTCTCTTTTTATTTGCTATAAAATATTTTCTCCAAAAAATACGGTCACTAAATGACGAACGGTCTCACAACATTTTACGCTTAAAAGCTCATTTAACATCCATTTCCTATCCTAGAACCTTTATTCCCGGACAGATGCGCAGATGACTTAGTCCATCACCTAGACAACCAAGCCACAACAATTACTTCTGTTTTTAAGTTGGTAAGTTTTTTAATATGTTTTAGATATTAAGCGTTAATCTCACGCCTCATTTAATATTTAATATGCATTATTACGCAAAAAAATCCTGAATAAACACAGAATCGTAGCCATTGTGCATACGTTAAAAAATAAGTGTACCAATATTATATTGCTGTAGTGTCGACCCATTTTAGTATTTCAAGCCAAAATACGGTACTAGCAGTCGTCGCTATTTTTCAACGTTTATCTGCCGTCCACCGTATAAATACACGGCGCGTGGCGGCCAGCGCGACGTGGTATCACAAATATTTGTCATTGCTCACGATGCCATATAAAAGATAAAGAATTCCGACTTCCTTATATTATTTGCATTTCCTTTAAGATCTACATTTACCTAGTGATAATAAGATTAAATTGTAAAATCTTGTTCGTTCAATGAACTTATAAAAGAATGGTGCATGTTGTATGGCTTTGATTGGCAGTAACAGGTGTATAATCTTACTAAGTAATATTATAAATGTGAAAGTTTGTATGTTTGGGTGTTTGGATGAATTTTTGTATGTTACTCAATCACGCCAAAACAGCTGAACGGATCTGGAAATTTTTGGCACAGAAATAGATTATAATCTGGAACAGCACATACTACGCTACTTTTTATCCCCGAAAAAATTACGGTTCCCGTGGGATAGATTTGTTTTGATTTGCTGATTTGCTTATATATTGTACTGAATACAAAAACTTATAAAACTTCAACTATGTTATAATGATGTAAATATGGTTTATTTATTATTAAAATATGGATTTTTCGCGTTTCTAAATTATTATATAACTTTGAGGGAAGACACCATCTGCAATAGCTACGATAGTTGTGAGGTTAAACAATTCAGTCTCTTTCGTAACCATGTTGGTTGTAAAGCGTTTGAAAAATCGGAAACCAAAAACCCAAAATAACCCGTAACGTACCCGAATCCGTTAAAATAGTTATATTTCACACTCAAAAATCGCCCAAACTTAAGAAGTTATTAAGGTTATCTACAAAATAAAAATCTCACGTTAATTTATTTACGCACAAACACAATACTTCATAACCTAATTCACTCACTCAATCTGGATTCTAGAAGCAAAAAAAAAAAATGCACGAGACCTTTAATTAAAAAAAGGTAAGTATTAAGGAAGGATTTTGAAATTGAAACCTTTTTTGAAGTTTTCAGCAACTGCTTGTTAAATAGCACTTAAAAGAAATTATTTCTCATAATAAAATAACCTCACACATTGCAGGTTTATGCCATTTCCATATAGTACGTGTTCGGGGCTGCGAGCGTCCACACGTCCAGATCATAAATCTGAGCCCCACAGTATCATTGAAAGCACATACATCGAGAGATAATGTCACCTGTGTAAACGTTTCAAATGAAACTTTTATATTTGCCTTGCGATGTTTTATATTTTCAAAATAAAAATAGCAATGGCTAAATAACCTTGATATGTTGCGGGAAAGAAAAATACAATCTAAGAAAAAAGTTCAATTTAAGTAGGTAAATTATTGAATGAGTTCTATAAATCAAACCGATTCTAATAAATTTGATATGAAATGAAGCAATTTAACAATATTTTAAATAAAATCTTTTAGGAATTTTTCATGGATGTATTTTGATTTTTGGTTCCCGGAGTTTCGAATATTTTATAGTAATCATGAGAGATATGAGTCTTTCAGCCTCTGTATCGAATATAATGACTATTTCAATAAGATTTTCCAAAAAAAAAATTTATGTACAGATTCGACTCAGAATTTTATTATATGTATAGATTTCAAATATACACTTTAAATCTAAAAAAGTGTTCATTTGACATTACGCAAATTCTATGTAAATTTTCTCAGCTGCCAATTAACATTATTTGTCAACAGCCGCCCGCCCTACAGTACGGGAAGATAAAAAAATATTTTATTTGTAAGTAATAGACGTAAAAAAATCTACACAAGTTTGTTTGTAAACAAGTGTGTAATAAGCAAAATATCTAGAGAATAGGATATTTTAGAGGGTATTTTAGTATTGTTTTTAGTACTTAGCACTTACATAAAATATAAGCCCTGATATGTGTGTAAAACAAAATAACTTTGCTTTAACGTATAATGCCATAAAATTTATTATGAATCACGCCTTTATACTCGTACGTTATTTATTAATGTAAGGTTATATGAAATTTTAATGATATAACTTAATCGAGCCAAGAGTGATATAGAAAAATTAACAATAAATAAATTATAAATATGTTGGGACATTAGCACACAACACCATCTAGTGCCATGCTAAGCTACGAGACTTGTGTTATCGATATCAGATAGCTGATGCACTACACATATATAACTTTAAATACATAGTACATACATATTATAAATATAAACACCCATGACTGGTGTACAAACATTCGTGCTCATTACACAAATGAATGCCCCCAGCAGGACTTGAACCCGCGACCGCTGGCACAGCAAGTAGGGTTACTACAAACTGAGCCAAACGTGTCGTCAAATGCTCAATATTTTTGATAAATATCATTGATGAAAATGGTGTCTTCGTTATTGAATATGTAGAATTAAATTAATTTTGATAATATTATTATTAGATTCAAAGACAATTGCCTAAAGAGTCTGTATACCCAATACAAAGAAAGTAGCCGATAAGACGATTAAATAAGCGAGAGCGACTCGAAGAGATGTATGAGAAGCAGAGCATACTACACTCTACTAAAACCCAGGTAAGATAAGAAGTTGAATGAATGTACTATTTATTTGTTATTTATACTAAAATTTATTTTTTGAAAATATCTGAGGTGCGAGACTTGGGATTTGAATCAGCTTCACTCGGTTTCGCAAGCGAGCGCGTCACCAATGGGCTGGCTTCCACCGCCTTCAATATATGTCTATAAATAAAACTGGCTAACGGATTTTATTATATTGTAATAAATAAAAAGAATCAAATAAACTAAAATTAAGGAGAACTAGTTTAATAATACAAATGAATATAGTATTATTATTCATATATTTTTTTTCTCAAAATTAGTAAATTTACGACTTACTAAAACAAAAACTAAAAAACCCTTCTTTTAAGAAAGTAAACTGTATGGCAAAATCGAGAATAATAGTAAATGCAGAAAATCACGATACTATTTTTGATGTTTGACATTTATTATGGTTGACTCTTGATTGATTGATTGATTGATTGATTGACTGATACCCTAGTTTCGCTCGGGTGGGTCCCTAGATGCAGCAACCACTCTGTATTTTTTTCTGTACTATACTGTAATGTATAATAAAGGATTGTATTATTATTTTATATTTATAAATAGATATACTAGCAGACCCGAGGCTTCGCTCGCGCAAAAACTACAAAAAAATTCTTTGGCTTTACGCTATTAGTAATAATTTAATTTCTGTAATGTTTTTTAAATTTGTATAATTTTTACTCCTGCATCGAGGGTTCCGTATCGCCGAATATTGTGTTGTTTTTTCTAATACGTATGCTTTGCGTTTTTACAATACATACTTTATTATTTGCAATAATAAGTTCGCGTTTCATATTATTTCTTGAAGATATTATGGAATCGATCAGTTTCTTCCCTACATAGCCTATTATTACTTATCTGCTGGTTGCAGATTCAAATTACATTTGGTTCTATAACAAAAATATTATGTAAATACATATACATACAATGAATGTACAATTGTTACAAAAAGAAGTAATTTTAATGTAGAAATTTTGTATTTTTTATAAGACCACTAATATTGAACTCCTATATTTTTGTAGACTTCAGCTGTATATTAGCGATATTAATTGTAGAAATACAGTTTCTATATAAATAGAAATGCCAAGATAGTGAGGACAGAGCTAGAGTAGGGTAGATACCTAATTTTAGCACAAATAAAAAAGTAGTCACAGGTAACCCAGGGTGTCAAGGTATCTCCGTTCCAAATATCACCATTTAGGAGTTTAGCGGCTTTTTAATTTTACTGCTTAAACAAGTAACAAATATTTGAAAAAACATTGAAATGGTTAAAATTATTTTAAGTCTTGTTTTTAGTTTTTACTAAAGTGGGAACCCTAAAGTAAAATCGTAAAAATATAGGAAATAGGAATTTAACTGGAGACATATAAAAAAGGATTAGTCTACACTCAGACGCCATTAACGAGCATTAGTTGTATTTCAAATAACTGATCCTCTCGCTGCTAAGCTTTAGTTTATTTATTCTATTTACTGTACGGAACGGATAAAAAGGATTGTCCTGCTTTTTCATATTTAGACGCATTCCATAAAAATCACTGTAAAATGTAAAAAAGCTATTAAAAGCTTGTAGCAGTAACAGAAGTCCCGACAGCAAAAGTTTCCCTTTTTATACTATGAAAGAGTACGGGTTTAATTTTTTTTTAAAAACAAAAGCTGGTTAAGCTCGTAATTTTCATATATTTTCAATTAATTAAAAAGCTTTATATCAGTATAAATAAATGTCGTTACTTAAAGTAATCTATGTCGGTCAAACAATATATCGTTCTTAGGTATCGACGTACACAATGTATGGGAGCTAAAGTAGCCTCCGGGGACTCGTGGTGTCTCGAAAATTACTGCAACGAACATATGACACTATAGAATGGTCGTTGCCGTGCAATATATACAAAGAGGTAGATTTATAACAGATACTATAGACCTTACTAACATGACAAAATTATTAAAAGAAATACATGAAAATTTTAGTAATCAAAATATCTCTAAGAGAGATCTTAACTTTATACACTCGAAGTTACGAGATATTTTAAATTTCCGTATACTGTCTAGCTGTTTATAATTATATGCGCAGAACTTTTGTAATGATGGGTTTTTATAGGATACTAGTGACTCATCCTCTCTTCGTTTCGGGTTCATATCTAGACAAAAACAAATCTATCCCACGGGAACCGTACATTTTTCCGGAATATCCATCCAAAAATCCATCCTCACAAACTTTTACATTTGTAATAAGTACTAGCGACTCACCCTCGCTTTGTTCAGGTCGTCTCTAGCTAGCTTCCAAGTACAAACTTTCATCCCTATTCTCACCCCTTTAGGGATGATTTCCGAGATTACTATTTCAATCACTCATTTTTCATATAATGAGATTTAAAAAAAATATCTTATTTTAGTTAAAAAAATATCTTTTAATTTTCTTCTACACAAAACTTGTCCTGACAATAACAAACACAAAAAAAAAAAAATATCCAATTTGGTGCAGTCGTTCGGAAGTTATGCGCGTACATACATTTCGAAGATTCATTTTTATTTATATATGTAGATAAGTATGTATACATATGTACATATACTGTCTTGCTTATTTTATGTCATATCTAGGATGATGACATATAATAATTATTTTTCGGCACAAGCTATCGTCCTTGAAATATTTAAAATTAAATATTATAGATTAATTTGGCGTAAATACAAATTCTTATAAGGTTTGTACGCAATTGCTACTGAGATATTGGTTTACACTTGCTGTAATAATGCATCGATCCAATCCAATATTCAGCCGAACGCATTCAGTCTTTGAAATAGGTTAAAAAAATAGACAAATTTAAAGCCATCGTCTGGCAACAACTAAGCAATATTGGCTAATATCCAAATCGTACGTGCTATGTGTCAGCCAAATAGCGGAATTTAAGCTATTAAAGTACCGGAATATCGTACCTTACTTTATCGTTATTTTTCGGTCATTTACTGTTTTAGTCCAAGAAATTTGTGATGTAAGTGTAAATACTAATTTTAAATGTAAGTGGAAATGCTGTATTTTGTAGAGACCAGAGAAGTGGGTCACAGCGCCCGCCTCTCACAACATATTAATGACAGTATGAAAATTATGCGAGAATTACTGAATGACTTTGTTTATTTTTTTTTTTTGATAAACACTAAGTTATAAGTTTTTGACAATATTAAAAAAATATATTTTTAGCCAGTAGTAATATTATACTCTCTACGTATATACCTACTCTTGGTATATGATTACAAAGCTAACCTTGTAACAAAAGCTTTTTCGTATCCACGTAGCAAGAGGAGGGATAGCAGGTGAAAGCTAGTATAAATAGGAATATTTTTGTCATTACTATTTTGTATCTGATTATCTATAATCTCATCTCGACTTTAACAATAAGTTTGCTTTGAAAGGGATTTTAAAAGTATATATCAAAGTTTGGTTTGCAAGTGAATTTGACATCGATATCTCCTGGTCCTTAGTTTAGTTTATATATTTTCTCAGAGATGAGATATTTTCCCACAGTAAAAAGTACCCTATATGTTGACTTCTATAATCAGCTATCACGTACTAAATTTCATCAAAATCTGTCTAGTGGTTTTCTTGTGTAGCGTTCCCGGATAGACAGACGGACAGACAGACAAAAATTCTAAAAACTGTAGATTCGGCGTCTGTATCGATAATAATGTCTATTTCAATAAGATTTTCCAAAAAATATTTAATGTACAGATTCGACTTAGAATTTTATTTTATGTTTAGATATTGTATACGTTTGATTATCGTCCGTTATATCTTGATTAAGCATATAAGTTAATATAATATTACCTACACATTCAAAGATATTTCAAAAAAGTAAACAGAGGAAGAACAAATAAACTTAATTTTTAAGCTCGCTTTTCATAATAATCATAATAAACTTCACGACAAACAGTTACAATATGCTACTATTCTTAGTAAAAGCTTGTTGGAAGTTTTCTATAAAAGCCCTCTGAAGAGCTAAATACTTGAAATCTATCTCTCTGAACTTATTGAAAAAACACTGAACAAAATCTAATAATGATTCGCTTTGATATATAATAAGTGTTTGAAAAGAAGATGAAGAGCCTTTAGAGGAAGTACCTTTTGCACACCCTGAAATTATATATGTTCTGATTAAGTCCTTTAGGCTTATTTCCCATATTTGCTCTCAAAATGAAATTTAATACTATCTCTCTAACTCACTTAGGTTGACTGGAAGAGATGTCTTCTAGAGATAAGTCCACCTTTGCTAACTAATTTTATTGTTTGTTACTCTCTGTATTTTACATATTATAAGTGCAATAAAGAATAGAATATAAATATTACGTCTAACTTTATGTTATCATTTAACTTCTTAATCAGTATATCCCTAATAATGATTAAAAATGCCATTTTATACCAAACAAATTGGTTATAATATTTCGTTTCGAACTCAATGTTTTTTTTATAATGAATTCAATTAAATTGAAACTAAAAGTTTATTCAATTGAGGAGATTCCAAGAGAGCGTAAACTGTACGTACTGCGGGTTGTAGTAAAAATGTATTAAATTATTGATACATAAATTTCGACCAAATTCTTTTTTGTCTCTATTCTCACTCAAGTTAACACATTTCAGTTAAAAAAGCTAGTCGAAAACTCACTGAATTCGGGAAAAAATTAAGAGCTTTTTTACACATATAAGACTTTTGTACGAACTCCAAGATGACAAACTTTACTGAAACAGGACAATCAGAGTACGATAATGATACGTCGTT
Organism: Brenthis hecate; assembly: GCA_951806755.1. Lineage (NCBI taxonomy): Eukaryota > Metazoa > Arthropoda > Insecta > Lepidoptera > Nymphalidae > Brenthis > Brenthis hecate. The sequence goes on from OX638281.1 coordinate 320,425, forward strand.
CTCAGAGTCAGTAAAACAGGGAGTAGACTCGTAGTAACAAATCTTTGATAAGAAAGCTCCACCTTTTTACAGTTAGTTCAAAGAAACGAACAAAACAAGCAGCAGTCGTGACTACAACAGAAACATTTCCATCGTTTTATTGCAAGATACAAAACACAGCTGTTATTGAACCACCTTGAATCTTTTCTCTAATATTGCTATACTATAATTACTCGAATTGCTATTGTGTGTAATTTTTGTCGCTTTCAAGCTGCTGTTTTGCTGGGAACAACGAATCGACGCGATTTCTAACCAATTTATATTATTTCTCTAATTAATCTTATTAAATTAATATAATTGTTTTTTTTTTTGGAAAATCTTATTGAAATAGACATTGTTATCAATACAGAGGCTGAATCTATAGTTTTAAGAATTTTTGTCTGCCTTGCTTTCTGTCTGTCTATCTGGGAACGCATCACGAGAAAATCACGGGACATGTCAATATATAGGATATTTTTACTGCTGGAAAATATCTTATTTTTGAGAAATCTATATACTAAGCGTATATTTCATTTTTTTTTTCATTTTTCATATCCTACATTCATATTTTTCGAAAAAGAAGGGTTTTTCTATAATATAATATTGTTTGTCTAATTTGAATATTCATTTTATTCAATAGGTTTTAATAGGTGTTCCATAAGAAATCAACCCTAAGAATGCATTATTTTAATTAAAAATAACTTTAACATGTACGTACGTACGTAGTACTGAAAAATATAAAACTTTATATGTACTATTTTTAAAGACACAAGACATTTAAAAAAATGCTTCAAATATACTTTACGAGCACTAAACTCTTATCAACCGAATCACATTTTGCTGGATCAACTTGATATGGCTTAGCCACATACTTAGTAGGTTTTCAAAAGGACGGTAAGTTTATGCGTAAATTGTAATAAAAATACTTCTATTTAAAACTTGTAAAGTTACTATCAGAGTGAGAAGATTGTAAGAAAATATTTTTAAATTAGAAATTTTCCAGTTGAGCCAAAGATTCTATAAGATATAGTTGATTTATTTAATTTTTACTACCTTTAAAAAAATGTCCCAACCTTGCTGTATTTTTGGTATACAGTACGTATGTAATGTATTTTTTATACTATTTTATACAATTTCTAAGGTATGTAAGATATTTTCCCAATTGAACTATAACAAAATAAACTATAAAATACTCTTTTATTTCTTGTGTCAAGGACCATCAATAAAACCTAAAGTAACTGCATAATTAACAACTCAATATCCATTTTTATTGACTTGGATATAATTGGATACAGAGATAGTGAGATACAACCTCTAGTATGTTAGAGTGCAAACCTGGAGGCCCTGGGTTCAAGTCCCGGATTTGTCTAAATATTATTCAGTAAAGAAATGGGTTTTATTTTACATTAATATATAACTCTGGTTTAATCGAAATAATGACAAACAATTTATCTAACGATTTGAATAACGAAATAAACAAATACATGAATTGTACATAATTGTGTTCAAGTCATATCCGTTAATTGCGGAAATTGTAGGCGTCCGGAGATAAGCCGATATAATCAACTATTTTAAAAACCTACATATACCGTTTTCAATCCGTATCTATAATAATATATTATAAAGAGGTAAAGTTTGTGAGTTTGTAAGATTGTGACGTTGTAGAGGGTAATCTCTGGATCTACTGAACCGATTTAAATGAAATTTAGTAAAAAGATTGTTTGAGACCCTGGAAAGGACATAGGATACTTTTTATCCCGGAAATTATCCCTTAAGGGGTGAAAATGGGGATGAAAACTGGTAAACAAGCTAGGGACAAACTCAAGCGAAGCGATGGTGAGTCGCTAGTTTATAATATATCTACTAGCGACTCACCCTTGCTGAGCTCCAAGAAGGTACTTTTAAGGTATTTTAAGTGTACCTTTTTTGTAAAAAGTAATTACAAACCTATTTCTCTAATCTCGTGTTAAAAACATAAGTATATTACAGAAAGCGAGATTCGAAACAAAATTGGGAGATGAATACTTAAGCTAAGAAATTAAATATATTATTTAATTTAACTTATGAACAACAATCGACTTACTTCTAAAATTATGTTCGATTTAGCTGCGAGGTACAAAATAATGACGACGTCCCAAACATACCTGTTCATATATTAATATTATTGTCAATTTGATTTTCTTAATTAAATATCGTAAATGTCGGATTTATTTCTATGTTTCATTATGGAATATAAGAAATAAAGCGGTCTTTTACTTATATTTTTGTAGAATAAATATATAAAAACCATATTAATTTATGAGTGAGAGCAATTTATGACAATACTAGTCGTTGCCCGCGGTGTAGCTTGTGTGAATAATTTGCTTTTTTTAGCATTTTTTCCAGCACTAAATACGAGTCTAGGGTAAAAATTTATGTTAATATGGGGCATGGTATATTTACGAGTGCGTCCCTAATATCCACCCGTTTAACAATTTACGCGTGTTCCAGGCAAACATCCAAATCCAATTTTCGCAAATTTTTAGTTTTATGCTATAAATAAGGTTTAATGTGTTTCAATCATAAGTGTTTTATTAGTGTCTCGTAACTGGGGTGATTTAGAAGTGACCATTGATTAGAATAACGTCAAAAATGTTGAATTTACAACTTTAGGCAACAATCGAAAGCAACCGCTAGACATAAAATGAAAATAAAAAACTATAAAACTTATGTAATGACCACACTCCACGATAAAGTGGCACAAACCAGAGAGTGTGAGAGGCAAATATGGTCACTTGTATGTTTTTATTTTCTTTATAAAATACTACCATCTTACTCCAGTTTCACCCGGTAGTTTATCTTTAATTTTGACACTTTCCTTAGAAAATAGAATTTTAAAACAATCGATGTATTTTCAAAGAATAAACACAAGTAGTGTGTAATCCTCTTTTTCTATTACTATACAATACGTGGTCAATGTGTCAAGCGTTTCAGATTCAGAACATTGTTTTTTTTTACATGTAATGTATTAATACTTTCCTAAAATTTTTGAAATATTTTTTTGTACAATAGTGGATAGGTACTGTCTGTAACAAGTATGTGTTTGAGAAGTTTATAACCTTAGTCTCTCCCGTGACCATGATTGCTGTAAATAAACGTCGGGAACCAAAAATCTAAATAAATCCGCAAAATAATCCGAAAAGATAGTTTTATTTAAAATGTACATAGATAAAAAATAATTCTTTGTCTCCATCAATAATTGTAGTCGGCAGCCATTATTTTTCAGACTCAATACAAAACTGCCATTGGATTGTTATTTAGTATTTATAAATTACATTTTCTAATCAAGAATATTAACACTAAAAAGAGAGTCGAAATAGCAACCACTAGACGCATTCATTAAGTAAAATCCAATACATTTAGGCCACTGCTTACAATTAAAGGTATATAGTGCTATAAAGACGCTATAAAAGCTGATCTCATTTTCGTGAAACAGTAAAAAGAACATAACCTGTCAGTATAATATGGCCTGCTTTAATCTTGTGTGCCGTGTCATTCGTATTTGAATTTTATGAAAATATAACGAAACTAGCAACATTCATTGGCTGCACTTACAATTTTCCTTCTTTATTTTTCTTAATTAAAATTTTGATTAAAAAAATCCTGATCCAAAAAAAAACATTTAATTATGATCGTTAGTCCACCAAATAATTGTAATGAAAGAAATAATTTCTAAACACAACTTGATAAACTGTGTTTAAAGTATCAATAAATTTACTAGTTCGATGAAAACTTGTATCATAGACTTTTAATATTGTTAATAATTTCGCGGCAATATTAATCGATAGAAAATAAATGTTTATTATTAGCGTTTTTAAAAATACTCTTACTCGAGCACCCTAAAAGTAGTAGTACCCCGAAGGGTGCCAACGGAACTCTATTACTAAGCCTCCGCTTTCCGTCCGTCCTTCTGTCAGAGGGTTGTACCTCATGAACCCTAATAAGTAAAGAGTGGAAATATTCACAGAGCGTGTATTTCTATTACCGTTATAACAACAAATAATAAAAAACCAAAATGGCAAATTTCAAAAAGGCCACATAAAAAAAAGCTATTATGGTACAGAACCTTTCGTGTGCGAGTTTGACTCGCACTTGACCGATTTTTGTTTGAATTTCTATTTACATGCCATACTTTATAGACTAAACGCTTTATGAAGTTTAATTCATGTGATGTCGATGGGCTTATTAATCGTACAATTTTTTAATAAATTAATTATATAAAAGCGGAAGATCACTCATTCACTAACTGACTAAATACGATATTTGGAAAACTACTTCACCTATGGAACTGAAATCTGGCGGTTGAGTAATTTATGGGTGGGATACATCAGGTCAGAAATTTGATTTTTTGGATTATGCGATAGAGCCAAATTAAGCATGAAAGTCCTATGATTTTGGTGCTAGATACGCGAGAGGAACTGAATAATAAAAAAACACTTCTTACACCTATTCATTTAATAAAATTAAAAATTTGAATATCCCCGACCATCTTGGATCGATTTTCATCAAACATAGCTAAGAACACTCCCGACTAACACACCTCAAACAAAAAACAATCAAAATCGGTTCATCCGTTCGGGAGCTACAATGCCACACAAGGACACACACACACACACACACACAGACACACACACAGACACGTCAAACTTATAACACCCAATCGTTTTTAAACGTCGTTAAAAACTATGCTTTGGCGCTGTGGTTTCAATTTCCTCTTGACTGTACGACTTCAGGCTAATTTGACGAACCAAGAATTTGATGACATAAGAATTTGACAAATCAAGTATTTGACAAATTTAGATTTTGTCAATCTCTAACTTGAACAGTCAAGTATTTGAAGGTTGCATGCGAAACCGCGGCAGATATTAGAATTATATAACATCGGAAATTTCTCTTTAGATTTAATATGTAGTCAATATTTTCCGCAATATTTTGATAGTTTTTCCATATAAATAAAAATATTATCCAATCGAATTCTGTCATTTTTGAAGTATCAGTTCTCAAGAGGAAAAACATAATCAAAGAAAATGTGATAAAGCCGTCATAAATGATTCACAGCCAATAAATAACTATTGCCGCTTAAATATTATGCTCGAAACTGCTTTCTACAGATATGTTGAAACGGTATTGCGTATTTGTATGATTTATTTACTAGGGATCATTTAAACGTTAGCACTTATATGGACGTGACCTAGATATTTAAACCGGATGTACTAAAAAAGCGAGGAAATGAGATTTTATTGTAGTCTATTATTATAGGAAAAAAAGATTTATTATTATATCTGATACATGTTTTACTAACCTTTTATCGTTTAGGGACTATTTTTGGCGACGATCATTACAGATACTTTGTCTACATAACATTTATGTTGGTAGTTTCGAATATTTACTGTATTATTTGACATGTCTGTGGAGTAGGATAGGTTAGGACAGAGTAGGAGGTAGTGCATTTTATTCTTGTACTAAATGTATCTATCTATACTAATATTATAAAGACGTAAAGTTTGTGAGTTTGTGACTTTGTGACGCTGTGGTAATCTCTGGATCTACTAAACCGATTTAGGTGAAATTTAGTAAGAAGATAGTTTGAGACTCCGGGAAAGACAAAGGATACTTTTTATGCCGGAACTCATTTCTTAAGGAGGTGGAAATGAAGATGAAAATTTGTATTGGGAAGCAAGCTAGGGACGAACCCGAGGGAAGCGAGGGTGAGTCGCTAGTACATATTATAAAAATCTACCTGAGTCGAATCTGTACATTAAATATTTTTTGGAAAATCTTATTGAAATCGTAATTATTATCGATACAGAGACCAAATCTATTGTTTTTAGAATTTTTATTTGTCTGTTTGTCTCTGACCGAATCAGTAAAAAACACTGAATAAATAGATTTTGATGAAATTTGGTATGATGATAGCTCGTTATCCTGGTCAACATATAGAATACTTTTTACTGCGGAAAAATATCTTATCTCTGAGAAATCTATACTAACCGTTAAAAAGTTTCTTGGAACGAACCCGAGCGGAGTGAGAGTGAGTCGCTAGTGTATAAATCAGTCAGACGGACAATCACGATTGATTACTCAAATACGTCTCTAGGTGGCATATCTGGTCCATTTGTGTACCTACTAATTTATTTCGAATTTTTTCAGTTATAAGAGTAACAAATATACATACACACTTACATATAATTATAATAGTAGTCTAATAAGTAATGAAAACTTATTTAAATGATAGATCACGTGAAATGCTACAAATAGGGAATGGTTATTAATTGCAAGTACACAATATCAGACACGTATCAAATAGCCATTTGGCAGAACAGCTGTTCCTTGAAATTAATATAGTGAATGTCAGTCAGTGTACATCAAGAGATGGACATTAGTAATATTGTTCCGATTCTAATCGTAAGTGGCCATGTCATTATGGAAGAGAACTAATCCATAATAAGATTATTAAAGTAACTATTTGACGACACGTTTGGCTCAGTTTGTAGTGACCCTACGAGTACTAGCTGTGACAGCGGTCGTGGGTTCGAGTCCCGCTGGGGGCATTTATTTGTGTGATGAGATAAAATAAAAAATAAAAAAATATATAACCTTTAACATAGTAGGTACACACACAGAGTACATCTTTATATATATAATTCTTCTGTGAGTGTGTATGTCACTGAACTTCTCTCAAACGACTGGATCGATTTTGATGAAATTTTTTGTGTGTGTTCAAGGGGATCTGGGAATGGTTTAGATTCACAATTTTGTCCGCTGGACCATGTTTTTTTAATTAATTTTTAATTTATTAGTAGTTGTTGATTTTGGAATGTTTTACATTGGATACGACAGACGGCGCTACCATCGCAGTGTCAAATTTTAAATAATATTCGAATTTTAATTTTCAATCATAATTTAATTTCAATTTTAATCAAATTAAAAAAAAGTTTTGTTATCATTGTGTTATTGTAGACCATGTGCTGGATCAAATATTAAATTAAAAGGTACTGAGTGTTTTGAGAAGAGTTTTGAAGTGTGCCTAAAAAACTATACATTTTGCGAATTTAGTGCAGAATCGAAGTGAGTATATTTCTTATAATTTTTTTTATCAAATTTACACGTGCGTTAGTTAATAACTAACCTAACCTAAAAATTTATTTGTGTACTATCGGCGTCATTAATTTATGACTGTTTCGAGATTTAAGGGAAAATAAAATAGTATGCAAATAAAATTTAAATAATTGAATATAAATGAATAAAAAATATATGACTATCGATTAGTCTAATTGTAATAAATTTACATGTAATGACGTTAGATATTGTCATAACATTTGAATAATAATTTTCATGAAAATGGTCCAGAATGTTTTAGCTTATTAAAAAAAGTTTGAAATTTTCAAATTAAAGACGTGTAGACAGGACAACGTCTGTCGGGTCCGCTAGTACAAACATAAAAACATACACCTGAATTGAAGTCGTTTCTTCCTTTCTCGAAGTCGGTCAATTTTAACATGATTACCACTTCCTTATACAGTGAAGAAAAACGATTTCATATCTTACAGAGCTAAACTAGACGAACGAATACGTGTAAAATCCGTCACCCGCACTTGGTCAGAATAGTAAACTATGATTTGATCTCCTTCACATTGAAGGGAGATCTATGCACAGCGATAGGCCAGAATTATTATTTCAAGTTCAAGCCACTAAAAGTTATGATGAATCCACTTCGACAGAGGGACCTTGACAAGTACTACAAAACAGACTTAGCCAAAAAATAACACATTGTAATAAGTAAAATATCTCGTCAAGATGTTAATTAAAAGTTTTATAAAGGATTGTATCAATTGTTAGCGACTCGGCTCTAAACTTTATAACATTAATTAATTTTTCTCCGAATCTTTTCGCTAACTCCAGTGAAAAAAACCTACTCGGAGACAGTTCATTTTAAGCAAAATTTCACGCCCTCATTGATATTAAAATTATCTCACTGTCTTCTTTTAGTTCGGGAAATTAATTATCTATAGCTGAATTAAATGAAAAGAATGTAAGATTTAGAGGCTGCCTTCATACAAATTGGTAAGTCCTATTATATTTTACTTACGCTTAATATGTAATTTCTATCAATGAGTATATCAATAGTTTCTAGTCCATGCTTTCTCCAGCACCCACTAAATCTCATACTTGCTTTTCTACTCGTTATACGTTTAGAACAGAATTTTTTTTGTTTATAGTTTAGTTCTAAAAGTTTGCAAGACAGCTTATACAGCTGCTAATTTAAGAGTGAGTTCCTGGTTAGGCACAAAAGATTGAAAATTATTGTGTTATTTTTTTATGTATGAATAATCTACCAGATTATGAGAGTCTAAGGAATAGGGAGCACTTGTCTCACGCAGTGCAAAATAATAACTTCTGTCTAATTATCTGGCTTCTGTGAGATAGGCAGCCCTTACCGAAATTCCGTCTAAAGGGCTTTTACTTTTATTAATAGACTATAACACTTAATGTACTCGTATGTAATTCTCACTATCTCCTCTGTCTGATAAAGAATACTGTAAAATTTTTATTTTGGTATTTATGATATTAGTAGAGATTTTATACATTTTATGGGAAAAGTAATAACAATGCAGAATAATGTTATCATAAAAATAATTATATGAGTAATATCGGTTCTCATAATATACGAGCAATAAAGATAATTTATTTTTTGTTAGTGTATTGTTAGCGTTGAATTTATTGTTATCTAAAAATTTATCCAGCATTCATCATAATATTATACTTTTCAACAGTTTGCAAAGACAAAGCCTCAGTTCTGAGAAGAGCTGGTGAAGAAAGAAACTTGGTAAGATTAAAATATTTTTTCTTTATCTTGTAAATAAAATTACAAATTTTTTAGCAATTCAAAAAATATTTCTATAGAAAATTTCACGCCCTCCCATAAAATGTCCACGTTGTCGTTATACGAAAAAATAGTAAACCGGATATCATGTTAATAAGTAAAGATTATTAATTTCAGAGTAATATCGGACAGGGAAAAACCTCTGCATCGTTAAAGCGTTTACTTGATACGAAGGTTCAATATTGTATACACGTGTTGGAGGTTTCTAAGAGATCATCGATTATGTATCGTTGTAGAAGCATACTTAATTCAAAGGAAGACGATATGGTTGTTTTCTTCGTATTTCCATGTAATATTTACTTCGTTACTTAGAATCCTCACTTATACCATCATTACTATATAAGCTGATTTATTTTTACCGATGTTTATATAAATGTCCGTTTGTTTGTTTGTCTTCTATAGACATAATCAGTTATCACAATATAAGAAATCAATTTATTTTTATTTGCATTTCAAATATCCTCCGAGTATTTTCTCGTAAAAATGTTTATTGTAATTGTAACATTTAACATTTTTTTTCTAATATTTAATTAATCAATTCTTTTGTAAATGGCTTCAAGGCATTCAAGGGTTCAAGAAACAAAACACATGAACTCAATGACAGATAATGAAAACAGCATAATATGTACATTATAAGTCCTTCACTTCTGGCTGGCCTTCACGGGCCGTCTAAAATGGAGCTTTAGAGCTAAGTGGCCGAAAGTGTGGAAGTGCTCAATCTGCATAATTACGGGAAAACCTACACTTACGCTTTCTCGTAATGGGGCATACCTCTCGACACTCGAGTTATTACGTCAATTTGCGGGGAACTATTTAGGACTGTCAAGAATGCTATTGTCAGATAGTCTCACCCAAGAACCCAGATTTAATCGAGTCCAGACCACATTATATAATCTTTATTTATTTATCCCATTTTTTCTATAGTTTTTACACGTTACTCGTAGACCATCTTTAGGTAAATTTTCCTATTACTCTATAGTTTTAAATAAATTAATGTCTCTCCCGTGACCATGATGGCTTTAAAAACATGCAAGCATTCGAAACGTCAGGAACCAAAAATCAAAATGAATCCGCGAAAAAAACCGAAAAGATAGTTTTATTTAAAATGTTAAATATTCGTGTAAATCAAAAAAGTTTTAAGAAAGTATTATAATTCCTTATAGGCTACTCACCGTACGAAGAAGCCTCTAAGTGTTAGATTTATGTCACCACGAAAGCTTTCCAAAAGCTTTGCGGTACCTTGAGCCTCCAAAGTCTACACAGTAAAGAAATACAATATAATAATGAAATATAATCCTTAATCGTTAGTAGCATTCGTGTATAACTATCGTATAGTTGACAGTAACACACATATTGTAGCCAGATGATATTATTAACAAAACAGGCCCATGGCCGGGTACACGAGGAAAATGGGCGAATGGTATCGGAAAAACCATTACTACGTTAACGCTCGCGTGAAATTCGGTTAAGCCCAAATTGTTTCCAAATGCTTCTGTTACAACAACATATTAACTATTTCCTGTGGTCGCGCCGCTTTAGATATTTTTATTATATTTAATACTTTTTTATTCGACATCAAGAAAGGAGGTTGTTCGTTCAACTACGGTATTACTTTTTAATAAACTTGTCATGAAAGTCTTATTTAAATAAAGAAAAACATAAAAAAATATGAATTTCTTGAAATCGATTTATTTTTTGTATCAAAAAGTAATTATCTTATATGTTTTCTTTAAAATATGAATAGACATGATCAGTACATTGTTTAGGACTATACATATGAATATATAAAATGTAATTAATTGTAAATAAAATAAATATACTTGTCTAAATTAATATTTTATCTCGAATCAAATAATATTAAATTTATGCTTTTTTCATGTTGGCTTTTTTGATTATTTCTGGAATTTTCTTCTAAACAATTATAACAATTTGGATGGAATTTTTATTTATGTATAGGACTTGAGAAAATAAAAGGAAAAATGGTTTCGAGTACAATCTATCTTAGGACTAAAATGTAGAACACTAGAGTCTAGAGATATCGTAAAGTAACTTTCTACAGCACTAAAATAGTAACAAAATATAAAAAAAGTAATATAATAACTCTTGTTTTAGGCAATTTCATTTGATTTGTTTGTGAGCAAACTTAATATTGTAAGGGAGTTATTTTCTTCACAAGTATTAAATTGTTATTATATTGTATCGAGATTATTTTTATTTTGTACACATTTTCTCTCAAATCGTAAACAATACTGAATATTATAAAGAAAAGCAGGCATTATTATTTTTTTGTCTTTAAAGTATAATAAAACATCAATGAGATGATCTATATCTATATGTTTATAGTTTGCTTTACAAAATTTTGCCAATGTAGCTCATTTATTTAAGGGGGATCCTTTGGAGAAAGAGTAAAGAGGGTTCAAATCCGGATTCTTTACATCAAAGATTTCCATATGCGGAGCATTTCCAACGTGACTAGAGCTAATGATGAAGATGATACGTAAAAGAAGATCTCGCGATGAAATAAATTATTACATTTTAAATAAAAATATTTTTTCGAGGTTATTCTTGCGATTTTATTTTGATCTGTGTCGAATGCTATACTTTTTATTTGTTAGGTACTTCGGCGGCATTTCTCATTTACAGTAGAATTTCGATTATCTGAACATCGATTAGCCGAATATTTGATTATCCGGACTCATTCTTCACGGCTCTAATTACCAATTTAGAAATGATTTGACGGTGCAACGAGACATGTTACGACAAATTTATTCCCGCCTCTCTGGTTCTCCAAATACCATCTCTCGCAAAAGTTTTTGAAAGACAGAAAAGATGTAATTCATTACGTCAAAGATTAATAACAAATTATTTCTAAAATAACATTATTATTTTCGTAATTTTTTTATATCGTATTGGCCAAATGACGTATATTTATCCCTTTCTATAATAAAAAGTTATTAAAATTTAAATATTGTTTGATTTGGCTTTGAAATCGATTATCCGGATTTTTGATTATACGGAACACCCCTGGTATTAATTGATTCGGATAATCGGGATTCTACTGTATTTAAATGTGTATAATTATAATGAGTGTATAAGTATTTATATAATAGTGTGGGTAGACGTCGTCTGTAATTAATATAACAAAACTTTTGAGGCGTTAAACCCCTCCATCTCTATGGTGACTATGATGAACCAAAATCAAAATAAAAATCAGAAAAATATTTTTTATTGAAAATGTCAAATATTCGAGTAAAAAATTATATACTACTAGCTTAGCCCGCGTTCAGATGACCGAAAACCAAATTCTTAGGTTTTACATATTAGTATACTTACAATGCAGTTTTTGTATTTTTTCTCGAAAATGAGATATTTCCCCGCGGTAAAAAGTATCCTATATGTTGACCCGGATAACCAGCTATTATCATACCAAATTTCATAAAAATCTGTCACATCTGTCAATCTGTCTGACAGACAGACAGACAGACAAAAATTCTAAAAACTATAGATTCGGATTCTGTATCGATAATTATGTCTATTTCAAATAGATTTTCCAAAAAATATTTAATTTACAGATTCGACTTGGTTACAATTTTATTATTTGTATAGATTTTCCTTTATCATTCGTGTCAATACAAGCTTGACATTGCATCTATACGGATAAATAAAACTGAAGTGTCTGTTTGGTAATGTCAAAATAACAGCATTTTACTAAATGCATATGGAATTATATACGGTACTCATAAGGAAAACACAATTTTTAAAATGGTTGTCTGTCTGTCCGTTTGTTCCGGCTAATGTCCGAAGTGGCTGGGCCGATTTTGACAGGGCTTTCACTGGCAGGTAGTTGATGTTATATAGAGTAACTTAGGCAACTCTTATTTCAGTAAAAGAATTAGGGTCCCACTCGAAAAAATTCAAATGTATCTAGGGACGAACCAGAGCTAAGCGAGGGTGAGTCGCTAGTATAAAATATGTGGAGCTTCTACAAATACAATAGGCTGACCCACACGGACAGTAGTTGCAATAATCGTCAATGTTAGCAACTTTAGGCGATAAGATAAACATATGTTTTTAATTAGAAGCGTCGAGTGGGCGGCGTTATCGGTTGATAAGCTGCCGGCTGCCCTTGAATTGTTGTTGCTAAAGTCCACTTGAAGACAGACACAAGTTATAGTTTTTAGTTAAGTTTGAATGAAAACGTATGAAATTAATGTAAATGGTAAGTAGGATGATAATGTACTGATACAATATGGTGATTCGATATTCCAGAGACATTGCGAGTTAGACGCAGGAACGAGGGTTTTACGTACTATTCGAGGCACGGGGGTGGAACACCGCCAGCTTCCCTACTACGGGCTGTAACTGAGAATTTCTTGACAGAAAAACTTGGCCCTATACGAAACTTGAACCCACGACTTTTGAGCAGCCGTACACGCTAGCCACTAGACTACCGAAGATAGCTTTTGTAGCATGATACGTGATGCCTTTATTATTTGTATTTGTTTTTTCCAGTTTGATTCGAAAGCTTAATATATTAGCTTAATTTTACCAATGAGAGGCAAAAATCTATAAAAGATAACTTCGCATGCTATCTGTTTCATTACCATCTCACCGTAAAAGTTATTATTTCATAATAAATTGAGATATAAAAAAAATCTCAGTATAATATCAATTTAATGATTTTCTAATTCATAAAATATTCATTACTAGCGTCTCACCCTCGCTTGGTTCGGGTTCGTCTCTAGACAGAAACAAATCTATCCCACAGTAACCGTACGTTTTTCCGGAATAAAAAGTAATCTATTTGCTATTCTAGATTATAATCTACCTTTGTGCCAAATTTCATCCAGATCTAATAATATTTTCTTGGATTTAAGCGGTTATTTGACATTTTAAATAAAACTAGCTTTCGGATTTTTTCGCGAATTTATTTTGATTTTTGGTTCTCGACGGTTCGAATGCTTTACAGCAATCATGGTCATGGGAGAGACTGAGGTGTTAGATGTCTCAAAGGTATTTTATAGTTGTTACAGACAGCCTACCCACCAATAACAAAATCAATTCAAAAAATTGAAAAATGGCACCAAAGTACAGTTACAATATTTTTTTACTTTAAACATCTTTATAATTTTAATTAGTTTTATAATTGAACATGGAATATTATTTATTTAATTTTTGCTGTTATTATTATAATTATTACAATTTTAAATATACTAATAAGTGATCTATATTTAATGTTGCCATTATTATATTTATAACCATAAAGAAAAAATAATAAAATATTAATTATTTAAGGCACATAATTAATCTGTGTGTAATTTGAAAAAATTAAAATTAATTAAGAATAATAATTTTAATTTAGTTCGCTATTATTAAAAAAGACAATTTACTAAGCAACACTATTACTATATACTTTTACAAATTAAAAATGAAAAATATTAATTTGAAATGCTATCATTTTTATCTACACAGTAAGAACTTACTACATCTACCTGTCTGTTATGTTTATATTTATTATTTGATTTTATTATATTAATAACAGGATCCCATGACGATGTTAGATGGCTGGGTACTACCATTAATACCATCAGTACTCGCATAAAACGAATTCACTCCCACAGATTGCAGGAAAGCGAAAAGAAAGATATTACACATCAAAAATACATAATTATACAAGTTATATTTACACCACCCAAAATTACCCTTTATATGGATTTTATATCTTTTATTTTATTAACTATCAATAGACTTTGCTTATTTAAACGAGTTTTTTTTCATAATCAGGTTGTCTTTAAAAGTTTTTAACAAGTTCATGTGAAAGAAGTTCGCTGAAGGCTCGATGTAACTCAATAATAGTTAAACGACGAATACGAATAAGTAAGCGTTATTGAATTCTTTGAATAACTTCGTCCACTTTCCGACGGCTTTAGACTACTTCTACAAGTTTGCCTTACAATGGTCTATTTGCGAATTATTAATTTAATGGGCACGACATGGAAGTTTGTGTTATATAATGATTGTTTGAGTTTTATCTGTAGCTGGGAACTCCGCACAAAATAACCGTTTTAAAAACTGGCAACACTCGCACACGCACACTTCGCATTGCACAATCGTATTTAAAACTACTTAAGTATTCAAGATTTATACTAAGTTTTTTTAAAAAAAGTTAAAAGTAGATTTTATATTAAGTTAACTCAAGTTAAAAGTTGTATGAGTGATTGCTTCGATCTCGGGGACTACCCGGACTTCTGGAAAGGATAAGGGAGTTTCCTGTTGGGTAGTATTGGCTTGTCTGAATTAAATTAAAAAAAAACGAATGGTTGCTATAGAAACGAGCTCATTGTGACAAAGGCTAATAGTAAAGTGGAATATAGCTACATGCTAGAACTGTGGTTTCGAATGCATCTGTAACTCTGGATACTCTGACTCTCTGACTCCGGATACGCCCCCGATTAAAAGGGAGTGTATGTGAAATTGAATAGAATCTATTTAATCCACTCAAGTGTAACTAAGTCATATTATTTTCTAACTATAACTTGCACATTAAAGTAACCGTTCAAACCGCTCTTCTCGATCTTACGGTTAAGGAAAACGTCGTGAGGAACCTGCATGTCTAAGAGAATTATCAAGTTTTCGAAAGACATGTGAAGTCCGCCAACCCGCACTTGGCCAGCGTGGTGGACTATGGCCTGATCCTCTCATGCCGTTGAAAAGGGCTGAAAATCAATTTTTAGTAAATGATTTTTTAAATGCACTACTAGTGGGTATATATGTATATCTCTATAACTAACAATAAATTATATATCCTTATATGGAAGACATTAACCTGTAATTTGAGTATGACACATAATAATAAGGGCTTCTACTCACATTTAAAACTTCTATGTGTATAAGTCCAGTAGCCCGCACTTCACTGTGACAGCTAAACTTCTAACCACCTCGTTACAGTCCCTTTTCTGGAATAAGGACATTAATCTCTTTTAACATTGCGCATGTTCCCTGGTTTCTATTTACTAAAGGTACTCTAAAAATTTCAACATCAAATAAAGTGGTATATTTTTGGATAAAGGATTTTATATAGAGGTACTCATAAATAAAATTTAAGTATCTAACTGTAATGTTTAAAAACCTATTTAAAATTGATCTCTAAATTTTATCGGTTCAGCCTGTTCTGCCTGGTTCTAAAGAGAATTTTGGTAAGATCCTAATCATCGTGGTAAAGAAATATGATTCCTTCATTAAAAAAAAATCACCCAACTGACTTCAATGGTTTAAAGTAATTAGTGTTATAAAAAATAAAAAGATTTTCATGGATAAAAGAGATAATTGTTAACGCTTAGCGAGGGCCGATTGGAGGGTCGCTATGTACATAAAACGATTGAACAAAATCAAATCAGTATTAAATCACGCGTGTAACTGGGATTTTTTGCTCCTATACGAATATATACTTAATTTTCATTTAATCTAAGAAAGTATTAACTTTTATTTGTTTACGAATTTTGATAAAGTTCAAAAAGTTCTGTAAGATATCTCTATTCAGAAAATTTAATTCAAACAGTTGTATAACGTATTTATGAATATTCAAAATTTTAATATATAATAATGTATCTAAATATTTTCATCCAAGTAGTATAGATTTACCCTATTAGTCTCCTTTTAGCTGAAATATGAGAAAATTGATGTACACTTTTATTTAGAACATAATGTAAAAGTTTTTTCGGTACAATCGTATCTCAAATATTTTTCTTTGAGCTTTACTAAAATCCCTTTGACAATTATTACTAAAGCAAAAATAATAAATTATTCTAAAGGCTTTATAACAAGAAATACGTTAGGTATACGAAGAGCTACTCTTATTACTTACAACTCATTGCTCCACATTTGAAATTAGCTAAATGTTCTACTAATGATGCGCTTCCTGCGTGTGTGCGCGCGCGCGTTCCCTTGTGTGTATGTGTCTATGAGTGCTAGTGCGCGTGCGTGTGCACGTGTTGTTGTAAATCAATATGGGACAATGATAGGAACTTGTACGAAATCAATAAGGTTTAAACTTATTTTTATATATTTAAACTTCAAATCACCTAAAATAATATATAATATATATATATAAATATATATCCGAAAATAACATTAAAAATTCATTTAATAGTATAAAAAATATTTTAAAAGACAACAAAATCGAAAGTGCATAATAATTACAAGACTTTGACGATACCATTAGACAAAGAGAGACAGGTGGCCGGTCGTAAAACTTTTGCCAAACTCTATCAGCAGTACAGAAGATGTACTGCGCCGACCCCAAGTGATTGAGAAATGGGCAGGGAGAAGAAGAAGAAGAAACTTCAAATCACCTATACTATTAAAAAAAACCGATTCTCAAGGATCTAAGCTTACGTCATGTAATGTGCTGAAGAAACTAATAAAAGTGCATATTTCCTCTACCTTATCTCGGAAACTAGTGAGCCTAATTGTTTAAAAAATTAGAGAATACATATAGTTTATTAATGGAAAGTATAAGCTTTTAAACTTTAGAATCCAATAAAGTACAGAACACTTTTTCAGGCGAGTCTAACTTGCATTGACAGATTTTTTTTAATCTTATCTTTCAAACCAAGCTTTAATAGCATGATATCTAAATATGTACCTTAATACGCAGAAATCATCAATTTGCAAAGTGCCGAAATAAAATTTCTGCTATCCTTTAGCTGTTCATGGAAACGTAAATATCGCATTAAATTTACTAACAAACTGAACACAAAATCTTTCTTTGAACCTATAAACCCTTTTTTATATAAAAAATTAAATTTTCCAGTACAAAAGTATAAGTTTTTATGTTACAAAAAGAAATTGGAGTGAACGTAAAAGCAAAACGCGAATGCTTTTGAAAGAGTTCTAACAATAATAAACGGTGTAAATATAAATAAGACAGTAACGCGAGCCATCCGTCACAATGATAGAGTATGATCAGACGTGTCGTTGAGGCGTCGTAAATCAAAAGCTTACAACTGGCGTACGGAAATAGAAGACCGACTTTTGAACATTTTAAATTATAACTGTTTCCTAATATTTTCATATATTTATAACTAACTAACTCTGCTTTCCTCTGGTGTTAGAATATAATAATGTATGTATATAACATACCTGTATAGCCAGTAGCTACCTAACTTTTGACTAATTTTATTATTATCAACAGTAGCCCATGTAATACTTTTTAGATTTACGCGAATATTTGACATTTTAAATAAAACTATTTGGTTTTTTTTGCGAAAATTTTTTTTGGTTCTGACGTTTCGAATGCTTTACAGCAATCGTGGTCTCGGGAGAGACTGAGGTTTTACTCGTGGACTTCTCAGAGATAATTATACATACATATAGTTCTTACAGATAGTACCTACCCACAAAATAACATTACATTAGCTAATATTTAGCATTCATAGCCTATTGGTGTGCAAAACGTCATCCAAATCTGTCCAGCCACTTTAGAATGAAATAAATAATCGGAAATATTATCAATGCCAGATCATAAAATAATGCATTAATTTCGTGAAATTTTGCTATTTCATGATACAATCAAGTATTACTGGCTATATCATTTAACGACCAACGTTTGTCGATTTGTTCATTTCATTTATCAGAGTAGCGATATAATATTTGATCGCCGAGCTTAAATTTAATACACGGTATAGCGTCGGAAGGATTTTTAATTTTTAGATTCAATTTTTGCATTTTTAAGTAAAAGTTACCTTTAATTCAACTCTTTGGCGCGGCCTTTTTTTAAATTTGTGAGCCAAATCAAAAGGAAAGCGTGAGTTATTCTATATGTTTTACGATATGATAAATACAATATTTGACCATCTCGTGTAATAGTTATATTCAGTTCTTAACGTCAAATAATCTCTATTCATTGGCTTAGTCCAGTTATATTAGGACATGGTTGACAAAACAATAAATGGTCAAATTTCACCAAATGGTCGATTACATTATTATGATGATCAAAATTAATAAGATTTGACCACAACAAATTCCCGAGACAAGCCGCGTGCAATGTGTAGTTTATAATGAAAATTTTTACTATCTCTACATTTTACTTTCAATACCTCAATTTATTGGAAATTAATTTCGAATTAATATACTTAATTACTTGAAAAATGTTATTGGAAATTATTCATAATACTTTTATAATTGCAATTGGATTAATCTACGCTTTGGGTAAAAACCTATAATATTTATAATTAATTAATAAGTACGAAATGATTTTTATTAATTATTTTTAAAAGATATATAATCATTACTGATTTGAGGAAAATATATATGAACAGAATTTACCTATGTGTATAAAAAAGTGTATTCGAAGAAATAGATTTACAAACAGAGGAGAAAAAAGTACTGAACTGTTTTTTCTTCGCCTATTTATATACAGATTTCAGTAAAACTAGTTTTTTGCCGCGGTTCCATTCGCGCTATTCTTTGTATATATATATATATATATATATATATATATATATATATATTATATATATATATATATATATATATATATATATATATATATATACTAATTTAATTCAAGGAATAGCTATATGTATATAGAATTTCATTTAAATTCGTCGCTAAATGCTGTCGCCGCATCGAGACTCACGAATAATCGTATTTATAATACGTGATAGCTGTCTTCAAGAACGTTCTCACATTTTGAGTAATTTCAAAATGAACTCTACTGACACAGTTTTTCTAAGTATAGCATCAGTTACAATAATAATAGCACGACACGTTTTGTCTCTATTGTCTGTCTGTTTGTGACACATAATACTTTTTCTATATATAAAATTGTATTTCATATATTTATGACTAGTGACTCACCCTCACTCCGCTCGGGTTTATTATTAGTTTTAACATTTAGTAAAGATTTGTCAGAGATGAGATATTTTCCCGCAGTAAAAAGTATCCTATATGTTGACCCGGATAACCGCGATAGCTATCATCATACCAAATTTTATATAAATCTGTCCAGTATGGGATGCGTTCCCTGACAGACAGACAAACAAACAAGAATTCTAAAAACTATAGATTTGTCCTCTGTATCGATAATAAAGTCTATTTCAATAAGATTTTCACAAAAAATATTTCATATACAGATTCGACTCAGAATTGTATTTCATATAGGTATTTATATCTAAGTATAATATGATTTGTACTGCCATTTTACAGTTCACAAGTTTTGTAACGGATAGAGCACTGACACTGAGCAGTAAAATAAATCAAGTGAAAGTTTATAATCAATATTTCACATTTCGCTGCACGTCTAGCGACTATTTTTGTAGCTTTTATAACTTGACATCGCTCATTTGGATACGTTCTTGAAGTTTTTTTTACAATCCACTGAATCTTAATGAAGTTTTAAAAACACGCCCTTCTTACTTGATCGAATTAGGTAAAACGTGCACAAACGAGTACCTACAAATTCATGTGATAAACTTAAGGGCCTTTGTATGAAATGTTTTATAAAAGCGCCGACGACGTGCGTATAATGAAAGCTGTTTCTGTTCCGATAAACTTCAAAAATGCAGATTACTTGCGTCCCTATCTCTACGTGTTAAAAATCCATGGTGTGCATAGCGGGTCTATTACCTTATACATATATTGGGACATTAATACACAGCACCATCTAGTTCTATGGTAAGCTACGAGGTTTGTGTTATGGATACCAGATAGTTGATACACACCATATATATATATATATATATATATATATATATATATATATATATATATATATATATATATATATATATATATATATATATATATATATATATATATATATATAATTATATCAATTGCTTTGTAGTAAGCTGTAGTAAAACTGGTTCATTATTAACGAATTCGACACTTTAATCTCCTAAGGGAGTTGTGATGGGAGTTGTTACTTAACCTTGCGACTTGCGTATAAATTGCTAGGTAATAGAATTATTTCTACTAACTTTTAAATAAAACTATCTTTTCCGATTTTTTCGCAGATATACTTTGATTTTTATATCCCGACGTTACGAATGCTTTATAGCAATCATGGCCACGGGAGAGACTGTTCAAAACGATAGTTTTATTTAAAACGTCAAGTATTCGCGTAAATCTAAGAAACTTCTATTAATTTCCCAAGAGACGTACGTTAAAATAAGCCATACGAGTACTTACCAATAGTCTTTGGCCACTAGTAGACTAGACACATACATACATATATAAACTGTGAATTCAAGCCAGTCCAAAATAAACAGTTTAAAAATATTCCTTTTGTATACAAATAGCAGAAGCATTTCTGGCTTTTAATGTAATTAAGCAGTACGAGCTTAGAATAACGAACAAAAGTATTTAAAAATAGCTTAATTTGAAAATTGTTACATTTTGACATGAAATTTGCATTCAGCTTACCAAATAATATAATATATGCGAGGGTGTACGCGTGAGACGTGGTTCATTATTTATATAATTTATTTATTGTCATATAGAAAAAGTGTAACTGAACGCTGTCTGTACATGGAATATATTTGAGAAAAACTATAATTGGGGGTCTTTATTAACGCAATAGAACCCAAAACAATGATTTTTAGTTTTTTTGTCTGTTTGTTTGTGCGTTTATGCGCGCTAATCTCAGAAAAGGGTTAACCGAATTGGATGCAGTTTTTACTAATGTGTTGCGGTAAGCTTGGTTAATTTCAATCAGTTCATAAATAAAAAAAAGTTATGTCAATTTAAAGAATCACCCATGGACGAATCCGAGCGCAGCGAGCGTGAGTCGCTACCTTCGAATACATATATTAATTATTATTTAAACCATCCAGATTTAGACACATGAACTTAAGCTTAAAAAATGTTAAGAAAATCGTCTATTATAATCAATCGATCAGAATTCCAAACCTGACCGACTCTTTATTAAGTTTTGATTTCAGCTGTCTTATTTGTACAAGTTATTTAGTAACTTCGCAATTATAAACTGATTTTAATTATTAATTTTAAATAAAATTAATGTCATCGAGCGTCTTATTTAGAGAGAAATGGTGCATTAGCACCAAAGAAGTGAAATGCGAATGGCTTTATTCATTAATAAGCACGTATTGAGATAATTTTTTAAAATATATTTTTATTTATAACATATTAATATTGTTTTAAAACAAATTATTATATACTTGTAGGTCATCACGAATTTTGACTTTGATAAGAGAGTATGAAATTTCGATAGACTTATCGATAAGTTAGACAAAAAAAATATGTCCTGAAAAAGATTCTTATTTTATGTAGGAGAACGGTCGATCTGTTGATTCATGGATTTTCTTATTATGGAAAATCCTATTCATGGAAAATCCATAGTTTAAATTTTTATTTATAAATAAATCGAAGCCCATATATATGAATTTTATCAACTTTTAATATAAATCAAATTACAAAAAAAAAAAACAAAAAGTTACAAAATAGTAGATTTTTTTAAAAGTGAACCCTGTTACTTTTTCTTTCATGTCTATATATATACATACTTTCTCTCACTAAGCCCCAAATCTCATCGTATTTTCGTTGTACTGGCTGGCGTCTGGCAACGATAACGGTGTTTGAAATCCATGATATCTTGATGAAAACTTTCTCCTTGTTCTTCTGAATTGAATAAATTCGCGATATTTTTAAAAACATTAAATCTACTGAATTTTATTTTCAAATATGATAACTCAAGAAAAAGGATTTACCTATTATCATAACTACCACAAAAGCAAACTTTTTTAAAGAATATGGGTATTTTTCCTTTATTTAAAATCATAATGAATAGAAAAATCATTAAATAAATTTTAGAACTAAGACAATTATTTTTTTATAGATATGTGTTGTATATTATTCTCATATTATTTATGTTTCTCTACAAACTATATTGTATAGGGGGCCCCTTTCCTCTAACAGTTTGTCAATTTTAACACCATAAGAATTAAGGGTACAAAGAGAACGCTGTTTTATGATACGGCCGCTTCTTGTACATAGTCCCAATTCTATTTTTGTGGATGTACAATAAACAGTATTTATTAGTATATATTTCATTATATATTCTATTATATATTTTCCATCAAAAACTCTTTAAAATACTCTTCTCGTAATTACTATTTACACAAAGCTGATAATATAAGTACACAAAAGAATAAGCTGTAAGTATGTAAATATCGTAGCAAGATTGCACTGATTAGTTTGATCAAATGGCGTCAGGTGATGTCATCGGCCCCGTTGTTTCATTTACTACGTTTATCTTGTATGGCTTGTTTAATTTGTCTGCGAGATTTTTCCTAACATTTATTTTTATTTAGACTTTGCTGTTTTAGATTATACTTATGTCTTTATACTTTATATTTGTCTAACTTAAACACAGACATAGTGTAAATAATGTTGACAGAAATTTGTTATATGTATATATATATATATATATATATATATATATATATATATATATATATTACTTTATATAACAATTATTGTTATTTGCACGTTTTTATTTTACAAAATACGACAATTTGTTTATTTTTAGGTTTTCTAAAGAAAGATAAATGAACAAATATACAAGAAACTATTGGTAATCTATATATATAAAGAAAAGTCGGTCTAGTTACACCGTTTATAACTCAAGAAAGGCTGGAGCAATTTTTATGATATTTGATTTGTTGGATTTATCTCTGTCGCCAATAGCAGTATAACTATTAAAACATCAATAACTGTTTATAACTATATAAAACGTACCTAGCTAATATGTATAATTATTTATATCTATATAAAACTGACGCAACCGAGCGAAGCGAGGGCCAATCGCTAGTATAGAAATAAACGGTTTTAAACAAGCATGAAGAGAATTTACCAAAAATATATAAAATATCCGTTTGTAGGATATAGTTGAAACCGCTATCACAAGCCCGACTCACACTTGACCAACTGGTACTGGTAACAAGGTAACTGGTTCTTTGATTTACTCTAGCATTTATTATTTCACGTGCTGTCTATACTCAGTCATACCGAACTTCACATGTTTACGACACCAAAAACAAAAATAAACCTTAGAAATACGTCTGGAATACCAAGACGGTGTTACAACTGCTGCACATGCGTCTAAAATACTGAAAACAACTCAAATAATATACGTACGTATGTATTTATACAATACTGACGATTACACGTCCCTAGTTATGTATTATGTTTTAACGCTTAGTATAGATTTGTCAGAGATGAGATATTTTCCCGTAAAAAGTATCCTATATGTTAGATAACCAGCTATCATCTTACTAAGTTTCATCAAAATCTGTCCAGTGGTTTTCTCGTGATGCGTTCCCAGACAAACATACAGACAAAAATTCTAAAAACTGTAGATACGTCCTCTGTATCGATAATAATGACTATTTCAATAAGGCTTTCAAAAAAAAATTATGAACCGATTCGACTCAGGTAGAATTTTATTATACCTATGTATAGATATTGTATGCTAATGTTTGAATCAGACAGCGATTTGCAAAAATACAGAAAAGTGTTAACAAAAACTTTTTAAAAATTCATCATTTCACAAAAAAAATTCAGACTATTTAAAATAACATTTTTTGACATGCTTTTTACTGAATTTCAACCATAGTCCATTTGAGCTTTCGTTCATGAAATTGGCTTTGATCGATACCGGTGATACGTTTATATTGCATATTTAGTAATGCTGTTCTGTTTGCTGTTTTATAAAACAGTCATAAATTGTAAATTATGAATCTATACTAATATTATAAATTAAAGTGTGTTTGTTTGTTTCATTGTCATCTTTCACGTCAAAACAGAGATACCGATTGGCATGATTTGTGTGGAGATAGTTGGAATGCTGGAGAGTGACATAGGCCACTTTTTACCGCGGGAGATTATCTCATTCCCACGGGAAAACACGTTATAATACAACCCAAAAATTTATTAATTATCAGAATTACTTGAAACTTGCTATTAATACTCTTCAATACAATTAATTATTAGATATCTACGTGTGTTAGCATTTTTTGAAATTCACCCCTAAGAGGGTAAAATAGGGGATGAACGTTTGTATAAAACCTACCTTTTAGAGATTTTTTGTAGTTTTAGCGCGAGCGAAGCCACGAGTTCTGCTAATATGTATATATATGTCGGTATATGAAATGTTTTACTACTTTCGACTTAGTAAAATTGTATTTTAATTTTTTACTATAACAATATCCTCGTGTTACATTTAGCTCTTTTTAAACGTTCCACTGACGCGCACGGGACATTCTTTGTGAAAGCGCGGGGATATCAGACTCAAGTCCACAACGCTGCCCAAGTAGAATAATAGAAGGAAAAATAAATAGAAGGAAATTCTTATTAACGTACTGTGTAACTATACTTTGCTGCAAAAGCTCCATGTTTCAACAACTTTGTGTGACATTTCAAGTTCTCTAATGATCGTTAGAGCTTACAAAGCGCTTTGTGTTGAGCTTAAACCGGATCCACATATGCTGTGAATATAAGACCGGCTCGACGTGAAAGTTAAGATCGGATTCCCGGTTGTCTCACTCATCTCATTTGTCATACCAAATAGATGCCTTTCAAAATAATAGATTTATACGCTGTTTAAGTGATAACTAAATAAATAAATTATTATTGGCTAAGAAGTTTATAAAGGATATCATAATTTCGAAACATTATGTTAAAAAGAAAATTTTAAATAGACGCGTATTTAGTCATTTATTTTGTCATGGTTTCGGGGGTGATAAATCGATCTAGATTAAGTACACTATCGATCTAGAGTACAGTTTAGATTGCTCCACTTTTCCATATTCTTGCGAGCTTCTCGCCTGTATATGCCAAATTTGTGTTAGTGAACTTTTAATAAAGAGAATGTCAAAAGTCTTGATAAATGTAAACTTAAAATTAATTAATTATATTGAGACGGCACCTTCTGTTCCCTCATAACTATGAAATGTATTAATTAATAATTTGAACTTTACTCTTTACAAATAAGTATTGACGTTTAAATTGTAAATTATTGATTGTTAAACTAATATTAAAATAAAGAATCTAATATGCATTGCTAATTAAATCAGTGGTAAAAGTGGACATTTGACTTTCTCTCGTGCCCATATAATAAATAAATTAATATGTTGGGACATTAACACACTACACCATCTAGTTCTGTGGTAAGCTACGAGGCTTGTGTTATGAATCCCATGTAGTTGATACACTACACATATATAATTTTAAATACATACATATTAAAAATATAAATACCCTTAACTGGAGTAGAAACATTCTTGCTCATCACACAAATGAATGTCCAAATGTGATACATCACATCTTACTAGATACCATTATAAATTCGAAAGTTTGGATGGATGTTTGTTACTCAATTACGCCAGAACGGCTTAACAGTTCTCACTATTTAGCACAAAGGTAGATTATAAGCCTGGAATAGCACATAAGTTACTTTTTATCCCGGAAAAATTTACGGTTCCCGTGGGTGAGATTTGTATTTGTTTTTCACAAAGCAAGGCATCGACTATCTATTCCATACTAACCGTTAAAACGTACCCAGGAACGAGCCCGAGCAAAGCGGGGATGATTCGCTAGTAGTTTATAATTTAAAAACATTAAGCTATTTAAAAAACCATAATTACGAAATAATAATTATTTATTTTTTCCTCTTTTTATGATTCATCGAAGCCATATTAAGTGCACTTCGTAATTTCTACATGAATGAATCTAAGCAAATCTATACTAATATTATAAAGAGGTAGTTTGTGAATTGTGAGTTTGTGACGTTGTAGGGGGTAATCTCTGGATCTACTAAACCTATTTAGATGAAATTTGGAAAGAAGATAGTTTGAGACCCTGGGAAGGGCATAGGATACTTTTTATCCCGAAAATCATCCCTTAGGGGGTGAAAATGGGGATGAAAGTTTGTATGGGGAATTAACCTAGGGACGAACCCGAGTGCAGCGAGGGTGAATCGCTAGTATATAATATACATAAAATAATAATTTATATACAAACATAGAAATAAGTATGTAAAAACATATTACCTTTCTTTTAGACAATAAGGTAAGGGAAATTCTAAGCAACCATTTCGTGTTTGTGCTTAGCTTAAATTAAAAAGTTAAAAGCTTAAATTTTTATAGTTTTAACAGGAATTGTTAACATAGAAGGAAATAATATAATTTCAAATGTACTAAAATTATTTACATTGAATTTTGTTTTCGTATAAATTAATTAACTGGATTACTAATTGTGGTTCTTCACGCTATAATTTTAAAGAATTTAGTTTGAAATAAAATTAATTCATATGTTTGTATACGTTTTAAATATATATACTTATTACCACCACTTCTACAAACTTTCACATTTATAATATTGTCGCGGAGTGGAGAGTGTGTAACATCTTTACATCAAAAATAATAATTAAAAATGCTTAAAAATGGAATTGAAATTACTATAAAGTGTTTGCAATTTCAAAGACTTTGTTTATGCGTATAAAAAGGGCGGCGGTATGTCGAGAGATCAGTTGAACTGCGGAGCTAACAGATAAATAAATAAACATGTTGGAACATTAACACACAGCACCATCTAAATCAACGAGCTAGCTAGAGCTAGTAAGCTACGAGGCTTGTGTTATGAATACCAGATATTTGACACACTACATATACATAACTTTAGATACATACATATTATAAATATAAACATCCATGACTAGAGTATAAACATTCGTGCTAATCACAGAAATGAATGCCCCAGCGGGACTCGAACCCGTGACCGCTGGCACAGTAAGTAGGGTCACTACAAACTGAGGCAAACTTGTATTCAAAATAATTAAGAATAAATACGAAAATGTGAAATAATGAGGGAAAAGTATAGCATATTCATGTAACAAGGGACCAACTACTGATGGAAAATAGTGCTCAGAGACAGAGTTAGGGCAAGACTATGAATGCACTATGTATGTTCGTGAATCATAACTCGTGAACGAAATGTAATAAAACATCTATAGTGCAAAAACAAATTCATGGAATGAATAATATCTTTATTATGATATTAATATGTATTATGAAATATATTTCAACAGTTTGGTTATTATATACAATATATGTATACTATGTAATAAGGTTCTCCTGACCGATTTCAGTTACGGAGGCCAATCATTTAGATCACTCAACAACACGGTGGATATGTATGTATGTTTGTATAAAGGATTTTTATGCATACAGAAGTGCACTCATTCCTTGAACTTATATCATCAGCTTAAAGTTCGTTTGCTCTACGAGGCGTGGTTCACACACACCGTACAATTGCTCAACTTCGGGTTGCTATTGCGTATTTCAAGACAAAAAACCCAGTGTCCATGTTGTCTTGATCCAGCAACCCAATCCAGAATATTAATATTTTTTTCTTATACGTTAATAAGAAACTCATCTAATGATAATTTTTCAATTGAGCTCTATATACAATAAAACTAGTTAGGTTCTCTCAGACATGCAGGTTCCCATTTTCCTTCACATATTACCAAGCACTTATCATTTTGAAAATAAGTTCGAAAACCTTAGTATTGCGAGTAATACAGCCATTCCGTTCTAAGTATGTAATGCCTTCTTATAATATGTCACTGTGTTTTGATGACGTTAGAGAAGTTAAAATTTCCCAAATACGTTTAGATCAGCAACTTCCGATCAGC
This sequence comes from Brenthis hecate, assembly GCA_951806755.1. NCBI lineage: Eukaryota > Metazoa > Arthropoda > Insecta > Lepidoptera > Nymphalidae > Brenthis > Brenthis hecate. Next base: position 349,080 of record OX638281.1, read on the forward strand.
ACTTCATTCAAGCTCTTTATAGAAAGGTTTTCAAGCTTTTGGATACAAACACATTACCAGTAGCAATCAGTCAAATACGTCGCCTTAACACTGACAGAAACACACCAAAACAGCGGAGGCTCATCTAATATTTATGATTGCCAAACATTACACGTTTCCGCTTCATATTTGAATAATAAAGTACTCAGTAACTACCGGCCTCCCCCGGGTTTGGCTGTATGCCTTTTGTTTCCCGAAATTACTGAAACGTGTGTTAGTTTATGTTTTACATTTCGTAGATTTCGATTTTCAATATTTTTATAAAATCGTCTCTTATATTATTATCACTGCCACTACGAGTACACTAGGAATGACAGTAGTTTGTTGAAAATTTGCAGATTAAACTCATCGAATTTAAAATTAAAAATATATATTATGTCTAGTCTAGTATTTGAGCTTTGTCCGTCTGTACGATAACGGATATTGATAAATTTATATAACGAATTATCTTTAATGCTAATTTATCAAAGTACCCAGTATCAAAATATTAATAATTATACAATATAATAAAAAAACAATACAAAAAATTAGCTTTAAAAAACAATACAAAAAAACTATATAAAAAATTAGCTTTAATGCTAACTTAACAAAGTACCCAGTATCAAAATCGTGGTAACTTAAAGTAATTAATTGTTACCAAACTTTGTATACAAATAAATTTTAATAATACTTTCTTAGATTTACGCGAATGTTTGTAATATATATATATATATAATAATTTTTAAATAAAACTATCTTTTCGGATTATTTCGTGGATTTATTTTGATTTTTGGTTCCCGACGTTTCGAATGCTTTACAGCATCCATGGTCACGGTAGATACTGAGGTGTTACATGTCTTGAAGGTCACACACCACAGCCTACCCACAATTAACAAAAGATAGTTTTATTTAAAAAAATTAATAGTTTTTCTTTAAAGGCATTTACCTAATACAGAAAATAAAACATAAATCTTTATTTAATTTGCTTCGATGTTGTCCCTTCCGTTCAAAGATGATTCGTTCTTTGAACATCTGATAACAAACAAACGAACTTTGTTAAATACACAATATACAATATAATGGCACCATAGTGATGGACTGATTATGATACCCGTAGGTGACCACTAGGATTTGCACGTTAAGGATGGCATACGATTACGTGCAAAGTCAAGGTATATGTAAACCTATAATCTTCTTTACAAATAATGACATTGTTCATGACACTTGTAAAGTAAGCCAATACAAATTAACAGTCGATTATCATAAAGCCAATATTGTATTTGCTCTTATTATGGAATTGTTGAGCTGTTATTTGCGTAGCCTCCGGACTATTGCGTTCCAAACACGACGTGTCCGAAATAGAGTTTACATAATTATAATACATAATGCGTGAAATATTTTAGGTTATTCAAAGTAATGTTATAAATGCGATGATGTATAGTTTTGAATCAACGAATTTGAATGATATCCATAATGGAGACAGCTTTAACATGGATTAATTACTAAACAAACTTTAATGATATATAGTTTCGTTAGTAGAAAGGTAAAGCATTGGTAATGCAGTGAGCACAGTAGTTCTCTTAGAAAACAAAGTAAAACGGGTCCAAATCTCGACTCGCTCGTCTGATAGCTTTATGTACGAAACATTTTCAACATGATAACCACTCGCCTTATAGTAAATATGTGAATAAATAAATATGTTGGCATATCAACACACAGCCCAATCTAGTTCCATGGTAAGCTACGAAGCTTGTGTTATGGATACAAGATTGATACACTACACATATATAACTTTAAATACATACATATTATAAATATAAACACCCATAACTGGAGTACACATATTTGTGCTCTCATCAGACAAATGAATGCGGAACTCAAACCCGCGACCGCTGGCACAGCAAGTGGGGTCACTCCAAACTAAGCCAAACGTGTCGTCGAATGTAGAGAAGGAATTGTGAAGGAAAACATCGTGAGAAAACCTTCATATCCGAGATAAAAAAGTTTTGGCTTCATTTAATCGTAATATATATGTACAATATACAATATGTACACTTATTATGTAAATTTTATTTCATACGTTGTAATGAAGCGATTGGAAAACAAAAGCCTAAAGCCTGATTAACTATAATATTATTGCGAATGCATCACATCCCATTCAACCGATGTTGGCTTAAATTTCATTTGGAAAATTAATGCAAATGCCCCACGTAGTCCCCATACTTACTGATCTGTTTGGTGCATGAATAAAATGTATATAATTTCATTAAATAGCTTGTCATTTATATTTTAATAATTATAAAATCTACTTTACGTAACATATTATGTATTTACAGCACAAAAGCTATTGTTAACATATTGAAACAATATACATAAAACATTTATATTATTTCTTTGTATATATTAATAACTAGCGCCTCACCCTCGCTTCGCTCGGGTTTGTCCCTAGGCACTTTTTTACGATTAGTATAGAATAGATCCCATCAAAAACATTCTGTAAAAAATTGCAAGTCTCGCAACGCATTTCTTCTACCGCAAAAAGCTATGAGATGTAATGTAAAACCAAGTCGGTTAATTTATTCATTACCTATCTATGGAAGCATATATCCGACAACTTTGTCATAAATCGTTACCGAATTAGTTAAGTTACAACATTTTATAGTGACCGTATTAATATTAGATATATTTATTTCTTTAATTAATAGAATGACTTGGCCATCGCACGGAAACATAATCACATATGAGTCTACTACTTTAAATAGTCCTAATTAAACATATCATGACCAAGGTGGACGGACGACTTGGTCAAAGTCGCTGGAGCCCACTGGATGCGGATGGCACAAGACTGGTTGTCGTGGAACTTTTTGGGGGAGGCCTATGTCCAGCTGTGGACGTGTTTGGGCTGAGATGATCTGAACATAGCACTAGCGGGTCAAATTTATGTATACACTAACATAAATAATGCACTCAGAACGCTAATTTCAAGTAAATTTTGTTATTTGTAGATTCTATTATCATGTGCGATGGCCAAGTCATTCTATTAATTAAAGAAATAAATATATCTAATATTAATACGGTCACTATAAAATGTTGTAACTTAACTAATTCGGTAACGATTTATGACAAAGTTGTCGGATATATGCTTCCATAGATAGGTAATGAATAAATTAACCGACTTGGTTTTACATTACATCTCATAGCTTTTTGCGGTAGAAGAAATGCGTTGCGAGACTTGCAATTTTTTACAGAATGTTTTTGATGGGATCTCATTTCTTTTTGTAAATATTTCTTCTTTTTCTCTTTTCTTGTACTATTTCTTGTGTGTCAGCTAAGGACTTTTTAAAAGCCCACTCCTTGTCTCTGTGGGCTTTTTTCAGAGGCTTTGATATAGGTAACAAATTTTGACAAGTCTGGATGATAAAAAATCTAAGTCTATTGTATTGGGAAATTACGGATTCCTGGACTTTAATACTACTATCTTATGCATTAAGTATAAATATGTATAGTTAATTTAACGAATATTTTAATTTCATTGTTGACCCTAAATACCTACCCCGATACTGATATTCGACTTACATAAGTTTAATGAGACGTGTAGATTTATGTGTCTATCTGCAGCATAGTAGTTAAATCCCGAAAGTTGTATTCCATTCCATTTTAAAAGTAATTTTCGAAGAGATTGATATTTCATGACCTCTATATTCCATGATCTAATAGGTGGGTACAATTACGAGCAATGAGATGTTGACAAGGTTTTTATTTTTAATTCATATCAACATCATACTTTGTAAAAGAAAATGTACGAGCTTTGTTTCAAAATTAAGTAATCGTCAAGTTGTTTCTTAATTAGGTATATATTTTATTGAATTCATTATAAATAACAGTAATCGAATATTAGTAGATAGAAACTATACACGCTTCACATTACATTTATGTACCCATTTGTATATGCATAAAAATTATACAGCTACTAAAACAGGTTAAAATATTATTTTCGCATTTAAAACATACTTTTCTAATACATATAGTTGCAAATATAAACATTAATAAATAGACGAATCGAAATTAGGTTAGTAATTACGAGGGAACATAGGATCGGACATACAAACATACATACCTATAGGTTAGAAGGTTTACAAACACTAACCTAACCACCTTTTACAGTGCAACTATTGTATAATTAATTAATTTACTATTAATTATAAATTTTATTACAATATATGTTTTAATTTATATATTAAACATATTATTTCTTAAAACTATATACAATATTGATAATTACATTTTAGTCATCACTAATACTTACAGTATATCCACTATTTACCCAGCTATCCATTTGGGTAGTTTAAGTGACGAAAAATGATATGTATGAACTGCAAAAATAACTTTGTAATCCCATATATCGCATATCTATTTGTATAGGAATACAAAGTTACTTATGCAGTTTGTATATCTCGAAAACAGGAGTGAAATTGCATGATGTTTGAGTTTTTCCTTGCGTTATAGCCTAAACACTAATTGTGTTAAAAATTTGAAGCTCCTATGTCTGCTAGAAGTACCTTAGAATTTTGATGATCGGTGAGTGAGTGAGTGAGTGTGTGAGTGACGATATTAGCGAATTTTGATCTGCAACAGTTCTTAAACTACAGGTTCAAATTGAATGTAATTTGGAAATATGCCTAGTATTATTATGTTCTTTTAGTCACTGAAAATTCAGGCTTCTAGCTTTATCCATAACGAAGTTATGGGGGGGTGGAAAATGCTCTGAATCGCTTCGAGAAAAGGATGGTACTGTCGTGCCCTTTTTTGCTCGACTTGGCGGGGGCACTCCGTGCCCCCCGATAGACTATATACTGTTATATATATATAATATAATATATATATATATATATATATATATATATATATATATATATATATATATATATATATATATATATATATATTATTTTTTTCTAAACTTGACGTATTGTTGTAGATGGTTGGTCCACCACTGTTAAAAGTAAACTGAAGTAGTGATTCCCATACAAAATAACCAGTTCTGAACTTTGCGATTTTCCAGCAGTTCTATTGGGTTTTTACTAAAAAAATTTAATATTTAAACCATTCCCGATATACCTCCAACAGAACAAAAAAAGAATTATTCAAATCGGTTCAGCCATTTTTGAGTTTTAGCGAGACTAACGAACAGCAATTGATTTATATATATATATATATATATATATATATATATATATATATATATATATATATATATATAAAGATATAGTTCGGTATATAGATAATCTTTCGAAACATTAACATGATTATTATTTGCTAAAATAGTGAAGGAAAACATCATAGAAAACTCGCACGTCTGAGAAAAGTGTGGACTTTAGCCAACTTTCAGCCAGCATGGTGGACTATGGCCCTCCTTATAAAGCCAATATAATATCCCTCTTTAGAGAAGGTCCGTGCTCAGCAGTGAACTAATAATTTTTTTAATATTAAAGATGACTGCGCCATTTGATCACTAAAATAAACTTTTTCTTCAAGTAAGTTAACTTAAGTTGCTTTTAATTACTTACAAGTTACTAAGCAACGTAAAGTAGAAGTATACCTGAAATATTACTTTTTTCTTACATTTTAAACTTTCATTGCAATTTTTGAATTAAGAATTTTCAAAAACTTATAATTTACCTTTTTCACGTGAATTACATTTATCTGGCTGGCTGTTATATCCATATCCTTTGCGATGTAGTCATGGGAGTATAGCACCATACATACACTTACGTTTCGGAAACTTAAACATTTCACCTGACCTGATTTTAGTATGACCATAATAAAATAATAGTTTTCTAACGTACAATATATTTTTCTTGAGTTGACCGTTTTATGGTCACAAAATAATTAAGTGAAAGTCAAGGTCAAGCACATTTTTCTCTAATTTTACTAATAACTCATATACTACATTATTTGCTGTTGAAATATGAGGACACCGTTTACATATTAATTTTCCTCATTAACTAAATTTAAATACTAAGTATAAATATATCAATTATATTCTAAATTCGTAAATCGAGTATTTCTTTTAATAATGATATGCCGGATTCTAGAAAAAAAAATATAGTCATGGTGACACGCTATTATGACAAGCCACGTGACCATCCACACTTGTCGGCTCGTGATCTGGGCCGGAGTAATTGACTTGTATCTATCTATAACTTGCCCTCCTTAGTCTTTAGCGAAATAAATTGCTTTTCCACAATCGTTATCACTAAAATTTGCGAAAAAGGCCTTTTGCTAAGTTGTTATTTTTATTTGTTGAAGAATAAAAATTATAAATGATATTGAAATTCTAATTTCTATTCTCCTAAGATTGTAAAATAATATCTATTAAAATATATGGGAATGGCACATTCTGAACACGTGAAGTAATGCTTAGATACCTACACAACTTCCATAATTTTATTGATTTTCTTGATGAAGATGACATTCTACAATCTCCATCCTTAATAGCTCCCAGCTGTTTCCCTAAAGTTAGAAAGAGAGAGCATAGCGATGTCTCATTTATCCTAGCTCATCCCATTATCTCATTATTAATATTATAAGTGCGAATGTTTGGATGGATGTTTGTTACTCAATCACGTCAAAACGGCTGAACAGATTTAGATGTTTAGGACAGAGATAGATTATAGTCTGGAATAGTATATAAATCACTTTTTATCCCGGATAAATGCACGGCTTCCGTGGAACAGATTTGTTTTTATTTTTCACTAGGGATCCAAACCATATACCGAGGCAAGCCCTAGACTGGAATCCCCAAGGAAAACGCATAAACAAAACAGACCTGGCGGCGGACAGTCATTGGCGAAGCGAAGGTCATCGGGAAAACCTGGAGCGAATCAAACGCGTAGCTCAAGACCAAACGGGATGGCGATGCACTGTGGACGCCCTATGCCTTACCTAGGGGACATAGGAACACAAGTCAAGTCAAGACTAGGGACGAACCCGAGCGAAGCAAGGCTAAGTGGATACTCATATCATATTTTTCGAATTGAACATATTTATTTAACAAATATCCCCCTGTTTCATTCAGGCTTAACCAGCATTACATGTGTCATTGAGTGCATTCAAAGTAGCATAATTCCTGTTCTTGTTGTTTGTTCTTCTTTTAATGAAATTGCTAGATTTAAGCTTTGGATCATTCAACTCTTATTTTTATGAAAAATAGCTGATGTGTCAATTAAATTGGGCCATTGCAGATATTGAATTACAAATTTTCACATATATGAAATTAGTGTAATAATATATTTTTTTCTTTTAACTTCTCCATACATATAGGTGGTTTTGTGGGAATCACAAGTCAGAAGCTACTACTATCCACTAAAACACAACAGAATCTCTCCGATCTTAATGAAGCATCGCACGACAATTGACAGACGCTAATGAGCCTCTAACCACTAAAATGTGAACATACATTGTGGGAAAGTATAATAATACATCACAGTTTACTATAAAAAATTTGAACAGTGATCTTTAAGGTATTAGATATTTTTTTATTAAGAGAAATTACGTAAGAGTTGGTTCCAATTACAAAAATGTACAGCCACGTAAAGGAAACTTCAGATGAAAACGTTACTTACAAAAAAACGTATAATATCGGATTTAAAAAAAAATACTTTTTGAAAATCAGAAGGTACCTACATAAATGCCCCATAAATTCTAAACAAAGAAACATGCGGATCTATAATAAATATGTATATTTGTACCAGTGCATATGAACAATCAATCCATATGCACAAACAGTCTATTTCCTTGTCCTTTGAACCAAAAGAGATTCAGAAATGTTTACAAACTCTTGCAAAAACAAAAACGAAAAATTTCCTTTGAACAAAGAGAAAGTAATCTTTCGATATAAAGTACACTCGTACATGCAGCGAACATTTATAAAGCTCCGAATACGAAATATTATGTTGATGTCTGAATGCTCTTCTCAATCAAGTTGCATCTGCTGGGAAGTTTTTTTAAATAATATTTCAAAATACGTAGTGTAGATTGAAATTGATATACAGATAGACAGATGGACAAAAACTTCATAATACACACAATACACAGTAAAAACAAATAATTATTAAGAACAGAGATAAATTGCTCTAACGAACCTCTAGCTAACAAGCCTTATTGAGAAGATTCTGAAAAATGATACCAAGACAGTGACTTTTCTATACCTATATATAATAAAATTGTAACTAAGCCGAATCTGTACATTAAATATTTTTTGGAAAATCTTATTGAAATAAACATTATAATCTTATTAATTTTAGAATTTTTGTGTCTGTTACCGCATCACAGAAAAACCACTGGAAGGATTTTGATGAAATTTGGTATGATGATAGCTGGTTATCCGGGTCAACATATAGGATACTTTTTACCGCGGGAAAATGTCTCATTTCTGAGAAAAAAATATAAACACTGCAATGTAAGAGTATACTAATATGTAAAACCTAGGAATTTGGTTTTTGGTCATCTGAACGCGAACGGAGTCGCGGGCAATGCTAGTGTACTATATGAAGACACATGCATATACTGCATACAAACATAAAAACCATAATTTATAATTATCGTCTTCATTTAAAATATACAACTTAATTTCATAGAATACAGTAAAATATGTATATTGTATAATATCTTCCAATATTAAGTGAATCAATGCTGTATTATTCCTAGCAGTCGCTTGCTTCCTTGGTGGTCTAGTGGTTAATATGTATGGCTGCAGATCGTGAGGTTGTGAATTTGATTATCAGGTCGGACCAAAACATTTATAAAGTCAATAATCAAGAGTTGCAGTATCATATAAATATGAGAGTTACAGGAATAGTGAATATACGTTTTGTCTTTGCTACAAGCACTACACCATAATATGTCCCATGCAGTTGACTAGCTTCAGTGAGTTTCGTCGTAGCCGAAGTCAGTTAGGAAGCTATTATTATTTGCAAACCTGGTATCCCATGGGATAGTTTATGGGTGGACAGTGATGTAGGTCCTTTTTATGCTGACACGGCAAGTGATTCCAGCGGGATTTTAATAATAAAGGAATCGAGGCAGATTTCAGAGCGTCTACTAACATACAAATCTTTATAGACCCTAAGTAGTCGTTCGAGATCGTATATTATTTTTATTTTCCTTCGTAATATTTCCTTTCATCATAAATTACACTTGTACTTTTCTAACTTTTGTTTATTACTTATTTCACTCAAGTTACCTGACGTAAGTTAAGTTATTCAAGTTACATACTCTGATAATTAAACAGGCCATTAAAGATTCAGCGCTTACATAATTTTATATAATTAAATATGAGATGTTAACTAAGTTACATTAAGTGAACATTTATAATTTCCAAGTTAATAGAAATGGATTCTTTGCATGTTCGCTCCTTGTATATTTTACCGTTTTTTTACAGGATCTTATGGAATAAATGGAGATGTCCAAAAAATGTTAATGTTGAGTAGAACAGATAAAGTAAAAGTATATTTAAAAATATAATTAATTAAATCCAGACTTAGTCTGTTATTTCTTCGCGATGCTATATCTAAATGGATTTGAGTGAGATTCCGAAAGGAAAACACTTATTTTGACACTAGTTTGTAAATTTTATGCCTATAAAAGATTTCACAGGACTTAATTACATACGAGTATAATATTAAAACGTATCCTAAGCTTGTATACAAATAACCAAATTCATATCTATTACTTCCTAATCTAAAATTAAGTGAAAGCGGTACACGAGCTGCGTAATTTGCTGCTCGCGGCGTTTAATTGAATTCGCCTGCATCACACGCGAGACTACGCGATACACTACACTCCCGTTATAAGCACAGGAAATGCGCTTATAATTAAATGGATTCTAGTGGTTTTGCTATGCAATTTAGTTCACAAATGCAAATAAACATAACAATAGTATAGATCGAGTATAGCGAATACGATTTCAGCTTGTGCGAAGTACCTATAGAATTAATTTTACTCTCAATTTAGTTTTATACTGGCGACCCTTTTTTTTAACGTTGGGAAATGCATTTACGCACGAGGCGTGGGACTCACCGGCAAAGCCAGCACTACCCACTAAAACCCAACAAAACCTTCCCCCGTCTTAATGGGGCGTCGCAGGATCGCTTACGCATTCAACTACGACGCCCCGACGGCAGATGTGCCGAAGCAGACCACAACAACTATGGGGTTGCTCCAAGGTCCACTCTGCTATCAGAGAAGTACCAGGAGCAACCCGCATGGTACACCGCCCACCGAAGTGGGCCACCTCCCTGTGCGTTTCTTGGCTTCGCGCCCGGCTGAAATGCCGGGCCCTACAGAGCCCCCCCCCCCCACCACGACAAGGTGAACGCACGTTGGGGGGGGGGGGGGGTATATACTGGCGACCCGCCTTAACTTCACTTAAACTTTTTTCATTTATCTTGAGCTTCAATGACAACGATTTAAAGTACCGTATATCATTTTCATTGGCATATATGGTGATAAATTTTATCAACATTACTTGTGACATTAGAACGTCGCATTGTAACAAACGAAAAGCCTATTTTTAAATTTACATGTATAAATAGATAAGTGACCCCCACCACCAGTGACACACCCTTGATTCGCTCTGGTTCGAATTTTTTCCAACTTAAACTGAGGCGCATTTTTGTAATTCGTAGTGATTTCCAAACAAACAGGACCTACAAAGTAAACAATTCTGTACTTTTCGATTTCCCAGCTGTTCTTATTAGTTTTCCCTTTTTTTTAAAGTTAGAAAAAACTGTCAACTGTCAAAGTCGCATAAATTTGCTTTTATATATTTTATACGTTTTTAATTAAAAATTACGTTTTAAATTATTTGAAAAACGTTGGTAAAGTGTAATAAAAAAGCCTCACTTTCAAATTATATATTTGTCTGTGTACAACAGAGGAGAAACAGACACGGAAAAGTGAAATGAATAATAAATGGAACTATACAAATTAATGGTTCAGCCTATTGCAGTCCACTGCTGGACATAGGCCTCCCCAAGTTCACGCCAGACATCCCGGTTTTCCGCAATCCTCATCCTGCCTACTCAGACAATCTTACGTAGATCGTCCATCCAACGGGTCGGAGGACATCCCACACTGCGTTCGCCAAGACGTGCTCTCCACTCCAGGACCCGTCTGCTCCAACGGCCGGTTCCAGTTAGTAAACAAATTATACAAGCCCGGACACGTAAAATTTGCACGTAAAAAGCAGCCGTCATATTTTGACTTTATATTTTTATTTATTTTTTCAGTGTTTATTTTAAGTTACTTTATTGTGTTTTTAAATTTGTTTTAAGCAAATTTTTTTTAATTAAGTATTGAAATGTTTTAAATGCAGTCCGTGACCCAATCTTGTGATAGCACGTCGAACACGACCCATACATGTACACAGTGCAACAAAACATTCAAATCTTTGAAAGGCCTCAACATACACACTACAAAAACACACAGAAAATGTAGTAGCCAAAACAGTCCACCTTTAGATATCCACCCCATTATTCCGAATGCGCCTACTTATGTATCCAACGATGCAACTCCTTTCCACACATATCTTAGCCATTTGAAAAATAGTGTACCCATAGTTAAAAGAATCCCACGAGGAGCTCGAACAACAGTTGCTACACATTTGTCACACTTAATCCAGAATGTTACATTAGCAATCGTACTCAAGACTGGCAGAACCTATTTTTATTTTCATACAGTACACTACATATAACAAAAACTGAAGAAACGAATTTATCCTTGACACAGAAGATCAAGAATAACTGTGCTGTAAGCTCCTCGCCTTCTCCCGCACCTCCAATCAAACATGATCGTAATCGCAACAAATTCATCCAAAACAAAATATGTGACGGAGATCTTAAAGGCGCCGCTCGCCTTTTGTTCTCCAACGACGTGCTATCACCAGATACCCCTGACACCCTTCAGGCCTTACGGACAAAACACCCTCCAGCTCCAGTAAACCCATTTTTTCTCGACCCACCAACAGCAGTGCAAGAATGCCTTAAAATTCAAATCAAAGATGTCGCGGATGCCATTTTATCTTTTAAACCAGGTTCGGCTGCGGGTTTGGATGGAATCTCACCCCAACATTTGAAAGACTTAACATCGTATTCTGTGGGTGATGCAGGTGAGCAACTTGTAAATTCGATCACTAAATTAATCAATTTTATGTATTCCGGTAATGTCAATCCAGAAATTGTTCCCATTCTTTTCGGCGCGAACCTCATCGCCCTCACCAAAAAGGACGGAGGGGTGAGACCAATTGCTGTTGGATCAACACTTCGACGTCTGGCCTCCAAAATTGCTGTTCGACATATTTTACCAAAATTAAATTCGGAATTTGAACCCGTACAGTTAGGTTTCGGTGTAAAAGGAGGCTGTGAGGCAGCCGTCCATGCCTTACGCTCTTTCCTAACTTACGCCCAGCCTGAAGTGTTGCTGAAAATTGACGTCAAAAATGCTTTCAATTCGGTAAATAGGGATACCCTGCTGACAGAAATAAAACAGCATATACCGGAAATATACAATTATCTTCTTCTCAGTTACGCTGACCCAACAAAATTATTATATCATTCTAATGAACTATCCTCGGAAGTAGGTTGTCAACAGGGTGATCCCCTTGGGCCTGCAATTTTTAGTTTGGCTATAAATCCGATAATTAAAAAATTAAATTCTAAATTCAACGTCTGGTATTTGGACGACGGAACTCTAGGAGGTGATGTGGATACTGTGTTTTCGGACCTTTTTTTAATCAAAAATAAATTTGAAGCCATTGGCTTGGAACTTAATTTTAGCAAATGCGAACTTTTTATAAATAACTGTGACTTAAATTTAAATGATGTAAAACAAAAATTTAATATTCTGGCTCCAAATATTAAAATAGTTAACAGTAATTCCCTTTACCTTTTAGGTTCTCCAATTTTTGATGAATCTATTTCTGAATATATTAATAATTCAATCACTAAATTTCAAAATTCTGTTGACCGTCTCCTTGAAATTAGTCCACATTATGCACTTTGCATCTTAAAATGCTGTCTTTTCGTCCCAAAATTTACGTATGCGCTCCGTTGCTGCTCCTTTTGGAATCACCCAGATCTTTTAACACAAGTAGACGACTTAATCAAAATCAGCTTAGAATCGATTCTTAATATGCAACTGAATGAGCAATCTTGGACCCAAGCATCCCTACCTATCCGTTATGGTGGTTTAGGGATTCGCAAAATTTCCAGTGTCGCTTTACCAGCCTTCCTATCTTCTATCCATAGTTCAGCGAATCTCATAAGTAAAATTTTAAGGGTATCCCCTTCAAACTTTGAGATTGCTGGTTTGGAAGAAGCTAGAAACGCTTTTTTAATTGCATGCCCAGGTCAAAATTTTCCAGTTTCTGCAAATTCACAGAGGAGCTGGGACGACATAAACTGCAAATTGACTTATGACAATCTTTTAAGCTGTAGTACAGGCTCGGCACGTGCTAGGCTTTTGGCCGTGGGTACGCATGAGGCTGGATACTGGCTTCACGCGTACCCTTCGTCAAATACAGGAACATTTCTTGAGCCTGAAACGCTCCGAATCGCAACCTGTCTACGGCTTGGGGTTCCGGTCTGCGCTCCTCATAAATGTCCCTGTGGTAGTGATGTCGACAACCTAGGACACCATGGTCTGTCATGCCAAAAAAGTGCAGGCCGCTTCTCGAGACATGCCGCGCTTAACGATATCATACGCCGGTCCCTTGCCACCATCAACGTGCCAAGTCTTCTTGAGCCGACTGGTATTGCAAGAGACGATGGCAAGAGACCGGATGGTATGAGTTTAATTCCATGGAAGATGGGCCGGGTGCTGGTATGGGATGCAACCTGTTCAGACACGCTCGCCCCTTCCCATCTTCATGGAACCAACAACAGAGCTGGTGCGGCTTGTGAAGCGGCTGAAAAAACCAAAGCTTACAAATACAGGGATCTAGGTTCTGAATATGATTTTGTTCCTTTCGGTGTCGAGACCCTCGGTCCGTGGGGTCCTAGCGCTATAAGACTTTTTAAGGAAATAGCAAAAAGGTTATTCGACGTCACAGGAGACCGAAGAGCTGGCAGCTACTTCGGACAAAGAATTAGTCTAACCATTCAAAGGGGGAACGCTGCCAGTATCTTCGGAACCTTGCCTAAAGGGACTCCTTTTAATAATATTTTTTAGTTATTACATTATGTATATATACTTAAGGTTTTTTTTTTTTAGTTTAATGTAATTTATCTTATTTATATTTTTTTTATCTTGGATTAATAGTGTTGCTTAATCATTTGTTTTTAAATAATAACAAACTAAATTAAAATTATATATATATATATATATATATATATATATATATATATATATATATATATATATATATATATATATATATATATTATATATATATATATATATATATATTAGAACAAAACAAACACAACGAAAAATAAGACACAAAGAAAATACATAGAGCAGGCGGCGTTATAGCATATTAGTAAATAAATCTCAGAATATATAAAATTATTTATGATATTATATTGAAGTTTGGTAGATAGACTCCTCATAGGGTGTATGTATACTTAGAAAAGATTTTCAGAAATTTAATAACTAAAAGGGTAAAAAATGGATTTAAAATTTGTACAATATTAGTAATTTTCAACTATGCAGGCAGAGCCATGGGCAAATGCTAGTTATACGTACATAAAATGGAGACGCAATAAAAGAGGCGTGTTAAAATAATTATATTCGAATTCGTTAATTTGCCAATATATTATCGATATTCTCAATAGCAGCTGCCATTGCGAGAGGCGATAAAACTCTTTTGCTAGGAATTTATTCAGCAATTACCCGAAGCGGTGATACGAGAAACATTCGAAATTAAAGCGACAAATTTTAATTACTACCCTTGAAGTTTTCATTTCGAACGACTAGCTTTGTATGAGGAAAACTATTTTAAAACGAATTAAAATGTCTTTTTACGGTTTAACTAACTTAAAAAAATATAATTTAGATTACATAAAATATCTGTTGTGAATTCGAGCTAATTATATGTAGAAGAAATTTATCCACCATTTTTTTTTAATCACAAGTTTTCTTTATGAAATATTTATTTATTAAGAGTATATTAGCACTGGCAACTAACTACGAAATCAAATCTTAGATATTTTGCCCTACTTCTAACTAATTCGATTAGTAACTTTGTATAAAATATTTGAAAATACAATAATTTCATATCATCGAACTGACCTACAGATTTCTTTGAAAATGTGCAATAATTAGTAAAATCATCGAGTTTGGACCCATTTAATTCATTTTGACGTACGACATAGCTGATCAAAATTGAATGTTTTTAGTTTTTCAATATTAGTTGAAGATCCCGATCTATGTGGTGGACCCCTTATTCTTTTTTCAGCCGAAATGTATTTTTTAAACCATAAAACATATTAAAAAACACGTCCCAGGGATGTTGTCACCAAGCTCCAGGCTATTTTTAATGTATAATTCTTTTCCTGTAACTAAACATTGAAGTATCTTATATATTTAAACGAGCAATTTTTGTATATTTATTTATTTTTTTATACTGGCGATCTCGGAAACGGCTCTAAAGATTTCGCTGAAATTTGGTATGTGGGGGTTTTCGGGGGCGAGAAATCGATCTAGATTAGGCTTATGTCTGGGAAAACGCGTGATTTCGAATTTTCTTGCGGTTTTCTTTCGCATTATTCCATGCAAAATATGGTCGATAATTGGTACGCTCGTAAATAACACGTACGTAAAATAAGACCAAAGGCCAAAAAGCGGCGAATACAAAGTTTTTACTTTTTTTTTGTATTTATTCAAGTTTATAGTCGTTTTCTTAAAAGATAATTGTAGTTTTACGCCCACGTACTGTAGTTAATTGCTCGTATCGTTTTCTGTGACGAATCAAGTATCAAAGGGTAGATAATTTTATAACAAAAATGATGAAGGGTTGTCATGCCAAAACATCTCCAGATTAGAGATTTTTTAATATAATCTATACATATAATAAAAGTTTAGCTGATCGCTGTCTGTAAATAGAAAATATTTGAGAAAATTTATTTTTATTATTAACGCAGTAATACCCAAAACAATAATTTTTAGAACTTTTGTCTGTGCGTTTGTGCGCGCTAATCTGAGAAATTCCATTACATATTCTGTTTTTATGTCATCAATAAAGGTAGGCACTATTGGTAATATATTGTGTCATAATCCCTATTCGAACATAAATTCGACAAAATATAATATATGTTTATTTTATTTATTTGAAAGACTACCCTCCCATTGTATACAATATACATTCCGCTCAAATTTAGTTATCGTCCTACCGGGGCGATATTTGGCATAAAGTGTACGTTTAGATAAACCCATTTTTTTGTCAAAAGCACTTTCTTATTCTATGAAACTTCTGTATATTAGTTTTTCAACCAAATCCTTCTTAAGCCTAAGTGTACGTAAAGCTCAAAGGGCTCCAAAAGGTCCTTTTATACTTAGAATTTAAGGAATATTTTTATTGCATTAATAAATATAAAATATAAATATTTTGGGACATTAACACACAGCACCATCTAGTTCCATGGTAAGTTATGAGGCCTGTGTTATGGATACCAGATTGTTGATGCACTACACATATATAACTTTAAATATATATAATTATAAATACAAAACATAACTAAAGCACAAATATTAGCGCTCATCACACAAATGAATGCCTCCTACGGGACTCGAACCCACGACTGCTGGCACAGCAAGTAGGGTCATTACAAATTGAGCCAAACGTGTCGTCAAATTACATATGTGGTATTCAAATTTGAGCTTCTACAAAATACTAATGTTATTGAAGCAAAGATATGACATAACATTTATTTGGAAAAATATTTATCCACTCAAAATTTATATCAAAAGTTAAGAAGTGATGAAATATGTTCGTAGATGTTGTCAATTTATTTGAAGTAGTACACTTAAATCGTGGACTCAAAGTTTTCTGCGAAATCCATTTGAACTGTCAAAAATATAATTATGGGCAAAGTCGATATGTAAGAGTGGTTTGGAAAATAAAATTTAAAGGAAATATAGTTGGAGACGATGCGATCCGTTCCGAACTAGTTTCCACACTGGGATATAATTTATTCATTAAGTTATGAAAAGTGCGCATTCATTACTTATTATTTATTGCAGTTTTGTTTGCAACGTATCCACAATTATTTTAAAATTTGTTCACAAAACTAGCATTCACCTAAAGACAACTTTCATATATTTTTGTAGTATGTACTTACATGTACTATAAGTTGATTTCATACATACATATATACACACTGCTCTATTCAAATTATAGGTATTAAACATGCATACTTATAAATTCCTCAAACAATATTAAGCTTAAAAAATGCATTTAAAATAAAAAATAAAGTCTTATTATAAAGCAGTGGTAGCCCAGTGGTAACGTACTCTATTGGGAAACCAAGTGATGCGGGTTCGGGTCCCGCGACTGGGGATTTCGGGTCTCGCATTTCTGATAATATTATCAAGGGCGAATCTTTTACAATATTTACTTGTCTTACGTAAAGGAAAATATCGTGAGGAAACCTGAATGTCTGGGGGAACTTTGTTAAGTTTTCAAAAGACATGTGAAGTCCGGCAACGGTACATGGCCGGTGTGGTGGCTACTATGGCTTGATCCCCCTCACTTGAAGGGAGGCCCGTGTCCAGCAGTGGGACGATAAATAGGGCTGAATACGTAATATATTTAATTTAGACTTAAAGGTGATAGATTAAGCTTTATTGCATACACGCACGATGGCTACAAATTGTGGATATAGTAAATTTTGAAGTGAAACCTACTATCATCTACCAAAGTCAGTCATGGTATCTTCAATAACTGTTAATTTACTGTTACTTAAATATCACTAGCATTTAACAGTGGTGTAAAAATTGACTCTTAATAAAAACTTTTTAACAAAAAAATAAAAACCGACTTCAAACAAAAGCACTAAAAAGTGAAAAATAACTGATTGGTAGTTTTCATTTACTATACATACCTAATCAAATATTTTCGAAGTCGGTGTGCTTTCGCTAAGTAATTAAAGCCTACCTATTAAATACATACCTAATCAAATATTTTTGAAATCGGTGCCAGCCCATACAAAGCAAAGCACACCGACTTCGAAAATATTTGATTAGGTATGTATAGTAAATGAAAACTACCAATTAGTTATTTTTCACTTTTTAGTGCTTTTGTTTGAAGTCGGTTTTTATTTTTTTGTTAAAAAGTTTTTATTTTTCCCTTTTTAGTGTAGACAGTAGTAGCAAAGTAAGAATTCCAACGTGTTAGGCTTGTCAAATCAAACAAAATAAGCCCAAACTCAAAGTATCTACTATTAGCCGTTGAAGAGTTCCACCTATCCACCTTCTGGCCTTACCATCAGATCAGGTCAACAATACCGAACCACTGTACTATCAAAAGAAATAAAAACACTTGCAAATTTAAAGTTAATATGACAATTAGGAGAAGGTTAAATTCATCATTAGCTATTTTTCCACCCTTAGGGGTGGTATTTTTTTTTTGAAATTTAAATGGGACCAATCTGGAAATATACCCTTTCAAACAAAACAAAAATTGTCCAAATCGGTTAATAAATGACGGAGTTCTGAGGTAACAAACATAAAAAAAAAAACATACAGTCGAATTGAGAACCTCCTCCTTTTTGAAGTCGGTTGAAAATGCTTAAAATAATTAATAAAAGATAATTATCAGTTATATGTATCATTCTTACTATTATAAGTATCCGTTTTCACTTTTTGATTACGGTACCCTAATATTAGCAATGTCAATATATTAAATTCTTGATTATTGCCGCAATGTCAGAGGTTATAACTAGTATATAATAAAACTGAATTTAAAAATTTAAAAGGTTTTTGCAACGATTTGAAGCTCATTTTAAAATATAACGAGATACTGGAACGTTGCGAGCGCTGAATAGATTATACTTCAACAAAAAATATTTCAGTGCAAATACAGCCAGAACTTGTTTCAACGTAACAGACAACAGTATTTAGATTTCCACAATACATATTTAATGTTTAAACTGTTAAAAATACTCTTGTTTAAAGTTTTTGTCTTAAAAGATAAATAAAACTGTTATTTCTGATTTTTTCACGGGAAAGTGTCCGGGGAGCACGTTTACTGAAAATAATTCGAAATGTCGGGAATCAAAATAAAATAACGTAAAAATAGTTACCTGTATCCAAAATATTCAATATTTGCATAAATATGAGGAAGTATTATAAATATACAAGATATTACAAGATTATTCTGACATATCATTTTATGATGTTGGTATTATTATGAAATAAAAAAAAACTAGTAGCTACTTGTATAAAGCCAAGAACCTGACCCTGTCCCAAGTAACCTTTTGTACGAGCAACATTGTTTTTATAACGATCGTTAATTTTGAAAATATAACGTTTTAAGTGCCACTTAAGTTGGCAATACATTGTTGAACGTGAAGAGAGACAGTACGTGTACATATGTATGTACGTATTTTCATTGTATATTTTGATAAATTAATACTTGAACTTCAACTTTATTTATAAAATTTATTTTATTATTTTTATCCGCGGTTATTTTTTAACTAAGGGCTCAGATTTATTAAATTGGACAAATAACAAACACAAAAAGTCTTTTATTTTATTAACCTACTTCAAATAGGCGGAGAAGATTTTCAATTCGGATATATGTATATATTTTTTATGATTCAAGCATAACTAAGTCAATTATAGACGGAAAAGAAAAACAAACTTATCCCACGGCAACCGTACACTTCCGGAATAAAAAATAGCTTATGTGTTATCCTATCTGTGTTCCAAAGTTCATCCAGATCCGTTCAGCCGTTCTGGCCTAAAGAGTAACAAACATCCATACATACATACTCACAAACTTAAACATTTATAATATTAGTATAGATAGTATAGAACTATATAGATTTGAAAAAGTTTTTTTTCGAAAGAAGTTTTTTCCGAAATGACTCCATTTAAATTTAAAAAAAAAAAATACTTCTTAATGTAGAAAATAGGGGATGATTGATTTTTCAGCTACTGAATTTTTAAAATACTTTCTTTTTTTAAATGATTTTCTTTAAAAAAATTAAATAAATGTTAAATATTCGCGTAAATCTATTAAGAAAGAAAATATTACTTTCTTCTTATTTAGAAAGTATTACTTTCTTCTTATTTTGCTACTACCATGTCTACACTGAAAATGGAAAAATAAATACTTTTTAACTTAAAGCACACTGACTTCGAAAATATCTGATTAGGTATAGTAAATGAAAACTGCCAATCAATAAATTTTTACTTTTTAGTGGGTTTTTTGAAGTCGGTTTTAATTATTATTTTTTTTTAGTTTTTTGACGACGCACAAGCCGTTGAAAAAATATATTATATATTACACTTGTAATGTATAGTTTTAAGTGATATTTATGTAATAGATAATTTTAAGTAGTTTTGTAGTCGGTGTCCCTTTTTGTTACAAAGTAACTTCATTTCAACGTCGACTAAAGAAAAAAGTCTAAAACGTGTAACAGAAAACCAACTGAAGTTCTATCGTATAAGTAAATAAAATTCAAAGAGCCCTTAGTTAATTTAATTAACAAGTTTCCTTTCGAAAGAAACGAATTAGCCCGAGCAGACTGTCCACTGTCCAATGCACACATAAACAATAAGCACTTACTACGAAGCACGCGCTAGCAAAATAAAGTATTTAATTACATTAATTTTTTAAAACTCTAACAACTTTATGTACCCGCACTATTGTCTTTATGTATCGAATGTATTGTATTTTTTTATTTCTTTGAGATAGAATATTCCTGGTTTATTGTAATAACGTATTGTTTAACATGAAAAACATAACATGTAAAAAAATGCAAGTCTCTCAACGCAGTTCTTCTACCGCAAAAAGTTATGAGATCTAATATAAAACCAAATCGGTTAATTTATTCTGTACCTATATAAGGAAGCATCTATCCGACAACTTCGTCATAAATTGTTACCTAATTAGTTAAGTAACAATATTTTATAGATACCGTAAATATTAGATATCTTTTTTTCTTTAATAAATAGAATGACTTGGCCTTTGGTGAACTTATCCTTTTGTGGTTATAACTTCTCGTGACTGTCAAAACAGTCAAAAGTAGTTTTAACTGTAATATTGATCAAAACTAAAAACAAGAGGGAACTAAAAATCCGAAAAGATAGCTTTATTTAAAATGTCAAATATTCGCGTAAATCTAAGAAAGTATTATTAAGGATGTAAGTAATTCGAAGAATTAAACGGCAAAGAATTATGCTAATTAAATAAAATTATTAATATCATACACAATATTAGGTTACTTTTCTTTTTTAAACGTAATTTTTAATAACATTCTAGATCAATATCAGTCAAAAATTATAGTGACCAATATTTTCTAGTCAAAACTACTTTTGGCCGCCTTTGTCAAAAGTACGTTTAATGGTTATTGTCAGTCAACCCTAAATTTGAATAGAACGGAGTTTTAACTGTAATGTTTACAATTCATAAAAATAAAATACTGAATTAGTTTAAGAAGATAATGGATTAAACATTAACATTAGAAACGAACTCCAATATTCTAATTAATCAGTCTCAACGTGGAATTTTTGTATTATTTTAGATTAATTCGGTCCTTTTCTATTTTTTATCTTGTTTTGTTTGTTTTTTGTAATAAACAAGGTATTGTTAAAGTTTTATAAAAAAACATTATTCAACAAGCGAAAAGGTACGTAGATTAAAAAAATAAACGGACATATTACCTACATTTTTTAAAAAAAAAGCACAAAATGTTATTTTATTCACATAATAATATTTTAATATCTCAAGAGACTATTTTTATGTTCTTATAACAATGTAGATTTGTATTATTGTATTCAGCCCTTTTTAACGTCCCACTGCGGGCACGGGCTTCCCTTAAATACGATTGGGATCAGGCTTTAGACCACCACGCTGGCCAAGTGCGGGTTGGCGGACTTCACATATCTTTAGAAAACTTGCTAGGTTCTCTCACACATGCAGGTAATCATGTTGGAAATGATTCGGACATGAAAATATCAAAGTTGCGAGACTCAGAATTTGAACCCACTTCACACGGTTTTCGAAGCGAGCCCGTTACTACTGGGCTACCACTGCTTAGAAATATATTACATATAAGTTCATAATTACATTGATGGTTCATAAGTCAACATTTGGTTCCGTTATCGTGCAGTTTATTTAGCACAGGTGTATGCAAACAAACTTATCTGGATAATAACATGATAATACGCATAATTTAGAACAAAGATTATAATTATTCTATTATAATATTCTAATTTGTATTAAGTATTGCTTTTGTAATAAAATAATTATTTTTTTCTCAATAAAAATGAATTTAAATACGAATACTGTATGGGAAGCACGCTTGCTACGGAATTAGACAGCAGTTCTGCAGAGAAGAGCCAGCGAGAAACTCAACAGTTGCTCTTTTAAATGATGATTTACATAATTTATTCTAACATTTTACATTATTATAAACAATTCATAACTAGAATTTGTCGAAATTTCTCGCGCTTTTCATCCAAAAGTGCGGGAAAAATATTAAAATTCGCGCCCTCTAAAGTTTTTTTTAAATACATTCCAATCGGCCAAGATCGCACAAATAAATATTTTGTACATCATTATAAAATAGCCAAACATATTAAGTTCTTTCATTAAAACGCTCCTTTAGAAAAACGCAACCTTACACCAGTATATAAGTTACATTTTGCACCTGTCAGAAGGAATTTGATGTGGTGAACTATAGCTTGATCTATCGCATTGATGAGGAAGCCAAAGTCTAGAAGCGGGCCTAAAGGGCTGAATTATAATCAAAGAAAATATTGAACAAATATAAATGTCCTACCTTAACTTGGTTTGGATGACACAACAAATATCCCACTCGAAATATTTGATTTGTCACGATAATAAAAAGCTTTAGTCACTCTCTGACCCGAAAACTTTGTATACAAAAAGTTAAGTCGATTCGATCCTTCATTGCTACACGAAATAAATACTCTTTTCATATTTATAAGGTAACTGGCCACTGACTCTCACTCGGGGCATCCCAACGTCCTTTTGTATTTATAATATTATAACAGTAGCCTATATATTACTCCAAATTATAATCTATCTGCGTGCTCAATTTTATCCAAACCAGTCCAGCAGTTTCAGCATGAATGAGTAGCAAACATACACACACAAACATATTTATAACAATAGTGTGAAGTGATAAGATAAGAAGATATAGTAAGATTTTCTAAGTGACAAAAAATGAAAGTAAAATTGTAAAATAAAGGTCGCGTCACGAATGACGACGGTTGCCATAGTAACGTTTCTTGCACATTGCGTTGTTATTCTGTCTGATAAATGATATAAATGATAATTGGATTACTTTTACTATTTCAACTAATTTCTTTTCTAATATGCAAAATATATATTACTAGCGACTCACCCTCGCTTCGCTTGGGTTCGTCCCTAAGTTGATTCCCCAGTTTATTCGTCCCCATTTTCACCACCGTAGGGGATGATTTCCGGAATAAAAAGTATCCTATGTCCTTCTCAGGATCTCAAACTATCTTCTTAACAAATTTCATCTAAATCGATTCAGTAGATCCAGAGATTACCCCCTACAACGTCACAAACTCACAATTCACTTTACCTCTTTATAATATTAGTATCAATAGATAATTAGCGACTCACCCTCGCTACGCGTGGGTTTGCCCCTACTTACGTTATCGTTGAGATATTTTCCCGCAGTAAAAAGTATCCTATATGTTGACCCGGATAATCAGCTATCATTATACCAAATTTCATCAAAATCCCTCCAGACAGACAAAGAGACAGACAGACAAAAATTCTAAAAACTATAGATTTGGCCTCTGTATCGATAATAATGTCTATTTCAATAAGATTTTCCAAAAAATATTTGATGTACAGATTACAGTTTTATTATATGTATATATGCGGCTCACCCCGGCTTCGTTCGGGTTCGTGCCTTAGAGTATATGTGATA
The DNA here is from genome assembly GCA_951806755.1 of Brenthis hecate. NCBI lineage: Eukaryota > Metazoa > Arthropoda > Insecta > Lepidoptera > Nymphalidae > Brenthis > Brenthis hecate. Next base: position 373,256 of record OX638281.1, read on the forward strand.
GATGTAAGTATTGAGCTAGATAGAAAGAGATAAAATATTATTCTCTCCTCTTTCAGTGAAATTCGTTTGAATTATATTGTTGTCTGATTATAATAAATTAAAAATTTTTAATCATTTATTAATCTTATAGAGTCGAAATATGTATAAATAACAAATGAATTTTCACTTCTAACACGTCTTAATAAAAACTTGATTTTTTTTAAACTTAACATAAGCGAATAAGTCGAAGCTCGTAGTTAGTCTCAACTAAGTTCGAACCAAAAACTCCAAACTTTCATTGAATTACTGTAGATAAATGTCTTAGTGGTAATCAATTCCGAAACATTTACTTATTCAGTGTGTCACGAACTGGTGGAGCCATAATTTATTCATAAAGTTCTAACGCTACATATTAATTAGTCATATATTAGTGCTATTTTGAAACGCTTTGTCATGCAATATTAGAGTAAATACGAGCTCCTACAGTGATACAAGTACATATGTGGACCTTTTCATTTAACTCTGAATGTGTAAGATTTATTACATATGTCGACTTTCATAGCTGCTTCTTTAATTTAACACTTGCTTGTATCTTTGTAAAGTAACTAAATAAATATGTTGGTAACTAAATAAAAAAATAACCTAGTTCCATGGTAAGCTACGAGGCTTGTGTTATAGATACTAGATAGTTGAAACACTACACATATGTATGTATATAACTTTCAATACATATCTATATACATATAATAAAATTGTAACTAATTGTAAATATTTTTAGGGCATCAACCGATTTAACCTAAGATTATAAGTTAGATTTTTATGTGGTGGTATAGATTATTTACATACACTGTCGAATCTGTACATTGAATATTTTTTGGAAAATCTTATTGAAATAAACATTATGATCGATACAAAGGCCGAATTTATAGTTATTAAAATTTTGTCTGTCTGTCTTGTCTGTCTGTTACCGCAGCACAGAAAAACCACTGGGGGGATTTTGATGAAATTTTGTATGGTGATAGCTGGTTATTCGGGTCAATATATAGGATACTTTTTACTGCGGGGAAATGTCTCATTTCTGAGAAAAAATACAAAAACTGCAATGTATACTAACATGTAAAACCTAAGAATTTGGTTTTTGGTCATCTGAACGCGGGCGGAGCCGCGAGCATTGCTAGTATTTTATAAATATAAAGACCCATGACTGGAGTACAAACATACTTGCTTATTACATAAATGAATGCCTCTAGCGGGAATCGTACCCGCGACCGCTGGCGCAGCAAATAGGGTCACTACAAACTAAGCCAAGCGTGTCGTCAAACGCTACTGACGCTACTTTACGAACCAAAACCAAGACTACATCGCCACACTTTATTTTCCCCCGAGGGATATTTTTATATCCTTCCTTAGTTCTAAGTTTAGGTCAAATTTTATCAGAATCAGAATAGTTGCAACGATTTAACCTCGATGAGCAAGTATTTAAGCGGAAACAAACAATTACTGGAAAAGTAAGCTATTATCACCAACATCTTGAAATTAACTGTAATGGGAATTTAATTATATATACTTCTGAATTTCAAGCGGTATAAAATGAATAGATGGTATGCTCCTCTACCTACCCTTCTATTGTTTACTAATATTAAATTTAGCAATATTACTATATCGATATGAGATTTGTATTAAAAATCCAGTAACAAAAGTATTAAAAATATTAATATTAATTAAAAAATTGGACTTTCATATATAAAAAGAATCGTATTTCCTTTTCCATTTTATATTCAAACGTGGTACTTTATGACAGTAAAAGTTACTTATTTACTAAATTGTATTTTAAATAAAACTATCTTTCCGATTTTTTTCGCGGACTCTCCCGTTACCATGATTGGTGTAAAACATTCGAAACGTCGGGAAATACAAAATCAAAATAAATCCGCGAAAAATCCGAAAAGATAATTTTATTTAAAATGTCAAACATTCTCGTAAATCTAAGAAAGTATTACACTACTCGTAAAGTGTAATTAAAATAAATGAAATATCGGTGTAGACACATTGACGTAATATGAAAAATAAAGTGTATTTATGAGGGCGGTGATTTATCGGGCTTAGAATGCCTTAAGTGTTTATTTTTGAAACTGTAAGAACAAGCATCGTGTGCATTACATATTCTAAACGACTTATTCTATTAAAGCAATGACCCACGGTATAATTTCATATCATATTATATACTTAGTACTTCCATGGAGTAGATACTAAAACGCTAATAATTTTGTTAAATGTTAAATAGTGTAGTAGTTGTGTTAAATAGTCGACGGTCATTTTTACCGAAAACCTAGCATTTTTTAAAATTAAGGCTAAAGGTAGTGTTACTAAAAGAGCACTACTTGCTCATTACCACCACAAGGTAAATTAGGGGATAAAGCAAGGAAAAAGAGATAAACTAACAACTACAACAACAGTTAAAAACATTAAAGTACATATATCAAGTGCATTGAACGTTTTGAAATTAATCAAAGAGAATTGTAGTCTGGTGATGTGATAGCTCCCGAGTATATAACTGGCATGGCATCAAACATGTCACAGATATAGAACATATAAAAATGAAGTAAAGTAGGAATATATTTCTAAACCCAATACCACGGTAAGAGAATTGCTGGTAATCATTCAACTGTTTTTGAATAAATCCATATCGCGTGAAACAAATTATGGTAGTTCGAAACTCATTTAAAAATAAAAATAGTATCGAGACATCGGGTCGGTGAATCTATAACGAGACATTAACGGCAAAGACAGTGATACTAATGTAACAAATATAAAAATGAATAACTTTTCATAAATATGTCTTTTTATAAATATTTTGGGACATTAACAAACAGCACCATTTAGTTCCGTGGTAAGTTACGAGGCCTGTGTTATGGATACCAGATAGTTGATACACTACACGTATATAACTTTAAATACATACGTATGTATGTATAATTAAACTCAAAATACAATAAAATTAAAATACAAAAAAGCTTAAACTCGCTTGAATCAAATGATACATGTGATTACACTTCAAATTTCGCCAAGTAACTGACATAAATTAGTATGAAGCATCACGCTCAGAGCGACATGCATGTACATTAATTTACCCATCTTTCAAGTAATATAGACTCCACTATGAAACTTTTAGTGTTTTTTAATAATACTATAGGCTATATTTGGGTGTAAAAAAATAAAAAAAAAATGGTCGAAGTGATCAAGAAATTGTTTTGAAATTTTCACTTCCGGTTTTTTACATTATTATTTTTTTTAAATTTCAAAAAAATATTTCTTTATAAATAAGAGCAACTAAAAACCTATACAAAACGCCAAGCTTAATAGTTGTTTGTATTTTTTCCCCATCCGAAAAACTAAATCTAAAACATCGAAATTCGGATTATGATTATTTTTCAAAGGCCCATAATTTTAAAAATAAACATCGTAGATAAAAAAAATTACGAATCCACTTTCATACCTACTAGAGGTATAAATAACCCGCATATGAACAAATTTCCTAACCTCACTTTTTTTTCCTGTCCGCTTCATATGAAATGCCCCATAGGTTACCTTGCCTTATGACGTGCCAAACGGTGTCGTCTTACAAGGGCTTTATTTTTACATAGTATGAAAGAAATCGTAAAATGAGATGAAAGTGTTTTTCGTAAGAGTATATACAAAAGTATAGAACAAAGGGTACACGACACGTGTCAATGTTCTTGTAACGTAAATATAAGGGGCCAAATATAAATATTCATTCAAAATCGGACTCACGTAGCGAGGGTTCCGTAGCACCACATAATATATTTACATATGTACCAATACCGATCAAAAGCGGTAGGAACTTTTAGCATGAGCTCGACTTAACAACCTTAGCCAACACTATATTCACAATAAAGCTGATGCTTTCGAGTATTTTATAAAACATAGATTTTTTAATACTATACATTTCTATTGTATTTAAGCTACGCCTTTTATACCTATATTATATATATGTATAATATATAAATTACCCTAAAAATATCCCTCAAGATACCCCTTAAATGAAAATTTAGACCCTTAGACCCTTAAATGTACCTAATCAAATGACAATTAAAAGGACGGAAATATGTGTAGTATTTATTAATAGGGCCCTTCAGATACGGAACCCTTAAACAATACTTCAGGTAACATTAAGTCCTACACACGTTCACAAAAATAGCTTCACCCTCGTCACTGTCTACGATATTATCAAACCGCGGAGGATATCAGATAAGCTATTCTTATCAATGTCTAACATATATTATTGATGACTTATAAATATTTTAAATGCATCCGTACTTTGCACAATGATAAACTACATAATTCCTTCGAGGATATGATGTACAGACAGACAAAACAGGCGCACACGTACGCACGCATGCTCATATATGCACACGCACACAATAAAACAACACTACAAAACATCTATAAACTTCAAATAAAATGGAAACTTAAAGAGCATAAAATTGTTTACGTAATTATTTATACCGTTACGAGAACATTTATACGAAAACCATGATTTCCGTAAAAATAGCATAACTGTGTACGTCCAATCGAAACTTTTGTATAATTTTTTATATATACGCTTTTTATATATACGCTTAGAAACACAAACATTGTAATAAAATATTCCCTTGGCATAGTAAAATAATGTAAAATAAAGATTTTTATTCTATATCATACTCGTAAGCAACGTGAGTTGCAAACTCGGAGTTTTACCCATTATGTACATAATTTATTAGCTATTCATCTCTTTGTTTTTTGTTCCTGATTCGATGTGAAAGTACTGTTTTTAAACCATCAGCATTTACAATTACAATTTTATTATAATATATTTGGTAAAGTTATATTTGACAATAAAATAATGGCTCATATTTTAAATTGTAACGCAATAAACCTTATATAATTTAAATAAATCCACGAAAATATCCGAAAAGATAAAGAAAGATTTAAAATGTCAATGTCAAATGTCATGTCGCATAAATCGAAGAAAATGTTATATGTAAACATTATTTCTAAAATAAAAGTTATATAAAAATAAGATATTTTGATTTTTTCTGTTCTTAGATGCAATCTGTAACCACATCACATAAAAATCAGATTGATTTGAACGTCCTCTGATGGATGATACTTTATCCCGGGATAGATTTTTGGGGATAGTTTTGAGGATAATAAACTATTATTATTACAACTATTTTAAAATATCACACCACCAAAAATAGTATAATATATAAAAAAAAACAGGGTATACAATTTTTTGAGAATATATGCAGATAACCTACATAATTTCGAAATGTGCTCATTTAATTAGAGACCAAACATATATTTTTTTAAATACGTGTTTTATGTCCGTTATATTAAATCATTTTTAATGTTCTGTGACGTTACATAGCTAATAACCAGCGAAACAACACGATGATACTCGTTAATATAAAAATACGTTTAAAATGTATGCCGTAATAGATGGATGTACATAGAACAATCTATGTAAGATTGCAAAAATCACAACCCTCCCTTTAAGCTTTGCTGTAGTATACGTCACGATCTGGAAATGTAACGGAATCAGTGTATAGTATAGAGACAGTAAAAAAATCATTTAGCTTCTAGACTTCAGACTGTGCTCTTCGTACATTGTTCCCATACATTCTACTCTCGAAGACACTTTTTTCAGCGCAAATTCCTGAAGAAACTATTCTTCCAAGAAGTTACGATAAAAGCATTAGGATAAAGTTTCATATATAATTTAATTTGTTCCTTTATTTCACTTTGCACTTGAGAGCTTTTAAATGTTTCATTACCAAATAGAAAGTTAAAACTATGAAAAAATATCCATTTGTAATCTTAAATATACTTTTTTAATGTTTGTGGTGGCATGCATCTATTGGAGTTCTTTACTAATTCTTAAGTCATGGGTTCGATTTCTGGATAGAGCTTTGATTTTACATCTTTTAAGTAAATATAGACAACGCCTTAGCGATGTCAGGTATATAACTTAGCACCTGGGACACCGAGCTTCGCTCGGAGTTTTTGATGAAACCTACAATTTAAAAAAAAAAAAACTAAAAACTTGAAGAAATAATAAAATTACAATAATACATTATACCTTTGTATCCGACCGGGATTCGATCCCGGCCTTTTTGGAAAATCTTATTCAAATAGTCATTGTTATCGAAACAGTCGCCGAATTTATAGTGTTTAGAATTTTTGTCTGTCTGTCTGGGAACGCATCACGAGAAAACCACTGGACAGGTTTTGATGAAATTTGGTATAATGATAGCTGATTATCCAGGTAAACAAACATTTAGAAATTTTTACTACGGGAAAATATCTCAACTCTGAGAAATTTATACTAACCGTTGAAATGTACCAAGGAAAAAACTCGAGCGGAAGGAGCATGAGTCGCTAGTGTAACTATAAAAATGTGTACGAACATTTTGTACGCAGTCGGTTTATTTAATTTTCCTGAGTTACTGTTTTATTGGGCTTTGAAGTGTTACAATTGGCATAAACAAACAGTAACAAGGAATTGATATGGATGAAAAAATCTTATGGTGGAATTAAAAAAAACAGAAGTGTTAAACTTAAATATAGAAATATACAACAATTCATTCAATCATAAAAACAGCTGAACGATAAATTCTAGTCAGACAAATCTAACTCCACGAATCGGAAAATCTGTTTCGAATCTTTTGAAGTCAGAATGTAAATGCTTGAATTGAATTGAAGCCAACTTTGCACTTTCTATCGGTTTCCTTGGGTTACATTTGTGATAGTGCAAGGGTTCGTTCATATTTACTGGATATTAAGAATGTAAAACTTATTTATTGTTTTGTCGGTGTGTCCCCCCTTGTACTGATGGATCGATATGGTTCTTTACACAGAGATAGTTTATGGTTGAAAATGATATAGGATACATATTATTTACGATACGATCAGAGATTTTTTATGAATGAATAAATCAACAAGCGAAATTAGTGTACATATATAATAACTAACTAACTCACTTCGCTCGGGTTCGTCCCTACTCCCTAGCTGCGTTTTATCGGTTAGGTATGGATTAGATAGACTATATATTATATGATATATAGCTTATAGACTTCCTCAATAAACGGGCTATCTAATGCAATAAGTTCCTGAGATTAGCGCGTTCAAACAAATAAATAAATCAACAAACTCTGCCTCTTTATAATGATAATAGGTATAGATTTAATAAAAAAATTTTCGTCATATTGTAAGATACTATAACATACACACTTCTGATATAAATGAGAAAGTTTGTTCGTTCACACTAGTCACGCTCGCGCTCAAGTTCACGCTAAAACGACAGGGCGGATTTGGATGTTTAGTGTGTAGATATACTATAACCTGGAGTAACACATAGGCACAATAATAAAATTTGCCATCAGGTGGAGCTGTCTGCATATAACATTATAAATACAAAAGAAACACCTTAGCAAAGCGTGAATGAGTCCTTAGTATTAAATAAGGGTTGTGAACAACACTTATATTTAAATAGACTTTAAAACAACAAGTAAGCCTGCACCCATATCAAAACAATCCTTGGCCCTATTCTCATACAAACATGTTATTGCACTTAGTAATAAAATGTTGTGAAGTTTGCGTTTTTTAATTAATGGATTATTTAATTAATGGGCACTCGACAATTAGAGTTGAAAAGAGGCCATAGGAATAATAATAATATGCGTAATTAAAACTACACACTCGGTGTTTTAGTAAATGTGTTAATTTACAACTGCAAGTTAAATTAACAATTATAATTTAATTTGATTAATCATTTTATAATTACTTTAGAGTTAAAAGATATATTTTCAGCCCTTTTTAGCATCCCACTACTGGGAACGGGCCTACTCACACTGCTAGAGAACAGGCCATAGTCTACCACGCTGGCCAAGTACGGGTTTGCGGACTTTTCATGGCTTTCGAGAACTTGTTAGGTTTCCTCAAGCGTGCAAGTTTCCTCACGATGTTTCCCTTGACCGTAAGACAAACGGTAATTTTGTTGAAAATGACACGCAAACGAAAAATGTTTTTTTTTACACAAAGAAAAATACTGACATTAATTACCACTTTCTTTTTGAACTTGTTCAAAATTAATGTAATTTTAGTATACCTTATATTAAATATAAGTAATTATATATTGAACAAAAATTGTTTGTATTTGTTTAGTTGTGTAGAGATAACCTTATAACTAATAAACCGATTCTAAAAGTTCTTAACGAGCAAAAATACTTGAAAATATTTCCTTGTGGAACATATTATGCTATTATTTATCGAGTCGTGGACAATAATTGTCGTATACATATAAATTTTATATTATTAAATTTTTCATTATTAAACTTTTATGTTATAAAATGTTATGTTATGTGTAGTGCTTCATGAATACGAAATAAAATCACGTTCCTTTATTATTTCAAAAGATGTTCTTTAAAAGCTATAGTTGATATTTCTATAAACGTTGCAATAAGCTTTCAATATTCCCGCGTCCCAACACATTTGCTATTTTCAACATTCAAGCTCATATTGTTATCAAAAAGCGCAGCATGCTGCTGCCAGATGTTCCGACGTATAAGCGAAAATTTTACAATTTTCCTCACTAACATTGCTTTATTAAGTTATTTTTAAAATATTAACTACTACCCTATATACTACTAGTACCCTTACTTCGTTTGGGTGCGTCTAGATGCCCTTCGCCTTTATAATACGAAAGCTCTCAGAGGTGATGGTTTTCCCACTTAATACACAAATAGAATCACGTCAGAGTAGCTTATTGTAGCAATGTACTTATAAATTATAGTCTATATTCTTTCTAAACTATCCTTATACCTATTAGTGAAAACCGTATGAAATTTGTACAGTACTTTCTGAGATTAGCCTGAACAAACACAACCTTAGAGCAGCAGAGGATTTTAATTAAAATTTATTATATAGTGATGTACTCTGTTATTACACACAGTGAGGGCTACTTCAAAATTGACAAACTTCCGTCCAAACACTCATCCTCTATATTATCTATTTAGAGGAGACATTTCGATAAAGCCTTTTTTGACTTCATTATTTTGAAATCTCTAAAGCAAAATTTCATGCATTGCATTATATATTATATCAGTCAGTGCTAGAATTTTATTTAGCACATTACTCTAAATAGAAAAAAACAAATAAATTTGTTTATTACCTGTTGAAACTTGTAACAATCGTCGTGATGGGCGAGTCTTGTATGCAGAACAGTCCATGAACTACCTGTGAAATAATAAATGGTAACTCTTCATAATAATATACTCATAGAATGTAGTTTAAGAAAAGCGAGAACTTGTTTTTTTGAGCGAGAATTCTAAATTGCCCTTAAAATATTTAAAACTACTTTGACGATTTATTTTTACGATTTATTTTGATTCTTGGTTCCCGACGTTTCGAATGCTTTACAGCAATCATGGTCACGGGAGAGACTGAGGTGTTACATGTCTCGAAGGTATAGTTGTTACAGACAGCCTACCCACAAATAACAAAATGAAAAATTGCACCAATTACCTTACAATATGTTATAACTTTAAACATTATTATAATTGGTTGTCCTTTAATAAATAAATAAATAAATTATGTCATTTCTAACATTAAATGTAAAAGTTCCAGAAAGTGTTGATATAGACTCATAAAGGCATTGAATATATTTTTAGCAGTACTTTAGTTTCGAAGTAATAATCAATAAGATCAATGAAAAAATAGTAAACAAACCCGCATTTATGCATGCGAAGCCAGTGTCACAATTCAAGTATATTTTGAGTTTAAATAGACATATTGTGTAGCGGATTTGCACGGGCGGGCGGGCGGCGGCGCGGCGGTCGGGCGGCGAGGGCGGTGAGTAATGAATCGTAATCATGTAATGGCACGATTAGATAGCGCTCGCTCACGTGCTCTTTCCTGATGTAGGAATGAAAAATCTAACTGTGTTCTTCGCATAACTTTATTTCACTCTAACTTCTTTGTATAATTTTGCACATTAGTGTATTTTCATACAGCTCAGTCATATTTTAGATACACAGAAAATTTTCTATATACATATATCGCTCATATCTACAGCCTAACTTCATTTTGGACATAAAATAAAAAAAATAGCTAAACAAGGGTTTTCATTTAGAATAGATACCTAATCAGATATTTTCGAAGTCGTTTTTATTTTTTATTTTATTTTTTTTAAGTTTTTATTTTTCTATTTTTAGTGTAGACATAATAAGCAGGTAACTTGCAAGAAGAAAGTTTTTTAATAACAGATTCGATTAAACAATTTATTTAAAAAATATATTTATTGTTGATTTTTTTTTAAAAACGCTCGACCAATTTCGAAAAAAATTATATGGGACCACCTTGGAAGTATACCCTTTGAAACATATGTGAATATACATAAAAAAAGAAACAAAAAGATTCCGACAAATTGATAACCTCCTCCTTTTTGGAAGTTGCACGCAGAAGCGTGAAAGAAAGGCAACTAAATAGAAAGAGTTTCACATATATAATAAAACTAGCATAAAAGTGAGGAAGGAACCTTTAGTTAATTTAAAATAATCTCAAAATCGTTTTTAAATTAACTATTTCATGTTGCAAGTAGATTTTTTTCTTGATATGGTACCAGTCATTAGATCCAACTTATAAAGCTCTAAAAGTTTCTCTATCTTGAAATCACTCATTAATGGGGTTTATCCGTATATGAGCCGTATAATCTTACTTCTTACTAACTTTATAAATGTGAAAGTAAATGTTTTGATGTTTGGATGGATGTTTGTTACTCAAACACGTCAGAACGGCTAAACGGATCTAGATTAAATTTGGCACAGAGATAGATTATAGTCTGGAATAGCAAATAGGTGTTGTGGTTCATTAATTTTAATGCTAAAATTGTTAAACATACAAAGTAACCTATATTTATTATAATTAATTGAAGTTTCATTGAAATTATATTTCATATATTAAATATCGTATACAGCCCTTTTAAACGTCCCACTGTTGGGCACGGGTCTCCCTTCAATACGAGGAGGATCAGACCATAGTCCACCACGCTGGCCAAGTGCGGGTTGGCGGACTTCACATGGCTATCGATAATTTGCTAGGTTCTTTAAGACATGCAGGTTTCCTCACGATATTTTCCTTCACCGTAAGGCAAGTGGTAATCATGTCAGAAATGATTCAGACATGAAAATATCAGAGGTGCGAGACCCGGGATTTGAACCCACTTCACTCGGTTTCCCAAGCGAGCGCGTTACCACTGGGCTACCAGTGCCTTTTATATTAAATATGCAAACGTATTATTTAAAAAAAATCTAAATTAATTAATTTAGGCATAATCAAAATTGAATTTAAATTATTGTTTGGTTTAAAATTATGAAATATACTCAAAACAATTTATATTTAACTAGCGATTCACCCTCGCTCCGCTCGAGTTCGTCTCTACTTACGATATAACTTTAGTATAGATTTCTCAGAGATGAGATATTTTCCCGAAATAAAAAGTATCCTATATGTTGACCCGGATAACCAGCTATCATCATACAAAATTTCATCAAAATCCCTCCAGTGGTTTTTTCGTGATGCGGTAACAGACAGACAGACAAAAATTCTAAAAACTATAGATTCGGCCTCTGTATCTATAATAATGTTTATTTCAATAAGATTTTCCAAAAAATATCTAATGTACAGGTTCGGCTCAGTTACAATTTTGTTATATTTTTAAGTATTACTTTGTAAATTAAAAATATAAATGGATTATTATAATTTAGAGATTACACCGCATTAAGTAGTTGAAGTTAAATTAAAATTATTAAAAAGGTGGGTCGATTGGAATTAAAATAATTATTGTGAAGTTGTGCTGAAACAGTGTTGTGTAATTTTAGTAAGGAAGTGATATACGTAGTGTGGTGTAATTCATATGTGCATCAATAATTATTATTATACGTTAGAAGTATACACTGGCGGTTTTTTTATAACATAGGCTATTTTTTATCTCGGATAAATGTACGGTTCCCGGATAGATTTGTTTTTGATTTTCTAGAGAAATATTCGAAGCCGAGATTAAGGTACAATCTTTGTCATCCAAATTTTATCGAAACCTATTCAGCGGCATAAGTGTGAAAAGGTAGAACAGAGTTACTTATGTTGGGTCCCTGATAAAACTTCGAGATATTCCTTGCTTATATTCTTATATTCAGTACTTTTATAAACGTCAGTGAGTTACATTAATTTATAATCATAATTTTCAGTATTACAAACAATTCGTGCCTAGTCACTACATTGTGGTACCGACATCTCTGTGCAAAAGCGCGGGAAAAACAAATGAATATCCGCGCCCTTTTTTTTTTTTTAAAACACGTTCCTATCGACCAAGGTCTCAAAGTAAATGCCTTGTACATAAATCATTACAAATTAACCAAATATATTATTTTCTATTAAAACACTCAATATATAAAAATGCAACCTCACACTTACATATTTATAATATTAGTATAGGAGATACATTAATACCAATTTCTGCTTGGGATACAAAAAATCAATTTATATTTACGGGAAACGTGACAAATCATAGTGAAGTTCGCGGCGGATGAGTAAACGAGTGCGTAATGAGGAATAAACACGTAATGGCGCGATAAGATAGCCGCTTTACTGCGAGCCCTCCACTGATGTACTCGCGCTCCGCTGTTGTTTACTTTAAAGCTTGCTCTTTGTTTAAAATATATAAAACATTTCAATAATTATAACAATATAATATAACGAAAAAGATACTTCTTAAGATTTAACCATAAGCAACTTAATATTCATAGTGCATAACCACACTATGTTTGTCTCCAGCCTTTTTTAATATCCCACTGCTGGGGGTGGGCCTCCCTTCAAGACGAGGGGGATCAGGCCATAGTCCACCACGCTGGCCAAATGCGGGTTGACGGACTTCACATGTCTTTCGAAAACTTGCTAGGTTCTCTCAGACATGCAGGTTTTCTTACGATGTTTTCTTTCACTGTAAGACGAGTGGTAATCATGTTGGAAATGATTCGCACATGAAAATATCAGAGGTTCGAGACCCGGGATTTGAACCCGCATCACTCGCTTTCCCAGGCGAGCGCGTTACCATTGGGCTACCACTGCCTAGACACTATGTTTTGGAATGCGAAATTTTGTGAGTGTATTTATTACTTTTTTTACTTTATTTTACTTATATTGATATTTTATTTTGACTGTATAATCAATAAGATCGACGAAGGAAACAGCAAACAAAAATATATTTACACAAACAAAGCCATAGCCAGATACAAGTCTGGTATATTTTGAGTTTGTATATCGCATAATATGTATGTAGGTATAGATCTATAAGCCGGGTGTTCGTCCCTATGTACGTTTTAACGGTTAGTATGGAATAGATAGACATAAAAAGATTACGTGTTTTCCCGTGGAAATTAGATAATCTCCCGCGGTAAAAAGTAGTGGCTTCCATCTAACTCCACACAAAAAATCAAGCCAATCTGTCACTCAGTTTCGACGTGAACGGAGGACAAATAAACAAACAAGTCAAAGTCAAACTGTATACCGTAGTGTCAAATCTACAAATGCATTCAAGTAGTTTTGAATTAATTTTAAAGTTGCGTTCATAATTATAAAGTAGTAGGTAGTAAGGAAAAATAAATATTTTACGTTTTTCCGTGAATTTATTCCATTTTTTCTCATCATAAGGATCTTCCTCGGATTTCAATGAATATTAAAAAAAAAAAAGTAACCGGATTGTTTCAGGCGTTATCGAGTTTTGCGCTTAGCAACACATTTAACCATTCATTTTTATTTATAAGAAGATATTACTACTAACGACCCACCTTTACTCAGACCCCTCACAATTTGAATTAGAGATAACTCGACTGTAATTTCTTACTGAAAATACATTTTTATCTGAATAAAAGTAGCCTACAGACCTAAGGGACAATCTAATTGTCTATAATAGAAAAAAATGAGAATAAATCACTATGTCTTGATCGACATCTTATCTTCTAAACTTAAATTCATTTACAACTCTTTATAACATTTGTTCAAATAACAAATTCAATTTACTCTATACTTTAAATTCTGTCGCGATATCTGCAATATTTGCTAGTATATCTTGAAAACAAAGTCGTAGGTATTTAATGTAAATTATTCATCAGATATATTATAATATCGTTCTCTTTCAAACTGCAGTCGTTTGAAGAAGAAAGGTTGGTTTAAATATACAATGGATTTGCTTTATTACAGAGAAATAATAGAATGGAAAATGGAATAAAACATTGAACATGCTCGCAAAGATTCATCCTCCGAAGTCAATATTAACATCTAATGTTTCTATAGTCTTCTGTGAATCTGACCTCGATGGGAGTGAGACGCTGGTTAAATATACTTATCATAATTGTTATCTGCTATAATCTGAAAGAAGTCGCGCTTCTCATAGTAATCTGAAAAAATACTAGTCATATGCGAGTCTGACTCGCACACGACGTGTTCCGTACCACAATTGGTGATTTTTTAATTTGAATACCGGCCATTTTGAAATCTACCATCTTAGATACCTATTATTTGTATATATCCTTCGGGCTCAAAACTCTAAAAAGCATCTAGGCAGACCCACAAAAACAATATTTTACCGTATAGTATATATTTTAATAGAGAGGCTAGCACAAAAACTAATATACCAAAAAAGTAATATGTACTACATTCGAATACTCAATTTCTACTGTGAAGTCGGTTAAAAATAAATATTGTTTAAGGCATTCTTTATCCGTATTTGAAAAATGAATATTACAGGACCAAGGAAAGTGGCTGTCCGCGGGATTAGCTGACGTTGATGAATAGCTGAACTCTAAGCACATTGATATACTAAGAACATAATAACTTTCTGTTATCACGCCGTTCTTTTAAGAGCTTATAATGTCATGCAATTCTCCTTTTTATAAATCATTGAATTTAGAGTTTATGTTGTATATGAAATTTTTGTTAGAAACTTTTGTTTTTGGGAAAGCTATGGGATGTTGAAGTAATAATTATACTCCTTTGGCGAAGAACGAGTCAATTATCTTACCGATAGCCATCAATATAAGGCAAATAATTATGTTAGAAATTGGGTAGCCTAATGACAGATATATGTAAAGCTATAAATAAATGAATTCATCATGAAACTTTAGGGGTCAATTCTTTACTTTAAAAAAGTTTTATAAATTACATATATTATGTCATATATCAAATTAAAGGGTGTATAATGAGAAAATGTAAAGAGCTTAGATGTTTATAAATAACATAATATAGAGCTAACTAATTCTTCAAAATCTTTTAAAATCTCATAAAATAAACTTTCACGTGAATCCGTCTCGCGCGACACTTTTATGGTGTATTTTTTTTAAAATTGCCACCATATTTTCTGCCTAACATTGCAGTACTTTACAGAATGTCGGGATTAAGGAGTTGCCGGTAACATATTTATTTTCTTCAAGAGTATTAGAGACTCTAATTCTCTCGCGAGGTGGGGGAACACAGCAAAGTGACTAAGCACTCCAATCTCAGCTTTCTTATTTTCATGAAGAAAGTACGTTATTACATTTAGTTTAGACTCGAGCTCCCATTTCGTCTCACATAATATTATAACTCGCAGTTTTAAACCGTTAAGCTAAAAGGATCTCAAAGGAATAAAATCTCATACGAAGAAATGGATGTCATTATAATTGCTTCAGAGTTCTCCTGACTTTTATGTTTTATGCTGCTTTTATATGACGAAGGAGTGAGTTCTTTATGGAACGCATTAGCTGTGTGCTCGCGCCCTCGGCGCAAATATGCTGTTTATGTTTTAAATCATTACATATAAAATATTTAAAATATTATTCCGACTGTTATAACGATAGATAGCAACACTGAAAAATATTTTTAATTAATGAAGTTTTAAAAAAACTAATATTTATTTTAATAACAGCAAACATTCAATAAATAATATTGCCATATTTTGCCATAATTATTATATTAAAAATTTTAAAATGTTTAGAATTAAAATCAACAAACATGGTAAGGTACCTACTTTGGTGCCATTTTTGAATTTTTGAAATTATTTTGTAAAATTGCGTGTATTTAGGCACTGTCTGTAACAAGTATGTAACGCCTTTGAGACGTTTATAACCTCAGTCTCATTCGAAACGTCGGGAACCAAAAATCAAAATAAATCCGCGAAATAATCTGAAAAGATAGTTTTATTTGAAATGTCAAATATTAGTAATTATTTTATTAGATTCGCGCGAATATTTAATATATGAAATTTTTGTTGTCTTGTTTTTGATTATGTTTGCTGTAAAAATTCAAAATAGAACAGCCTAAAACCAATTAATAATAGTTTCATTCAAAAACTTAACATTTCGAATTACAAGTATGTACATCTTGCATTATAATACAGTGTTTATACATTGTAGAAGATTTTTTTATAATATTGAGCTTATTTTAAAAAAAATATCTATAATATAATGCAATCACAATCACACAATTTTTAGTTAGTTTTTCCATTTTAGTACTTTATTTATAACCGACCTACTACTACGCGAGCGGAGCTGCGAGTAACCACTAGTCTCTTATAACTTCGTATAGTCTCATATAACGTATGACGTTTATTTAATCTATACATAATCTATATATATATATATATATATATATATATATATATATATATATATATATATATATATATATATATATATATATATATATATATAATAAAATTCTAACTTACTATATTGTATGTATAAGTAAATTAAATATTTTTTGGAAAGTAATATTAAAATAGTCATTATTATAGATACAGAGGCGAATATATAGTTTTTTAAATTTTTTTCTGTCTGTCTGTCTTCCCAGACACCGTCGCGTTCCCAAGCATCACGAGGAAACTACTGGACAGATTTTAATGGAATTAGATATGATGATAGCTAATTATCCCGGCCAACATATAGGATACTTTTTACTGCAGGAAAAAATCTCATCTCTTAGAAATCTATACTAAACGTTAAAACGTAACTAGGGACGAACCTGAGCGGAGCGAGTGAGGCTAGTCTATACATATTATACACCGTGGTCCAAAATAACGTTGACAAAATTAAAAAAATAATATTTTAAAAATAGAATGCATGCGTTCTCTCTTGTTTTTGTTTATTCTTTCTTCATTCTTTGGCGCCATTTTAATATTGTTTGTTGGCTAAAAAGTTTTAAAATATATTTATTACGTTATGTCAGAGCAGCGTGGAGCCATAATTTCATTGTATGAGCGTGGAAAACGGCAGTGTGAGATAGTAAACATTCTTGGTGTTAGTCGTCAGCTAGTTTCTTCAGCAATTAAACGCTATGTTGAGCTCGGCAACATTGGAGACCGTCCTGGGAGAGAACGCAAGCGGACTGTTCGAACTGCTAGGAACCAACACATTCTCAAAGATTAGTCCGAAATCCATATACCAAGGTGAGAAAAATGTCGCGAGATTTGGAGATAAGTCGCTCCACCGTGCAGCGTATAGTGAAATATGATCTCCAATTGATACCATACAAACTCAGAAAAGCGCAATTGCTTACAGAGAAAGACAAAAAAGTTCGCCTTGAGAGATGTCGTTTGCTTAAAAACGCTCCGCTGCTTCGAATTGGAAAAATATCGTATTCTCCGACGAAAAATTGTTTTCGATAGAACAAGCCCATAATCACCAAAATGACAGGATCTGGTTTTCCACTCGTCCTGGAGCTACCGCAGTCATTCCACGTCGCCAAAATGCAAAATCAATTATGGTTTGGGGTGCAATTTGCGCCACTGGCAAAACTCCCCTCGTTTTTGTAGAAAATGGTATAAAAATTAACCAAGAAAATTACCGACGAGACATCCTTGAATCTGTGGTTATTCCTTGGAGTCAACAGTACTTTGGTAACCATTCATGGATATTTCAACAAGACTCTGCTCCAGCTCACAGAGCTTTAAGTGTTCAACAGTGGTGCATAAGCAATTTCCCTGATTTCATCAGCTCAAAAGAATGGCCACCCTAATCACCTGATCTGAATCCAATGGATTACAGTTTATGGTCCATATTAGAGGTAAGGACCTGTTCTACGCCTCATAGAACTGTTGATGACCTGGAGGCTACTCTTACACGGGAGTGGGACAAAATATCTGTTGAGGAAGTGCGGAAAATTGTGGAAAATTTTACCAAGCGCTTGACTCTATGCATTCGCGCTAAAGGAGGTTATTTTAATGACAAATAGGGATTCTTGTAAAAAATAAGTTGTATTTTTATAATTTATAGCATAATTTCATTTAAGTTTAAAGTTAATAAAATTATTTGAAAAATCACTTGTCAACGTTATTTTGGGCCACCCTTTAAAATCGTAAATAAGCCGAATCTGTACATTATTTTTTTTTTTTTTAAATCTTATTGAAATAGACATTATTATCGAAACACAGGCCGAATCTATAGTTTTTAGAATTTTTGTCTGTCTGTTACCGCATCACAGAAAAACCACTGCAGGGATTTTGATGAAATTTGGTATGGTGATAGCTGGTTATTCGGGTCAACATATAGGATACTTTTTACCGCGGGCAAATATCTCATTTCTGAGAAAAAATATAAAAACTGCAATGTAAGAATATACCCTCTAAAGAATTTGGTTTTTGGTCATCTGAACGCGGGCGGAGCCGCGGGCAATGCTAGTCTATCTTATATATAAAATTTCCATGTCACAATGTTAGTTACCGTACTCCTCCGAAACGGCTTTACCGATTTTTACCAAATTTTATATGCGTATTCAGTAGGTCTGAGAATCGGCTACTATCTATTTTCCATACCTCTAAGTGATAAGGATAAGGGTGGTCCTCCCAGACCCCAACTATTTTCTTTTTTTTTTTTGTTTAGTAGCTATTGTGTTATCTATATTATTTTTGAAAACAGTTAATTTTTATATGTTGGTACTTATGTACGTATGTAAATTTTATCATTTATGTTTTTCAATAATGAAAGCTAGTCCTGATAAAAGAACTAACAAAATAGATAATATTCATAATTTATTCATAACATAGCGTTAGAGTGAAACCTTGAACTTTAACAAGACGATCGTTGAACTTTAGGATATTTTTAAAACTATCCTTTATTCAAATCGGCTTTTTCAAACATTTTTAATATTAGAATTTTTAAATAAAAACCAATTGTTAGTGTTGTCTGTCAAGCTTTCAGTTGTAGCTTCTATCGACTTGTTGTACAGAAACAATATTTTACAGGTATACATATAATAAAATTATGAGTCATTAAATATTTTTTGGAAAATTATATTGACATAGTAATTATTATTGATACAGAGGCCGAATCTATAGGCTTTAGAATTTTCATCTGTCTGTCTGTGCGGAAACGCATCACGAGAAAAACACTGGACAGATTTTAATGAAATTTTTGTGTGATGATAGCTGGTTAATTTTTTTTTTTGATAACGCTGGGGACTCACAGGACCATGCCTGCCGTCAACGGGCAGGGTACTGTGAGACTCCTAGTTCCTACTCACTAAAACCCACTGCAGAACCCATCGCCGCAGTGCAATGGGGCGTTGCAGGATCGCTTGCGCATTCACTACAACACCCCTTATAGCTGGTTATCCGGGTCAACATATAGGATACTTTTTACTGCAGGAAAATATTTCATCTCTGAAAAATCTATATTAACCGTCAGAACATACCTAGGGACGAACCCGAGCGAGGCGAGGTTGAGGGAGGAGTCGCTAGTACATACATGAAATTATAATATTATTAATAAACGTAATATTTTTTTTAGATTTACGCGAATACTTGACATTTTAAATAAAACTATCTTTTCGGATTTTTACAGCAATCATGGTTACGGCATAGATAATATTTATTTAAAATATTAATGAACATTTTTTTTAATGAAGCGAAAGCTGAAGCAAAAAAAAAAAAAAAAAAAAAAAAAAAAAAAAAAAAAAAAAAAAAAAAAAAAAAAAAAAAAAAAAAAAAAAAAAAAAAAAAAAAAAAAAAATAAAAAAAAAGCTGAAGCGAGTTTAATAAGTAAGATTAAATGGGGCCAACGTAACACACAACAAATTAATTTTTATGGTAAGTATTGTAGTGAAAATTTAAAAAAGATATTTTTTACTAGTCAATGTATTAACTGTGATAATTTTACTTGCACTGAACATTTATACTTAATAGATAAATATTATGAGCAAATTATTTTTATTTTACAAAAAGCTTCTGAACTTAGTTTTTCTAATAATAATAAAAAATGTAAAAAGGTGGTAGGTTGGAACTATCATGTTAGTGAAAGCCATAAGATAGCTAGATTTCATTATTCATGTTGGTTATTAAGTGGCAAACCAACTTCTGGTTCAATTTACAATGAAATGATAAATAGTCGTAAAATGTTTAGAAACAAGCTCAAATGGTGTCAAAATAATAGCGATCAGATTAAAATGAATATTATAGCTACTCATAAAGCAAATAAGGATTTTAAAAAATTCTGGCAGGCAACAAAATGCTCTCAAAATAGATCTCGGCTTCCACAACATGTTGAAGGAATATATGAACCTAAACAAATCGCTGACATGTTTGCAAAAAATTTTAAAGTAGAACCTATGCCTATACAGGGAATACAAAATGAAAATGATTCCTTCTCTTTGGAACAGGATAATATACAGTTTCTACCTAAAGACGTTGCTAAAGTTATAAAATATATGAAGCGTGGAAAGTCCCCAGGACACGACGGATTGAGCATAGAGCACTTGTATTATGCAAGTGATGAAATAAATAGAGTGTTATGTACGTTTTTTAATTTATGCATTAAGTTTAACTATTTACCTAAAAGTATTATGAGAACTGTAGTTGTGCCTGTTCCAAAGAATAAAACTGGTGATCTAACTAAACTAAGTAATTATAGGCCTATTTCACTAGGTTGTATAGTTGGTAAAATATTTGAGAGACTATTACATCCGCATATTGCAGAGAATGTAACATTAAATGATGCTCAGTTTGGTTTTCGTCCCAGTGTTTCAACAGAATCAGCTATCTTTAGTCTTAAAAATACAATAAAATATTACACAAATAGAGATACTAACGTATATGCCTGTTTTTTAGACCTTAGCCGGGCTTTTGACTTGGTAAACTATAAACTATTGTGGTCAAAACTAAATAAATACAAAGTTCCGGTAAGTGCTATTAAATTATTGAAACATTGGTACGAAAACCAAACGAATAATGTGAGATGGGGCGACGCATTCTCTAACGACTATAGGCTAGAGTGTGGCGTTCGTCAAGGTGGGCTTACATCACCGGATCTTTTTAATGTTTATGTAAATAATCTGATAGAGGAACTGAGAAGCACAAACGTTGGCTGTCACGTCGGTGGTGTGTGCATAAATAATTTAAGTTATGCCGACGATATGGTGCTACTCAGTCCCTCTATCGGTGGTCTTAGACAACTATTAAGTATTTGTGAAAAATACGCTTTAAGTCATGGACTTAAATACAATGTGTCTAAAACTGAATTTATGGTTTTTAAGAGTGGAAGGGGTCCGGATGTGGTGCCCTCTATATTTATTGACGGTAAACCAATCCTAAGAGTGTCAACATTCAAGTATCTGGGCCATTTGTTAACGGAGAATCTCAAAGATGATAGTGATATAGAACGTGAGCGTCGAGCCCTTGCTGTGAGATGTAACATGATTGCGCGCAGGTTTTCTCGTTGTAACCAGGACGTAAAATCTACTCTGTTTAAAACATACTGTCAGAATTTATATACATGTCAACTGTGGTTCAATTATACGAGGCACGCGTACAGCACCATCAGAATTCAGTACAATGATGCTTACCGGACTTTGATGAATTTGCCGAGGTTCTGTAGCGCATCTGATATGTTTGCTTCAGCCAGGATACCAGATTTTTTTGCGGTGGTCCGTTCCAGAATTGCTGCATTCTGGGATCGACTACGTAACTCTAATAATGAGATTCTACGTGTAATGGGCGAGTACTTGAGTGTTGACTTTCTCAGGCATTGGTTGACACAGCACAACAAAAAAAAAAAAAAAAAAAAAAAATAAAAAAAAAAAAAAAAAAAAAATAAAAAAAAAAAAAAAAAATTAAAAACATTTATTATTTATAAAAACATTAATATTTTAAAAACACATACTCACGGAACAATACTAATATCATAAGCACGAAAATGCGTTTTATCATCAACAGATTTTTTAATGCATAGGCCAGCGGCTCACCCTCGCTTCGCTTGAGTTTGCCTCTAGAAAAGCACCAACAGATCTATCCCACATGAACCGTTCATTATTCTGGGATAATAAGTAATCTGTTGTTTTACTGGGGATAAAAGATTGGTATCTTATGGATGGGTGGTGGTCCATACAAAATTTCATTTAAATCAGTCCAACAGTTTCAGAGGTTAGCCCATACGAACAGACAAACAGAGACTGTATTTGTTCTATTTCTCTTCTTACATCCCTGACTTGGGTTTTAACTATTTTTTATCTATGTTTAGCCATTCGATCTCTATAGTTTTATTATAAGTATAGATGTTAAATTTAGAGGTAAAAAATTGAAAACAAATATAGGCTTCTATCTCAGTAGATGAAGCAGTTCTCATGAGATAGTACTCACAAGATGTTAGCAGAGACTTCAATACCTAGACTATCATTTTGTTATTGAAAGAAAAAGCGAGTACACAAATGCTCTAGACATGCCCTTGTATTTAACCAAACAAAGCCAATGTACAAATTCAATATATTTTTTCTATTCTGAATAAAAATCCATAAAATAAAATTTAGTATGTAGATTGGAACGCAAGGGAAATTATTTGAATCAAAACAAAAACCCGACCAGTAAATATTGAACCTAGTTTATTTAAATGAGTTCGTCTGAAATTCCCGACCTTCACCCTAAAATGTGGGGATTATTAAAGCGCGTCAGGCCGTTCATTCGTGACGTAAATACAAAATTTAATATTACAATATTTAGTTGACAAAAATATTTGAGTATAACTCACGATGAGTTGTTATCTGCCTTGTCAAAATGTGCCTTGAGACTAGACATCTGCGCAAGAGATAATGTAGTGCAATGCGTGTGCGCACTGACACAAGTACACTTTCTATAGTTATCATCTCACCTCATGTATAACAAAGTCTAGGAAGAAGATAACCCATTATGTCCGGTGAGAGATCAAGATTTATGTGATCTGTGCACGAGGGTGGAACACAACCAACTAATTAACATCAGGTTATCATTTTGCGACTAGGATTCGAATCCTGAAGTCATGGGAACTGTAGCTGTACATGCCAGCCACTACATCATCGAGATAGTCCAGTCTCTAAAAAGTATACTTCCTTTAATCTTAATAAATAATTTTTATCTGACTCATCCATCATCTCCCTAAGCTGCTGGCCCTGAATTCTTTTTTTTTAATGAAAGGACGCAGCTAAGAAAATAACTATCTTCAAATTCAATCTCAAAAGAGTTGAAGAGAGAGACAAATTTATATATTTCTTGTCAATTTTATCTCTCTTCTTTGAAATAAACATTTTGAAATTTTTGAAATTCAAATTAATAATGACGCAACTGGCACGCTTTGAAGCCATTAACAAGAAAATTGAATTGAATTGCATCAAAAATGATAAATAGTCGTAAAAGTATTAAATAGGTATATTTCAAAAGTTTCATTTTAAAACATTTTTTGTGTGCCTTGCGACATTTTTAATACTAAAATGAAAAATGTCGCAAGACAGAAAAATATTAACTACTTCAATTACATAGTTTGAATCATAAGTTTCTTAATGAGCACATTTATTAACTTACTGTGAAAAGCTACTAAAGGTGTTTGGATTCTCCTCGGAATTATTGCAATATACTATTACTGATGATTTTTTTTAATAATAGGTAATATAAGTGTGATTGAAATAAAGGTTTTTTTTTATAATCTTTATTGCTTTTGTCCTATGTGTATATCAATATTTTTAATGTAATTTCTTTTTGATTTAGAAAGTATTATTTAAAAGTGCATATATACTCGTAGGTATAGTATAGCAGTTTAAAGTATTGTATAACTTTAACTAAGTATAGCTTGAACAGAAAACGAAAATGTTCTGAAAGAATGATCTCAAAACCCACTAATTAATAGCAAAGACTAAGTCTTTGCCTTTAAGCAAGAAAAATATAGTAGTTTTTCTGAACCAAAAATGGCTGAAATATATATATATATATATATATATATATATATATATATATATATATATTCAAAATCCTTAACGTAATAGAAACAATAATTGAATTATATTATTTCGTGTATAAGGACTGTCACACCAGACGGTCTTCGACATCATTCATCAGGCAGATTGCACGAGAAAAAACAGCTTGGATGAAATAAATTTAAAAACTAATAACATTAAAGAGCTTCTAGCGTCAATAATATTCGTTTGAATTTATGATATTCAAAATATAATTTGCAATTTTAACTTATTATGTACATATAACATGAGAGTTAACAGCGAATGTTATGTGCTGTGTGCGAGATAATTTTCTAATGCACTCTAAAACCCCACTTTAATCTTCAAGAAAACGATAACCGTTTGAGTTTATGACTTTATAGTTTTGTATAGCTTTTACTCACGGTTTCGCTTGTTAGGAGTATTTTCGTAATAAAAACCACTAATACTTATCTATATATAAATAGGCAAAAATAAAACACTTCAGTAACTTTTTCACCACTCTTTGTCAACCGATTTTTTTTTTGTTTAGTAGCTTTAATAACAAGCTTTAGTGTTATCGATAAAAAAAATTTGGAAACAGTTACTTTTTATATTGATAGCTAAATTCTATTCATATATGTGTATGTTTTCCTCAAATTTTTGAATAAGGATTATGGAAGATTTTCGACCACTGAGTGAATATTAGTCTAAAGAAAAAACCTAGTTGAAAGAAAACATAATGAAGATATCCGAATTTCTGAGAGAACCTAACTATTTTTGAAAGACATAATTTTCACATTTGAAGGACATGAAGTCCGCCAGCTCGCTTATCCAGTGTTGAACTATGGCCTGATCCCATCGCATTGATGAAAGGCCTGTGCTAAGCAGAAAGGTAAAATGGGCTGATAACCTACATTTTTTTTTTACATTTATTCGTAATATGTTAACATGTTTTGTTATAAATCGTGAACATAATCATACATAAACGTATAGTGAGTAATATCTTGACACCATTTCCCTTCAGTTTGTGTTTGACTTCCAACTCTGACAATTTTAACTCATAACTTGTATTGAAAACAAAGACAGTATTTGAGTAAATATGGGACTTGTTACTAAGTTCGAACTGTGAATATGTTGCATGATGCACTCTACTAAATATGCCACAGGGATTCCATATTTTCACAGAAAAGAAAAAATGCGAGTCTGACCCACGCACTGAGGGTTCCGTACCACTAAATATTAAATTTATGTTATTTGTTAATGCAACATAAACCTAAAATAAAATTTATTTTATCTACCGTAAACATTAGTTTGTATTACATAGTATTTCGTAAACATAATTTATTTATTTATTTTATTATTACTATTTTATTTTAATTTTAATAACTAAAGAATTTTAATATTAATATTTTAATATTATATAAGCATACATTTTTCAAATTTTCCATTCTATACTGTAAAAGTAGGAGCGGAGTCATGAAATAAAAAAGAAAAAGACAAAAAACGGATTAGCTTTGAATTTTTCAACAAACTTTAAGTACAATTCATTCAAAAGCTTTAAGCAGACTAACATCTCAAAAAGGGCTTGCCTTTAAATGTATGGACCGTCATTTAATACTGAAAATGACATCAATTCATCCTTATTTTAGACGTTTTATAAATAACCAACAAACCTTAAAGTTATATTTCTCAAAACTAAAAGCTCGATTTGACATGATAATATAATTATTTAAAAAGTTTTAGTCGAATAAAAGCTCAATTGTTTTAAATTTTTTTCGTTTATACACAAGTAAAAGGTATTGACGTAATTACGCAACATAAATCTTTATACAATTACGACGTACTTTAAGAAATAAACTTATTTTGGTAACACTGATCAAGTATTGGAATAAAAAATAATCGTTACTTTATTAAGAAATTAGAAATAGACAACAATGCCTTCTTTTTACTTTTTCTGAGTAGCTTTCTTTCTTTTAAAGTGATATTCCAACTTCCTCTTAGGAGTGTAACTATTACAAGTATTATATAACAAATATTAATATTATTTTACTAAAAATTTTTTTAGAAACAACGCATTGACTGTATAATTTGTGGTCAAAGTGAGAAAGTACCGTAAATAATTTGAAAAATTATGATTTAGTATCAGTATTAACCTTGACCTACAAGTTGTATTTAACCATTTTTCGCTATTTCATAAGTTTCGGGTTTTACTATTCACGTCTGCTTGAAACATTTATCCTGTATATTATATGTTTTCATAATATCCAGTGTGCAAGTAAACTCTTGCCACGTAAATTATGCAAAAGCTCCTCTTTAGATTACATAGTTTATAAGTCAATGTCTTTAAAAAGACATCAAAACTTTTTTAGACAAGCTTTTTATATACTAATAACGTGCAATATCTTTTAGGGATACGGTATCTTTTAGTAACGTGTGTTGGGTGACTGCAGTTATTATTTCCAGTTTGATTCTTGCTTGAGGTTATTTTAGATATTGTTAATATTTTTTTAATAATAATACTAAAACAAAGTACATAATATGTGATCCGCTTTCAGAAGAAGGATTTTCGAGAATTCTGACTTTTTAGAGATTAAATAGAAATTGAAAATATCGCTCTTTTGGAATAAAAATATTAATAAATATATTAAAATATTAATAATTGGTAACATATTAATGATATTTAATGATAATTAGTTTTTGTTTATATTTCTGGTAGAAATCCTATTGAGCTCACTGGTTATATTATGATATAAATAAATAATAAACTTCACCCAATATTGCTTACATAGGATGGTCTCGGCACCCATTTCCTGTCACTTTGAGTAAAGAAAAGAGATTTTATCCTATTTTACTAAACTTTCGCAGCTAGTGGGTTCATTTATCACGCACTGCAAATATGTGATATCCGCGTGGGAAAGTTTAGTGGTAGGAAAGTGACATAGGTTACTTATCCCTTGAGATATTAAGGTATTTATCGAAAAAAGTTCCAAAAAAAATTAATTAAAATATAAGCGAGGCAAAGTCTATATCTATATATGTATATATAAAAATCAATTGCCGTTCGTTTGTCTCGCTAAAACGCAAAAACGGCTGGACCGATTTCAATCATTCTTTTTTTTGTTTTGTTAGCGGTGTGTCAGGGTTGGTTAAAGTATAAAAAAAATAGGGGACTACCCCAAAAGAAACCAGCAGAAAAATCAAAAAAATCTGAACTGTTTATTTTGTACCTATATATAATATCTAAAATATATATAGTCTATGTATTCCATACTAACCGTTAAAAAGTACCTAGTTTAAAATATAATTTAAATAACTTAGTTAAATTAGTACACTCTCTGACTAGAACGACTTCGTGACTATTTTGCTTCATTCGCTAACATTATCATTGTTATTATCAGAATATTTTCGTCTCATTATTTTGAATTGCACTTACGTTTATCGATAGTCTAAGATCTGACGTAAGGTTGTCCTTCGCACATCTACTTATCCGATTCAAACATTTTGTTTTAATATATAAACAAATATAACCATCTGTATTATATTTGCGTTATGTAATGCTAGCAAGATGTTAATTTGTTAAAAACGACGTAACGAAATAGATAAACTATATAGTATATATATATATATATATATATATATATATATATATATATATATATATATATATATATATATATATATATATATATATATACATATACTCCCAATTGTACTTTTCAACAGTCAGTATAGATTTCTCAGAACTAAGATATTTTCTCGCAGTAAAAAATATCCGGGTAACCAGTGAGTTTCTCGTGATACGTTCACAGACAGACAGACAGACAGAAAATTCTAAAAACTATAAGTTCGGCCTCTGTATCGATAATAATTAATAATTG
This sequence comes from Brenthis hecate, assembly GCA_951806755.1. Classification (NCBI taxonomy): domain Eukaryota; kingdom Metazoa; phylum Arthropoda; class Insecta; order Lepidoptera; family Nymphalidae; genus Brenthis; species Brenthis hecate. The sequence goes on from OX638281.1 coordinate 401,410, forward strand.
CTATTTCAATAAGATTTTCTAAAAAATATTTAATGTACAGATTCGACAGTGTATGTAAATAATCTATATTTACATTTAAAAATTCAACTTATAATCTTAGGTTTAGTCGGTTGATGACCTAAAAATATAACATTTAACCTTCAATTTACCACATTTACTTTTATTGCATTGAAAACTATTTTTCTGCAAACATTACTAAGATATTTCAAAACTGAAATTTTAACGAAGAGAATAACGCTAACGAAGCAAAATCTAAATGACAATATTAAGACCGAGGTTTGGTTTCAGATTTATGAAACTTTTTTAATTAAGTTATTAATTTCTTTCATGTTTTTTAACTGAACACGTTTTTTTTTAAATTAACTAAGGAATTAACCTCGGTTCGCACGGGTGCGTCCCTGAGTGTATTTTGTATTAGAGTACTATAACAGGTAGCACTAACTTTTTGACGACACGTTTGGCTCAGTTTGCAGTGACCCTACTTGCTATGTCAACGGTCGCGAGTTTGACTCCCGCTGGGGTCATCCATTTGTGTGATGAGCACGAATGTTTGTACTCTAGTTATGGCTGTTTATAAGTATAATATGTGTGAGTAAGATAAAGTTATATATGTGTAGTATATCAACTATCTGGTATCCAATACACAGGCCTCGTAGCTTACCATGGAACTAGATGGCGTTGTGTGCTAATATCCCAACGTATTTATTAATTATTATATTTGACAAAGATAATTACGTAAGCCTATGTATTAGTCCAGGTGACAGTCTATTCGTGTTCTAAAATTCATCCAATTCTGTCCAGCTTTTCGCATACTTTCAAATTTATAAAAGTACTAGCAGAACCCGCGGCTGCCATCGCGCTAAAAATATAAAAAAATCTCAAAAAAGGTAGTTTCATACAAACTTTCATCCCGTATTTTACCCCCTTATAGAAAGAATTTTGAAAAAAGTTTGGACATATATTTATTTAATTTTAATTGAAGAGCATAATATATACTAAATTTCAAGTAATTCTGATAATAAATATTTTTTGGATAGTATTATAACGTGTTTTCCCGTGGGAATTAAGTAATCTTCCGCGATAAAAAGTAGCCTATGTCACTTTCCAGCCCTCCAATTATCTCCACACTAAAATCACGCCAATCCGTCACTCCGTTTCGATATGAAAAAAGGACAGACAAACAAACAAACAAACAAACAAACAAACAAACAAACAAACACACTTTCACATTTATAATATTAGTTTGGATTGTGGTTATGTAGTTTAGTAAATTTCAGTTAATAATAACTATTTCTGGGCTTGATCGTTAGATTGTTTCAAGGTAGCATATCACTGTATTGTCAAAGTTATATAATTAAATTATGAAATTCCTTATATCATTTAGAATCTAGCAAGTAATTGAAAGATCAAATATGTATATATATATATATATATATATATATATATATATATAATCAAGAAGACAAATGAAGCATAGTCAATAAAAGCTTGTAACAAAAGCTAATTTACTTAATTAAGAAAGTGTGAAAAGTTAATATTTGTTGATAATTTCATTATTTAGAATTATTTTAGAATAATATTAAAACTGCTCACTAATAAAATAAGGCTTTAATTCAATATAATACTTTCTTAGACGTACGCGAACATTTGACATTTTAAATAAAATTTATTCGGGCAATCAAAAATCAAAATTAATCCGCAAAATAATCCGAAAGGATAGTTTTATTGAAAATGTCGATTTAATATATTATAAAAAATTGATTTGATAACGGTTATTTACGTATTAATTTTCAGTTTCTTTTTTATTATTAAATATCACTTCACCAAAATGAGGAACTAAACAATATTAGGACCGTAAATAAATTGACTATGGCCTGATCCCCCTCGAACTAAAGGGAGACCCGTGCCCAGCAGAGGGACGTTAGAAAAAGGGCTGAATACATACATACATTCATACATACATACAAATAAATTAAATTTGGGATCTCAAGCATAACTTGTCATATTGATTAGTCAGCACTGATCCAGTCTACACCTACCACTAATATTTTAAGTTAAAATAATATTTTGGGTTATGTAAAGAACAGTGTACGAAAAGGTCGAGTCATAAATCATGTTAAATGTTCTTGAGGGTGTAAAAAGGATAAAAGGTATCTTTCAATATCCATATTGGGACAAAAAATGGAAGGCACTTACAGAGTATGAAATGTAGGCAAAAGTAACCAAAACTATTCACATATTGTTATATATATTTAATAATGGGTTAAATGTATTAGACGATATCTAATATTTAATTCTAGATCATAAATCAAGGACAAAGGTTCAAATATTGACTAAATCTGATGTAAGCTTATTAGCTTCGAGATCAAATTGTACTGTCACTGAATTTCACGTAAATACAAAGCTTATATCGATAAGACAATTAGAAATAGACCAAAATAGATTTTTAAAATTTGATTGAGGTAAAAAAAATGTATTATAAATTCTTATTAAATCCTAGGTTCTAATGAAAAATGTTAGTATAAACACACTACTTACGATTGTCTAGTCTAGAAAGTATGTAATTAATAAAAAGCTCTACACTGTAGAGTGTAGGGGCACTCCTGGTTAGGCGCTTTCGTATTTAGGAGTCAAGTAACTATTTATCTGATTATAAAAACATAATGTAAGCCTTTTTATGGTTTTTGACGACACGTTTGGCTCAGTTTGTAGTGACTCTACTTGCTGTGCCACCGGTCGCTGGTTCGAGTCCCGCATGAATCATTAATTTGTATTATGAGCACGAATGTTTTTACTCCAGTCATGGGTGTTTATATTTATAATATCTTTGTATTTAAAGTTATATATGTATAGTGTATCAACTATCTGGTATCCATAACACAAGCCTCGTAGCTTACCATAGAACTAGAGGGTGCTGTGTGTTAATGTCCTAACATATTTATTTATTTACCTTTGAGTTCTTTCAGTAATAATGTTGATATGCTGTCTATAATTATACCGATTATTTGTCATTATTTCTAACCAAAAATAAACTTTCATGTGCTTTTATTATGCAAGTGAAAATATGTAAATCCAAACGGTTCATATATAATTTCCTCAAATCTTCCGTTCCATGTCTTGTACACGGTACGTTATTCTTGTATCAAATCCTAAAACAACAGTCGGAATCACTACTAAAATTGATAGCTGTTGACCTTCTCTATCATCAAAACGATATAAGCTATTCGATACTCGCTAGCGACAATATTGGCATTTAATATAACAAATTGATCTATTCGAAAATATTATGTTAAAACCGTAGCAACTGTAGAACGTACGTACCTACATGTACGTTATATAAGATAGACATGAAAAATGGCGTTTCTTAATTTGTTTAATAAAACACCTGACTCTAGAGATGGCTTGAAGGAAGAATGGAATTGGACGTAGAGCAAAAGATTTTTTAAGTTTTTTGTATATAATATCTATATAATTTCTATTATTAGGGTTCCGTACCCCAAAAGGAAAACAGGAACCCTTATAGTACTAACCATAATGAGTCACTGGTCACTTGAATAAAGAATATTATTATGATTATAGGTTTGTCTGACTGCCTGTCACCTTTAAACGCTTAATCCGCTGAACCGATTTAGATGAATTTTGGTACGAAGATAGTTTGAGACCCTGGGAAGGACATAGAATAGGGGTTGGAAAGAGGGGTGGCATTTTGTATGGGGAATCAATCATTTCTCAAGTCAGGGATATATTTTTTTATTTTTTATAGTACTTACTTTTCTTTACCTATGTATATATACTATAGAGTCTACTAGCTACTCTACACTACTACGACTAGGTATATTTTAACGGTGAGTATAGATTTCTCAAATGTGAGATATTTTCCTCTGGAAAGTATCCTACATGTTGAACCAGCTATTATCAAACCCATCAAAATCTGTCCAGTGGTTCTCTCACGATGTGTTCCCAGACAGACAGACAAAAATTCTAAAAACTATAGATTGAGCCTAAATAATGATTATTTCAATAAGATTTTCAAAAAAATATTTAATGTACAGACTCGACTCAGTTAGAATTTTATTATGTATATATATATGTATTCCATACTAACCGTTAAAACGTACCTAGGGACAAAACCCAAGCTAAGCGAGAATGAATCGCTAGTATTATATAATGCAGCAAAAAGTCGCCAAGTAAATGGATATGTTCGCAAACACTCGTCTCGTATTACACAAAGGTGTGAGGATCGAATGTTTTAATTACTGTTATCAGTTCGTGATTGCGGCCGACGCGGCGCCGCCTCGTCACGTGGCCGCGGGGCGTCTGGCAGAACACGCGACGGTCAGCTATCTATCGCTGTTCACTTTATAAGTTGTAACAAAATCATCCCTTAAGGGGGTAGAAATGGGGATGAAAGTGTGTATGGGGAGTTATGGGGGTTTTATATAATGAAACATATGCCTTGTGCTATTCAATATATAAACACAGTTACTGGCATTTAAAACACTCTCATTCCCGTAAACTAGGTTTCAGTATTTTAATCCGTAGCTATTTGATTTAAAGATTCTAAATACTTCTTATTCTAAGATTTCAACAAAGGAAGTTCTATGTATTTAAGTTTTTTTGTTGTATTATATTTATTTTTAACTGTATTTTATTAGATTTTTTTCTATTTTACACTTTGCGAGGATATGCATTTACACATAAATAACATTTGCCACCATGAAAATATATTCACTTGCTAGAAAAGACAGTACCCTCTAAAACCCAACAGACCCTTCCCGTCCTAATAGAGCGATGTCGAATAACTTTCGTACTCACCACGACATGTATACCGCTAATTTAAATTAAATAAAGACAGCTTTTGCTACGGTGATCGCGTTGTTAAAAATTGAACAATCTCAAGCGTGGAACGGAGTTACTCAGATTTAGAGTAATAGATATTATGAGAGCCAAGTGGCTACATAGTGGGTTATATCTCTTTAAAAGCTTTTAGTTACCTTACCTCTCATTTCTATTATGCTTTTGCTATTCTACATTGTAAACTTTGTATATAGCAACCTTTTTTAAATTGGTCGACCGAATCGTTTTAAACCAAAGAAAATAATGATAATATAATAACCGATGGAAAGCTCACATAGATATTTATTTTATTTATGTTTCTAATTCTTAATACGTTTTAAGGGTTAAATAGATTCCTCTGAGATGAGATATTTTCTCACAGTAATAAGTATCTTATACGTTGACCTGGATAGTCAGCTATTATCATGTCAAATTTCGTCAAAACCTGTCCAATGGTTTTCTCGTGAAGGGTTCCCAGACAGACAGACAAACAAAAATTCTAAAAAGTATAGATTCGGCCTCTGTATCGATAATAATGACTAATTCAATAAGATTTTCTAAAAAATAATTAATGTAAAGATTCGACTCAGAATTTTATTACATGTGTAGATAATTTCTGGGAGATAAATAAATTTAGTATAGCTGTAATACTTTCTTAGATTTACGCGAATATTTGACATTTTAAATAAAACTATCTTTTCGGATTATTTCGCGGATTTATTTAGATTTTTGGTTCTCGACGTTTCGAATGATTTACAGCAATCATGGTCACGGGAGAGACTAAGGTTATAGACGTCTCAAACACATACTTGTTATAGACAGGGCCTACCCACTATTTTACAAAAATAATTTCAAAAATTCAAAAAATGGCAATAAAGTACCTTACAATGTTTGTCGATTTTTATTCTTAAATATATATATATATATATATATATATATATATATATATATATATATATATATATATATATATATATATATATATATATATATATATATTAATAAATATTATAATGAAATATAGCAATATTATAATTTATTTAATTTTTGCTGTTATAATTATAATAATTATAAATATTACAATTTTTAAAAAGGTTTATTAATTACTATATTATTTAGTGTTGCTATTATTATATTATGTATAACCGTAAAGAATATTAAAAATATTAATTATTGATCTAAGCAATATTATTGTTTTCTATATAATTTTAATTTTTAGGCAGTGGTAGTCCAGTGGTGACGCGCTCGCTTGGGAAATCGAGTGAAGCGAGTTCAAATCCCAGGTCTCGCACCTCTGATATTTTCATGTGCGAATCATTTCCAACATGATTACCGCTTGTCTTAACGGTGAAGGAAAACATCGTGAGGAAACCTGCATGTCTGAGAGAACCTAGCAAGTTTTCAAAAGACATGTGAAGTCCGCCAACCCGCACTTGGCCAGCGTGGTGGACTATGGCCTGATCCCCGTCGTATTGAAGGGAGGCCCGTGCCCTGCAGTGGGACGTTAAAAAGGGCTGAATACAATACAATATACATATAATTTAAAAGAAGTTAAAATATTAATTTAGACTGCTATTATTTAAAGTTAAAATATTAAGCAACACTATTGCTATTGAATGAGTACATTGGGCTTATATTATGTATATTTGAAATTTCTTGTCAGTTTCTCTGTGACTGGCAATCGCTAAAACAGCTAAATTTACTTTCAAAAAGAACTTTACTGATGGGTTGAAACGAGGCATTGACATACGCTAAATTTAATTCCGGGGTAAGGAAATTGTTAGAATATAAAATCTTCTGATTTTATATGGTTTTGGCATATCTTGAGGGAAATTATAGTGAAGTTAACATGGGTCGTGAGTATGGACGTACATCAAAAAATAATTTTTCATACCTTCCAAAGAACTTATTTTATAATATTTTTACAACTGTATTAATATGATGAACATGTGAATGAACATGTGTATATTTATCTCCACTGTTTGTTAATCGATTTGCTTGTTTTAGTAACTATTAAAAGCTTTAGTGTTAGCAATTTTTTTTAAAGCTTATTCTTGTTATATAATTTTTATGGTTGAATTTCAACGACTGGGCAAAGACTACTCATCTACATTAGGAATACAAATAAGTATTATTTGTATTAATTCAACAGATTCAAAGAAAGAGCAATTCTGGCAATTCTAGGTAGTGCATAAAGAAATATAATGAAGGTAGATTTCTTCCTCATAACATAATATGATTAGTATAGATTTTCTTTAAATAATATATTATTATTCTTAATGAACTTCTGTTTATGTATGTTAAAGTTTGTATGTTTGTATATTTGTTACTTCTTGATGTTCCATGCCTCACTAGAGGCCCTTTCTTGATGTCTAACAGTTGCTTATGTTTTACTCCAGGTCAAAGCCTATCTGTGCACTAAATTTCATCCAAAACTGTCCAGCCGTGTCAACGGGAAAGAGTTAAAAATACATACACACAAATTTTTGCATTTATAATGTTATTCTGATAATAATAATGTTATAGTTCGTTAGCAAATTAATTCTCTCATATCATATATTTGTTATATGGAAATGTTATCAGGTATTTTCTTTATAAAAATATTTCACAAAGTGCACGAAGCTTTCAAACGGTCAATTAGCGACAGACGGACGTGCCGGCGCCGCTCCATACACAGAGCTTTACAATTAGCTTTTATGACAACCATCTAGTGCAATAGTCAGTATACGTATCGGATATTGTATCAAACGTAATAGGTTCGAGTTTCCCTTGAGCTATTTATGTTGTCGGTACAATTTTATTCTTTAGATGATTCATATATTTAATGGTTTCTAATAACTATTGATTATAATTTATAATAATATCTACAGTCCCTAGACAACTTAAGGCTCTTATAATATACTAGAATTGTCCGCAGCTTTGAACGCATCAAGTTTGTTTTTTTAACTATTTACCCTTTTTCATCCCCTGAAGGGATCGTTTTTGAAGTAGTTCGTGAAGTGGACGATAGTTTTCGGGATAAGTCCTAACATTCAGGCACTATTTGCGTTTAATTACCGAACATCTAGTCCCGGACTGTAAACTTCATAGGCTTCCATGCCCCCGGCATTCTCCACTGTCACTGGCTCGGCTTTAGTACAGGCAATTGACAATTAGTTGCAACAACCTAATTGTTTTAATTATACGCTTGGTCTACACGAGTGTTTGCGGTTTTGCTTCATGATTTGAATTTTATAAGCTCAATTACAAATTATAGATAAAAAACACACATCACATAAAATTCCCATGCGTATACATAAATGTAAGTCTATTTATTTATTGTTTTATATATAACTAGCTCTTTCTTGTGGCTTCGCCCGTTAGTTAACTTAGTTATTTGTGTATCAGTATAATTTGGTCCGATTGTAATAGATAGTTTTTTCGAAATATCGTCTATAATATGCAACAAGAATTTATAAAATTTTACTTATAGTAGATATTACCTAAATAAAAACAAATAATGTCTCAGATTTATAAATATAGTCTAATAATAGAGTACAAAATGAAATTTCCTACATTTTGATACATTTGTACATACAACAGTAATTGTTGCTAGATTAAGAGTATATTTGTATCCATTTGTTACTACGAATTAAATGAAATAAATAAAATGAAAATGAAATTTGTTTTGATTATAAATAATGCATGCTATAAATAAACGAACTTAAATATACGAAATTATATATATATATATATATATATATATATATATATATATATATATATATATATATATATATATATATATATATATATATATATATATATATATATATATATGTAACACTTTATATATATTTTATAGAAATCAGTTCGGAGAACATTATCTAATTGTTCACAATGAGACCAATTTTCTAAATTTCAGCTCTATAAGTACTTTAAATAAAACGGCTGCGACATAAATACGTACAAATAGATAGACAAAATATGATAGATAGACATTACGATGGTATGAGGGTTTTAATATTGCCTTTTAGCTGCGGAACCCTAAGAATACGTAAGCCTACACTTAATTTAAATGAAGTACCTATTTAGCTTATCTCGTATAACCTGCGTTAGAATAAAGTAAGATTGATAAGTTAAGTACATTTCCTTCTGCTTTGACATGATCTAAAAAGATGACAGGACAGGTTCGTTATATCAGTAAAGACTTTTTACATTTATAAATATTATTTATCATGTTATAGTACCTGAACGACCGAGCTTTGCTCGGTGGTTCTTACTAAAGATATAAAAAAATGAGTGCGTGTAACCTTTACAAGTACAAAAAAATATAAAACTTCTTTGGGGCTGTGGCAGATACGGCAATTAAATTAAAACAAATCAAAATATAAATATAATATTATAGTAACATTTTATTTTTCATAATTTCTGAAGTCGATCCGAAAATTAAACTATGTATCATAGCTTGTCTAATATGCCATAATAGCTGAAACATCTAAAAATATGAATAGAATATTAAAACTTTAACATATCACGGTCAGAATATATAAAATAATATATTTTATACATAATTTAAGATTTTTATTAGCGATAGCGCCTGTAGAAAGTCGTCTCGGGTAAAAGAGCGAAAAATACAATTTCGTAATTCCATTCGTTTTTATGATCAAGTAATAAATTCTCGTATAGATATTATTTCTAAATACAATGCGTTATTCACGAAAATTTTATGCCTTTATTATTAATTTGACGTTATAATACACTTCATTCATTGTACCAGATTCATTGTTGCTATAGTATAAAGGATTGCGCTAGATTAGAATTCATAAATTATAATTAATAGCTTTAACAAGTTGTGTAATATTGTTTTGTGTCTATATATCTAAAAGTTTTTGTGTACATTTAGTAGAATGAAGAACTAAAGTACGCCATAATTGTATATTACTCTGGATTTAAATTGCTATGATTAAAGCAAATATTTGTATATAGATAAAAGGAAACTCTTACTGTCTGATTTATCAAGGCATAGCTCAAACCGCTAATCAGATTAAGTTGAAATTTGACACCGAAATTGTTATTATGACGTGGACAACCACTAAGATTTTTGAAAATTCAACTGCTAAAGGGGTGAAACGGGGGATAAAATTTATATGGCGAAATCATATAAGAGAATTATATTAATTCGAAAATTCGCAGGTTTACTGCTATCAGCATATAAATAAACACTTGTTTCGTGTTTTTTTCAAAAGCCACCCTTAGATATTCACAGGTTAAAAGAGGTAAATTGTCTAAAAAGCAACGTAGGTGTCATTTTGAAGGTTTTTCGGGAAGTTGATCACGTAAATGTCATCTAATTTTAGCAACGGCGCGAGCGAAGCCGCGGGCATAAGCTAGTATAAAAATGCGTGATAATTTTTTGTAGAGCGTGCTCTTCTTACTTCCAGTAACGCGACGGTGCAATGATGTCATTATTACCCAGAGGTAGTTTATTGTGGATTATTATTTTTATAGCTTACTTATTATCTCCTGCAGCTTCACACGCGTCTATAAATTTTATTTTTTCGAAACACATGCCATATAAATTAATCAAGTACAATGTAAAGAAACTATCAAGAACTAAGAAGTATTTGAAACTTAGCAAAACTTAACTAACAAACAAGCTAAGTTAACAATTTGAGCATGTAAAAATATTTAAGCTTAGAACAGAAGCTATAAGAGTAATGGTATTCTTTGCAATATTTTAATATGTAAAAGCGTCGATAAATCACGCAGTATGTACACGCGTAAATCATGTTTGTTCGAGCAGAGCCCGACGCGTGAGTAATGAAATGCCTTTCAACAGACTATTATTCCCATTGAACAATATTTATTCGGTTCCGACCTTGGCGCTGAAAAAGACGAACGCAGACAGCACTTAAGTAGTAACACAATTACTCTTCGCGAATTAATGTTCTGTGATAGCGACGGGTGTTTATTTTTCAAAGGATTTAGCTATCGGATAAATAGAATAGCTAATGTTTGTGCGGTGTCGTTTCTACATTTCTGATTTATACTAGTATTTTATCAATTTGTTTGTAGTCGTCGTCTCAGAACAAAGACATCCACTGCTGGACATCGGCCTGTGCCAATGATTTCCACGGTAACCGGTCTTGTGCCATCCGCATCTCCAGCGACTTTTACCAAGTCGTCGGTCCACCTTGTGGGAGGCCTACCCACGCTTCGCCTTCCGGCACGTGACCGCCACTCGAGAACTTTTCGTCCCAAAAGACTGTCCGTTCTGCGAGCGATTTACGCCACCCACTGCCACTTGAACTAGAATATTCTACCGGGCTATGTCAGTGACCTTGGTCCTTCTGCGTATCTTCTCATTCTTGATTTGATCTCGCAGGGAGACCGCGACCATAGCCCTTTCCATTGCTCTCTGTGACCTTAAGCTTTCTTATCAAGCCAATAACAAAATAATATAAAGAACAAAGAATATTACAAAAGTCTAATTACAATACGTCTAAGTACAAAGAATAGTAAAACTAATCTATACATATAATAAATTTTTAACTAAGCCAAATCTGTACATTAAATATTTTTTTGAAAATCTTATTGAAATAGACATTATTTTCGATACAGAGGTCGAATCAATAGTTTTTAGAATTTTTGTCTGTCTGTTTGTCTGTTACCGCATCACGGAAAAACCACTGGAGGAATTTTGATGAAATTTCGTATGGTGATAGCTGGTTATCTGGGTCAACATATAGGATACTATTTACCGCAGGAAAATATCTCATTTCTGAGAAAAAAAACACAAAAACTGTAATATAAAAGTATACTAATATGTAAAACCTAAGAATTTGGTTTTAGGTCATCTGAACGCGGACGGAGCCGCGGGAAATGCTAGTAAAATATAAATAATAAAATTAAACGTTTATGTGAGAGAATTTTAATATATTATTTCAGATTTTATTTATATTAGCATTCATTAGTGGCAATTAAAAAGTAAACGTAAGCTCAGAGTAAGATCTTTACTTTTTTAAGTAAGCTTATCTATAATTATATTATAATAAATAATAAAATAAAAAGCTCTTGATTTAGTTGAACTAAATTAAACTTAGGCTCTTAAATTGACTCAAAGCTTTATACAAATAAAATGAAATTAATTAACTATTAAATGATTATAATGACCACTATATAAGTTTTGGGTCTACGAAGTAATAAGTACAGTCTTAGTACCCTATAAATTATTACAATAATGTTTTGGGCATATATAAGGTACACACTACCTGGAACGAAACCACAGGTCTTGGTCAACATTATAATCTACTTAATACTCGCTTGCTCAGTCGTGTTTGTAAATCTATTGAGCTTTATCACGAGCTCTAGCTGTATTCTTTTGTATTACAACTTTTTAAATTTTCGCCTTCCATAATTGTATAATAATGATACTACGGGATCTAAACGTGGTCACGGCTGGTTCAATCCAGCCGAAACGTCGGGAATAAGGTATTTAGCCATTTACGAATTCACGCATTAAGTCCCGTAGTCTCATTTTTTTATATTGTATTCAGCCCTTGTCTATCGGCCTACTGACAGGGCTGGGTCTCCCTGTAATACGAGGGGGATCAGGCCATAGTCCACCACGCTGGCCAAGTGCGGGTTGGCGGACTTTAGATATCTGATGCTCTCTTTATTATTTATTCTTTATTCTCTTAGATTATCTGAGACATGCAGGTTTCCTCGCAAATTTATCATGATAAATGCAAGTATCAGGAGGTGCGCGGTCCAGGATTTGAACCTGCCACCACTGGACTACCGCTGTTGTTTTTTAACTAGTGTAATTAAAAATATACTTATACCTCTAATTCTCATATCTTTAATTTGGATAATAATCTTTATAAAAGAGTCTCATTTAATTTCAACTAGCCGTCTTCATGAAATATGCGATTTAGCAAATATTCGTAGACATACAACATTCTGATATTTATTTACGAGTATAACTTAAAAGCTTTGCCGTCTGTCAATCATTCTGCTATTTTAAGAAAACAGTAACGCATAACGTATGCACAAAAATAACAAACTCCAGTGTAGAATACACATTTTTTTAATAGAATATATTAGTTTTTATTGATTCTTGTAGGTAAAATGTTTGTACCTTTGTATAATCAATACTTCTGTACTAATATTATAAAGAGGAAAGATTTTTTTGTTTATTTGTTTGTACCCAATAAGAACCGAAACTACTATACCGATTTAAAGAAATTTGGTAAGAAGATAGTTTGAGATCCTGGGAAGAACATAGAATAGTTTTGATCTCAGAAATCATCCTTTAAAGTGGTGAAAATGATGATGAAAGTTTATATGGGGAAGAAATTATGTATATGCGATAATTTTATATTTAAAAAAGCTTAAGATTTTTTATCTCTGTTTTTATTTACGGATTTTTATCATTTTCGGACATATCAGTCCCATCGTATCTTAACCTAAGTACAGCATCACATATATATTAAGTTAAATGTTTTATATATTTTCGTTGATTTCCGGATGTGTTCATGCGACATTGTTTTTTTTTTATTTATTTTTAACCAGTAACTATACTATTGTGTGTTTTATTATAGTTTGCTGATATAAATAAGATGTAAATTATAGTATAATTTATCAAATTTGATAAAAACTTTAAATACTTTAAACCTAAAATTTCTAGATTTCTACTTACTTAATATTAACTAAAAAAATAATACCAAAGTTGACATCCTCTTCATGACTACTTTAACTGTAAATAATTTAAAACTTGAACGTAATAATAAAGAACAAGAACATGTATGTGAGCTTTTACTTTAAACTAGATTTTTAGTAAATTTTCTATTTTATAAATAAAACTTAGATTCTTATTAAGAAGTGAAAAAATTAACTATGTTCATGTTCAAAATTCTTAAGCTTAAAAGCTAAGGCATTAGCTATAAATCTATTCAAGTTTATATTTCGTATCTTAATAAAATAAATTAAAAAAAATTACAAAAAGAAGTAAATTCATACTTACAAACTGATTCAAATTTTCCAAACGTACACAAATTATTAAAATAGATCACGAACTATATCACTAAATAGTCAATAACCTAATTCGAATACTAAATATTTTAGAACTTGCAATATTTTTCGATAAAGAAGTTGATGTCGACTAAAGTTTCTTCTCGCAGGCTTCAGCGAGACACACGTCTTCTCCGCTAGAGCGCGACGCGCGAACTGATTGCAGTAACACAGAACACTACACGGTTGATAGTTCGTAGAGTTCTCGTAGCCACAGTCGTAGCAATTCGTAGCACGCCTACAATATTTTGATCTTATCTGAGGTTTAGGGAGCTTTTATTCTATTTTAAGCTATGTTAGAAAATCTGAAATATTGTGACGAAACTTCACAGGTTTGTTTTTTTACTTTAATTATATAATTATAATGTTATTATTATAAACATTAAATACTTGTAGATATTTTTTCAATAACAATTAGTTATATGTCATTGGCATTAGTGTGTGAACAATTATGCATCGCGCAGTTTTAGGAGCGGAGGGTGCGGTACGGCAATGTAAAAGCTGACCGGAAAACGACTTAACTCACGTTACGAAGCGCTTAATATATTGTCGGGCTACCACTCTGTGTGTAGTCTCTAGTATCTAATAAACCAATTTAGTTCAGTCCACTCTTTAATTTATTCTCTATAGGGTGGTCAGTTTTCCCTATCACGAAGTGTGCAGGGCACTGTCCCCAGCAGTCATATTTTCTCTTTTAATAAATAAAAAAACTATTGATTTTTATTCATTTTTTAAAAATGTATACAATTTATAAAGTTTTAAATGTCATATTATACAGTTTATAAAATTGAACGAAGAATTTGTAAATTCATACGATTGTTTATCGATTTTGATTTTCTAGTGAAGAGAACATTGGAACAGGTTTTCTGCGGTTTTTAAAATTTAGATATATAAAAATGAATATTTTCCAAAAATATGTAGAGTCGACAAAGTTGTTTGAAAATTATATTAAAAACGTTTGAACTTTCAATCCACGATTTTCTAAAGATCGTATTACAATTTAAAGTTATAAACGAAGAAATGTTTTTAAATGTCAGAGGCGTGGTTTAAGTTGAACTTTTATAACTTCCTAAGCATTGTTCTTAAAAAGTAGGTACCTATAATTAAATGTAACAAAGAATTATATAACATAGATATCTTTGACATATTAAAAAAAACTCGCTGATATTAAAGCGCAGCTTTTTAAATTCTTCTGGAGTAATTTACTAATATGGAACATGTACATTCACTCAGAAAGTATGTTCAAGTCTCAAACTTCAGTAACTTGCATTGATAATATTATTCTACTACGTACATATTTGCAGACACTCTACCAAGAAACTCATTAATTATAATATTAGAGTAAAATTGATGTAATGATATTAAAAATATTTAAGAAACTTAAACCGACTTAAAAAGAAATACTAAAAAGCAAAAATGATCGAAGGGGGGTTTTCATTTACTATGCATACCTAATCAGATATTTTCGAAGTCGGTGCTAGCCGATGCAAAGCAAAGCAAATCTATTTCGATAAGTATAAATACATCACAAATCGATGTATAATATTTTAAATATAATTAGAATTCATACCAAATCATATTTATCTATTAGATATTCGTATCGGCTGACATCGTTTTCGAAAATATCTTATTAAGTAAATGAAAACCCTCGTGCAGTTATTTTTTATTTTTTAGTATACATTTTTTTTTAAATCTGTCTAATTTTTTTAAATTACTCTTTTATTTCGTATTCTTTAGATTTAAATAAAAACTGAAATGGTTACATACATCAAACATTTTCTCGTCTATTTCAAAAAGCATCTTCTAATAACATCTGACCGATGCAAGGGCATATCACTAGTGCGAATGAAATACAAAGTACTGAGTAACAATATTCATTTTACTATATCATGGTAAACAAAACAACAGATACGCGTTCGATAAAAATAATAAGATGTAAAACGGGCATGAATGCGCACAATGCAAGCAGTCTCGACTCTTTTCAAAAGCACAGTCAATGGAAATGCGGTATATTTCTGTATTCTCAACACGTGCCGACTTTTTTTGTTCAACTTTATTCAATTGTAAGGGATATTATAAGAATGTAAAATATCATTTTTAATCAATCCTAGCTAAGCTAGCTTTAACTAGCGATTTACCCTAACTTCACACGCGTGTCTTTTGTATTATCTGTACTAATATTATAAAGAGTCAGAGTTTGTTTGTTTGAACGCGCTTATCGCAGGAACTACTAATTCCATTTGAAAAACTCTTTTTGCATTAGATAGCCCCATTATTGAGGAAATCTATAGGTTATATATTATCATACTACTACCTAAGGGAGCGTAGCAATATTCATAAATGTCAACAAATCGGGCAAACTTCTATACATTATTACTAAAAGCATAAAGCCAAAGAGTTTTTTTTTGTAGTTTTAGGGCGAGCGAAGTCGCGGTTTCTGCTAGTTGTACTATATACAGACATCGCTACATTTTCAGCAAATTGTATTACTAACAGAAGCCTATAAAGTTTTACTTAGACAGTTTTTTTGAAAGACAAAGATACACAAAAAAAATATATTTGTATTAGTAATGTTATTTAACGAGATATTGGCGAAATGTAAAAAATAATATGAAGAACCTATGATCTTCACAAAAAAAAACAATTTATTCTCCATCATAAGAAAACTAGTTAAAAAGTTTTGATAATACTTTCTTAGATTTAATATTTTCTTAGATTTTTATTTAAGAATTTTTGAATTTATTTTTTCACACAGACAGACCATGTCTTGGACTTAATTAATTTCTGTGTGATAATAGCTCAATTATTGAAGTCTGAATCAAATATCATCAAATATGAAAAGCTTCTTGACGTTAAAAGATAGAAAATATGTTTTACAAGCGAAACCATAGGTCTACCTATAGCTAGAAATGTGTTTTTTACCGTTCGTTTAATTCTTTATATAAAAGATTTTCAAAAAAAACGCTTTTTTATATTAGCTTTTTTACTCTTTAGACGTTGATTTTCAAAGGGGTTTTACGATTGATGTTCTAAATACACATTTTTAATTTCATGCATAAAAAGTTACAAGGACGAAAGCTAAAATATGTTTCGTCTTCTTCTTACAAAAAGAAACACAAAACTGATAGATAGGGACAAACGATTTATTTTCAAATCAATTTTAGGGAATAAAATAGATTTCCATGATAATAGATCCTTTTATGGTTACGAAAAAAAAATCGTTAGATAGTTATTTGAAAAAAAATATTAAAGAGTTCTGTACACTCGCAGGAAGTAAAACTTTTGTAGGTTATCGGTACTCTTTATGAAATTCAATTTATGTTTTAAATAATTACGATAGGCGAGATAAAATCATATATTTATAGAATATCATTTATGGAAAGGTTATAATATTATATATAATTTTTCAGACAATAACAACGGTTACCATGGCAACACACGTTCGCCTCACCCGATTTACACTTTTCGTCACGCATTCATCAGCTTACCCCCCAAGTCAAGTGCGTAAAGAAGTTTTACTTCAAAAAAACAGTAAAGCCGTAATTGTATCTCACTCTAATTTGTAGAATAACTCAGGTGATCAAAACGTGACTTTCACTAGACTGATATAAAAAGTACTTGATCGTAAGTGACAAAAAGATCTCACCCTCTCTTCGCTCGGGTTCGCCTCTAGACAAACAAACACGAATCTATCCCACGGAAACTGTACATATTTCCGGGACAACAAGTAGCCTATTTGTTATTCTAATGTATGAACTATAATTGAAAGTTTCGTTAAAATCCAATCAGTAATTTTTGTTTACTAAGCTATATAGGTTATTATAGTTTTTTAAATATCCCACCGGAACTCTTTAATTTTCCGGGATGAAAAGTATCTAAAATATTGACCGGGCATATAAGGTACCATCATGCAAAATTTCATTTAAATAGGTCCAACAGTTTCGGAGGTTAGCCCGTACAAACAGATAAACAGACAGAGAAACAAAAAAATTGGAAAAATCTGGATTTGTTGTATTTCTCTTCTTACATCCCCCTGACTCGGTTTGTAGCAATTTTTTTCTATGTATAGATATTCGACCTCTATAGTTCTATTATATTATAGATAATCATAATATTGTATGTATCACGAAAACGTAAAAAATATATTCTTGTGTGTAAATATGTACGATATAACTGAATAATAACACAATATACGGCGATATGGAACCCTCGATGAAGTAGCCGCGGGTACTGCTAGTAAATAATAAAAATATCAAATGCAACTAGGAACGCACCTGAGCGAAGTGGGGATTAGTCGTTAGTTCAAATTTAAAGTAAATCAGTAATACTATTGAACGAGAAATGCCGCTACCTCTACCTATTATAATTCCCGTGAGTATTCCGAGTCAAAATTGGAGGGTTATGTGATAACACGTGCTGTATCTAATAACATCCAAATTCCAATTATATTTTACATATTAAAACCTAATAATAATGTTTATTACATACATATGTACATTTTTGTTGTATATTTTATGAGGGTAATTACATAGTATATAAGTAAGAGTTAAGTATTAGTATGCTTTGTATATAGGTAGTACTAGCAGTTGTAAAAAAACGCAATACATAACGGACGTGTTCTTATTTATCAGTGGCGACGAGGATGGGATACTAAGAGATGATATACTAGCGACGTACCCTTGCTTCGCTTGGCTGCGTCCTAAGATCTAGGTGTTTAAAAGTAACCTATGGTTTAAATAAAACTATCTTTTCGGATTTTTTCGCGGATTTATTTGGATTTTTGGTCCCCAAATATATTCGCAAAAAAATCCGAAAAGATAGTTTTATTTAAAAAGTCAAATATTCGCGTAAATCTTAGGAAGTATTATGAGTATTCTATGTGCTATTCCAGGTCATAGACTATAGTACATCCAGTCGTTTCGTCAAGAAAAAGAAACAAACGTACAGACAAACTCTCGCATTTATTTAAAAAAGTATACAAATTATTCTGTAGCTTACGCATATAATGAAATACTTACACCCTTAAGTTATATTACCAAAAGATTCCGAATTGCAAACATACAGAGATGGACATGACGAAATTATAAGGGTTTTGTTCCTGAATTTTGACTATAGAACACTAAAAGTTTTACCAAAACACCATTAATCATTTATTTAGTTTTAAATTTTAAATCAGTACTGTGATGTTGGCAGAGAAGGTTTGACAGATCTTACCCGTATACTGATCCCTGTACATATATTAGGGAGAAATTGTATTGGAGCTTTGATAATTGATTGCTTTGTGTTGTGAACTATTCATTAATCAGTATGATTTTGTAATTAATCATATTGTTAATCAATGATTAATTATTGAATATGTATAAGGAAATAATAACGCGAGCTGAGTTTTGCTTAGAGAGATGTTTTTGATGGAAAGAAGCAAAAACAAATGTAAGCTAACAATAGCCTTCAGGATTTATGTTTGTTTACTAACATACTATGAAAAATAATATGCAAATTTTTTTTAGTATATGTAGAATATAAAAAATGCGAATGAAATATATAATAGAAAAAAATGGAATATATAATGTACATTAATTCATTTGTTTACTTTTAAAAATATATAGATTTATTGAAATATTTAAAGTTTTATGTATGAATCGTTGAGTAGAAGCAATTTTTCATTATAATTATTAGTTTTTTTCGACTTCTATGGTTTACCAGTAGTATAATAAATAATGTTACTATTTTGTCGCAGACTGACATTGCTATTCTGTTTTGTTTGTCTGTGTTTAGTTTGATAGTGCTGTGTAGCTTTCGCTGAATAATGCATCGTCCGAAAAAATATATGTAATATTCATTATATAAAAATGAATAAAAATATATACAGAAAGAGAAATATATACAGAAAATAAATATATACACAATATTTTATTATATATGAAAATTAGGAATACATAGGTAAGGATAAGGAAAAATAATAATAACATTACACTATATGACCGTCATCCATATAATTTAAATATACGATTTCTCACTAAGTCTATTGGTTCCATTTCAGTAACAGTTTGACGACACATTTGGCTCAGTTTGTAGTGAGCCTACTTGCTGTACCAGCGGTCGCGGGTTCCAGTCCCGCTGGGGGCATTCATTTATGTGATGAACACGAATATTTGTACTCCAGTTATGAGTGTTCATATTTATAATATGTACGTATTTAAAGTTGTATGTGTTATAGTATATCAATTATCTAGTATCCATAACACAAGCTTCGTAGCTTACCATGGAACTACATACATGGTGCTGTGTATTAAAGTCATAACAACGCTCCGCAACGCTTTCTTCTTTGAAGAACCATATCTAGAATCTTGTTTATGTTTACTGAAACTTTCACATACATACAAGATGAAGAAATCGAACTGGTGTCCTATAGTGTAATAACCATTACCACTTTTTATTATATTGTTCATATTCTATGGATATTATGTTATATAGCACTTAAAATCAAAGACAGGAGTCTACAAACATTATATGAAAGTTAGATTGAACAAAGCCTCAACAAAATGTTAACGGATACTTAAAGGCAGATTTATGGAAATGAATCCACTATACATAACCATAAAGCTGCCTAACTGCTAAGGACTCAAATCTTGCAAACACTTTAGACGAGTGTAGACTTAATACAGTTTGTAGCCAAAATTTCATTATTTTTCTAACAAAAAGAACACCTACGTTTTTAAGCATAAAATATATTAGTCGAGAACGGAATTCGAACAATATCATGATAAAAAAATATTACTAACATTTGCTTTATATGCTTAACTAAACATATGAATATATGAATCTAACACTATGGAGTATATAAGAATTTCTTGATATTTGTGCTCCATTAATAATAATGTGAGTCAGTTTAGTTTTATTGTATCGCAATGACAATACAATGATATCGCAATGAGATAAGTTTTAAATATTTCATAACTTGGCGGCAGAATAATCAAATGCTACAAGAATATTTAACAGTAGCGACTCACCCTCGCTCCGCTTCGGGTTCGCCCCTCGTTACGTTTTAACGTTAAGTATGGATTACTCAGAGATGACATATTTTTCCACAGTAAAAAGTATCCTATATGTTGATCCAGGTAAGCGGCTATCATCATACCAAATTTCACCAAAATCTGTCCAGTGGATTTCTCGTGAAGCGTACCCAGACAGACAGACAAACAAAAATTCTAAGAATTATAGATTCGGCCTCTGCAGCGATCATTTAAACTATTTCAATAAGATTTTCAAAAAAATATTTTATTTTTTATTTAATTTAATTACTTTTAGGCGACTATTCAAGCCTACCTTTGTCGTATATCGTATATTAAGCCCCTGCGCCGGACACGCGCGTTGTCACTACATACTATAAATTAGCGTTGAGTGTGTGTTTGTTTTGACTTATCACAGAAACTACTGCACAAATTTGCATACAGTTTTCACTAATAGAAAAATAAATTATCTAGAAAGGTTTTAGATTGTAATTCACAAACATTTTCACATATAAAATACTGTTGTATGTATATATGTCTAGTATGTGTACTGGTAATATGATGATATTTGCTAGTTAAGCTAGAAAAAAATGTATCTGCTAGACATCCGAGCGTAGAGGAGGTAAGCAACTAGTTTATTTCTAAACTATATAATATAATTCATTTTAATAAGTTTGTCTTCAGACTGTGCTGTGTGTCAGGTTTATTGAGAGACAAACCATTACAGGTGTCACAGTGTCTTTATGTAAATAACTTTGTTTCTAAATAGCCCCGAAGAAATTTTCTTTATTAGAATTATATTTTTTTGATGTCTACCTAATGTTACGAAAGGGATACTTTTTGTTTACACATTAATTTTATTGTTAGTACTATCGACGCACCCTCGCTCCGCTCGGATTCGTCCCTAGATACGTTTTAAGGGTTAAATAGATTTTTTAAAGATGAGATATTCTCCTACAGTAATAAGTACCCCGACCCGAAAGTATCTTGATCCGGATAACCAGCTATTATCATAACAAATTTCATCGAAATCTGTACAGTGGTTTTCCCGTAATGCGCTCACAGACAGACATAAACAGACAAAAATTCTAAAAACTATAGATTCAACCACTGTATCGATAATAATGACTTTTTTAATAAAATTCTCCGAAAAATATTTAATGTACAGATTTGTAGATGTATGTATAGATAATAAACTATAGGTATCTCTTTCTTCTAATCTTAAAATCTAATAATATTATAAAGATTTGTGTGTTGTGATTTGTTTGAACGCGTACATAGCGACGTACCCCCGAGCTAAGCGAGAGTGAGTCGCTGTATAAGATAAAGCCAAAGAGTTTTTTGTAGATTAAACGCGGGCGAAGCCGCGGATTCTGCTAGTGATAATATAAAGCTAAATATATTATAGTTTCTGTTTGGTTTAATGTGCTAATCTCTGGAATACCATTTACATTTGAGAAAACATTGTCGGATTGTCGCACTCGTATTTATTGAGGAGAGTTTTAGGTTATCTAACATCGAGCTTCAAAACGGAGGCTTGAATAAACTAGACACTCGTAGCCGCGGATACATTATAATTCTGAAACGTTCATTAGTATTGAATTTTGAAATCAGTGTTTATTTTGTAAATTTCTTTATTACATGCTAGTAAAGCCACTGAGGTGCTGCTCACCCTTACTTCGCCCGGGTACGCCTCTAGAATAACAAAAACAAATCTATCCCACAATCATTCTTTTTTCCGGGATAAAATATAGCTTAAGTGTTGTTCTGATGTATAAGCTACTATATTATTGTAAAGTTTCATTAAAATCCATTCAGTGGTTTTAGAGTAAAAGAGTAACAAACATCCACACATCTATACATCCAGACATCCATACATCCTCACAAACTTTCGCATTTACAATATTAGTAAGATGTTAATTTAAATTTCATTGTTTTTCAAGCTATTTAATGCTTTCTCAAAACCTGTCGAAAATGTACTTCTTAGTAGCAACTAAAGTTAATGAACTGCGCTACTATGATTAACTCTTATTAATTTTAGACTTACAATCAATTATGGTGAGAAAAAACATAAAAACAATTACATATAAATATCATGTTCAAATTTTAAGAGTTCATTAATAAAATAAAGGCTTAGTTCAAAAGCTTTCACAAAGCTTTCGTCTTAAATAATACTTATTTAACATTTTAACTACAATAATATTTTCCTTTCCTCAAAACTCTTTTTCCAAGAAGCCTTTCTAGAGTAAAACACAACAAGGCACAATGTATGTACATTACAAATCATAAATTTTCAATATGATTTTGAGAATGTAATACTTTTATAATTCACTTTGTTCGTATTATCCTGTTGATGTATTGTCAATGTTACTTGTGAATATTTATTTATTTTCTTTTTTATTTGAAATGTAATTTATGTAAGAGCACCGAAGTGGTAAAGTATTGCACCTGAGCGGATACATTATCCTACTCTAAAATCCAATTTTGTTAACGCCCAGTGGTAGCGCACTCGCTTAGAAATCCAAGTGAAGCAGGTTCAAATCCCAGGTCTCGCATATCTGATATATTCATGTGCGAATCATTTCCAACATGATTACCACTTGGCTTAAGGTGAAGGAAAACATTGTGAAGAAACCTGCATGTCTGAGAAAACCTAGTATGTTTTCGAAAGACATGTGAAGTTCGCCAAGCCGCACTTAGCCAGAGTGGTGGACTATGATCCCATTCCAATTAGGACCGTTAAAAAAGACTGAATATAAGTAGATAATTACCGTTTTACTGTGGCAGATTGGAATCGGTTGATCGGGAGGTAGCCCTAACACAAAACCTTAACGTAAATTAACCATGTCTGTTTGTTTAGTAGCGGCGAAACCTTACTCGTTAGTTAGAAATGCGACGTAACTTGCTTACAAATTATATCCCACCCTAGCGTTAATCAGGTGTGGTCCTCGGTGCTTTTTGTTTCCAGAATGTTCTTTACAGGCAGCACCAACTTCCGGAAAAGCCTTTTTCTCTAACTATAGCCAACGCGTTTTTTGTATTATAGTTAATCTGTATACTAAATTTCATCCAAATACGTTCAGCCGTTTTAGTGTTAAAGACTAAGAAACATACAGATACACACAAGAACATTCGCGATTTAGTAATTTGATCGCTAGTAAGGTAAAGCACAGATAGCTAGGTTATTGAAATCTATCGTAAGCTTTTAAAGTGATTTTGAAGTAGATAGACCTTTTAATTTTTAAAGTAATTATTACCTATAGAATAAATATTTAAATTAATTGAAATTCTAAGTGAATGCTAAGTGGTTTTCTAATCCATTACTTATATAAAAGAGTAAGACAAATCATTTTTACGGTTAAGAGTTATTATGTACATCGAAACTGAGATAGCAAATATATTATTGCACTTGGTATGCAACGTGAGTTAGCAATCTTGTCTATATTCACTTCGCTAACCGCCTCGTGCGCCTCACTGACCCACATTCGTGTAGGCGTAAACGGACACTTAGAATGGAATATTACGTACAATTGGCTTCTTTGATGGTGGAGTGGCTAGTGGCGACTACAGATTACAATCCTGGGTTCAAGTCCCGGGTCGGACCAAGTTTATTTATTGAAATTTTCTGATAAGAAGTTGTCTGTAGAAGTTCGGAGTTGAGGAGTTGGCTGTGTAAATCCATCGAAGAGCATGTCAAACCGTCGGTCCTGCGCCTTAACTCTCATAGGTCATGTTGAATATCTTTCTGATGATCCATCGCACTTTGGAAGGGAAAAAAATAGCGAGTGCACTGGTGTCTTTGCGTACTCTTGTGTACTATAATATTTCATGCATAGTTAGCTAATTTCAGTGAGATTGTCCGCCGTGGAGTAGAAGTGAATCAGTTAGAAGGATATTATTACTTAGAAATAAATTTATACCTGCAAAGTTATATGAACCACGAAGTATGCTCAGACTCAAACGGCTTTGTGCTTTCTTAAGTCACTTTATTTTCTAATAATAACTTGATTTACCGAGCCAAATTGTAACTTACAAACTAATTTCTAACTAGAAAATGTAAAAGGAGGGATGAAGATTTCTATGCAAAATATCATGTAGGATTACAGACTAGTACCACAACAGCAAATATTGTCATTTATGAGATAAGTATCTAAATAAATGTAAGCATTTGCTTACTTAAACTAAATAATGTGGCAATTTAAATTTTCTAATATTAACACCTCCAGTTAAATTTGTAAGAAATTAATTAAAATTCTAAGAAATCTATTGTTAACTGTAACGCCGGCGTGTCCGCGGTTGTGGAGGGCTTAAAGGATATATTTCCAATATTCAAGGAGCGGTGGCAGTCTATTAAAATATTAGTTGAAAGGGAAAACGTACGTAAGTAAATATTTATTAATATAGGTATGTAATAATAAATACAAAAAGACACCTGAAGACGTACCCAAATCAAGTTAGGGGCCCTAGTCTTCATTTTCAACTAGTTAAAAGTTTAAATTTTCGCACAAATTAAGTCACTGCTAACAGATAATGGTAGACGATAAGTTATCCAGAGTGGATCGACTTAACATCTTAATTCAATTATTGTATTAGTTCTCCTGTTTCAATCTGACCGCAATAAATTTTAAACTGTTAATATTGTTAGATTAGACTTAGGATTAGGAACGATCAATTTATCGATAGATGTTATTGTATAGGTCTGATAAATGTTCAAAAATTTCATAAGAAATGTAAGTTTGTTTGTGTCAGAGATGTGTATATAGAATGTAGATATATGTGGGGAATTAAGACCTGTATACCCTTAATAATATTGCAAAGATTTTAAAAAACTTATTAAGATTTTTTCAATTTGCTATATTTACAATTTAAAAACGTATTTAATAATATCCACTTATTACTATATAACACGATCTTGTCTTTTGCATTTCGGAATAAAAAATAGCATACAGCATTCAACGCTAATGTCGACTTCCAAAGCTTACAAAGTTTTCCTTTTTATAATATTAGTGTAGAAAATAAATAAAAAATAAAGCTTACACTCTGGGGATTCTTCTCTTTTAAGGACACCGAGGTTACAGCCAGGCAGTGGCCCCTAAACCTTGTTTGAATTAAAAAAGTTGTAGGACAACATTTTTTTCCTTGTTTAATGTTGTATTATCTCAAAATTAAATTGATTTTTACAACTACTGAAAAAACAATAATTGATTTGAAAATCGATTAATTTATTTCATACTTTGAAATAGATTTTTTTTTGAAATTTTTATGTCATCACCTTTGAGGTATACTTTTTTATATTAATTAAAAAGCTATGATGCAAATTAGTTAAGCTAATATAAAACGTAACATAGACGAAAAATTATACCTGAGTTAAAGATCAATGAGAACAAATCTATTTTTGCTCAAGTTGATATGTACTTAAGCGTTCGAAATTAAATAATCTACATATTTAAACAGACTATAAGCTGTTTAGAAAAACCTAACAAAAGACGTTCGACATTCAGCTGAAAATTGCTAAAACTGACATTTATCATAAAAATTAGAACATAAGAAAAACATTAAAAAAAACAGTTGAACCCTCAGTTATCATCGAGCCCACTACAAAAGCTATCATCTTTAATTCGAGCCGTATAGAAAATCGAGGGCGTATTTATTAAATACATTTCTTAGTAATTGGACTGATTGTTTTCGAGGACGTTTCAATACAGTAGCCCTAACCACTTCCTAACGATAGTATTGTGAGCAATTCTACAGAATTGCCTTTAAGCTGTCAGAATATAGAACATATTGACATTTAATGTTCCCTGAAATTGTTGAAACCTACGTATGACTGGAATTTCATTGGTTTATATCGTACTACTAGTATTATTATAAATGTGAAAGTTTGTATGTGTGTATCCTCCGTAACTCCTTCACGCTAAATGGGCTAGGCTAATTTGGATGAAACTTAATACAAAAATAGATAACATATAGGCTACTGCTACCAGTTATTACTGTAGCATATTATGTATCCAAATTTCATCCATAATCCATGCAATTATTATCAATTACTTTAAAAATTGACCGAGTCAGGTTTAAAATAATTTATTTCTCAAAAAAAAATATTACAATTCAGTTGTATAAGAAATTACATGAACAGACAGACAGACAGCTTAACTTCAAACTCTTTTTGGATAGTAGTAGTAAGACTAGTTCCTTCTGCAAAAGATGTTTTGATGTAGCGTCCAGTAGTTTGTAATTCAATGCAAATTATATGTATCTACGAGTATCTACATATGTACTAAATTCCATCCATCATCAATCCAATTAAGACTTACTATAAAAATTTACCAAGTTTATTTACCTCCACATACTTTTACATGTAATATACATCATTAATTGCTTTGTTTAACAAACCAATAAACCTTAAGTAGGATTGCGATTGTGACTCCCAGCACGAGTCAGATTGAAACTTGGCCTAAACTTACTTTAGGGTTGGTACTTTAATCATCAAGATTAACGTTTTTCGCGTAAGAGTAAAAATAAACACAAACAAAATTCCACGCAATAACACATATTCTGTGAAAATTTAAGCCAAACTTATCTTTGTTCATGTGAAGTTTATCTTTAATATATTTCTAGGAAACTTATTCCGTCTTAAACAATTAAAGCTATACTGCTTTTAATAATTACTAGCGACTCACCCTCGCTTCGCTCGAGTTCGCCTCTAAAAGAACAAAAACAAATCTATACCATTTTTCGGAATAAAAAATAGCTTATATATTATTCTGATGTATAAGCTATTTTATTGTAAAGTTTCATGAAAATCCATTCAGTTTTTGTGTAAAGGTAACAAACATCCATACATCTATACATCCAGACATCCATACACCTTCACAAACTTTCACATTTATAATATTAATATATGTAGATGGCATAATTGTATTCTTTGCATATTATTATCATTAAATACTATTTATGGTGTGGTATTAAATACATTTCAATTATCAACCGACTTCAAAAAGGAGGAGGTTCTCAATTCGCCTGTATGTTTTTTTTTTTTTTTTTTATGTTTGTTACCTCAGAACTCCGTCATTTATTAACCGATTTGGACAATTTTTGTTTTGTTTGAAAGGGTATACTTCCAGATTGGTCCCATTTAAATTTCAAAAAATAATACCACCCCTAAGGGTGGAAAAATAGCTAATGATGAATTTAACCTACTTCTAATTGTCATATTGACTTGAAACTTTGCAAGTATTTCTATTTCCGTTGATAGTACAGTGGTTCGGTGTTGTTGACCTGATCTGATGGCAAGGCCAGAAGATGGATAGGTGGAACTCTTCAACGGCTAATAGTAGATACTTTGACTTTGGGCTTATTTTGTTTGATTTGACAAGCCTAACACGTTAGAATCCTTACTTTGCTACTACTGTCTACACTAAAAAGGGAAAAATAAAAACTTTTTAACAAAAAAAAACCGACTTCAAAGAAAAGCACTAAAAAGTAAAAAATAACTGATTGGTAGTTTTCATTTACTATACATACCTAATCAAATATTTTCGAAGTCGGTGTGCTTTGACTAAGTAATCAAAGCCTACCTATTAAATACATACCTAATCAAATATTTTCGAAATCGATGCTAGCCCATACAAAGCAAAGCACACCGACTTCGAAAATATTTGATTAGGTATGTATAGTAAATGAAAACTACCAATCAGTTATTTTTTACTTTTTAGTGCTTTTCTTTGAAGTCGGTTTTTTTTTTGTTAAAAAGTTTTATATTTCACTTGTATACTTTACTTGTACATACTGTTAATTTAAACGTAGGTATTTTAATTTAAAATGAGCAGTCTTTGAGGAAGCTGCCTGGCTGCTGCAAAGAAGTAACTCAAAAGGTTGGGGCATCAATTTTTTTAAAGTAACATTATTCGAATTAAAACACCTTGTATAAAATTTTGCGCGTCTCGTGCTATCCTTTCTTTTTAAAAAAGTAGCGGTCTCGAGCTTAAATCTTTAAAATAAATATACCTATTCTCAAATAGCAAATTTAGAAAAATTTTTAGATATTTTCTTGAAAAGATGTGATATTGTGATTGCTGTTAAAGACCTATTCTTAAGTGTATTGTTAAAAACTTACTAAGAATGTCTTTGATCAAAGCCGCTCGTCGCGTCTTCTCCGGTGTATTAGAAACTAGACGCTAAGTAGTTTCGACTTTGTCATGCCGTGCTTTGTTTGTATTGGAATTGTTAGAGTTATTTTAATACACGAACTACATATAAGTTTACACGTGTACTTGCATGCTTCCTTTGGAATATAATATCTGCTCAAGTCCATTTTGCAACTGAAAAGAACGTAGAAATAAAAATAAATATTGAAGTTTTGAGCAGATTTAGTCTTCACTGGGAATATTTACACTTCTCATATTACTATAGAACTCATACAAAATTTGTTTCTGAAATATGAGACTAAGCCCTTTGATTTTATTATTTTTTCTTTTATTAACCAACTTCCAAAAAGGGGGAGGTTCTCAATTCGTCGGAATCTTTGTTTTTTTTCGCTTGATCAATCAAAAATGATTATAATCATTGTACCTATAATAATATATTGTTAAAAACATTATTTTGTAGTTATTGATTGGAGTGGTTTTCAAGCGACTTCAAAAAGGAGGTTTTCAATTCGGCTGGTTTTTTTTATGTTTCAACTCCGTCATTTTTAACCGATTTAGGCTCGTTTAGTATGTTTTGGATTTTAACATTATTCATTTTCAATGCTACAATATTTTATTTTGTTTATTATTGGATTAGATATTTGTTTAGACCGGGAATCAAATCGGTGACCACATGTCTATGGTAAGCCAAGAAAGCGTTATCGATCATAGTTTTACGTATATATTATTATATCTACGTAGCGAAATTCTAATTCGCTTATAGAGAACATTTACTATTGTCCTCATGATATGGGTCGTATTCAAATTTTCATGGCAGTAAAAGACAGGCGTATGTGTGTCAATGCCCTGAGTGGTCGCGACATGAGGACAAATGAAGACATTGAAGCTTCACACAATAGTAAGTTATAAGTATAGATTAATTCATTTTAGTTAGATACTAACGATGGGCCTTGGCTTTGTCTGATTATAAAATAATACGACCATATCTAAGTGTATATGTATATGTAGAGTGTATATGTACGTATGTATGACTGTACATATCTTGCTGATTTCTTACTGGTTATTCCTATTGTACCATATTACTCTTATACATATTGTGTGTATGTTTGTTACTTCTTCGAGGTAAAACGACTGGATTGGCAAAATAAAAGAGAGACAATGACACGTAGTATACCTATAAAAAAATACAGTGTTTGTCTACAATTTCAAAATAACCATATTTTCTTAAGTTACGTACCTAAACAACCCTTTTTGAAATTTTAGTTTGTCTGTTCTGTCTTGTTCTGTTTTTTTTTGTTTTTCCGGGGTAATCTTTGCAACGGATTAAAATAATTAATGGGCCTTTCATAAAGTAGTGTGTAGGGCTACCTGTAGGGAACGTTTTATTCCGGAAATATTTAGGGTTCCAGTGCGAAAATGGAAAACCCTTGAAAATTAAGCCACCCCATTGAAGTTAAGATAAGTCGCTATAGTAAAAACAGACTTATAGTATATGGGAGCTTGACCAGTGAGTCGAGTCTAGGTTAGAAATCTTGAGACATGGTGAAACTGCTCACTCGTGTATGTAAAGCTATCTGTACTGTACCTCTCTTTCTGGTTGCATGGCCCCACTGTCCCATCGGACTAGAAAAGTAAAGGAATGATGAATAGACCTACGTAAATGCGGGCTTATTTAATTTTATAATGATGATGATGATGACCTCCTAGCCGATTCCGGCCACGGCGGCTAACTCATTGAGACTAGCCAACTGCGCAGGAGATATTGTAGTGCACAAGTGTACGCGCAGACACAACGTGCACTCTCTATTCCTATTAATCTCATACTCCGGTGGGACGACTGCTCGACACGACCAGTGAGAGTGAAGGCGCAGGACCGACGGCTTTACGTGCTCTCCGAGGCACGGGGGTGAAACACCGCCAACTTCCCAACTCCGGGCTGTTACTGAGACTTACTATACAGAAAGACTCAATAACTAAACTTGGCCCGATCCGGGACTCGAACCCAGGACCTCCGAGTGTGCAGCCGTACATGCTAGCCACTACACCACCGAGGCAGTTTTTTATAATACTCGTATGATGGCTTGCCAAAATTCGTGGACATGACATACTGACAAAAACACAATAAAGCATTTTATTTTGAGCGGTAAGCTCTTTAGTTAACATATTAGTTAGATTCGATTGAAAGTAGTACACATCTGTTCATATTTCCATACTGCATGTATTTACATGAAATAACGGGTTTTTATCCCTATATGGGCACCGAAATGGTAGTAGACTTGTGACGTTCAGTAAAAATTGAAATAACTTACTGTTGAATAAAATAAATAATTTGAATTTGAATTGAATTTTAATATGATAACAAAAACCTAACAATTGAGAATATATATAATTTTTAAAGAAATATACTTTTGTAAAACGTTGGTGGGAGAGCTTTAAAGAAACTATAGCGATTCGTTATATGGAGTTTCTGAGCTTTTAGTAGTTTGGAGCCAATTTCCAGTGGCAGGCAATTGAAAGGTAACACGGACGTCTGAGCGATACAACAGCTGCTATTGTGAAATAAATGCTACTAGCAGTACGAGGAGATATTGCTAGAATATATACCACCTGTACACGTATTTTTAAATCTTTTATAGAGAAAATGCATTTGGATAGTAAAATGAAAAATATCTGTCTAAATGTTCCAAGGCAATGGATGCTCATGGTATTGGATGGTCTGTTAGAGAAAGATTAAAGTGTACATACTTCGTAGCAAATATATAAATCGGATTTTATTTACTAAGCCCGGAACGAATAAATAACGTAGGAAACGAAAAACACCAGACAAGACATAGGTTGTATATTATTCTGTTAAAATACGTTAAAAAGGTTTTCCGTAGAGACGAAATTTAAAACCGTGAAAAATTCGCGTATTTTTTTTGTAAAAAATGTTGCGTTGGTAAAATATAGAAACAAACATAGTTCAATACATATCACTCTGAGAATAAGCACTTAGTCTAGCAGAAAAAAGACCTTCACAGTGTATCTGTCTGAATATTTTCACCGACCACCACATTCTGTTGATTTTTCGCATTTTCCCATTTCATTTTTGAACCCCTAACCTCAGTCAGCTGACGCCAAGACGTCCGACAAATAAATCAATTATAACAGAATTTACTAAGAAATAAACAATGAAATTACACTACCCTTATGAATCCACTTAATAAATCAAAGGATTGACAATAGATATTGCGACAGAGCGTGTTTGCAGCCGCGCCCGCTACGTCACGATGACGTCACCATCACGTTGCACGCTGTTTACTGTACAAACATCATAGAGTGTATAGAGAGACCTTGCCTTCTAGGAAAGCAATTTTTCTGCCACGAGCAACTTGTTTTTGCTTCACTCGGGTGCGTATTTAGGTGACTTTTGTATCTATAATATTATTAAGTTTAACAGTTAGTATAGAACAGATAGACTTTCTATACATACATAGGTATAGAAAAGTATACAAAAAAAACTTGAAATCATGCCCTATTTTTTATATTAAAGAGTATTTGTACCAAAATTCATCAAAATTGGTTTAACGGTTTATATGTGAAAACTACTTCTAACAGTAGTCTATATGTTACTCCAGGTCATGGTCTACCTATGTAGTTTTCATCGAAATACGTCTAGCCATTTCATATTTACAATAATAACGTGATAAAACCGTCGCTAGAAATGATTGGTCAACAATTATTTTTAAGTAAAATGTTTGCTAAGAATGAGGATGTTTTAGGAATATTAAGTTGATTGGTAATTTTAATCTATACATATAATAAAATTCTAACGTGAGTCAAATCTGTACACTAAATTTTTTTTTTTAAAAATCTTATTGAAATAGTCATTATTATCGATGCAGAGGCCGAATCTATAGTTTTAGATTTTTTCGGCCTGCCTGTCTGGGAGTGCACTACGAGAAAACCACTGGACAGATTTTGATAAAATTTGGTATGATGATAGCTGGCTATCCGAGTCAATACATAGAATACTTTTTATTACAGGAAAATATCACGTCTCTGAGAAATATATACTAAACGTTAAACTAGGGACGAACCCGAGCGGAGCAAGGGTGAATCGCTAGTGCTAATTTAAATTATTTTTTAAAGAATTCTTAGAATTTAATGCTTTCTTAGATTTACGCGAATATCTGACATTTTAAATAAAACTATCTTTTCGGATTATTTCGCGGATTTATTTTGATTTTTTGTTCCCGACGTTTCTTAGAGTTTATCAAGTAGGGTAACATAATATGATAATATTACCACAAAACCAAAAGTCTGTAAAACTTTGAATAGAAAGCCACAGGCAATGCTAACTTTACAACTTATGGTGAAGACTTTCAAACTTTACGTGACAGATAACTATTCCTATGCGTACTTTTACCACTTTAAAACTTTACAACAAGTGTTTTCTGGAAGGTAATCTAATCTTAGTGATAAAGCTTTATATAAAGTTTATATTATAAAGCTGTTTTCTTTTAGGTCATAATAAAAATTCCACCATTTTTCCCCTCCTATGTACGAAATTCGAATGTTTACTAACTTTTAAAATTATATACATTAAAGAGAAGTTTTTAAAAAGTATGACAAAGTTCTTTTGATAGGTTTACCAACTACACTTATAGTCGCCTATTGGATTGTATATTATCTTAAATAAAATCGACTTTTGTATATATAAATAAAAAGCTACTTGTTCGTTTGAGCAACACCGAAAATCTCCGGAAGTCTATTACTGATTTTATCATATCTACCGAATTCTTTGAAGTTTTTACATAATTTTAACGCATATGTATACATGCATGTATGAAATAGAGAAAGTTATTATGCAACATTTTATTATAACTGTACACAAAATACAAGAGATTTTACAACCGATCGTCATAAAAATGAGTATTAAAGGTCATTTGATTACGGAGAACATTTTGCATTACTCATTTACACGTGCAAAGCAATCGGTTAAGGCTATGTATACCTACTAATATAAGAAATAAAATTATATTAATTATTTTAAAGTAAAAATTTTGTCATCTAGATCGATAAGCATATTTATATAAATAAATATGTTAGGATATTAACAAACGCCATACATAATATACATAATACAGCACCATCTAGTTCCATGGTAAGCTACAAGGCCTGTGTTATGGATAGTAGATAGTTCATACACTACACATATATAACTTTAAATACATACATACATATTACAAATATAAATCCATGACTGGAGTACAAACATTCGTGCTCATCACTCAAATGAATGCTACCAGCGGGACTCGAACCCGCGACCGCTGGAAACAGTAAATAGGGTCACTACAAACTGAGCCAAACGTGTCGTCCATAAAGTGTAGTTTATCAGTAAGGCCCGGTTTCATCCCAAAATCATAATCTCAAGGATAAATATAATAGTAGTTGACTTGAGTAACTTCGCGGTCCGCCCACTAGATCACAACTGCTCCTCAGGGAACCTTTCATTACTGTGATTCTCTGCACGTTTCTGAAGCCAATCTATTAAGCACTTAACTCCTATTCTATGTATTTTTTAAATTCGAGTATCTTCCACAGGCTTGTGGATTGCTGTTCATTTTTGGTGTCATTACATTTTCGGTTACATTCTTGTATGGAATTTTATTAGATCTTTACATTTGAAACTCATATTTTTGACATATTATTTATTAGCCATGACATTTTTTTGATTGTTTTTTTTTTCAATTTACAATCACAAAGATCATTTTCTATACTGTATATACATATGTATAATAAGAATGAAATTTCCGCCTATTTGTACATTGCTTATATTGGCAAAAAAATATAGTTTTCGGAAATAGAATAGGAAGTATGGTTTTTAGAGTTTTTGTTTGTCTGTGTGTTAAAAATAGCATCAAATCAAAACTACTGAAAAAAGTCACGTATAAGATTGTATATTCAAAGTCTGATTCTCAAGGTAATAAAACTTTTAGTCTTTATTTCATTACAACCGATCAACTATATCTACATATTTTAACTTAGAAGTGAGAAACTACAATTTCATTACAGTTCCTTTAGAACTATATATTTCCTATGTCTTAAGTACAATTGTTCCATACCCTATAAAATTGTATTCCTTATCCTCTTATGACGTCATGTGTACACCAGAGTTCTCTACTGTCTGTTTAACAACGGAAATCCTGATACTTTTTAAGATTTTACGTACTTAATACAACTACCATATCACAAGTAGGTACCCTAAATAGTATCAAATACGTAACATCCATTATATTTAATGCTATTGCGTTCTATCCAACAGCAATTAAAGCTAAAATGGCTAACATTATTTTAGTAGCATATGTACATAAAAACTCAATTATTTTAAAAACTAGTGACACGCCTGGCAAGTTTTTGCCATGTGCTATCGCTACTACTACTTCATTTGACTGGATAAAATGTAACTTTTTAAATCACGCCAATCCGTGATTCGTTCCTGGGTATAAGAAAGACAAACGAAAAAGAAACAATCGCCTATTTTTTGGTAGTTTTAGGGTCCCTAAAACATTTTTGTAATACACTAAGAAATACTATGAGTATATCTTTAATCAGGTTAAAATTAATTCAAAGTACAGGCTCTGATTTAACGTAGCCCCGATATTGAACACGTTACTGGGATCACGACATTTTAATTAAAAGACTTGTTCTTGTCTTAGCAGTTCTGTTCGACGTGTGTCATCACTCTTGTGCTTATGTACTATATGTATAGATGTACATAAATGTATACAAGCGCTTGTATAAGTAGCTCTTTTATAACATACAATTGTTTTATTGCTAAGGTAATTACGAGATGTTTGATAGTCTATGATAGAGAGCCTTCCTTTAAAATGTAGAAACAGATTTTTCAATTCGAACTCGTAGTCCCAACGATGAGCGAGTTCAAACAACCAAAAATCATAATTTTTTACTTCCAGAGAATATACTGCCTGCAACTTTGAATCAATCGTCATTTTTAAATAGAAATCTTATTTCCAAGTTAAGTCACTGTAATTAAACCTTTTTTAGATCTTTGGAATCTTCAAAAATTGTTATTTCTATACAGGGCAGATATTACAGTTAGATCTATTATTATGGTAAAATCTTCCCATAGTATTGATATTAGATTAAAAAACTTTTCTTCGTGGCTTTTTTTATTTAGATTTTTTGTACCCGAACTTTAAGTACTTTACAGTAAACAAGGTAACTGAAGAAACTTAGGTTTTATCGAGAGTGAAAAAATAATACAATTTTTTTATAAATTACTTTGATTAGCTTAGTTAAACATTTTGGAAAAAAAATAATTGTGTTGCTATATTGTAATATTACAGTTTCAAAATTTTCCATAAATATTCGAATTTTAAAATTTAATAAACATAGCAACCCTAAAAAGAATTGTTTTAAAACTTTTTGTAAAATTGAACAAAGATGGCAGAATAAAACGTATTATAAATATATATAATATATATTTATAATATTAATGTATATTATAAATCGATGAAAAAACTTTTATTAATATCTATTATATACTATCTATTAAATACATATCATAAAGATGTACCGAACTCGACACATTACAATCTCGTCACGTGCATTGTATGGATATTGTGCTAGTGACGGTGCAATTTGCAAGCTATTCATACTGTAAATCAGTTTATGCTTAGAAAGATTTTAAGCGAAAATCACTTTGAGGAAATTCATGGAATTATTTATTTTCATAATTTCGGAAAATTTTAATAAAATTTCATGACAAAGATTGTTGTAGGTACTTCAAAATATGTATGTATAAAACGGCGCGCGCCATTTAATCGGATTGATTTACCAATCGTTACTTTGTTTTAATGTGAACAATAATTCGATAGAATAAAGAATGATTACATTTATGTAAATAATCTTTCTATTTTAAAACAGGTAACACCAGACGGAGCTATAAGTAACGTCGTGGGTAAACTTATTTTTGGCAGCTTAGACAGCCCATAAACTCTAAGATGCAATTGTTTCTGTGATAATTATATGTAATTATAATTTATTGGACATTAAAAATTCCCATGAGAAAATACAACATACGGTGTACAACACAATGTAGAGGAATCCTGTCATTCAAATGTTTCGCTCGACTTTCCTTCATGAAATATATGTTTGTACATAACAGCCGGCCCTGCTTTTTTATATTTTTTAATGAAAATGACAACGTCACCTCTATGTTTTTTGGTAAACGAATACTTTGTCCAGTTATCACGCGGTTCACAGAGATACTTTATTTAAAACATGCTTGATGTATGTACACACCAAAATGATAGACTTGATGTCATAGCATCAGCGAATTATACTCATATAACGTATAATTTGCAAGCATTAATTTATCAAGTAAGTGTATTGGGTATGAGATGTTTCACATGTTTGCTTATTAATTATATTATTGACTGTTCTAATTCAAAATCACTTAGTCTGCGAACTCTAAATAGGCTAAGTGTTGGTTTTAGGTGTATTAGTATCACGTATTATTTGACATAGTTATGAAATAATATAAGTGATCATATTGTTATGTTCTAACAGTTTTTGGAGCGGAAATCAAAGCACATCTTGCAGAATCCTCACTGACTGACTACACTGACATTTAATTTAAATGTAAAATTGACGTTTCAAAAGAGCTTGTAAAAGTCTATTTGAATAAAATATATTTTGATTTGATTGCTCTTAGTTAACAAGAGTGACGTATGGAGATTTAATAACACGCGCGTATACTATGCACAGTTCTGGTTAAACCTCAGTCACTGAACACTAATTTTCACCACTAGATACACTTTCACTATGACTTCACTATACTTTTCTTCTTTTTTTCACTTTTTCGTATCGTATTCGTTTCTTTTTACATGTAGTACTCGAAAATTCACAACCTTTGTAATAATTTCAAATGTTTTGTTTCTCTCTTACACACGGTAATTTATGATTAACTTCAAAAGTACCTGTAATAAGTCTAATTGAATAAAGTTTATTTCATTTCATTTCACAGTCCTTGTCTGTTATGACGACACGTTTGGCTCAGTTTGTAGTGACCCTACTTGCTGTGCCAGCAGTGGCGGGTTCGAGTCCCGTTAGAGGCATTCATTTGTGTGATAAACACGAATGTTTGTACTCCAGTCATGGGTGTTTATATTTATAATATGTATGTATTTAAAGTTATATATGTGTAGTATATTAATTATCTAGTATCGATAACACAAGTCTCGTAGCTTACCATGGAACTAGATGGTGCGGTGTGTTAATGTCCCGACATATTTATTTATTTATTATTTATTGTCTGTTAGTTGTCATGTGTTGACAACTGTCTTAGGATGTATGGAGCATGCTATAAACATGCCTTTTTAATTATTATTCTCGGTATAATGTCATTACACACTCTCAATTACGCGACAATATGTATCATAATCTTATCGTTACATTTTATTTACGCTTCTTATGTTATAGCTAGTGACTTATTCTCGCTTCGCTCGCGTGTGTTTCTATGTGTCTAAAAGTCCTATGTGATGTGTGTGTGTAATTAAATTTCATTCAAATCATTTTAGCGGTTTCAGCTTGAAAAAAAACAAACAAACAAACACAAACGAAACAAACTTCCGAAACAAATTTATAATATTAGTAGTCTGATAGGTATATGAGGTGCACTTTGGTGCACTTTGGCATTTACATATTATGTGGAAATATTTAAATTTTTAATATAAATACAATAATGTTAAAAATATAATATACCTTTTTTATTGAAATATGAAGGTTTTAAAACATATTTAATGTTTTTTAAATAAAACTATCTTTTCGGATTATTTCTCGGATTTATTTTGATTTTTGGTTCCCGACGTTTCGAATGCTTTACAGCTAATTAAATTTAATGTATTTTTTCTCTCTTGCTTGATTTCTTGTACACTAAAAGAAAATGATGATAATATATAATTCGCTACAGTAACCAATCATTCAGTCATTCCCTAGTCTACTTCAATATGCTGATCCGTCGTTTGCAAGTTAAACGTTATCAATCACGCGAGTTAAGACAGTGGAAATTCTATCAAACCTTACATTCAGTGACGTATTCTAACGCCCGCGAACGCGATTATTCATCGAAATCATTAATCCTTACTGCCAGACTTCCCCATAAACATAATAACAGCTTAAATGCGTATTTATTCAAGCTAAAAATGATTTTATTCAGCATTTATATACATATATGTATACTACTATTTTGAAAAGATAAAACCTTATACCTGACAAGATCTGGTGGAAACGAAAAGAAACTCAACATACAATTGACCTATCTCCATGACCAGTAGTATCCAGCATGCAATTATGTGTGAAGCATGATTAAGCAATCCTGTCTGTACGTAATGTTATAAATATATATTTATTTTAGATAATTTTCCGATATTTTCGTGAATTTATTTTGATTTTTGATTCCCGTCGTTTTGAATGTTTTACAGTAATTATGGTCACAGGATAGACATTCGAAACGTCGGGAACTAAAAATCAAAATAAATCCGCGAAGTAATCCAAAAAGATAGTTTAAAATATGAATATTTGCTTAACTTTACGCAAATATTGAACAATTTTAAAAAACTATATGTTTTTAATTAAATTTTGAGATGTTGAAAGCCTTCTCTGCCTTAACCATGATTGACGTAAAGTAAAATGACGAGAAATAAAAATCAAAACAAACAAAATCCGGGAACCATTTTTATTTAAAACGTAAGACTTATTTAATATTTTATATTAAGAAAAATAATAATAATTGTTCGAATATATACTAATGATATGGCCCTTCGTATTGAAAGGAGGCCCGTGCCAAGAAGTGGGACGTTAAAAAAAGGGCTGAACACAATGTACTCGTAATCTATGCATATAATAAAATTGTAACTAAGCCGAATCTGTACATTAAATATTTTTTGGAAAATCTTATTGTAGTAGACATTATTATCGATACAGATGCCGAATCTATGGTTTTTAGAATTTTTTTGTCTGTCTGTCTATCTGTCTGTTACCGCATCACAGAAAAATCACTGGAGGGATTTTGATGAAATTTGGTATGGGGATAGCTGGTTATCCTGGTCAACATATAGGGTACTTTTTACCGTGGGAAAAAAATCTCATTTTTGAGAAAAAATACAAAAACTGCAATGTAAGAGTATACTAATATGTAAAACCTAAGAATTTGATTTTTGGTCATCTGAACGCGGGCGGGGCCGCGGGCAATGCTAGTACAATATAATATTAATTCGAATGTACATAATTCATGATTCCATTTTTAATGAATACATTATATTTCAAAAGTGGTCTCACTGTACCTTTTTAGTTTATGTAAGTAATTTAGTACATAAATGAAGGGCAGAAATGGCTAATATAAATTACCAATATAATAATTTAACCAATATATTAATACCTTTGCTTTACAAGCCTAGCTACAGCGTTCTACATCGCTAACCCGGTCGGGCTGTTTGTCTCACAATAAGGGTCGAGTCTTCCCTTAGCTAACCTTTCAAATGCCATATTATGAAAGTGCTCGATTATAAATGTTATTGGGTCATACGAATTTTACTACGTCGTATACATTCTTGTTTTAATTAACAATTTTAGATAAAGGAATGAAAGTTATGCGATAAATTCATTAACATATTAAAATATTAACTACCAACAAAAACAAAGAGATAACGTGTTATTGTGTAATAGAAGAGAAGACTTTCGTATCGAAAATATTGTTCATAATATGATAACAAAGTAAATATGAATAAAGAGTATCAATTTCACGCGGACATGACTTGTACAGTAATAACTAAGTGTACATTTGTTTTGTATATATAATAAACGATCAAACGAACTTACCAAGTGAAGTTCGATCATTATTATATTAGTTTTTTCATTCGAAGATATAATTAACCAGGTAGTCCTTTTATCCAACAAGGCAACTTCGCATATTTTAGAGTATCTATTGATTTCTAGATTAATAAAAATAAAAAGAATTTTTCGGGTAGTCGTACCTGCCATATTTACGTCTACCTCCGTAATGCGCTCTGTTCATATCTCATTCTTTTTATAGTATTTAACGCAGCAAAACTTTAGGGGTTATGGGTTGGGTGGGTATTTATATCTTCGAATGAAAAAACTAATATAATAATGATCGAACTTCACTTGGTAAGTTCGTTTGATCGTTTATTATATGACGTTTTTTTCATTCTTCAGATATAATTAACCAGGTAGATGTTTATAGATAATACTAATAAGTTTTGCTATTTTAAAAAATAAAACTTATAATGAAATTTGAAATGTTTTATTCAAGTGATTATAATGAATATCATACATGAAATAAGTCTAAGAAAAAAAAAAAAAAAAAAAAAAAGACAGACCTCGCAAAGCTGTCCCGTTCCTCTACAGGTCGTTGATAGAATCTAGCAAACGTTTGAGATGTAGCAGTCCAACCGGCTGTCTTACGTATCACGTCAAAAGAGACGCCGAAGGAGTGTGCGGCGGAGGTGGCGGCATGTCGCGTGCTGTGGCGCGCTGAACACCGCCACATCCACCCCGCATTCCCCCATTGTCTGTTTTAGCCAGCGACCTATAGTTTGGGCAGTGGCAGCTTTATGAGGTCGTTTAAAAGTAATCAATAAATTTTCTACATTACTAGGTCTTAAATTTATTGTTTTAGCAATATACTCCTGTAATGTTTTAGCTGGGCATATACTTGGATTTTCTAAAAAGAAAGGCAAGTTTAAAAATTGGTTGATCTTTACCAGGTCTCGATGTTTTAATAATATCAATAATATAGATTTTAAATTAACAACTCGCAAAACATTTAATATTATTAATTTTTATCAAAGAAAATGTTTGCAACCTATGCGCAGTACATAAAGCTAGGAGCATTACAAGTTTTTCGTAAGTTTTTCCAAACTAAGTTCAAAATTAAGATACCACGTCTCTAATTTACTTAAAACGACTTGTGGATCCCAAAATCTTTATATTTAGGTATACTGGGCCTTAACTTGTACACACCTTTTAATATTCTTGAAATACGATCATCTGTACCTACGTCATGCCCTAGCAGTAAGTACAACGCCGATCGATGGTATCTCCCCGGTTATATATCGATAGGGTATCTCCCCGGTTATATTGATGTGTTATAAATGATATTACAGCATGAACTGAAGGTTCCAGAGAATTAAACTTATTTAGAATACAAAACTCCCACCAAACTTTAAATGTTACGCTATACTGACGAATCGTATTTGCAGATAGTGAAGCGCAGATTAAATCTAGTGCTTGGTCGGGCACACCACGCCTGAAGAATGCGAGCCGCAAAGTATCGCTGCTCCCAGGGTAGGAGAGAGGCGTTGTCCTTGCTCTTGCGACCTAATATAAAGGCCATTATTAATAATGAAAATATCTGATTTCTTTAATTTTAATAATAAAGGGAACCAAGGCTGTGAAGGCCAATAAGGGAATACTAGAATTCCCCTTGCATTATCAGAAATGATTTTTTCTAAGCATTTTAAAACTATCCGAAAAGGTGGAAAAGCATAAAAGAAAAATGGTTTCCAATTAATTGTAAAAGCATCGACATTCACCGCATCTGGATCTGGTTTCCAAGATATATAGCTTTTACACTTGGTATTGGTACGAGAAGCAAATAGGTCTATTTGTGGGTGCCCGAAACTTTCAATTATCTTCTTGAAAGAATTACGGCTAAGTTCGAATTCTATATCTTGATTTTGTCTTCTAGACTCTTCGTCTGCTGCTTCTATATTATCCTTAGTATCTATATAAGAGGCAAATAACCACAAATGCGCTTCTCGCACCATTGCCAAATCAGCCTAGTCAATTTGTTTAAATGTGGATATTGTATTCCGCCGAAGTGATTAAACATAACTAACAGCGGTTGTATTGTCAACACGTAATAATATAGCACAATTAGTCTTAGTTTTAGCAAAACATTTTAAGCCAAAGAAGGCCGCCAGCAATTCTAAGTAATTAATATGATATATTTTTTTTTTTTTTTTACTATCCTTCCAAAGACCGTTTGTTCTTTGACTGTTACAAAAAATGCCCAGCCAGTTCGAGAAGCATCTGAAAAATTTCTAAATCAAAATTTTGATTTCTCGTGTAATGATCCGTTCGATATATATTACATTTCCACCATAATAAGTCTGATAAAATGAATGTAAAAAGTTTAATTTTAGCTTCATAGTCGTGACTATTCTTTAGAGCTAGAAATTTTTGTCTCTCGAATAATTTGGATACAACCAGCCATATTTAACTGCTGGACAAGCGGCAGTAAGGGTTCCAATAAATTACGCAAACTCACGAATACTACAATCTGGTAACTGTAAATATTTATCGACTAACTGTGCTATACGATTTCGTTTATCCATAGGCCAAGAGATACGCATATCTATAGTTTTAAATATGAAACCTAAAAATTTACAATTTTGTTTCGGTTCGATACAACTCTTTTCATAGTTTACAACAACAAGCCTAAACATTCTAAAACTCGTAATGTTGTCTGTACATTTTTTTAAACAATTGTCGTAATTACTGCCGATACACAGTATATCATCTAAGTAAATAACAGATATGAATCCTAGATTTCTTAAGTACTTCACTACTTCCTTCATTGCTGTTCTATGGTCTTCCATCTTAAAATGAGATTTAATTATATATTTATTAAAAGACTTTAAATTCAAAATAAACCTCTTTTGTCCATCCATCCATCCATTTTAAAATAAACTGAGTTATCCGTAATCGATAACCAACAATTATAAAATAACTGTAAAACGGCCTGCGTGTACCTGTGTTAACGTCGATGCGTCGGATAGGCACGTTGCCTGTTTGGATGGCTGAAGCGCGCTTGCGACGGCGTTTGTGGTGTGTTCCCCGCAAATGCCTGTCGCGCCGCTGACGTCATCGTCACCGTCGCGGTGTTGTACGCCCCCCCGTGTTCGACAGGAACCGGGGAGGGCCTGTCCAGTTTCCCGGCCGCGGTCGTAAAAAGGATGTAGAAGGTTTCGTAACAGGAACGTTTTTCTTGATAGAAAGCCCTTGTTTTTCTATAATTTTTGCCGCTTTAATTTTTTCTGATAGGTTGGTACCGAAAAGCGTCTCATCATGATTATTTTCGATAACGTTTAACAAAGATTTGTCCAAACTAGGTGTTAATAATTAATCCTAGTTTCTGTATTTTGATAGTGTAAATCACATAAAAATACGAGATGCATCTGACAATATCTTTATTGACTGTATTTGATCACCACCGGTTAGTAATAACGTCAATGCCCTGTTAATTGGCAGTGATACCTATACCTAATTGTTGTTGACAATTTTCTAATTTTTTATCTCGTGTGTTTTAAGTGATTCGGTAATAGCAGCCGATATTTCAGCGTTTAACGAAGGCGCTTTTAATAATTTACAATTACTTGGTATTATATACGGCTTAAATATAAGATCTCGTGTATCTTTTGGCAAGCCCTTACGCAGTAATGGCAGCCACCT
The DNA here is from genome assembly GCA_951806755.1 of Brenthis hecate. NCBI lineage: Eukaryota > Metazoa > Arthropoda > Insecta > Lepidoptera > Nymphalidae > Brenthis > Brenthis hecate. Next base: position 446,000 of record OX638281.1, read on the forward strand.
TTGCGCTAAGTTACTATGGATTTCCTCTCCATATTGCGGCACCTCATCAACTGCGTCCCCGAGAGCTTGCAAGTATTCGAACGTTAGTTCAGGATGCGATGCAACCTCTGGAGCCCCTATTTCAATCTGGGGAGTATCTACAGCTTCCATCCCAATATCACGTTCCATTACCTCGTTATCTATTAATACAGCGCGTGGTAAACTGCCGTCGTTTTGGTAATATTGCGATTGCGTTTCAACATCTGCAATACAAATAAAACATGTTTTAACATGTTTGTTTACGTCTTGACATTTGACTCTCGGCCAATATTCAAGAACGTATTCCTTTGTTTAACTCTCGGCTAAACTCAGGAAAAAAAAATACATAATATTATGTATGCGTATATATTGACTCGCAGTCACACTTATATTGCGTAACAGTAACCTTACTGTCACTTACCTGAATTTTCATCTGATGACTCAGATTGTATAATTCTACGGACGTATACTTCTTCGATTATTTATTTCGTTTAGCTTTCTAATTTTTTCTTTGTAATATTTAAGTTTTTCCTCCTTAGTTCTCTTCGGCATTATGAATATGTACTCCTTTACTAGTTTTCTTAAACACCTATTACTGTTAATAGTTGAGCGCGTGCGAACGTTGCCTCGCAAGAAAAAAGAATGAGATATGAACAGAGCGCATTACGGAGGTAGACGTAAATATGGCAGGTACGACTACCCGAAAAATTCTTTTTATTTTTATTAATCTAGAAATCAATAGATACTCTAAAATATGCGAAGTTGCCTTGTTGGATAAAAGGACTACCTGGTTAATTATATCTGAAGAATGAAAAAACGTCATATAATTAAGTATTATTCAACCCTTTCTAACGTCCCACTGCTGGGCACGGGCCTCCCTTCAATACGACGGGGATCAGGCCATAGTCCACCACGCTGGCCAAGTGCGGGTTGGCGGACTTCACATGTCTTTCGAAAACTTGCTAGGTTCTCTCAGACATGCAGGTTTCCTCACGATGTTTTCCTTCACTGTAAGACAAGTGGTAATCATGTTGGAAATGATTCGCACATGAAAATATCAGAGGTGCGAGACCCAGGATTTGAACTTGATTTGATAATTAAGTACATTTGTAAAATTCTTTATTGTAAATATAAAAAAAAGTAACTAAGGTAAGTTACTATTTATATACATTCATTGCCTCTACGACTACTAATATTTTAAATAATTAAAATATCAAAATCCAAATATCAAAAAATAACGGTTTGATATCTGTAATCACTGACGCCACCATAAGACGTAACTACATCGGGAATTCGCTGAATATACAAAAGTCCTATCAAAATTTGCGCTGCTATTATTCTTAAATAAAAATTTAAAATCCACCGTAGACCCAAATCAACAGCTACAGTAACAATTTAAAAGTTAAAGTGAAATTCAAATTTTGAATTAAATTAGAGATATCTAACCCGGAATAACATATAGATATTAGATTATATAGAGGACTCACAATACGAGAGGAGCCGCGAGAAAATATTGTGTTAAGATAAATACATAATTTAGGACATATTTTATAGTGTATTAGGCAAATAAAAATTTAAACTTTTATAAATACCCCTAAAAAAATTTTCATAAAGGTTATCCTACACGAAAATCGAACTCGCACTGGCACTACTGATATACCTACATACATATCATTTAAATACGTAAAGATTTTAATTAGTATCATCAGTAATCATCAATCAGTGAAGTTAAATTAAATTTTCCAAAATATTGAAATAGAAAAGGATCCTTTTAAAGAAAGTCCAGATCAGTGATTTCGTAAATCAATTATCTTTAATTCGTATTCGTTGAATTTCGAGTAATTAATTGAAGTATTGGTCTCGATGAGAGTTGTTTTGTTATAAAATATTTACTTATTTCTTTCTGTCTTTTAAAACTAATTATCTTTGCTTCGATTTATTTGTAAACATCTATTGTAATTGACAAACAAGGCATCCTGACTTCGCATGAGTACTTATTATTATATTATTTATATTTATACTTATACACTTATTATTATATTATTACGAGGAGGATCAGGCCATAGTCCACCACGCTGCCCAAGTGCTAGTTGGCAGACTTCACATGTCTTTCGAAAACTTGCTAGGTTCTCTCAGACATGCAAGTCTTGTTAGGTTGTTTGTCCTTCACCGTAAAACAAGTGGTAATCATGTTGAAAATGATTCGCACATGAAAATATTAGAGGTTCGAGGTCTGGATTTGAACCCGCTTCACTCGGTTTCCCAAGCAAGCGCGTCACTGCCTCAGTACTAGTTAAATCCTCAATATTAGTTTTACATACATAAAAAACCTGATATTAAAAAAAAGATTTATAAATCTCATTAAAATTAAATGAAGCCATATTTAAACTTAAGCTATTAATTGTTATCTCGTTCCTTTTCGAATCTTTCAAAATGATCTATCTATTAAGGTTGTCAAGACTTGCTTCACATTTATAATATTGATGAAAAGATTCAAAAAGCTCTTAAAGCGTTCCCAGTAAGCTCCTTTGTGGATGTGAAGTCAACGAAATGTCAATATAAAAGTGAAAGGAACAATGAATAATGATAATGTTGGTATTTTGATAATACTTTCTTAGATTTACGCAAATATTTGACTGTTTAAATGAATAATCTTTTCGGATTTTTTCGCAGATTTATTTTGATTTTGGGCTCCCGACCCAATCGACTCCCGACAATGCTATAAAGCATTCAAAACGTCGGAAACATTTTTATTTACAATTGCTACTTTGATGTTAGAGCTTTCCGTTTCGTATTAAAAGATGAAGTCTTGATTAGATTTAAAATTATATAAAAAACATACTCTAAAAGTCTGTAATGAAAATGATTTACACAGTAATAATAAAAAAACAAGAAGCTAAAGTTGTTATAATAACATCCTGACCTATTTCGGTCACGGCGTCGGACAATCTCACTGAGACTCGCCAACTGTGCAGGAGATATTATAGTGCACAAGTGTACGCGCAGACACATGTGCACTCTCTATTCCTGTCACTCTCAAAGTCCGGTGGGACGATACTTCGACACGACCTGTGAGAGTTAAGGTGCAGGATCGACGACTTTACATGATAAACAAGGCACGGGGTGCAACACCGTTATCTTCCCAACTCCGGGCTGCTACTGAGAATATCTTAACAGAAAAACTCAGTACCTAATTAATCTTAGCCCGAGCCGGGACTCGAACCTAGGACCTCCGGATCTACAACCGTACATGCTAGCAACTAGACCGCCGAGTACATTACACAACATAAAAACATACCGGATCAATACCCTAAATCGATTAGTGTTCTATTAAACGTTGACGCAACCGGGATCACTCGGAGCTTACACTTCAAATTAGCCGATCTATTGATAGCCTACAGTCTACAGTGTAACCGCTAACCCATGTCACAATGACACTTTATAGTAAAAGCTTGTAAAATGTGGAGCTTTTAAAACTTTATAATATATACATATTATTTTGATGGATAGAAAGTATTAACTTTCTTATAAAAACGATAAACATTTAAAATTGAAGTGTCCAATACTAAAATCTATGAAAATCTACTGTCTAGGCCACTAGCCTATAGGGGTAGGTAAGGTATACATATATATGTATGCACGTCCATATAGTTTTTCACATAGGGCCATAAGCGTGATTGGTGATTTTTTTTAAGTATGTTGACATAGTTTAGTAAGTAATTTATATTTGTTTACGAGCGAGTGAACCCAGAATGTTTGCTAGTCATATCCATATTTCCATATATAATATTAAAAAATGTTAAAGTGTGTTCGTTGGTGAGTTTGTTTGTTTCCCCTTCTTTCATATCGAAACGGAGCAACCGATTTGCGTGATTTTTTGTGTGGATATAGTTGAAGGGTTGGAGAGTGACATACTTTTTACTTTTTACCGCGGGAAATTATATACTATTCTTTATTGCACTTATATGTAAAATACAGAGAGTAACAAACAATAAAATTAGTTAGCAAAGGTGGACTTATCTCTAGAAGACATCTCTTCCAGTCAACCTAAGTGAGTTAGAGAGATAGTATAAAAATGCAGGCTAAAGTGCAGTAACTCAAATGTAAATACTTAAATAAATATATATTATATATACATATATCAAAACGTTATACATATTATATATCTATATAATATGTATAATGTAATACATATCTATATAATATAATGCATAATAATAGTAGTTAATATAATTATTGTGGAATAACTTGGGTGAGAAAGTGCTGTTTTATTTTCTTTTTAAAGGCAGTTATAGAGGGGCTTAATTGGATGTCTTTCGGAAGTTTGTTCCAGACCAATGCGGCATACACCGAAAAAGATTGTAGAAAGAACTTAGTGTTGCTCTTGGGTAAATTATCTCATTCCCACGGGAAAACAAATAATATAATATTATATAGTCTATCTATTCCATACTAACCATTAAAATGTTACATACGGACGAACCCGAGCGAAGCGAGTGATCCGCTAGTATTGAATAAATAATAATAATTAAACTAGCGCTGAAACTTGGAGTTGACTCCCCAGCATGTCCCAAACGTGGTGAACTATCGCCTAATACGTTTCCCATGATACGTATAGAGCTACATTATTACTACTTATTGTTAATGCAAAATTTATTTTAGATTTAGAAAAATTCAATTAAATAGCTATTTTCCATCTAATCGCCATTTTGTGCGCGTAACACGCCATGTCCGAACAAAACGAACGAACCGATTTCATAATTGTTTTTTTTTTTAATTTAAACAAACATCTTCACCTCTTAGGATAGTTTAAGTAATTTTAAGATTACTATTTTGTACTCATACTCTTAAAGTGAAAAATAATTAGAGAGGACTAAAACACAGTGAATGGCAGTTTTAACACAATTTTAGCCGTTACCAGATTAGAGTATTATTATAATTGATAAAAGTATTTACTTAGAAAGAAATTAAACTCGTTCATACAAATTATACCGTAATCGAGATTACATATTTCCCGAAACAGTTTTTATATAAGATAATAAATACATGAAAATATAGAATTCAATACAGGGGGTGAAACGAGCGCGTCAGAATCATCGGAGCAATGGCGATAAATCACGCCATAACCAATTTTCCACGAGCATTGTGCAACTCATTATATTGAGATGGACGTTGCCTTCAGTTTAAAGTAATAATTTTACTCTTCGTGAAACATTTATTTATAGTTATTGTAGCTATAACTTGTTTTTAAAATATTGTTTTAATCTAAATAAAACAGATAAAAATGATTTTTTTCTCTTTAGAAAAAAGTGTTAAAAAGTGGGTGGCACGAAATTTAGTTACTATTTATTTACATTTTTTTCTTGTGTGTGTGTGAATGTTTTTGTCGCCGCTCTTTGCTTTTAACTTCTTAGTTTTCTTAGAGTTTTCAGCTTCATCACGCCACTGTACTGTACTCATATAATGAAATCGCTTAAAGTTTTTTGACCACCAGCTCCCCTGCTATAAGAACGAATGACTGGTGAGGCTTTATCGTAAGTCATTTAGAACATTTTTTTACACAACGCCATCTAGTTCCATGGTAAGCTACGAAGCTTATTTTATGGATAACAGATAGTAGATAAATTATACATAGATATATAACTTTAAATAAATACATACTATAAATATAAACTCCAATGACTGGAGTACAAACATTCGTGCTCATCACTCAAATGAATGCCCCCAGCTGGACTCGAACCCGCGACTGCTGGCACAGCAAGGAGGGTCACTACAAAGAGAGATATTTAAAAAAAATAAGGTTTAATATTATTCTAATACAATATGATTTCCATAAGGAAATAAAACGCCAGTAATGACTTTTACTCTACTACGAATGAAACAGCGTAAAGCTTAAGCCAATGTTTTAAAGTATTCTACACGAGTTACTGTTTGTAAAAACTTTGTTGCGACGTAGATTTTAAAACGGCACTAACATCACTCAGCTGTGTCCTCCGTGAAACGAATCCAAGTATCCTATTTTGTTTCGACGTTCAATATATGAGGACGGTAACCTCTTCTTTCAAATACCTATATTGTAGCGTAATCGGAAAATAAAGGATTTTTTCTTGACAATGTTAACAAGCAAATAAATAAAACAATTTACTATTCATTAATATATTTATTTATTATAGGTATATTTATTTTATATTATAATAGCGAATGCTGAAGAAACTTGCAGAAAATTAAATAATCCTTAAAGAATTCAGTTTTGTTACTTTGAGATGGACGGAAGCTTTAAAATGATGAGAAAACTTTTTTTCTTGTATATAATAGAATATTTCAAATCCACACAAACTCTTATATTATACAAAATGTTCAGTATAAAATATTCATTGAAAAAATTGTAAACTTAATCAAGATTTCACCTACATGTAACTTTTAATTTTAATATTTATAGGTCTACATCGAATGCTTGATTACCAAAAACATCAAAGACCCATAGCAAGTAGATAGATACTCTTACTACGAATACCAATTTGGCTAGAAGCACTACTTTTCATAGGGATTAAGATAAATGACTGTTCTGTAATAATAGGAATGAGTCATTCGCGCCGGCACTGTGAAAGTAATTACGGCGACGGATGTCAACACTAATTGTATTATTCTATACGATGAAACCAATCAGTTGCCAGCGAGATAATTATTTTAACCCACCTTCTGCCTGCTAACTAGTGCTACAAGAGTTATGAGACTAATTTATTAGTAAGTTATATTTTTGTAGCTGTTATATTTTTCGTATTACCTGATCTGATCCTTCGTCTGGTGGACTCCATTGGTACGTATTTCAAATAAATCTATATCTATACTAATATTATAGTTTAAAGTTTGTAAATTGTGGGTTTGTGACGTTGTAGGGATAATCTCTGGATCTACTGAACCGATTTAGATGAAATTTGGTAAGAAGTAGTTTGAGACCCGGGGAAGGACATTGGGAATGAAAGTTTGTATGGGGAATGAACCTAGGGACAAACCCGAGCGAAGCGAGGGTGAGTCACTAGTCAATTTTATAAAGAGGAAACATTTGTTTGTTTCTATATATTCGATAAGAGAAGTGTAGCCTGAGCGAAGTGGAGGCAAGTTTGTAGTCTCTAGTCTATACATATAATAAGACAGTAACTTGGCGAAATTTGTACATGAAAATTTTTTTAAAAACAATGACTGTAATGTATTTTGTACATAATATAGACCCCAAAACAATACTTTTTAAAACACAAAAAGTGCTGAACCGATTTTAACAAAATTTTGTGTAATGATAACTTATTACTCGGGTCAACATTAACATCGGGTTAAAATACTTACTTTTCAATACAGGAAAATCTTTCATTCTAACGAGAAAACCCAATAACTGCTTCTATCGAGTCGTCCTTAGAAATTTACATATCTAACGCTGGCCAAGCCTTCGGGATACATCAAAACAACGTACGTACTAAATATTGTAGGTCTTAACAAGGCCTACAGGAAAGGCTGCATTAGCATAAGTCTTTCTTCTAAGGTACACTCGCAATAACAATTCATATCTATTTAAAACTTACCTAGAGTCGCTACCGAGCGAAACGTGTGTAGGTCGCTAGTAATTAATAAACCATTATGAAATAAACTATTATAATATAGTAATTTGTATTCATTTTACATCTGACGCCTGCTATAATTAAAAGGGAATAACAATAATTTTGTGGTGGACTTTTAGGCACACGTTTGCGACATTTACTGCTTAAAGTATGGTCACATTAGGGGTTTCACCTCAGAATGAGAGGCAATAACCTGTAAATTCGTATAAATCTTTGTTTTCACATTCTTCATGATATGTCAAAATTGTTATATATTCTCGTATTCGCGTCTTAATATATTAAAGGTCCAAGATCTCAAAAATAAGTTTTTTTTACAAATATCTCATTTCCGATACCCTTAATGCTATTTGCATCTATTGTAAACTTTGTAAACCATAATAATATTTACATTTTTTGTTTAAAACATTTTTTATACACTAACCGTTTTAGAGATAGAGAATAAAACCCCTGAGATTCCGAGATTGAGCCCTATTTTCCGCTTATTCGAAGAATTATTAATAATACTTTAAAAATTGAAACTATTAAAAGAATTTTTATTTAGTCAGTTGTAAGATTATTTCCATTTCATTTATCGATAAATTCAATTGAAACTGCACGGGTTAAGAGCATACGTACTTTGATCCCTCTCGGGAGCGAGTGAACACTTGGCAAGAGATTTTAACTCGCCGCAAGTTGCTAACTGTCGATACTCATCTTACCTAACTTAATCATAGCGTCTCCCAAACCCACAATCATGTACAAATATAAATAGTTCTAATACTAAATGTTAGTCAAATGTCAAACAACAGACAAAGGAATAAAAAATTAAATGATTTACTTTGTAAACTGTCATAAACCATTATTATAGAATACTAGCGGCACACCTCTAGAAAAAACAAATCTATCCCTCGGGAACCGAATATTTTTCCGAGATAAAAAGTAGCCTATGTGTTATTCCAGACTATAACCTATCTCTGCACCAAATTTCATTCAGATCCATTCAGTACACAAATTTTCACATTTATAATATTTATACAGGTATACAGATTAGCAAAGTCCTGCCTTTGATCATGACTTTCTTTAAATGGCATACATCGCTATTAAGTCAGTGTATGATTACTATCCATAAATTATTTATTTAAATTCAACCCCTCAGGGGGTCACCCTAAGGGCTTAGAATATCCTTTCATATCTCTATTTAAATACGTCGTCATCAATGTATTAGTATAAGCTCAGTACGTGTCAGTCATATGTAGTTATACTTCCGCAATTTTAATACGCAAACCCCAGCGTAATGGCCGCCCTCGGGCTACTAGTTAGGGTAATGATAAGTACCCAAATTATACTCGTAATTAGAATCCTCAAATTATTTGAATTAGGCATGTAATGTTATATCGTTGTCGCGAACAGCGATTATTAAAATACATCTAAATCTACATATATTTATACATTTTTCGACTTTTTTATAGTAAAATGTGTTTTAAAGTAAAATTCTGTAATAAAAACTCTTTCGGTTAATCGATCGCTTGGACAAATAAACACTGAGATGACGTTAAGTGTGTGCAGGAGATATTATAGTCGCCATGTTCCTTAAATATATGTGTCGTCAACAAGTTCAACAAGTGCACAACTATGTGTCCCGACACAAGTTATTCAGATTTTTTTGGCAGAAAAACTCAGCAAACAACACTCGGCCCAACCTGAGACTCGAACCTAGGATCTCCAGATCTGTAGCTTAACGTGCTAGCTACTCGGCCAATGACAGTCAATATAATTTTGTTATATATGAATAACTGACAGCTATAATAATTGATAGTGAAGGTGGTGTACCGTTTGAGTAAACCATTTGACTTGCCCCGCGCGCGTCAAGCGTACGGTAATGTACTAATTGCGATCATTTCTTATACTAATCATTCAAGAAAATTAAAAATACTACGTGGACTGTTAGCCGTTTCTACTGTTTTGTTATTTGTAATTAGTATTTTTATTACTGCCTACATAAAATTACCGACATGTTTTTGTAGTTTATTGCCATGGCTTACACTCGATTCGCCCTGGCATCCCTAGGAATTAATGATTTAGAAACGCATAAATATTTTCTTTTTGGTGGCAAGAACTTTTGTTTTATCACAATTAGATGAATGGTCCCTTATAAGTTTTTATTCTCCACATTTTTACGAATAGAAACACTCATTTTTATTTATATAGAAGACTAGCATTGCCCGCGGCTCCGCCCGCGTTCAGATGACCAAAAACCCAATTCTTAGGGTTTACATATTAGTATACTCTTACATTGCTGTTTTGTATTTTTTCTCAGGAACGAGACATTTTCCCCCGGTAAAAATTATCCTATATGTTAGTAAAAAATATTTAATGTACAGATTCGGCTTAGTTACAATTTTATTATATGTATAGATATTTGGAAATTAATGTGACATTTTTAATATGAAACAACGCTAGCTTATAATATAGCTAAATTTCATTTTAATCAGGTAAGGTAAGTTTGAATTGTACATTAAACTCCTTGGAGTGAGAGGCCTCATACAAATCGTGGGTTGGTTTGAATAGCTTCAAACTAAACAGTGTAAGCAACAGCTACTTGAACTATTTTCCGCATTTCTAATATAAAATTATACTGATTACGAGCAGTTAACAATACGCATAGCTTACACTAAGCAGCTATACGATTCAATTGTTTTCTATGATTATTAAGTATTTGTTAAAGTGAACAGTATGTGACAGCGGTGACGGTTTTCACCAAGTTATGAGTATTTACAAGTAAAAATAAGTCCAGTCTAATAGACACATCCATACTAATATTATAAGTGTGAAAGTGTTTTTGTTTGTTTATTTGTTTATTACAATTAAATAAATACGTGTTGCATTTTTCGAAATTCATCGCAAAGGGGGTAAAATAGGGGATGAAAGTTTTTATGAAATCTATCTGCTTAGAGTTTTTTTGCAGTTCCAGCGAGAGTGAAGCTGGGGTTCTAATAGTTAATACTATAAATGTGAAAGTCTGAATGCATGTATGTTTGTATGTTTGTTACTCCATAACGCTGAAACTACTTCTAAAGCTCTAGTTGTTTGGATCCATATGATAAAGTAGGCTATGTTCTTCCAGACTATTACATATATATATACATGACTTTCGTATATATATATATATATATATATATATATATATATATATATATATATATATATATATATATATATATATATATATATATATATATAATAGTTGTATATTACATGTTTCTTAAGCAATAGAAACTGCTTTCATTTGAGAATAATGATAACGTCTTAATAATAATTTACGCCGCGCTTAGTCATTAGTTACACAACCCATATCAAATAACTAATTAGTGTAACTTTGTTTTGATGTTTCGAATACACCCAAAATCATATTATATTGTGTACTGAGGACACTGAAAGTCACCAATGAAGTGAATATTAAATTTCCATGGATGTAATCTGTGAATCAGTACATAGTATAAAACAAAGTCGCTACCCGCTGTCTGTCTGTCCCTATGTATGCTTAGATCTTTAAAACTACGTAACAGATTTTGATGTGGTTTTTTTAATAGAATGAGTGATCCAAGTGGAAGGTTTATGTGCACATGCATATTATAGTACAAAAAAGCCGAAAAATTCATATATTTGTATTTCATACTAACCGTTAAAACGTACCACGACCACGAGGGCGAGTCGCTAATCTTCTTTATAATTAGAGCGTCTTGATATCGTATCAATTTTTTTTATTTTATATATGTTTTTAACCGAATTCCAAAAAAGAGGAGGTTCTCAATTCGTCGGAATCTTTTTTGTATTTATATACACCAATTACTCGAAGACGCCTGAATCGTTTTGATATTACTTTTGTTTCAAAGGGTATACTTCTCAGGTACATTTAAATTTTATCGAAATCAGTCTAGAAGTTTTAAAAAAATCAAGAATAAATTTTTTTTTTAAATAAATTGCTTAATCGAATATGTTATTAAAAAACTTTCTTCTTTCAAATTACCTGCTTACGTCTACACTTAAATTGGAAAATAAAAACTTTAAAAAAACCGACTTCCAGGCTACATAGACTAAAATGAAATCCATAGAATAGAATAAAATCCATAGACTAAAATGTAAAAAATAACTAAACGGGGGTTTAGAATAGATACCTAATCATGGGCCTTACCATGAACTCTAATAGCATGAATACTATGTATAATCTTACTTTGACTTTTCGTACCATGACGTCTTAAAAGCAAGGTTATAACATTCAACAATAAGCTTGAAACATTCTTACTTTCTTAGCAGTTTTGTGACGTCACGACAGCAAAATTACTAAGAAAATGATATTATCGTTCATTTGATTTGTACCATGAGGTGAATTTTGATAAATAGCATTAAGATCTCAGACAGACAAACAAAAAATTTAAAAACTATAGATTCGGCGTCTGTATCGATAATAATGACTATTTTAATAAGATTTTCCAAAAACTATTTATTGTACAGATTCGACTCAGTTAGAATTTTATTATATGTATAGATAGATATTAGATATATGTAGATATTCTATAAAATGCCAACATAGTCGTTAAGTCTCAATATCTCGCTTGTCAGTTGCTATAAGAATAGTGGCCTATTTATGAAAATAAACGTCTAAAATAGAAACTTGTTATTGAATTCCTTTAACAGTATCTATTTCTACGTCAATATTATTATTTTTATAATAAAAAAATCGGATAAACGTCTAGACATAAAGCTCGTTATACAATATTTTGCCCGTTGAATTGTCTCAGGCAATACCTATCGATTAATTATTATAGGTTAACTTGAACAGATAACCTCTTTTGTCTAATTGTACTTAATTTTTATATGCCATATTATTTCTGATGTTCGACAGTGTAAAATTACTGTCTATTATAATACTTTCTTAGACTTACGCGAATATTTGACATTTTAAGCTAAAACTATTTTTTCCGATTTTTTTTTTTTGCAGATTTATTCAAAAATCAAAATAACTCCGCTTAAAAACCGAAAAGATCTATTTATTCAGAGTCCATTGGGTAGCATGTTTGGATACAGATCCAGACATCCTGTATTTGATCGGGTCCATTTTACCGGGCTTGGTCCCAGGTCGGGCCTAGTGTAGATAATAGAGTTGTGAAAGATTAAAATGCAAAACTTGAGCAATACCTGCCGCATAGTTGACAATTCTTGGTGAGCTTTCACCGTGACTGAAATCGACGATAAATAGATACGTTATTTTTTGTATATATCTCTACACAACCGTGTATAAAAGGCGTAATGCCCCTTATGATATCTCCTTGATCTCCGATCTCCTTTGTTAATAAATAAGATTTTTCCTGTTAGTATCAAAATGAAATATATTGGCTTTCTTATTGTTCGTACAAGCAAATAAATGGGCGATGTCCCCCGGAACTGACGAGTTTCTCACAAAAAACAGATATTATTATTGTTGTTACATATATTTTTTTACTAGCAGTACACTGTCGCAAATGTATTAGGAGAAATATGTATCACCTAATAAATAGTACAAATAAAATTATACTACTACAAGTGACTTGCCCTTGCTTCGCTCGGGTGCGTCCCTAGGTATGTATATACGTATGGCATATAGCGTTGCTACAGTTTAATAGGAAGGTCTTTTTAAGAGGAAAAAATCCGTAATACATTATTTTCATATAACTTTATTAGTTTACGCAGCGCACGTCAATAAAGCTCCCAGTCGGCATTTTTCCGGTATCTTCAACAATCATCGTCATATTTCAGCCAATTTACACAAAACCTTCATAAATTATACACCTAAACCTTTCTCAACTCCTTTGATGAAAACCATATGAAAATCCGTCAAGTAGTTTTTGAGTTTATTGGGTTTAGACAGACAGACGCGGCGACTTTATTTTATAATACGTAGTGATTTATTCTGCTATTTTGTGCCAATTTTGGTACCCAATTCAGAACTTAAAACAACAAGATTTTTAAAAATTAGCACAGGAAATTCTAACTATTGTTTTTGAGATGCTACGAATGTCAGAAATTAAGATCGAAGTTTTGGCGCACGCGACTTTAATACGAAAGTAGTCACGAATACAACCAGTTTAACACAATAAAGCTTTTTACATATACTTTGCTCTCATTTTAGTCCCAACAGTCGCTCAGCACAAGCTGGCGCTCGCACGCACTACGCATAGAAATCGCTTTATTCCTGTGTGTAGGAAGATTGTAAATATAATACAAGTGAAGTAATGGTGTCGAACCTAACCGCTTCCAATGTGACAGGAGTCTTAATACCTCGCTGTCACGTGTGGTCGATCTCAAACTAGCTTTGAATAATCTTTACAATTCATTTCTAGAGATATTTTAATATAGTATCTTAGCTTTTACATTCATCACTATTTGCATAACTTTCAAATAGTTGTCTTCTTTATCGTGAAAGCACTTTCTTGTTTTAAATTTAAACAAATTTTAATGCGGCATACGATGTATTTCTTATAAGGTCTTGTCCAGTTTTATAAACCATGAAGTATTCTTCATATACAAGTACCAGAGGAATTTACGTATAAGAATTCCACCACTATTTTTAAAGAACCGTTTTTCCAATATAAACGAGTGGCATATGTCACATTCGAACGAAAGCCTACCTATGAAAACCTCGTTAAAATACTTGGCCTGTAAGCCCCATTGAAAATCTTCAACAGATAGACCGAAATGTTTAATAACTTACATCTCACACATGAACGAATTACACGACTATATTACACAACAACTTATAATAAATTATATTACAGACAAATATTTATATAATTATAGAATCCAATCGAGCCTAGAAACATGAAATTGAAATTAAAAAAATATTTTCATATCAAAAATACGTCATAGATCGCACGCCCACGCACATCCCCGTCTCGCTTAAATCGAAAAATATTATCGCTTAAGGAGTTCTTATACTAATTTTAGTTACAAACTAAATTCATTTAATCCTCGAATAGTGAACATGAAAGATTTTCGAAGTAATACATATAAATTATTCCATTGAATTCTTTAGCTTCGTGGCTTCTAGGACGTATAAATTTAATGCAATTCAATTCAATTATCTTGTGGCTTCACAGCGTGCCAGTTGAGCACAGATTACTTCGCCAATGTCACATATAAATTATACTCGTACAGACTGTGCAATGTTCTTTGTTCTTTGGCACAAACGTCGAGTACTTCGCCAATGTCACATATAAATTATACTCGTACAGACTGTGCAATGTTCTTTGTTCTTTGGCACATACTCGTACAGACTGTGCAATGTTCTTTGTTCTTTGGCACAAACGTCGAGAACCAAAAATCAAAATAAATCCGCGAAATAATCCGAAAAGATAGTTTTATTTAAAAATACTTTTAATTTTTTTTACTTACTTAACTCAGACTAAATAATATAGACAGTGTCGTAGAACTAAACAAGAAGCCAAACAATAATGTTTTAAAATATACATATATTAATATAATATTATTCATTACTGTGATAATTAAATAAATGCTAAAAAATAAAAGAAGTCAATAGAATAGTAATAAAAGATAATAATGACTATTTCAATAAGATTTTCCAATTAATATTTTGTATAAAGATTCGAGTCAGAATTTTATTATATGTATAAATGATATATAATATACAAATAAATATACAAATATCACTTTATATTAATTTGTTTTTATTTTAATGTATTGTGTCTGTAACGGCGCGGGTGTCACAAAGAAAGTTTTATTCTATTCTAAATGAAAACGTTAAGTTAATATAGACAGTTGTAATTAATATTATATAATTACAGAAAGTTGCTGTAGAAATTAAGTGTATTTCGAAAGCACCCACTGTTATTCCAAGTTTCGGGAAGGATTGGACGAGCTTGTGTACAATAACAAAGCTCTTGAGACTCCTTAAAGAAATATTTTTCGAGCACTCGAACGCGAGTTTTAAGTTTAAATTTTCATTACTAAAGAAGTCTCGCTGTTATTTACACGAAGGCAAGTTCATATAGCTCGTTTTACAGAATGTTTCGTTGAAGCTATTAAAATAGCAAATAAGCTCAACTAGCAAAGTTTTATTTTACAATAGAGGATTCGTAACGCTTGCAAGCTTTTGAAATTATATATTTGCTTAATTTCGTCAAAAGCTAATCTAAATATAAAGCATTTTATTTATTTTCATTCCATAAAATTATTTTCGTAACCATTTCGCATATTACGAGTATATTTAAGTTAATTCTCAGAACAATAAAATAAATTATAGTTTCGATAACATTTTTATACGTAACTACTAAAAACAAAAACAAATCTATCTCACGGGAACCGTACATTTTCCCGGGATAGAAAGCAATCTATGTGCTATTCCAGACTATAATCTATCTCTGTGCCAAATTTCATCCAGATCCGTTCAGTCATTCTGGCGTGATTGAGTAACAAACATCCAAATATATAAACTTTTATATATATATATATATATATATATATATATATATATATATATATATTTAATAGGAGGATAATAATTAATGGAATATAACAGCGTTTAAAAAATAATATTTTTATTAATGTTATGTTATTCATGTTGCTTGACTTAAGTTTTTATATAAGACAGAGCAATCATTATAAAATGCAATTAGCTTGTTTTTACACACATACATACGATAAGCGATATATGCATATGTACCACTGGGCTACCACTGCCTTTATCTGTCTTATTGGTATTCAATAGCAGAGCGACGCGTGAGTACACGGAGCATCTGTCACAGCTTAGAGGTAGTGGGTACGAATGAGAACATAAAAAATCACTCGCATCCCGCCCTGTCTCAGACATTCAGGGCTGAGATGTAAAAAACTATGACAAACGGAAAAATAATATATTATTTGTTTATTATCTTATGATGATACTAAATTAGACAAAAGCCACTGAACACGAAGAAAATGAGAAAATCTACATAATTTATTTATGAAATATAAGCTGTTGTGTATTGTCTTTTCCGACAGAGTTTTATTTGATTGATGTTGTTTAGAATATAAATATCTCCTATAATATAGTACTGTTATATTCTCTCTCTATCTCAAATTATTTATGTAGAATATTAATATAATTTTACGTAGTAACAGTGGGGAATGATTTTAGGTTAAAATTAGATCTTTTATGATAATTGTCAAGAGATTTGTCATTGTGCTACAAGAACGAATTTGACGATTATTGAAGTTCACTGTGTATTGGAAAGGGTCGTAACACTTTCTAAAAACAAATTGAAATAAGTAGTTATATAAAAGCCTAAACAAACCTAAATTCCATTCCGTTCCATTATTCCCTCTATTCCTGTCACTCTCATACTCCGGTGTGACGATAATGCGACATGACCAGTTAGAGATCAGGTGTGGGGCCGTAAGTTGTATGTGCTCTCCGAGGCATTGGGATGAACCACCGATAATTTCCCAATTCTGGGCTGTTACTGAGATTTTCTTAACAGAAAGACTCAAAAGCCATAATTAGCCCGACTCGGGACTTTGACCTAAGGTTTGGATCTGCAGTCATACGTGCTAGTCACAGATCACAGAGATCACAGAGACAGTTATAATACACATAAATATAAAATAGGACAACCCTAATGCTTTTTTACTCTCGAGAATATGTCTTATTTTTAAAAGAGTCGATTTCGATCATCAATCACTATTCTTTTACTGCCTCTAGGCTCTAAATTTCTCCTTATAACGCCTAGAACCTCAAATGTTTCTCTTGGGGCTTATACAGAAAGCCATTATACACGTTATTTCTAAAATTAAAATAAAAACATATTTAAATGGCATATTTTTACGTTATTATATCATATGGTTAGAATAATTATTATCATAGATTTTTAAATCCTTAGCAATATTGATTATAAAAAATCAATTCGGTCAAATTTAATTTGTTTATAGTATGGCAACATTTCCATAGTAGTTAACATTTTAGTTGATTTCAACTTGATAATATTACTTTCATAGTACATAGAGTTACTCCATAAAGTGATTCTAAATTCCACACCGTAGTGACTGTCAAAGAAATTCAGTCCTGTAATAAATATAAATGTATGAAGATTCATATCCTCGTTGCCTATTCAGAAATGATAATTTTCTAGAATTAATATTGTAGATGACGTAAAACATAAACGTAAAACATAAGTTTCGTTTATTTTACAACTCTTTATGCAGCGCATGTTGTGCCTTTTGGATAACTAATACCGCCAATCTCTAGCAACAAGTATTAAGATTTTTTTAACATATTTTAATGTTTCTACAAATATTATGAAGTTCAATAAAACTAATAGGAGATCCCAATCTATGTGGTGGTCCCCTCATTCGTTTTTCAGACCATTTTTTAAACCATAAAATATATTTAAAAACACAACCCAGGGGAGTTGTCACCAAAAATTTGCTCAAGATTTGAAATTGAGTTTTTTTAAGTACAAGTACTCTTTCCTGTGACAAATTAATATCAATCGAAAGTAGAAGATTTGTAGAAAATGCCATCATACATTTGGCAACTTTTTTCGAACACATTATCTGACATCCAGGTATCAACAGGTAAATTGAAGTAGCTAATTGCTCGTATC
The DNA here is from genome assembly GCA_951806755.1 of Brenthis hecate. Taxonomy (NCBI): domain Eukaryota; kingdom Metazoa; phylum Arthropoda; class Insecta; order Lepidoptera; family Nymphalidae; genus Brenthis; species Brenthis hecate. Next base: position 464,241 of record OX638281.1, read on the forward strand.
GTTTTCCGGAACGAAAAAAGTATCAAAATGTAGATAATTTTATAAAAAATTTAATGATATAAGATTGTCATATCAAAACATCTCCAGACTAAGAGGTTTTTTAGTAAAAAATAGTCTGGAGTAAATTTTTAGTGACAACCCCGCTGGGTCGTGTCTGGTAATATGTTTTATGGTTTAAAAAATATATTTCGCCTGGAAATAGAATGAGAGGTCCACCACATAGTACGGGATCTTAGACTATAATACTTTTCTGCATTCCCAAGAGATGCTAAGTGGCTGACGGCTATGTTATATTTAGTTCCAACCAAACGACTATAATTTAAGTTTTATCGATGATCAAACAAATTATCCTTTAAACAAAATAAATGGTTTGGGTATTTTGTGGCTTTGCAATGAAATATTGTAGTTTAACACCAGTTGTTCTAACGCCACCTGCCAAGATAGCGGGTCGTAGAGACAGCGGTGCCAACGTCTCGTAGCACTAAGGTCAAGCCAAGATATCTCTAAGAGTGGAATGATTAATGAAATCCTTTGTAAATATTGCATAAAACATAGTAATTTGAATTATCTTACTAATATTATAAATGTGAAAGTTTAGATGTTTGGATGGATGTTTGTTACTCAATCACGCCAGAACGACATAGATATATAGTTGAAAATTGGCTCCGAGGTAGATTATAGTCTGAAATAGTACATAAGCTATTTTTTATCCCGGAAAAATTTACGGTTTCCGTGGGATAGATTTGTTTTGGTTTGAGCCAAGCGAAGCGAGGGTAAGCCGCAAGTAAATAATAATTTTAACATTTATTCAAAAATATTGCTAGTGAGAAGTCTGTCTGTGCATTTTTTACAAAAACAGCATTTATGTATATGTAATCGAAGATAAATTTAGTAATTTTAAATTTTCTACTTCCCGCCTGTTACATGTCCCGGCTTACATGCCGAGGGATGGGATTTAGAATTAGAATTTTACATGAGTGATGGGCATTAGCCTCATTAGCCAAACTGGCGGGTTAGCTGACTCGGTAATAAAATATCTTATAATTTTTGCTATATAGTATAATTATTATTCATAGTGAGGGTATAATTTTCATTCATATTATTACCACAAAGTGGAGCCCTGAGACAGAAATTCCTTGCCCTGGGACAAAAACCAACCAAATTAGCCTATTCTTGCGCAAGATCGAAACCTGAAAACATAGAAGCGAGACCTTTGCCCAACAGTGGGATGATGTGGGCTAACTGTAACAATAATTATTAAATTTTTGTGTTTGAATGAAGAACTTTCAAACTTTCATCCCCTATTATACAACTTTTATCAGTGAAATTCTTCCTTTATTAGTGTTAACTTTCTTTGTATAAAAAACTCTTAAGTAAAGACCCAGCAATTAGACTATTTTCTTTGTATAAGAAAGTCTTGAGCAAATTTAATGTTTCAAGACAACAATTTAAACTAATACGTCGTTTATTACTTTAGTCTTATCAAGTAGATACGTACTTTGAAATAAAATTCCAATTGAAAACAATTTATTTAGCGTTTATTTATTACTAATTCTGTAAAATTATAATCTGTCTGTATTTAGTCTACCAGCAGTTAGGAAAAAAGCTCCTCGGTCCTGAGAAAATTAAAAAGCTCACTCGGTCTATTTTTTATTAAAATTACAAAATACAACATTTTATACAGATAAATATTAATGATACATCTATACTAATATTATAATGAGACAGTTTGTTTGTTTGTTTGAACGCGCTAATCTCAGGGATTACTTATCCGATTTGAAAAATTCTTTTTGCGTTAGATAGCCCTTTTATTAAGGAAGGCTATAATCTATATATCATCTCGTTACAACTACCCAAGGAAGCGGAGCACTATTCATAAATGTGAGCAAATCGTGAAGTCTTCCATACAATACTGTAAAACTGATGTTTATAAAATGCAAGTGACACCGCGAGACACGGCTAGTTTGAGAATACGTCCACTCATAGTCTGCAATTTAATAGGCAGATTCATCCCTTTCATCCCTATTATGTAACAAATTCACATGTGCCTAGGAAATTCTACGTACGAAGTAAAGAGATATAATTTATAACTGTTATATCCCTAGCTTGTAAGGGATTGTGTACTGATCGTTAGTTTTATAAGCAAAAAATATTATACCACTTACAGAAACTGATGTTGATGAGTTGTACAGAATTGAATAACATATTTCCTGTCTCAACTAGTTATATTGGATTAGGATAGTTTGAGGTCACATTTGTAGGGTAGACGAAATATTGCTAATCATTTTTTACTAGAAGCATGTATGGATAAGTTTTATAAAGGTTTAAAAACAGATTATTTTAGATAAAATAACTTTTTAGTTTAGTATATATAGTTATTTTTGATTTAGTTACTACTTTCGCTTAGGTACAAAATTGTAGTTTGCATTTACTTATCTCATTTAATTGAACAATGTTCTTTATAAGAAACACATTCTTTTAATCGAAACCGCTTCAAAACTAAAATTAATAATTATGATTCTAGCCTCTACGGTAATGTTATTTTTCAAAAGATGCAAGATAAATCCATTTTATATACTACTATTATGACTGTGAAAGTGTGTTTGTTTCTTTGTCCTTCTTTCACGGAGATAGTTAAAAAGATGGAGAGTAACATTGATAACTTTTTACCGCGGGAGATTATCTCATTCCCACGGGAAAACACGTTATAATACAACCCTAAAACTATTTATGATCACAATTACTTGAAACTTGGTATTAATGCATTTCAGTAAAATTAATTAAATATGCGTTTTAGCATTTTTCGAAATTCATCCCATAAAGGGGTAAAATAGGGGATGAAAGTTTGTATGAAACCTACCTTTTTAGAGATGATTTCTATAGTTATGGCGCAAGCGAAGCCGCGGGTTCTGCTATGCTATATAAGTATCTTGTTTAGATAATATTTAAATTAATTAAAGTTCATTTCTTTCGTAAGCGATAAACCAATCTAGATAGACACCTTTTTGAAGATATCTGTTGCATAACTTCAAACAAAAGAAGAAGAGAACAAAACTACCCAAAAATAATCACCTAAGCATTTTGTATGGCGTAATTGCTTAAAAAAGTAATATTTCATTAAATTAACTATGAACGAATATTTATAATGAAAAATTGTTTATATATCAAATTATATATTTTATTCAGAATTATTATTTTCATTCATCTCGGAACTATGCATATTGGATTTGCCTTTGTTTAAAGTTAAACAATACGTATTTATTGAAACAATTCAAATTAATTTCACTCCAATATTATGACTAGAATTCAAATATTTAATGAAGCAGTATCAATATTTTCATTCATATTTTACAAATTTATTATGATGTTCTCCCGACCGACCCGACGAGATATTATAGTGCACAAGTGTACGCGCAGACACAACGTGCACTCTCTGTTCCTGTCACTCTCATACTCCGGTGGGACGACCACTCGACACGACCGGTGAGAGTTAAGGCGCAGGACCGACGGCTTTACGTGCTCTCCGAGGCACGGGGGTGAAACACCACCAACTTCCTAACTCCGGGCTGTTACTGAGGCTTACTTATACAGAAAGACTCAATAACTAAACTTGGCCCGACCCAGGACTCGAACCCAGGACCTCCGGGTGTGCAGCCGTACATGCTAGCCACTACACCACCGAGGCAGTTCAAATTTATTATACTATGTATAATTCAATATAATGTTTATACTAATTTATTATTGAAATATGAAGAAGTAACAAAAGCCACGTCAATCTAGGAAGTTTAACGTTTGATATATTTCAAAACGAATAAAATGAGCCCAAACTCAGTAATAACATAACTAACATTGAAAAATTCCACTATTGACGTTCTAACTTTGCAGTTTCATGACAATATGACAAGGTGTTAAGGATAAGGTGTAGGTTAAAATTTACATAAAGATAGCTATTTCAAGGAATTTTCTGTTTTTCACTAAAACGATACTTTTTATAAACAAAAATTAAAGAGACCAGTTCGAAAATTTCGCTCTTAGAATACAAATTAAAGGAACGAGATTTGTAGAGATGTGTGCGAGAAATAGATGAACATTCATCAGCACCTCTTTTTTGAAGTCAGTGTAAAAATTGTGTGTCCCAAATTTGAATGTAACATGAATGAAACAAATCTAAACACATATGAAACTGTAAACTTCATTATACCAAAATATAACTGGAATTTGTAATATTTCTGAATATTTGTATATACCCTATTTCGGAGCACTCGCTTTATAATAACACAATTGTATTGTTATGTATTTTAATGTTAGACTGAAATTGCATATAGCAAATGTAGTTTCATCTCTCTGAGAACAAACAGCATATTCAGATATAATAGAATAACTTATTTTTAACTAGCGACTCACCCTCGCTCCGCCCGAGTTCTTAGACCCTAGTTACCTTTTAACGTTTAGTATAGATTTCTCAGAAATGAGATATTTTCCCGCAATAAAACGTATCCTCTATGTTGACCTGGATAATCAGCTACCACCATACCAAATTTCATCAGAATTCGTCCAGTGGTTTTTCCGTGATGCGGCAACAGACAGACAGACAGACAGACAGACAGACAAAAATTCTAAAACTATAGATTCGGTCTCTCTATTGATAACAATGTCTTTTTCAATAAGGTTTTCCAAAAAATATTTCATGTACAGATTCGGCTCAGTTAGAATTTTATTTAAGTATATATTAAGTTAACATAATAGGTACCATATTATACAAAATCCATATATTGTTAGAGCTGTGACGAATTGCTTAAGTTATATCGTCGTCTTTGCCCAAACACGTCCACTGCTGGACATAGGCCTCCTCCCAAAATTTCCACGACAACCGGTCTTATGTCATTCGCATCCAGTATGTATATAGTCGTATATATGTAGTATATATTGTATAGTAGTTGTATCTATGTTTTATAATAATTTTCTATTGAAAAAAATTTAATGGATATTTTTTTTCTATAAAATTCTGAGATGAAGTCGAAAGTAAATTAAATTTATTTTTATTTAGGTAAGGTAGAAAATCGTTTCCGCGGTATAGGAAATAAAAGTGTAAACATATTTACTAATCCTTATCTTAGAATATATTTAATAATATACATTTTATTAATAAATATGTTGGGACATTAACACACAGCACCATCTAATATGGATACCAGATAGTTGATACACTACACATATATAACTTTAAATACATACATATTATTAATATTATATAATAATACTAGAGTACAAACATTCGTGCTCATCACAAAAATAAATGCCCCGAGCGGGACTCGAACCCAAACGTGTCCGCTTTAGCCTATGACTAGTTGAATAAACGTGAAAATTTAATGAAAACACGAAAACCGAAGGCTATAAAGTTAGTAATAATATATTTCTTGAGCAAACAATAATTTTCTACACGTTCTTAAAGTTTCAGTTGTGAAAATAATAAAGTTGAACAAAGTAAGTGCTGGCTGTAACACATTGTGTTCTTATGCTACTGAAACTAAGTAACTAACAGTATGGAAACGCTTTAAGTCCACATAGCAACATAATATGTTTAACCGAAAGTTTAACGAAATATATTTAAAGTAAAATATGTAAGGTTGAGCATTTTTCATTACCTAATATTTGTACTCACGAATGTATTGTAATTCGTACGCACAGTTCTCAGCACTGATATCTCCTCTTTAACCGTTTTTTAAAAAGGAAAAAGTCTTTTAAATAAAACTGTCTTTTCGGATTGTTTCCCGAATTTATTTTGATTTTTGGTTCCCGACGTTTCGAATGCTTTACAGCATCCAGGTCACGGAAAAGACGTTTTTTACGGTTTTTAAGGTTTTAAATAATTTTAATCTAAGAAAGTATTAAAGAAAAGGTACTTTGTCTCACGTATAATTTATTTTACGTTGCATATTAACTGATTTCTTAGAAACCGCTTAATCGGTCTGATTAGCTTAAATTGTATTCCATTAAAGTCATAAATATACGTACGTTAAATACACTACCCATAGTTGCACAGAAAAAACGCTTTCATTTTCTGTATAAAATTATACTAAAACATAATAAAGAAATATCAAAATGTCAAGATTCTTAACTTCAAAATGAATTTAGGCTTAAGCAAAGCCAAGGGGTTTGTATTTATAATATAATATAAGAAATCAAATAGAACAAAAAATAAATAGCCAATTTTCTTCAAGCACGCAAAAACAAGAAATATGACACGTCAAAATCAATCAGCGAGTCTGTGACTGTATATACTAGAGAAATGAATAAAACATAATAACATCAATATTTCATCACCTTCCCGCGGTTTCGCTTTGACGCCAGATATTTTCCATTGTAATGACTAACTACTGTGTTTGCTCAAATAGTCTTTATATGTTTACCCGAGTGCGCGACGCAAAGGAGGGTAATGTTTATCAGTCTATGTATGTATGTATGTATTTACAGTAAATAGTTATAAGGAAAAAGATTTCATCCTAAACTAGCTGGATCCGACAGAGATTATGACGTCCAAATTTTTTGTTTGTGATCTTTCAAAATTTTTTGTGATTTTTCATTTTATTTTTGACAAGCATTATATTTTTATTTAAATAGATATATTTTTCCTACTACTAGTGGTAGACACGTTAAGACACGTAGCGCTGGATTTAGACTAGGGGCAGTCGGGGCTAGTGCCCAGGGCAGCAAATTTTCAGGGGCGGCAAAATTCGAAGTATAAATAAAAAAAAATCTTCGCATTATCGAAAATGTGTTTTTATTCTCCAAAAAATTAATAATTAAAAACATTAACTATTTTTGGTATTTACCAAAAATTTAAAAAAAATGAACTTTATCGTAATTTTATCCATTTTATGCAAAATTTCGATAATGGAGCGGCATTTCTTACATTGCCCAGGGGCGGCGCTAAGGTTGAATCCGACACTGGTGATACGGCTCTGCCAAGCAAGAACCACAAAACCACCTGTGTAGTGGTAGTGCAGTGCAAAAAAATAATTGACTTAAGATGACTCTTGCTTTAGATATACTACAAAACGGCAATATGGCTACGCGTCAGAAATACATATGAATTTTTAATGCGGGCAAAGAAAAAAAAATAGTGCGACAAACTGTTATGCAAATAATTCCGAATAAATTTATTACGAGTATAATTTCATTAGTAAAATTATAAATTCTCGATTTTTATAATTAATCTGTGACATATTACACTTTTTCAGTTCATGTGATTAAATAGACAGTCAAAAACATTATAAATAAATGTCTAATATCTACGGAATGTGTTAAGTCCCATATTATATGTTTATTATAGAATATGGAGTTCAAAATATTCAATTCCTACTTATACTTTAATTATTATTTTATTAATTCATATAATAAAAATACTACTTGCCTAGTTGGTCTACTCGCTAGCGTATACGGCTACAAATCCGCAGGTCCTGAGTTCTAATCCCAGGGTGGGGCTAGTACAGTTAGTGTGATTCTCTATCCAGAAATTCTGCTGTGGAATAAAATTTAAATGTAACTTAATGTAGATTTATAGAATAAATTATATTAGTTTTTATGAAAAACGATCAATAATAATTTATTTGTAATTGCGTCGAGTTGACAAATCGGTGTTTTCTCCAACTACGGTGTTAACTTCCCATCTAAATATCTGGGAATATCTTTTCTTTCCTCTTACATGATAAATAGGACTTGTTTTCATAATAGCCCCCGCAGACTGCAAACTTTCTATCGGCAGATAGTTTATTCATTTCTTTAGTTTGAATATGTAGCCAAGCCAACTTATTTATCGACCGATACCACATCGTGATAATATATTGAGCACTTTATATAACTTTACACAGTATTGTGTAATAATTTAACCCATTTTTTATATTCCATAACAAAAGGAAGGAGGATTCACTATCCTTTCAACGCGAGGAGATAAAGCCGAATACCCTTATCTACTATGTTGGCCAAATTTTATATACGATCATATGAACAAATAATATTAATTATTATTTATTATAGTCTATATTAATATTATAAAGAGGAAAGATATTTTTGCTTGTTTGATTGTTTCTACCTAATAAGCTCCGAAACTACAGATCCGATTTACATATAAGAAGATAGTTTGAGATCCTAGGAAGGACATGGGATAGTTTTTATTCCGGAAATCATCCTACAAAGAGGTGAAAATGGGGATGTAAATTTGTATGGGGAAGCAACTTAGCGGCGAACCCGAGCGAATTGAGGGCTAGTCATTAATGTAGTTATTATATTCGTAAACACAAACATATGTTTCTATCATTAACGAATGGTACATTTAATTTAAGAATATACAATTAATATATTTATAACCAAACGCTCCTACAATTTTATTATGACACGAAAGTTTTGAAATTAAATCAAACTGACTGGAAGTAATTACAAAATGAAAATCACTTAAGTCGTTTAACTTAACGAAAGCTTCCTAAAAGGGTTTAGTCGAGTCTATTGCCACTTGGATTGATGAAATATTCTAATTAGAGTAATTGTTACGAGGGTGTTAAGTCTTTAGAAGACACTGAAGATATCAAGTATTTATACTTCCTTCAATAGGCATCTCAGTCTTCATTATTATACTATCACACTACTTTTGCTTATAATACTTTAAACGCGAGAGCTTGTATGTATGTGAATATGTCTGTATGTTTGTTACGTATACCACCTGCCTATATACTCATATGTGGTACTCACCAGCCAGGAAAACCAATACTACCACTATAAACCAACTGAATCTCCCTCCTTTCTTAGCCAGCCTGGTGGCCTGAAGAGATAATTTGAATTATTATTGTTTTTAATATTCCTAAATGAAATTTCACTTCCAATGAAGTTAGTTAAGTGGAAGAAATCTATTTAAAAATTTAATACGAAATCGCAAAGTGCATAAGCTATCGATTTGTATCTAAAGAAGAGATATGCTGTAAAGACGCTCACTTAGTATTAAGTTTGTCGCTGACATGTTTTTAACAGGATCAAGTTTATCGACATGAAAGGAAATCATGACTTGCGCTTTTGTACTTAGTTACCAAAACTTTCAATCATTTATCAATTTTACACGATACAAATCATCAAAGGTCTTACACAAAATAAATATCCTACAAATCGCAATCGCTAACAGAAATCTTAAAGAACAAGTGTTATTTATAGTTTTATTTTTACTTATATTTTTATATTTTATTATTTATTTTTTATTTACTTTTTTATTTATTTATTTTTATTCCGACACAGGTCCATTTATTATTAGGTTTTTTTTTGAAGTTACACCTCTTTTGGCACATTTGGAAAAAAATATGAGAGTAAAATTTTTACCACTTTATGTGGAGTGCGTAAGTTCGAATTTGTGTTTTGACAATTAGGACTTTCCATTTTTGAATTTTATTCTTTGGCTTGACTTGACCTGACATGTCGACGCCAATCTTTAAAGAGATATTTGTTAGGAAATGTGTATCTACATATCTTTTTATTTATCAGTGCCTATGTGCTACAGTGCTAATACAAATTACACGTAAACTCATAATGAACTAAAATACTTGACTCAATAGCTCACCCGCTACACTCATAGCAGTTCAGTCGTTACTTCCTGGTCTCACACACATAGCACGCTAATAAAACAAGTATGAAAGATTCTCAAATATTAACCCTATTTAATAGCTTATTGAAATAAATGAACAAATTAAAAAATATGAAGTATTCAAATATTAATCTATTCGGCCCTTTTTTAACGTTCCACATAGTCCACCACGCTGACCAAGTGCGGTTTTGCGGACTACACATGTCTTTATAAACTTGCTAGGTTCGCTCATACATGCAGGTTTCCTCACGATGTTCTAATTCTCTGTAAAACAAGTGGTAATCATGTTAGAAATTATTTATTTGCACATGAAAATATCAGAAGTGCGAGACCCGGGATTCGAACCCGTTTCATTCGATTTCCCAAGCGAGCGCGTTACAACTGGCCTGCCACGGCCTCCGTATATAAATATTGATATAAAGTAGAAAAGCCCTTATATATTTATTTTAGTAATTGTAATACAAAACAATAAGTATTATGCACAATAATAATAAATAAAAAGTACACTTGAAACGCAAACAAGAATATTTTGAACACAAGCGCTCATATCGTAAAACTCCCACATATTGAAATCGCAAGTTCAATTTAAAATTTTCCACTATCTTTTGCAACTTATGAATATACGTGATTTGTTTCTAAGAGCTTTGAATTTGAACTTTATTGCAACCAATTGGTGACTTCTTATTATTTAAAATATTACAGATATTCTATTTTTTACCCAACTACGGCGAAGCAAAAGGAAGGTTATGATTTTGACCGGTATATATGTATGTATGTTTTGTTAAAGTAGGTACACATCTACCTTAACAAAACAATACATTCTACCAGTAGTGATCGATCATAAGCTTTAGGGCAAACCTAAAATCTAGACACGGCTATCCTCTAAACATCACTATGAATATGTATTAAATGCATTTAAATATACTTACGTGTAACTTGTTTATTTAATAAACGATACATATTGAATAGTTTGTACATATAATTTAACAATTTTAAACGAGAACATTTTCTTGTTTCATACTTTTTAGAGAGTGATTTTTTTAGAACAAATAAACTATACACTATGTTAAGTCCTTACATATATATATATATATATATATATATATATATATATATATATATATATATATATATATGTGTGTGTGTGTGTGTGTGTGTATGTGTGTGTGTGTGTGTGTGTGTGTGTAAAGGACTTAGTAGATAACCTTAGTCTAGTAGTGACATAACCTTTAAAACAAGCACTCTTGAATATTACTTTGTAAACAATCTGATAGATAGAAGTGTTAAAATGATTTACAAACATCAGCATTTATTTGAACTACGAGTTCGACCATAACCATTATTGAAAAGAGAAATACACTAAATTTCATCAATATCTACTAAACAAAACACATAAAATCGATTGACAGAGTAAAAAAGCACTAAACTATTTCGTTTTTGCCTAATTATAATAGATGTAGATGCATAACCTAACATGAGCATTCTCTTACTAATATTACAGTTTTAAATAAAACTATCTTTTCGGTTTATTTCGCGGATTAATTTAAGATTTCTGTTTCCCGACGTTTAACTGTCTGTAATAAGTATATAACGCCTTTAAGACGTCTAAAACCTCGGTCTCTCCCGTAACCATGGATGCTGTAAAGCATTCGAAACGTCGGGAACCAAAAATCCAAATAAACCCGTGATATATTCCTAAAGGATAGTTTTATTTAAAATGTCAAATATTCACGTAAATCTAAGACAGTATTATTACACTTTTGTTCGTCCATCTGTGACACAAAAACCCAACAATGTTACCGATCACAGCATGATGAAGGACACAATTATTAGTCTAGATCGTCTGGCATAGGTATTATTAGTTATTGAAAGAAGTGCGGTGTATTTAGACCATGACCAAAGCAATAGCTATCCATACTTTGAATAAATCAAAAAGTTGAAAAAAACGTATTAAACCTGAAAATATAATTTTATATATTTTTATATTTTATATATAATATATATATATATATATATATATATATATATATATATATATATATATATAATTTTATATATACTTTTCATAGATATTTTTATAATATTTTTATAAAAATATCTATGAAAAGTTATAAAATATCATTAAGTGCCTCTAGGAATGCTTTAATAATTCTAGAAATTTCAATGAAGTGAAAGGTATTACTTTCCTGGAAAATAATTTATATTTTAATAACTAATTGGAATTTTATATTATTGCAAATAAAAATAAGTTTCCACGACGGAGAACGATAGTGTATATTTTTATAATACTTTCTTAGATTTACGCGAATATTTGACATCTATACATATAATAAAATTGTAACTGAGCGGAATCTGTACATTAAATATTTTTTGGAATATCTTATTGAAATAGACATTATCGATACAGAGGCCGAATCTATACTTTTTAGAATTTATTGTCTGTCTGTCTGTCTGTTACCGCATCACAGAAAAACCACTGGAGGGAGTTTGATGAAATTTGGTTGATGAAAGCTGGTTATCCGGGTCAACATATAGAATTTTACAGCGGAAAAATATCTTATTTCTGAGACAAAATACAAAAACTGCATTGTAAGAATACACTAATATGTAAAACCTAAGAATTTGCTTTTCGGTAATCTGAACACGGGCGGAGCCGCGGGCAATGCTAGTCTTAGATAAAACTATCGTTTCGGAATTATTTTGATTTTTGGTTCCCGACGTTTCCGAACGCTTTACAGCAATCGTGGTCACTAAACCAGAAACTAAAACCAGAGAGACGCTCATCATCAAAATATTAATAGGTACTTTTAAAGGAGTTAAACTCCAAGAGAGTTTTATTTTTTTACTTTCTAGAGTTATTTTTTGTGTACGGGGTTTCTTAAATTTTTTTTTTTTTTGGGAAATGTTTACCACTTGTCGAAATTGTATATAACTATTATTCACGATCTGGTAGAGACAGTACTACCCAATTATTAAAACTTCAAACAAACCCTGACTTAATGTCGAGGGATCGCTTCCTATTTATCCACGACTGGACATCCTAATGGGCGATTGAACAAGTCAGGACCCCTGTCAAGCGACAAAGTCAGCTGTCTCTTAAATATATATTTTCGATAAAGGGTTACCACTGTAACCTCAGTGTTGTAACTAAAAAAATATGTTGCATTATTATGTCCTCTGTGTCTTCTCTTCAGAAAAAAACTTTTACCGTACAGCACAAAGCGTGAAGTTTAAAAATTATTAAATTTTACCAATATTCGATTTAACCTCACAAAACTGGCTGCAGCAGACTTACACTGTTAGAAAACTTTTAATTGAGTAAAACGTGACGAGCTTTTACTTTATTCTCAACACGATCACATCGCAACACGGAAATAAATCTAATTATGAAAAAACCCTTGATAAAATACACGAGTTTCAATGAAGTCATAAAAATAAGTATTATTTTTATTAAAACTAACGATATGGCCTTGTTTTACTCGAGTCATTATATAATTTTTTATCATTCAGTTACCTATCCGAAGCTGAATATTTAGTAAAACCTAGTTTGGTAAAGTATTCCCAGAGGTTTATTTTTCTAATGGTTTGTATGGTAATTGATAAGTCTATGGAAGCCAGTATCCTATACATATTAATAAAATTCTAAGTCGAATCTGTACATTAAATATTTTTTGAAATTTATATCAATTTCCAAACGTGCCCAAGAACCTGTACCTACCTATTTAGATAAATTGTCCAAAGCTTTACGTGAAAATAAGCGAGAGCAGTCTGGGTTCGGTCCAGACGACGGATTAAAGGGGTGATTGCCGATATTCTTCAACATTTGCTTATGTTCTTACATATACATATATTTACAGCATTTTAAATTTAAATACAATATTAAAATATTTATTTCATGTATAAATCAATTAAATAGAAACATATCAAAGTTAATACTTAAAATATTATTTGCTTACAAAAAAATATTTCATGTTTTTTGCCAATTAGATTGAAAGTTACGAAGCTTGAAGAGTTTATTTCTATAATAAGCAAATACGAGTATATTAAAGAAATACTTCACTTTCCACGTTCGTAAGTTTTGTTAAAAAAGACTCCTAATGAAAAAATGAAGAGGTATTTACATCTTTTATTCTCGTAATAATAATTTGTAACATGATTTTTAGATCGCTATACCTGTTTAATTGGCCATATTTTTATTGTACGTATTTCCTTTTTAACGATCTTTTGCTGGGCGCGAGCCTGCCTTTAATGCGAGGGGAGATGCGGGTTGGCGGACTTCACATGTCTTTCGAAAACTTACTAGTATCTATCAGCCATACAGGTTTTTTCACGATGTTTTCCTTTACCATAAAACCAGTGGTAATCATATTGGAAATGAGTCGCACATGAAATTATCAGAGATGAGAGAGCCGGGATTTGGATTTGCTTCACTCGCTTTCCAAAGCGAGCGTGTTACCACTACACAACAATATTTCTAATCTATACATATAATAAAATTGTAACTAAGCTGAATCTGTACATTAGATATTTTTTGGAAAATCTTATTGAAATAGACATTATTATCGTAACAGAGGCCGAATCTATAGTTTTTAGAATTTTTGTCTGTCTGTCTGTTACCGTATCACAGAAAAACCACTGGAGGGATTTTGATGAATCTTGGTATGGTGATAGCTGGTTATCCGGGTCAACATATAGGATACTTTTTACCGCGGGAAAATATTTCATTTCTAGTAAAAATACAAAAACTGCAATGTAAGAGTATACTAATATGTAAAACCTAAGAATTTGGTTTTTGGTCATCTGAACGCGGGCGGAGCCGCGGGCAATGGTAGTACAATAATAAAACGTGATTAACAGCACTTTTAATATTTCTGAAGGGAAGCCTATACTCATATGTAATTAGTAAGTAAATATTTAATTATTAATTTGATTTCGAGAGAAATTTTGAAGGTTAAAGTAAGAAAGGTCGGTGTGCGATTTATTTAATGAGTAATTATACATGTATAGGTAATGCCGACCACGTATTACATTATGATGTTTACATTTTAATATAAAGTTAGGTAAGAGCATTAGGTTTTATGATATTATTTATAATTCATATTTCTATTTCACCATACAAGATTCTGTTTAGAGCACGTTATTTAGTATTTTATAGCAAAATGAAACTCACACCGAATTGTTTGCTTTAGTTTGACTTTATTTCTTGACATGTAATAAAAATGTAAATTCTTCACATATTGAATATATTTTTATTAAAGTTTTATTTTAATTTACAATAGAAAGCTGACGATCCGTCCGCCATAACCGTCGGTAATCGAACCCACTAGTATATCCGTATACATTTTTTTTAACGTTGGTGAAATGTATTAACGCATACCACCTACATAAAAACAGCAGGTTATGTGGGTCTCACCGGTCAGAAAAACCAATACTACCCACTAAAACCCAACAGAACCTCCCCCGTCTTAATAGAGGATCGCAGAATCGCTTACGCACTCAGCTGTGACGCCCCTACTGCAGGCCTGTCGAAGCAGACCACAACAACCATGAGGTTGCTGCAACGGTCCACTCTGCTATCAGAGAAGTACCGGGAGCTACCTATATACCACACGGACCACCGAGGTAAGCCGCATCCCAGTGTGTTTCTTGGCTTCGCGCCCGGCTGGATTGCCAGACACTAATGAGCCCGCCCACCACGACAGGGGCATTATATCAGTATACCAACATCACCCAAATTCATCTTAGATATATATTTCTTTCAAATTATTGAAAAATGTAAGTAAAATATATATGTGTCCTCTTGATAAAAGTCTAGGCTTTTAGTTGCTGGCAAATATACTCGTATAGTGTATGGGGATACATATATTTTTGCTGATGCTAATGTACATTTCACATTTCAAATTTATATCTACCGTTCTGTCGCAAAGTAATCACCTTTTGAAAACCATTAAATTTTATTTATGCGTCTGAGTGTAAGAAAATTCTTCGATTTAACACAAAAGGTACGAAGTGAAATTCGAGCATTTATATTATACCTAGAGTGAGTAGGATCGTAAACGTGTTGTTGAAAGACTTTTTATCGTTTTTTTCTGAAGGATTCAACTAAAGCTGACCAGCCGCATAGAGTTTTATATTACTTTAACACTAAATGAAAAAACAAACAAATTAAAAAAAATACTACTCTATTTTCACTTTAAAAAGACAAATTAACAAACATATTCGTATTTTACCAACTTCATACAAGAGGAGGTACTAAATATGACGGTATGTGTGTGTGTATTTGTGTATTATTTATAACGCAAATATGTTATTGAATAAGTAAGGTAAGTAAAACTAATAATGAATAAATTAGACGTTTTATCAGCTGTTTATATATTTGCTATTTTCTTCTAAAAAACGAAATCGACTTAGTTAAGTGTTAATTCCGACTAAAGTAATTTACATAAAATATTATTGCGTCCTCACTGTGCTAGATCAAACTAGATTGTGTAAACCTATAATATAATAAATTATACATCGACTAGTAACTACATATTATATATATGATAAATATCAAGCTTCTCACTTTAATAGATATTATTACATATATTTTGTCGTAAAATCTAACTTCCATGACATAAATATTACAAAAGTTTGTAAGTCATTTTCCAAACCGTTGAAGAGTATCTACTTTCTTTCGTCACTTATAATAACAAAAAAAATAAAAACCGACTTCAAACAAAAGCACTAAAAAGTAAAAAATAACTGATCGGTAGTTTTCATATACTATACATACCTAATCAAATATTTTCGAAGTCGGTATGCTTTGCTTTGTATGGGCTGGCACCGATTTCGAAAATATTTGATTAGGTATGTATTTAATAGGTAGGCTTTAATTACTTAGCCAAAGCACACCGACTTCGAAAATATTTGATTAGGTATGTATAGTAAATGAAAACTACCAATCAGTTATTTTTCACTTTTTAGTGCTTTTGTTTGAAGTCGGTTTTTATTTTTTTGTTAAATAGTTTTTATTTTTCCCTTTTTAGTGTAGACAGTAGTAGCAAAGTAAGAATTCTAACGTGTAAGGCTTGTCGAATCAAACAAAATAAGCCCAAACTCAAAGTATCTACTATTAGCCGTTGAAGCGTTCCACCTATCCACCTTCTGGCCTTACCATCAGATCAGGTCAACAATACCGAACCACTGTACTAACAACGGAAATAGAAACACTTGCAAAGTTTCAAGTCAATATGACAATTAGAAGTAGGTTAAATTCATAATTAGCTATTTTTCCACCCTTAGGCTGGTATTTTATTTTTAAATTTAAATGGGACCAATCTGGAAGTATACACTTTCAAATAACACAAAAATTGTCCAAATCGGTTAATAAATGACGTAGTTCTGAGGTAACAAACATAAAAAAAAATACAGTCGAATTGAGAACCTCCTCCTTTTTGAAGTCGGTTGAAAACTGCATTAAAAGTAGCGAAAATCTTGTTATTTTGTCGCCCGAGTGATTTCCGTCCGAAAAGTTAATAAAAAATAAAGATTTCTTCCTTATTTTTATCTTACTGAGATATGGCGTAGAATATATTAGTGTACTGGTGACTTACTTTACATGGATGCGTCCCGGTGCATTTTGTATTTACAATACTTAATACTTATTATATACAGATAACGCCACTTTTAGGCAAATTTTGTTACTAACAGTAGCCTATGAGGCTATGTGTTATTTCTCGGTAATTGTCTCGTTGGTGTCGTAGCTAACATCTACGACTGCACATCCGGAGGTTTTGTGTTCGAGTTCTGGGCCGGGCCGAGTTTAGTTATTGTTTCAGTTACAGTTCCAGTAACAGCCTGGAGTTAAAGATGTTGGTCTCGGAGAACACGTAAAGCAGTCGGTCTTGATCTCTTTTCGACCACGTCGAATTATCGTTTTATTGGAATTTAGAGTAACAGGTATAGAGAGTGCACTTGTGCACTATAATATCTAGTCCTAGACTCAGAGAGAAGTGAGAATGACTACTGTGGCCAAAATCAGTCAATTATCTGTTATTCCACTTGTGTACTAAATGTCATCCAAATCCCTACAGCCGTTTCAGTGCAATGGAGAAACAAATACGCATACAAATTTTATATATATATATATATATATATATATATATATATAAATACGAAGTAGTGTGATTTCAATTTTTTTTTAACTAAAAAGTTTTTTTTTTAAGAGTCACATTTAGATGATTTTAAAAAGTATTTTTATATGTAAGCTTTATATGCGTGCATATTTTTTAATAAAGTACTCAACTTGCCTGTCAACTCTGTATTGTCTATTTTTGTTACACAATATTTTTTCCAATAATTGTTAAACGACTTTCATAGTTGTTTTTAAGAGGCTAGTTCTATATGAAATAATCTTTAAAATGAACTTGAAGGTGGTTGTATTTAACGTCATTTTTCCACTTTATACCTGTCTGCTTTCCTTATAGGAACCTATTGTTTTACCTAAGAACTAATATACAAACTACTATACTACAATATACAATGTACTGTAATGAACTAATGTAAATGTAAAATACGTCTTTAGGGGCCATCCATAAATTACGTCACACGAATTTAATAATTTTTTTGAACCCTCCCCCCTCCTTATCACAGGTGGTCACATTTGTGGGATCCCCCCCCCCCTTGTGTGACGTCACATATTTATAACGTAAAGAAAGATCATTTTTTTAATTTTTCGTTTACAGTTAATGGTTTGTATTTTAATACTTTAGATTTTGACACGTGACGTCACAAACTTATGGCTCCCCGTTGCTCCTTGTCACACAATGTCACACTCTTATGCACTTCCATGATATGGATATCAAATGAAAGGGTTTGCTGAGAAGAATACCAATAAGTACCTAAAAGATAAAATATTAAATCAAACAATTTATATGATATAAAAGCTTGTTTTTTTTAAATATTACCTATATATTAACTTATTTATTTCAAAACATTTTAACTATAAAACTAAGTATAAAAATTTAAATACGTGATCAATGTTCTGAAAAATTTCACGTTTAAGCTAACATCAAAATGAATGCACAAGTTTTCTTTCCTCGCTAAAGTTCAACAAAACTTATTAACCGCTCCATGAATATTTTTAAAACTTCATAAGATTAACAAAGTTATGATATATTACAATGTACATTTTTAGAACAGATTCCTCACTAATTAAGAATTTACTCTGTAAGAAAGGGAAGCTCCATACTTTGCCATATCCATTGTATATTTTACCCAATTATAGCCTAAAAGAAAGGCTATGTGTTTGAACTGTATATATGTATGACTGACTCTATAACCCCTCTTAATTACAAATTTTGAGTCAAATCTGTACTTTAAATATTTTTTCGAAAATCTTATTGAAATGTTTTTAGAATTTATGTCTCTTGTCTGCCTGTCTGTCTGTCTGTCCGGAAACGCATTACGAGAAAATGAGTGGACAGATTTAGATAAAATTTGGTATGATAATAGGTTATCCGGGTCAACATATAGGATACTTTTTACTGCGGCAAAATGTCTCATCTCTGAGAAACCTTTACTAACCGTTAAAACGTATCTAGGGACGAACTCGAGCGTAGCGGGGGTGAATAGCTAGTATATAATATAAAATACGTCATTAGATAATTGATCTAGATAAAGGGAGTGTCATATATGTAAATTCCTTAATTTGGTTGAATTCCAAAATATTATTATTTTCTACCAACCACTATTTAATTTTGTTACATGAAGCTTACATAAAACCTTTTAGTCGTGTTTTTAACTCATTCTGAGTCGACATCAATAAACATAGTTATGTTATAAGTATAAAGGCGTATATCACTGAAATAGCATTGTTATTACGAGTCTAGAAAAAAATTATTATCATTTTACTCATGAAACCTAAAAAATAACAAAGGCAACAAAGAGATATAGAGCGTAATGATGGCCAAGAAAAACTAGTTAGTATATACTTGTAGATCTCATTTTCTGAAGTATTCTTCTTAAAATAGCTCGCACGCGCTTCTTTCACGCCACAAAACAGTTCTTGTCTAGTTATAAACTCGCTCTTTTTAAGAAATTTCTAATTCAAATAGGTTTTTTTCAAATAATACTTTCTTAGATGTACGCGAATATTTGTAGTTTTAAATTATACTTTTTTTAGGATTATTTCGGGGACATACTTTGATTTTCGGTTCACGACGTTTCCAATGATTTAAAGCAATCATGGTCACGGGAGGGACTAAGGTTTTAGACGACTTAAAGGCATTATATAGTTGTTACAGACAGCCTACCCACATATTATAAGAAAATGAATTCAAAAAATACAAAAATAGCACCTTACAATGTTTGTTAATTTTAATCAGGTTTTATTCAATAAATATTATTTTTACCAGGAATTTTCAAGAATTTTCCTTGAAAAGTCCCGGCAAAATTAATCCATACGTTGGCTAGGTCGGACACATAGGCAGACAGGATAGAAAATGTAGACCAAATATACGGTCACATTTTAAATCTACTAGATAGGGATGACAAAATTTACTTTTTCATACAGTTCTGCGAACTCAATACAAATAATCATTTGTATTTAGCTCTTTTTAACGTCCCACTGCTGGGTATCTTCCTTCAATATGAAGGGGATCGACCACAGTCCAACACTAGCAAAATGTGCGTAAACGGACTTCTACTTATTATGTTATGACGAATGTGTATTGCCGATTTTGTCATCGTATTTTAATTTTCATTTGAAGCAAGTACTACTTAGTAGTTACCAAATTGTTTTAAGACACTCATATAACCTTTAGTTATATTTTTATTTTTCCTCAGTTCAGTTATTCGCTAATAATATGTAATTAACACCCAGACAATTAAAAAAGTTTCTATCATAATAGTATATTATATTGTGTACATATATAAATCAAAAGATATTATACTTAAGCATACTTTATTGATAAATTATTCAATGTCAGCATAACTTTAAATCCGTTAGAGTCTTATTATCCTTTGATAACGTGATCTTTTCGTGGAACGTGTTCTCCAGTCATTCTAGGCTTTTACAATACATGTACTAAGAAAAATAAATAATAAATAAATGTTGGGACATTAACACAGAGCACCATCTAGTTCCATGGTAAGCTACGAGGCTTATGTTATGGATACCAGATAGTTGATACACTACACATATATAACTTTAAATGCATACGTATTATAAATATAGACACCCATGACTGGAGAACAAACATCCGTGCTCATCACATAAATGAATGCCCCCAGCGGGACTCTAACCCGCGACCGCTGGAACAGCAAGCACTACCAACTGCGCCAAACGTGTCGTCAAGTATGTATATTACGAGTATATTATCTATACTTAATAATATAAAGAGGCAGAGTTTGTTTGTTTGTTTATATCTTTGTTAGAACGCACTAATCTCAAGAACTACTAATCCGATTTAAAAAAAAATATTTGGATTTAATTAGCAATTTTTTGCATTAGATAGTCCGTTTATTGAGGAAATATACCATATTAAGATAGTCTGTCTACTTTATACTAACCGTTAAAACGTTATTGAATATTATCGCTTGAAATTATACGAAGTTTACTAAACTATGTGAGCTTAATTGTTAAGCTAAGCTAAGTATATAGCTTTACGTATTCAGTGGACAACGACCGCATCTCCTTTGGAGACATGATCTTTGAATGGAAGTGGTCTGTTAAGCAACATCTGTATTCATAATTACAACTTCATTTCATCTCAGTCCACTCATTTACATATAGAGCGTTTTAGTTTGCACAACTTTTAGAACTACATAATTAACTGATTCATATTGACTGATAATTTTAAATTTTTTCTTCTTTTTACAAAGTATAAAGTAAATAATTGTAAAAGTTTTTTTATGAATATTAAAGATCTTTTGTATTAGAGGTTTCAAAGGTTAATTTTCTTTTCGTGTTAATAAGAAGACTGTTTCAGTAATACCTATTCTTCAGGGAGTTTTTCATGTCGTGCGACTTAATTAAAAACATTAAAAATAAAATGGCTCACAGACGTATCTACATATATGTTGTATTTGGTTAGAAATTTAAAGTTTATTCAAAAGCTAAGGGGCCTAAGTGCCTTATACATATATGAAATTATTAGAATAGATTAAAACTTTATATAACACATACCACTTCAGAGATATAAAACAACACTAAAGAACAAAAAATAAAAAATATGAATTTAAATTGATTTTAGTGACTTTAAATGACCTTCGCTATTATTATGCTAGGGTAGTATTCAGAGGGGTCGTTTTTTATAAATTTTTTAGCAAAAAAAATCATTAATTGGAACATGTAACCTTGATAGATAGTCTCTCTTTATACTGGAAAAACCGTAAGAAAATCTGAAGGTTAAAAATAATTATCCCTGTACAGTATTATATTACAATTGTGCAAAATTAAATTGATTATATTTTTTTTTAATATTTATTAAAATAATAAAGTTGAGATAAAAAATTTTTTTTTATAGTATTCTGAATTAGTGCTTGACTACGTCCCACCTGATGGTAAGTGGTAACGCAACAACAACAACATTTATTTAACAATATTTATTTTTTTATTTAAAAATAAATATTGTTAACTTTAAATGCTTTACTTAAAAACAACTGTCTAGACGTTGTCGGCGTTTCCGTCAAGAACAAAGGCTCATCACCCACCGCATGTCTTCAGGTAAAGCTTAGTTTGTGTTGTTTAGAATCATATTATAAAACTAGCGACTCATCCTTCGTTCCGCTTGGGCTATTCCATAATTGCGTTTTAATATTTAGTATAGATTTTTCAGAGATGAGATATTTTCCCGCAATAAAAAATATCATATATGTTGACACGGATAATCAGCTACCATCATACCAAATTTCATCAAAATCTGTCTGGTGGTTTTCTCGTGATGCGGTCAGACAGGCATAAATTTCTAAAAACTATAGATTCGGCCTCTGTATCGATAATAATGACTATTTCAATAAGATTTTCCAAATAATATTTAATGTACAGATTTGATGATATAGAAATCTTTTAAAAGTATAAGTGCTTTACATTTTGTATATTGTATTATATCGATGCTACACCATTGAGACTTTGTGTAATACTCGATAAATCTAGATATTTCTATTTAATTGCCTTTGTGGTCAAGTGGCTAGCATGTACGGCTGCAGAACCGGAGGTCATGGGTTCTAGTCCCGAGTCGTGCCAAATTTAATCCCTGAGTTTTTCTGTTAAGATGCCCTCCCCGTACCTCGGAGAGCACGTAAAGCCAGCGTCTTAACTCTCACCGGTCGTGTCCCAGTATCGTCCCATTGGATTTTGAGAGTGACAGGAATAGAGAGTGCACTTTGTATCTCAGTGAGATTGGCCACCGTGACCGACATCGGTCAGGTGGACATTATTATTATTGTAGTTAGATATTTCTAGATAAATTAAATATTTATAGAGTAGACGGCTCGTTATTTCAAAGAAATAAGGAAATAAATTTAAAAATCTACCTTACATTTGGTTACTTTTAATAGATATTTAAAAGAAGCCAGGTGTAACGCGGACTCATGCTAAGGGTTTCAACCTCTATTCTATGTACTAAAAATATAAATAAAGTCATAATGTAGATTATTGGCAATGTAAAGACAACAAATATTGTTTGGCACAAAATATCTAAATTCATACATATGTACATATATTTTAACCAATTAAATAAATGACTTCTTCATTTAACTAATGCTAGTTAAAAACAGCCAATTTTCTTTTCACGATACAATTCTCGTACATCAGTATAACGTGCCTCGGGCGAGTAGTTCGTGCTCGCGTGTGGATCGAATCCAAACTCTGAATGACTTAATAAAAGATTTCAAACTACAACTATATTCCATGTCAAATCATTATGAAAAAGTTACGCAGATTAAGGAACATAGTATTGACAATGTTTTTGGAACTATTTCTTAAGAAAAACATTAAAGACAAGAGGTCTTAAATGTTTTTTAATCCTTTTCTCCTTTTTCTCGAGAATAAAATGAAAAACTCATGTCACAGTTTATTCCTAAAAATAATAATGATCAATATAAATAAAAAGGTATTTAAAAAAAATTAAACCGACTTCAAAAAATATATACTAAAAAAAATAACTGAACGAGGGTTTTCATTTACTATAGATACCTAATCAGATATTTTCGAAGTCGGTGTCAGCCGACAACGCTTTACGATATAAATATGTAATATGACAAGGTATGAACTGTAATTATAGTTAAAGTATTATAGATACAATTTTTAATTTATTTACATATACGTGTCGAAATAGGTTTGCTTCGCTTTGTGTCGGCCGGCACCGACTTCGAAAATATCTGATTAGGAATATAATAAAACCTAACATATAATCAGTGTTGGATTTACACTAGGAGCACTCGGGGCTAATGCCTCAAGTGTAAATAAGTAGTGTAATAAGTAAATTCGGAGGGCGGAAAAAAATTTTCTTCGCGTTATCGAAAATGCTTTTTTTATTTTCCAAAAAATGAAAAATAAAAAAAATTAACTAGTGGTAGGTACATTTGTCAAAAAATTGATATATTTTTTGTAACTTACAACATTTTATTCAACATCTCGATAATAGGGCGGCAATTTTTTCCAGTGCCCAGGGCCGGTGCCAAGGTTAAATCGGGCACTGCCATTAATTCATAGAAATAATAGTTCTACTACGATATTAATTTAAACTTAGTTTTGCTATAAATATTACGTTTAACATCAGAATAATGATCACAGTAACAATGAATCGAGCGCCTTTGTTCTTCATGTAACGACGACGCCGGCTTATATTTATTATTGAATTAATTTAATAATAATATAATTAATATTGAATTAACTATTGCTTCACCGGCCATTTTGATTCTCTTTCAGCATTATGAGTATTCTTTATAATTCGGATCATACAATTTAAAGCTGATCATATTTAATTGGAATCGCAGTAGAATTTTCAAACAAAATACTTATATAAACAAGGAAAATTGCATAATGCAAAATGAGTATGAATGAACTACAGTTATACTAAGATTTGATGCGATTGTATTATTTTATACGAGCGGCTTACCCTCGCTTCGCTCGGGTTCGCCTCAAGAAAAAAACTAATAGAGATCTATTAGTTTCCACGGGAACCGTTCATTTTTCCCGGATGAAAAGTAACCTGTTGTTTGACCGGCAATATAAGGTATCAGAATGTTAAATTTTACTAAAATAGGTGCATAAGTTATTATAGTTTTTTAACTATCCCACGGGAACTGTTTAATTTTCCGGGATAAAAAGTATTTAAGATGTTGCCCGGGGATATAAGGTACCGTCATGCAAAATTTCATTTAAATCGGTTCAATAGATTCGGAGATTAGCCCGTACAAACAGAAAACAGAAAGAAAAACAAAAAATTTGGAAAAATCTGGATTTGTTCTATTTGTCTTCTTACATCCCCCTGACTCGGTTTTTAGCATTTTTTTGCTATGTACAGACATTCGACCTTTACTCTTTTATTATATTATAGATAACACAAATATATTGTACGCTAGCATGGAACTCTTTCTACAAATCCAATTCGTACTTAACCTTATATATAAATTACAATTATTTTACGTACACTTAAGAATTACTAATTTCACTCGGGACGAGCGGCTTGAAACTACTTACAGAATTAGTATATCTTTTATTTAACCCGTTTAAGGCTGTATTCGGAGAAACTTTCAGTACCTAATAGCATATATTTTATGAATTATATCTCTATCTACATATAAAACTGAAAAGTTCACTGAGATAATTATTATTATAAACAAGCTAATTACCCTAGCTCCGCTCGGGTATCCCTAGGTGCTTAACGTAACAGGTACTCAATTCCATCCGCCGCACTCCCAAACCCACTCCCCCCACTGCTCTCCACACTGCCCCACACACAGACCCCCTACCCCCCACCCCCACTGTCCCCCACCACACGCGCTCACACACACATACAACTTTCGCAATAATAATAATAGTACCTACTTTAATTAACTCTACCAATAATACGGGTATTTTAGTCTGCAGGGAAAAGAAGTACGCATTATGTATTATATTGTGCAATATAGTATAATGACAGCGCGTCTAATGTCCCTGCGCCGAGTTTCGAAAATGGCTTCATAAATGATATTTTGTTTCTAAATTCTCTTGAACAACTCAATTTCTATTTTTAGATCTCCATATTATTGTTATTAAACATAAACGTTTGCGAAAAGATATTGAAACATTCATTTTATTAGTATTATTCCCTTGACTAGATTCTGGCTACGGTTTATGAAATCTTTAGAATATATGATTTTGATTAGATTTATTTTACCTATAGACTAGGCATATACATTTACAACCTATTCAGTTTGTCCAAGTTTGAATTCTTTACAATTCCATCACTCTACTTTCATATAAAAGAGTCTTTTATATGAAAGTAGAGTGATGAAAGTTGGTATTGAAAATATTTGTGTAGCTCATAATTTAGTAAAATACTTAATTAGAATAGAAACTGTAAACAAATGGAAACTCCCTCGTGATTTCTAACAAAAAAGTTTATTTTCAATATTTTGTACAATAAAATTAACTAATGTATGCAAATTTATATTTTTATATCGCTGTTAAAGTATATGAAGGTAAAAATAATGAATAATACGATCCAATCAACATACATTAAAATGTTTGTTTGTTCAAAACAGTGAATCTCCAAATATTCTTTACCTATTTTTTTCAAATTTTAACATATTGTAAAAAGTTACACATTTAGGTACATGTTCTTTCAATTTTCCTATTACTTTAAACTAGAGACTGCGGTGCTCTTTTTATACCGTTCAACCGATTGTCTTAACAATTGATACACATAGGTGTTTGATAAGAATGAAAAAAAAACTTTAATCAATACAGATAAATACTTTATTGCACATACAAACAGAAGAGTACAAGAGATGAAAAGAAAAAATGAGAAAAAGGCATGCAAAGGCGGTCTTATTGCGAAAGCTAGTAATATGTTTTTCTAGAGTTAAATTATCGATATCAATAGAATATGATAATGAATTTCCGAACTGGTCGTAGACTCATGACGTTCAGTAAAAAATTGTAATAATTTAACGCTGAATAAAATATTTTGAATTTGTATGAGATGCCATGAATATCCTGACCTTGCAGATCTTACAGAATTAGTTGGCCTGGGTCGCCTACGCTTTACGCAGAACTTAGTTTAAGTTACAACTTAATTGCTAAGAACTACGTATGTAAATAACTTTATACTAAGCAACTATTGTGTGTTTGCTTTGACAGTAAATTGCTGTCACTTTGAAAGCATTTTCTTTTGAACCCATAACATAAAGGTTTTTTCCATCATGTTATATTACTTTTCTTGGACAGTAATGTTGTGTATGGAGACGGTAAAAACTTAATATATAGAACTAAGGTAGATCTGTCCTGTCAGGTTGTCAGCGCGCTTTAAGTAGAAATTGCTTCGAGACAGATATGCTGCGTGAGGTGTACGAATGTGTGAAGACACCATTATTTTTCAATTTGTAGGATATTTTTTTTACAAATACTATATTCTCTTAGCTATATTGTAATTTTTTTCATAATTGTATATTCACAAAATATAGTGTTACTAGCATAAGTAATTCTAGGAACGCTTTGTTTAATTAGTCTTTAAAAAGCATTTAAAGTTACAATTTCATTATAAAGACTCGATATTACAGTCCAAAGCTGATGTAAAGCTGATGCGGATGATAGTAAGTTAATTATTAAATAAAACTATCTTTTCGGATTATTTCGCGGATTTATTTTGATTTTTGGTTCCCGACGTTTAGAATGCTTTACAGCATCCATGGTCACGGGAGAGACTGAGATGTTACATGTCTTGAATGTATAGTTGTTACAGACAGCCTACCCACAATTAACAAAATGAAAATTGCACCAATTACATTACAATATTTTTTAACTTTAAACATTTTTATAATTTTAATTATAATTGAATATGGAAAATTATTTATTTAATTATTGCTATTATTTTTATAATTATTACAATTTTCAAAATCAAAATAAATCCGCGAAATAATCCGAAAAGATAGTTTTATTTAATAATGTCAAACATTCGCGTAAATCTAAGAAAGTATGATAGTAAGTTAAATTTAATTTATTTAAATTATTCATTGATGTTTTTTTTTATCAAACCAGGACAATCCTTTAAAACTAAACGTGTGGTTCACCTATACAATTCTTGCAATAAATGCTTTGTCTTAAATTTCATTCAATGAGTATTGCTCGAAATCACATACGCGCTTAAATTGAAATATATATTATTCTAAATACAAAAATAACTAGTAGTTCTGTGAACAGTAGACCTCGCAGTAGACCTACTCTGCTCATCATGCCCTCATTAGATCTTCACCAAATTTTAATGAGACAAACTTAAGTAAGGAGAATGTCATATATACTTACTAAACTAATTTCTAATACATAATTATATAACAGCTCACGTTTTCTAAACTTAATAGAATATACTGATACTATATAAATAAATACTCTAATCTAAGCCCTTTTACGCTTAAAATTCTGAGAGATTAATGCGAATATTTGATATTTTAAATAAAACCATGTTTTCGGGTTTTTTTCGCGGCTTTATTATGATTTTTGGTTCCCGACGTTATGAGTGCTTTATAGCAATCATGGTCACGGCAGAGACTAAGATGTTAAACGTCTCAAAGGCATTATATACTAATACCCACAATTTTACAAAATGATTTTAAAAATTCAAAAAATTGATCCAAAGTACTTTACAATATTTTTTGATTTTAATTCTAAACATTTAAAAAAAAAGTATTATAATTAAATGTAGCAATATTATTTATTTAATTGTAGCTGTTATTATTATAAATATTACAATTTTTTTAACTAAAATTTTTATTGATTAATAATATTATTTAATGTTGCTATTATATAATATTTAGTGTACGTCATAAAATATTGCTTTGATATATTATACCGAAAAACAGACCTGAAAATGCTTAAAAACTCATCCCTTAATTTTTTCTTCCCTTTTAGAGTTAAATACCAATATTTATGAAGGTTTGTGTAGGTAATATTAGATTTCAAATAAAATTAAAGGCCGCTAGTGTTTAAATAACCTTTAAATATGACCTTCACGTGATTCAACTTCGATCCCTTCTTCGTTCAACGAGAAAATACTATAATGTGCCAAAATTAAACTCACAAACTTTGTTGACGGTTGTTGTTAATAAATAATTTAGTTCTTAAGCGAAATTGTATACGACTGAAGAGCAAGTACTGCGCTAACTACTCAAGTAAGTTATAGGTGTAATTCACTGGGGCGTTCTTCTGTTACAAGTTACAGAAATTTAATTTATGAATGTTATACATATCTACTTTTAGTTTTACTATTCATATTACAAATGTTAAATTATGAAATATACTAGCAACTCACCCTCGCTTCGCTCACGTTCATCTTGGTGAAAAACAAAGACAAATCTATCCCACGGGAATCATAAATTTTCCGGGATAAATGTAACCTATGTGCTTTTGCAGACTATAATCTATTTCTGTGCCAGATATCATTTATCAACCATAAACCATAAAAACATCATTTTTACATGAACAGATAAAAAGACAATGAACACGCTGTAAAACTATATCTAACATAAAATAACCATAGAGGAGATAATTCGAAACATGAGCGCAATAAAAATATATGAAACCCATAACGCACTCGATCCGTTTCACTTCTCATATTGTAAAGCTTTATCTTTTTACTACGCGAGTTACGACGGCGATACCAATCATAGGCACATTCACAGGAGCTTAAAAAGAAAATTTAGAAATATATCTTTATAGAAATGTTAGTTATTACACTTTTTATAAGCCATAAGAAACTCACGACAATTGAGTAAAATTTTGTAGTTCGTCTGATACGTGAGGAGACTGCAGTTTTTAGGTATTTAGTATTTTTAGGGTTCCGTGATGATTGAACCATTATAAGACCACTTCGTTTTCCGTAACAACTATATAATGCTTTCGAGACATCTTAAACCTCATCCCAACCCGAGACCATAATTGCTGTAAAGAATTCGAAACGTCGGGAAACAAAAATTAAAATAAATCCGCAAAAAAATCCAAAAAAATAGTATTATTTAAAACTCTTAAAGGAATTACAAATTTGGATAATTATACTTCACAAAATTTTTTTTTTTTTTGCAATTAAAAACTTATTTTAATGTTCACTCTATGAAAAAAACATTTAAAACAAAACTTCCCTGGGTCTATTCACTTAATATTTTCCAAATCGTTAAACAAAACGAAGGGGCTTTGACGCAAATTGTTCTTTATAATTAAACTAACAAAAAGTTTATAATCAATATAAACATTTTTTCTATTCACTCTCGCGTGTAATTTATTCACTAAGACTTGAGACGGGGCTGTAAATGCAATAAGCATAACTCCTGCCTTTATACAAGAAATTTCATTTCACTCGAAAATTATATTTCAAAACAAGTTTTTACTGTGGAGGTCTTACTTCATTTGAAAATATTTTATAAGCATTGTTAATGTAATATTTTTGTAATCTAAAAATCATCGCAAGGAACAACGCTGTAACTTCGTACTTATTTATTTATTTATTTAATTTTTTTATTTATTTTATTTATTTAATCATTTATTTCAGGCAATATTTACAAAAAGATCTTAAATATGTAAACAGAGGCCCATAGTATAATATATACCTTAAAACTAACATATGGTAAGTAGCCTTAAAACTAACATATAGTTGTCTTGAAATATCATACTTTCTTAGATTTATGCGAATATTTGACATTTTAAATAAAACTGCTTCTCTCTCGTGACCGTAATAGCTGTAAAGCATTCGGAACCAAAAGTCAAAATAAATCCGCGAAATAATCCGAAAAGATAGTTTTATTTAAATTTTAAATATCATATTATAAATTATTTTGCAATTTTGTTTTTTACAGGTGGCTATAATGAAAATTGATTTAATACTGACAGATAATACATAAACTTTGAAAAAAAACATGTAATTTTAATTAAAGCTATCTTTTCAGATTTTTCCGCGGATTTATTTTAATTTTTGGTACCCGACGTTTCGAATGCTTTACAGCAATCATGGTTAGTTAGTCAGTCAGTTCAGTCTCTCCCGTGTATGTACATCTACCGTGTAGTGGTCGTATAAATATAATAAATTATTTTCCCAATCAAACTTTGTAATAAAATACAAACTTATCATTTGTACTTAATCAGTTTATTATTATTTTCGAAAGTTACTTCAATATTTAAAAGTCATAAAGCAAAGTTTTCGCTTAAACATGAAGATGCGTAAAACAGATTCTAATTCTGTTCCCTTTTTCATCGTTGCAAAGTGGTAGCTAACGCGATTAGCGCGATCGATCACCGACCACTTTGATCGCGGACAAGTGAGTTATACATTCATATTTCCAATCTAAAATTGTGATGCACTAAAATATCGGAATATGTATAGCATCGCACGTACGATACAATTTTCTAGTACATTGTTTTGATGTATCTCTTAAGGTTTAGCCAGCGTGCCATATAAATTTTTAAGGACACTCGATAGAACCAGCTATTGTGTCTTCCCGTGGGAACAAAAGTTTTTCCTGTAGTAAAAAGTATCTTAAATGATGACTCGAGTAATAAGTTATCACTACACAAAAGTAAATTAAAATCGGTTTACTACTTTTGAACAGACAAAAATTCAAAGGACTAGTTTTTTGGGGTCTATGCATATTCTGTATACAATACGTCATTGTTTTAAAAAAAAATCATGCACAGTATTCGCTTAGTTACTGTTTTATTATTGGTATAGATTAAAATATCAAATATTCGCGTAAATCTAAGAAAGTACTATTGTATCACAGTTCACACGTCTGCACTACGTGTTAAATAGTTTTTAAGTTTCATAATTGATATATATGTTAGTTTTAAGGTATATATGCTATGGGCCTTTGTTTACATATTTAAGATCCTTTTGTAAATATTGCCGGAAGTAAATAATTAAATAAAAAAAAATTGTATACAATAAGTCGCTGAAAATTTTTAGAACGTTTGAAATGTAGTTGACATAAAAAGCTTTTTAACTTAATTCGTAGTGTTGATTATGTTAACATTTTAAGTAATCCAATCTAGGTTAGCTTTCGGCAATTCTAAAGATCGGTGTAGTCTCTAATAAAGCAAATCCTACGAAGTTTCGATTACATTGTTTTCATCCAATTCACTTAGAACATGAAACTTCACGAAAACAATCTGAAAAAGGTCTTAAATTGCGTTCGGAAAGGAGTTATATATACAATTTTCTAATGATGTTTTGGCAAGTGTTTTTTCTTAGTTTGTAGCAATTATTACTACCTAAGTTGATATTTTCTAAATAGTTTCATTGTTAGTATTATTTCATTTGAAATATAAATATAATTACAAAGATATAATAGAGAATTTTTTTTAATCTTTTTTTCATTGAATTTAGAACAACGCACATTCAGCAGCGATATTCAGTGAAAACTTATCTGTAACTCAATAGCTGAATCCATGATAGCATTTACGATTGTAGAACACCTACCCACTAGCAGAGAGACAATGAATATAGCCTTTAATTCTTAGTTATAGATTAATACCCCGGTCTCCTTAAAGAATGATTTTTAAGCATAAATAATAATAGAACACTGCCAAACAATATCAAAAATAAGTATATACCTCACAATTGCCAGTACGTTAGACTATGGACAACTATAGCCATGGACACTAAGCTTTTTATTACACATACAAGTATTTGTAGCATTTCAATTTTGGCGCAGAATTCACTAATAAATGTAAATCGTAGTGGCAATTAGCGGCTGCACTACGACGTATGAATATTTATTGCCCGAATAATGTGTTCCATGCCTTTGAGTTTGTTGAAAACTGTACAATAAATTTTATTAGCAAAACATATAAATTGAGCGATTTGCAAGTTACTTTTGCTATACGTAAAAGTTATATACATACGAGTATGTTTGTCCAAGCTTTATCTTGGAAACCAGATTGGCAATAAAAATAATTCAATCAACAAGCTTTCATATCGGACTACGATTATAATTGCAAAAAATTGTATGTATGTAAGTAAAAAAATGGGTGCGTGTAACCTTTAAGCGCAGTTGAATTAAAATTTCTATGGAAAATATCGCAAAAACAAATCAATAATTGAATAAGGCATATTACAATAATATATTTGTAGAATATCATATATGGAAAGAACATATAATATTATATATTTGTCAGACAATAACAACGGTTACCATGGCAACATGGCAAAGCATTCTATCTCATTCTCTCGCCGGCTTAATCCTATATTATAGGTACGAGTATTTATGTGTTTGTTTATTTTTAGTGTCGTATTTTCGTTTCATCGAGACTCAAAAGAAGTTTCACTTCAAAAACTGAATCGGCTAGACAGATTTGGATGGAATTAAGTATAAAGATGGATTACGACCTGGAATTTATAATTAATCGATCGAAGCTAAGGTAAAACGCCAGCTTATAATATTTGCTCAATTTCTTACTTAAGATTCGTGTATTACTAACCATATTATTGTCGATAAACATTCAATATATGTAAAATAGGCTACGTATCCACTAGTTACCCGAACACTCCAACCCTCTGTATTAGATTAGTAAATTGCTGCGCCCCTTTTATGGTAAATGTAAACAAAGATGACGACGTAAAACGGGCAAATGTATTAATATCATTTATTTTACACACTCATGATTCATTTATTTAACAATCAAAATAAACTTCCGTTTTCGACTTCTATCCATTCGTTTGTCTTTAACCAACTTCATAGAAAAAGGTATTCGGCTGTACGTTTCGTTTGTGGACAAACAAGGCCCAAGTTATCCAACCCAGCTTTTGATTGATAGTTCGATGATTATACAATTTATATTTGAATAAAATAGAAAATAAGTATTTTTTTATATAAAATATAATTGTAGTTAAGATCTCCGTGACATTTTTCAAGACTGATCCAACGCGGACGATATTAGGTCTGACATGTATGTATATCTACACATATAATAAAATTGTAACTAAGTCGAATCTGTACATTAAATATTTTTTGGAAAATCTAATTGAAATAGAGATTATTATCGATACAGAGTCCGAATCTATAGTTTTTAGAATTTTTGTCTGTCTGTCTGTCTGTTACCGCATCACGAGAAAACCATTGGACAGGTTTTGATGAAATTTGGTATGATGATAGCTGGATATCCGGGTCAACATATAGAATACTTTTTACCGCGGGAAAATATCTCATTTCTGAGAAAAAATACAAAAACTGCAATGTAAGAATATATTAATATGTAAAGCCTAAGAATTTGGTTTTTGGTCATCTGAACGCGGGCGGAGCCGCGGGCAATGCTAGTACCTACATAATTTTATTTCGTTGTTTAATTAATGACCCAAACAAATATCCATACTACTACAACTAATGATGATGATGATGACCTCCTAGCCGATTCCGGCCACGGCGGCCAATCTCATTGAGACTAGCCAACTGCGCAGGAGATATTATAGTGCACAAGTGTACGCGCAGACACAACGTGCACTCTCTGTTCCTATAATCTCATACTCCGGTGGGACGACTGCTCGACACGACCAGTGAGAGTGAAGGCGCAGGGCCGACGGCTTTACGTGCTCTCCGAGACACGGGGGTGAAACACCGCCAACTTCCCAACTCCGGGCTGTTAGTGAGACTTACTATACAGAAAGACTCAATAACTAAACTTGGCCCGACCCGGGACTCGAACCCAGGACCTCCGCGTGTGCAGCCGTACATGCTAGCCATTACACCACCGAGGCATTTTTATATGACACTTATAATTATAATAAATCCGGCCGCCGTGGCCGGAATCGGCTAGGAGAACATCATCATCATCATCATAAGAATAATATAATATTTTATATATTTCTACAAAAATAACACAAGTCCAATTTAAATCATACTTAAAACAGAAATTATTCCATTAGATAGCAATCCTATCCGATAGAATAAGTGTGTGAAAGCGAACCGTCAACTGTGTCACTCGTAAGGCACCTTTTTACAGGCTTTCAATGTTTGTATGAATGTTTGTTCGGGTCAAATCTTGCAACTGCATTTTAAAGCAATTATCCTCAACCGATTGAGCTGAAATTTTGCATACACGTTTAGTTTGGAGGACAATGCATGGTTAGCTAAGTAATGTCATTCTAAATCCAACATGGCGGACTCCTAATGATGGCGAACTATGTTTTTTATGCATTCCCATGATATGGATATCAAATAAAAGGGCTTGCTTTGAAGAATACGAACAAGTACTAAAAAATGAAAAATAAACTTTAAATTAAATCAACCCCATTTAATACATTACACAGTTTACACAATATAAAAGCTTACTTTTAAAAATGTTTTTAATATTAATTTATTTTCGTTTGTAAATGCATTTACGCATACCGAGGCTACATACAGTGGTCTCAATAACACATCTACGTACATAAGTCCATTGTTTAAATATACTAACAATATTTTAATTTAATAAAGAATTAATTTTAATTAATTTAATTGTCTTAAAATAAATTACAAAATTTAATCTTCAGTGTTCTTTCATTTCGTAAAAACTAATTAAAACAGAAATGTGATATTCTTTCGTTAATATCGAATAGTGTTCATTTAATTTGATATGAATGTAAAAGTTAATAGAAGTTATGTATTAAATTCTTGTCTTATTAATTCTAAAGTATGATTATAAAATCTTCAATTCAATTTTCTTGTAATGGCCTCAAAGCGTGCCTTATAACAAATTCTTGTAAAAACAGTAATATACAAAAATATTAAAGTTAATGTATGTATTAAACGCTATAGTAATTTATTCACATTATTTATATAATCGAAAATATTGAGTTCGATTTCCTTTATATTGCCTGAAGAGTTTTTCTAACAAAACATAACGTTTTTCGGTTAGAAGCAGAAAAATGTTATTCTAATTTCTCTAACTAAATACTTTACAATAATTAATACGTAGAAATCCACACACAGACGGGGTCACAGGCAATGCTTAGTAATAACAATTTTTATATAAATATTTCGATCAGAATCAGGTGTCATCATACATATAAAAAAATACTTCAATAAATAATAGGTACGTCTATCGAATTATTCCTATGTTTTTTTCCCGAGCTTATCGAACACCTGTTGCTTTCACAAGAACGGTAATAAACTTGCGAGAACGGCTTGAAATCACATAA
Organism: Brenthis hecate; assembly: GCA_951806755.1. Lineage (NCBI taxonomy): Eukaryota > Metazoa > Arthropoda > Insecta > Lepidoptera > Nymphalidae > Brenthis > Brenthis hecate. The sequence continues at coordinate 500,208 of OX638281.1, forward strand.
TATCTTTAGAATTTTCTTACCACCTTCAAATAAATTACTGAGAAAACATTTCATTCTACTGAAAGAGCTTTCTGTATTGAAATATTTTCAACGATCTCAACTTTGGGGGCACATAAAACATATTCGTAATACTTTTTTATTTTACCTAAACTAAAAAAGAATGGGGTCAAAGTGGAATATTTATTAAAAAAACATAATTGACTGGAAATGTTTTAAATAAAACCTCAGTTAAATAACAACTTTTTTTAGTAAACAAAATCATTAAAAATTTATTTACAGAATACCGTTAGCAGTGGATTTTTTTCTTATTATGGATGGCTTCATATCAAGAGGAATCGTTTCGTATTTAGAGAGATATCGCGTAATGCAAAGAAAATACACTGGAATTGAGTGCCTTCTTGAAGTGGATCAAATAACCATAATAATGCCTTTACTTACAATTTTTTTATTCTACAGAATATTGAACTACCTACTATTATAAATACGAAAGTTTATGTTTATGTTTGTATGTACATAATATGAATGTATGTATATCGTCGTATTGGTCCCTCTTTAACCCTAAAATGGCTGGACTGATTTTCTTCACAGATAGACTATGTCCAGAAGTAACACAGACTACTATGAGGCAACTAGAGACAAGCCCAAGTGAAGCAAGGGTAAATCGCTTGTAGAACTTTAAAGCTAATTGCATTTGACGACACGCTTAGCTCAGTTTGTAGTGACCCTAACTGATGTGCCAGCGGTCGCAGGTATGACTCCCGCTGGGGACATTCATTTATGTGATGAACACGAATGTTTGTATTCCAATCATAGGTGTTTATATTTATAATATGTATATATTTAAATGTATATATGTGTAGTGTATCAACTATCTGATATCCATAACACAAGCCTCGTATTACCATGGAACTAGATGGTGCTGTATATTAATGTCCCAACACATTTACGTATATATTTTATTTGCTCAAGCTGAATCTACAGTCAGAACTTATTATTCTACGCATTGCCTTGTAATGCAGGTCACGTTTCGTGGGGACTTAATGCACACGTGGACGACGCATGCATTGCTGGTATACTTTAAAATACATCAGGCAATAAATAAGCACGTTGCAGTACAAGTATGCGGTATACTTTAGTTTTCTCTATAAGTAGATGAATATTTTAGCCTAATTTTAGTCGTTTTAATCTTTATTCGTCTTTATTTCTTAAAATTCAAAATACAATAAACTATATAAATATAATATATAACTTTGTTCATGTTTATATTCTAAGCATCTTAGCGTAGAACTTGTAAATCTAATATTTTTGAAAATTAATCTGTTTTTGTTCATTTCCTACGTGTCCTAACCATTGATTTCTATTTAAAACGTAGACATTTCAAAAATTTGTTGTCTACGCGCTCAGGAACCTATTTATGGCATAATTTGACATTTATTAATGTTTAAATTTAATGTGGCCCTATGCCTATACGAACCATCCAGTTGATATGGAACGTTAATATACCAGTCATATTCTTCATACTAAGCTTAAGAAAAGCTTAAGGAAAAGCAGGTATCGCTCTCCTGAATAACTAATGTAAATCGGCTTTGAAATTTCTCTTTGTTTACAGGTGGGGAGTTGAGATATTGCCAATAGTCCTCAGAAAGTTAGACATGTCGAGAATTTTAAGTAAAATGCCTACTCCTCAAGAGATATAGTGGTCTACGTTGTATAATATGTATGTATATCGTTAAACATATGATTTTTTTTTTTTATAAAAAGCAGTCATGAGAACTGCCGACAGAAGTGAAAACTTAAAACTATAAACAAACAGTTCTTATTTTTGGATATTCAAATCAATAGTTTGATCTTAAATTAATATTTGTAAATTAAAACTGTTTACATTTATCTGGTTTTGACATCTGCCGACACTGAGTGTTAGTGTTAACACGTCACGTGACCATGTCGGTGACGACTTACATGAATTTACTCCCCATCAAAATCTGCCTTTACAAGTGTTCATTTCAAAAAATCGTTGAAAAATTAAAGAAGATCTTAGTTTCAGAAATAATACAATATACAATTTAAATCAAACCATCGTCTTTAGACAACATGACATTTCATCCACAAACAAACAAAAAAATAAAATTAAAAATTTAAAAAACATCCAACACAATAACCTATTCATTGAGGCCATTTAAATGAGCCTAAACACGATACCTCTGCAGTATCTTAGTGAGGAGATGACACCTTGCAGATTCCAGGTGATGCTGCAGCATCAGGCCAAGATTATCATACCGTTGCAACGTCATTGAAGTAACGAGATGGTAAGGTTTCGAATGGATTAGATCTGTGCTAGTTGTTCACATGTTGTTACCTTATAGAAATGAGCTGACAGTTTGCAAACAGGTGAACGGATTTTCTTGATTTATAGCTAAGAATACTCGCGATTAAATTATTTTTCAAACAAATAGCTTTCGATAAAAGATATCGCTTGTAGAAAGTAATTTTTTCTAGGCGAGGTGATTAAAATGAAGTATTTATTCAAATTTTTGAAAAGATTTTTCCATGCATTTTTGAGTTTTTAATTAATATTGATATAATGAATATGTCAGTCTTATAAGTCCATTAGAAAGCGACTACCGGCTTGATTGGTCATCGGCTAGCTTTTGCCCACGGTTCAAAAGACATTAAGACGACACATTTGGCTCAGTTTGTAGTGACTCTACATGCTATGCCAGCAGTCACGGGTTCGAGTCCCGCTGGGGCATTCATTTGTGTGACGAGCACAAATGTTACTTCAGTCATTATTATTTTAGTTTTTAAAAATTTATTACATTAGTATTTAAAGTTATATATGTACTGTGTATCAACTATCTGGTGTCCATAACACAAGTCTCGTAGCTTACCATGAAACTAGATGATGTTGTGTGTTAATGTCCCAACATATTTAATCATATTTTAGTTGGCATAATACACAAACATTGGATTGTATATAAAAAAGAAAATGAGGTGTAGTAAAAATAAAATAGCGGAAGTTTAATTATTTTATCAAGCTCTTTAGTAGATCCCGTTTTATTTCAGTCATATAATCACGGAATACGACTTCATTAAAGTTTAACGTCGTAAATGTTGTAAAACGAGTGTAATCTGCTCGTGGAATTTTCCTCACATTCGACGGTTTTCTGTAAATAACGATTATTTATTATTGATAATATTCGATATGAATCGTAGAATAATACAAAAATCTCATAATTTAAGTAAATATTTCTATAGGGGAATGTTTTTTTAATCACTTCATTGTATTTCTGTAATAAAATAAATAAGAAGTAAAAGACCTCAAAAAGCGATATTTTTAAATGAGCTGTATAAGAATTGTTAAAATGGAAATTTGACTTTAGTTTGACTAGACGTAACACAACGTAGTCGCTGGAGCCCACTGGATGCGGATAGCATAAAACCGGTTGTCGTGGAAATTTTGGGGGGAGGCCTATGTCCAGCAGTGGATGTGACGAAAACGAAAAAGACGAAGATGCAACAAACATACACACACACGCACACACGCAAGTAACACGCTCAAACGCACAAACTTTTGCAATTAAAATAGTAACTCGACGATTATCAATAACAATAGTGTTTGATTTGTATCGCACACACAGGTTTATTCACATCAGGAGTTATATCGTAAAATGATATCGCACTCGCACATAACGATGACCGCGCACTTTACGACGTATTAAAATTAACCTCCGACAGGGATCCGTACTCAGTCCCTCGCGGAAAGCTTCACATAAATGTGTTATTATATTTTTATATAGCCATTAAAATGCTAAATGGGTTTAACCTTTATATCTAAACATACAACATACTACAGACCGAATTTCGTGATCCATCTCACTGAGACTGCGGGTACGGGAGATAGATATGCATGAAAAAAGAGTAGTGTACGAGTTGTTATTTTGCTTACTTTCTTTTATAGTCCGTTAGTTTTTACTTGGCTTTACATGATCTTGGCGTAAAGTTTAAATTGAAGCATTTTTTAAGATGTAGCCAATCTCGTCAGTGATTCCTCTCATGTAAGGACTGCAGGACTGTGGCTCGTTTCACTCGGTCACTATGACGTAGACGCGGCACTTGAAGCTTGTTGTCTCGCAAAACTTGCTTGACATGTTGCAATTCCCAGGTCAGATGTTGCTCTCGCGCTCTCTGAAACAAAGATTTTCCCACTGTAGCTGTGTAGGATGGTGGTGAGACTCACATTATAAGGTACTTTGGTGTCATTTTTGTATTTGTGAGTACTGCCTAACGACTAGGTATACCTATAATGACTTTTGAGACGTCTAAAAGCTTTGTCTCTCCCGTGATCATAATTTCTATAAAGTACTCGTATTCGAACGTCGGGAATAAAAAATCAAATCAATTTGAAAAATAACCGAAAACAGATAGATATATTTGAAATATCAAGTATTCGCGCAAATCTAAAAAAATATTTTGTTAAAAGATATTTATTGTTTAAAAATCAGAATTATCAAAAATATTTAGTATAAAATATGATTACTATATATTATAAACTTCACTTTCTCATGACTCTAAATTCTCATTTTTCCGCCTCACTTAATTTCAGATAAAAAGGAAGTTCATGAAGTTCCTCCATAATATTTTCCCTTCTAAAGAGAGACAGGGTGGTCGGAGTGTATTTTGTAGTAGCATTGCCCGCGGCTCCGCCTGCGTTCCGATGACCAAAAACCAAATTCTTAGGTTTTACATATTAGTATACTCTTACATTGCAGTGTTTGTATTTTTTTCTCAGAAATGAGACATTTTCCCGCGGTAAAAAGTATCTTATATGTTAACCCGGATAACCAGCTGTCATCATACCAAATTTCATCAAAACCTGTCCAATGGTTTTCTCGTGATGCGGTTACAGACAGACAGACAGACAGACAAAAATTCTAAAAACTATAGATTCGGCCTCTGTATCGATAATAATGTTTATTTCAATAAGATTTTCCAAAAAATGTTTAATGTACAGATTCGGCTAAGTTACAATTTTATTATATGTATAGATAACTCGACTCGATTGTAAATTATTTTTATATAAAAAACATACCTTGGAGCTTTAGCATTATAAGAAGTGCTGGTAACGCGCTCGCTTGGGCAACCGAGTGATGCGGGTTCAAATCCCGGGTCTCGCACCTCTGATATTTTCATGTGCGAATCATTTCTAGCATGATTACCACTTGCCTTACGGTGAAGGAAAACATCGTGAGGAAACTTGCATGTCTGAGGGAACTTAGCAAGTTTTCGAAAGATATGTGAAGTCCGCCAACCCGCACTTGGCCAGCGTGGTGGACTATGGCCTGATTCCCCTCGTATTGAAGGGAGGCCCGTGCCCAGCAGTGGGACGTTAAAAAGGGCTGAATACATACATACATACAAATAATAATAAATAAATATGTTGGGACATTAACACACAGCATCATCTAGTTCCATTGTAAGCTACGTGATTTGTGTTATGGATACCAGGTAATTGATACACTAGATACACTACATATATATTATAACTTTAAATACACACATATTATAAATATAAACAGTAAACACCCATGACTGGAGTACAAACATTCGTGCTCATCACTCAAATTAATGCCGCCAGCGGGACTCGAACCCGTGACCGCTGGCACAGCAAGTAGGGTCAATACAAATTGAGCCAAACGTGTCGTTTACAGCTAAAATTAAAAAAAAAACTCCCTAATCTCTTTCAAAATAAGTAAAAGATAAGAATATCTAAAAATTAGACCGTTTGATCTTTAACGTATACAATATAATATTATAGGTTCCCAGTATGTGACTTAAAATTTCAAAACAGTAATTATCGAATACCTCGCTTGCCCTTTTCACCAAAGCTACACAGCTCTGACCCATTTGTAGCTTCCTCACGAACTGTTTACTATACACGTAAAAAATTACGATTTAAAAGTTCTTGTAAGAGTATCTACATGATGTACAAAATTAATCGGAGTTTTCTTTTTGAACATCATTATAAGAATCCAATCTAATATTCAAGCCATTTTCATTTATAGCCCCAAAATAATTTTTCTAAAATTAAATTCAGAAATAACAATTGAAGCAAAACGAATTTTGTACATCATTACAATCAGTAGCTTATTTTTAAAGACAGAGGGAGAATCGTAAAAATTGAATAATTATGTGTGAAATATTCAAATATTGCCCACTAATTTATACAATATACGTAGAAGCCATTTTTTTCGGACAATTCCAAGAACATTAATTTTGTTTTTTATACTTCAAAGCCTGCTATACAATACTAGCCCATATATATGTATGTACATTGTACGTGTATGAATACTATATTTATGAGCTACTTTCATATGAGTAAGGTATATGGTGCTTTTAAATAAAAAGACACGCAAAGTTGTCAAATTTAGTTTGATTAAGTAAAAAAAGTTGTTAAAAAAGGTTTACGTGCTAAAGATACAAAAAATACAATAAATGATTTTATAAAGACTACCGACTCACCCTCGCTTCGCTCAAGTTCGTTCCTAGATTGATTCCCCATACAAACTTTCATCCCCATTTTCACCCCCTTAAGGGATTATTTAAAGAATAAAAATATCCTATGTCCTTCCCATGGTGTCATACTATCTTCTTACCAAATTTCATTTAAACCGGTCTAATAGTTTTCATTAGTTGAGATTATTCGGTACAAACAAAGTAACAAAAAATCTTTTCTCTTTATAATATTAGTATAGATTTCACGATCACGCCATGGAAATACAAAGATCGCCTTAAACATTATACAATTATTGTAAATTATAATTTAACTTACAAAAAAAAATAAGTAATAATATTAGTCTATCTGAGCTTCTTTCAACAGTTTTTCTCAGATCTGTACTTCTTCTTTTCGGACTGGTCGTAGACTCATGACGTTTAGTAAAAAAATGTAATAATTTAATGCTGAACAAAATATTTTGAATTTGAAAAATTTGAATTTATTACGCAAAGCTAGGTTCGCACTAAAGTTTCAGCTTATTCATGTATAAAAGCAGTTTCGTGTTATTTTATCTGAACAATTTGAATATTTTTGATTTTTGAGCAGTCAGTCATAGTGAATACGTTATTGGCATTCCGCCATTTAAACACTATGCCTAGGCTGTAAGCTTAAAAATACTGTACCTACTGTGGAGTATTTTTAAATGCTATGTTAAATTGTTTGTTTTTCAGTAAAAATAGTCCTATAAAAGAGTTACAAAAAGTCTGTGTGAAATAAAATCTTTTTTATACTGTTACAAAACGACTGATGTAAGTTACGAAGTGGCAGAATTAGACAAAGTTATAAAAATAACGTAAGTAATAAAGTAATGAGTTAAAAATCGTTATTGAAAATACACAAATTAATAGAAACATAATTAAAACGTTTTTAAAAAAACGCTACAAATTTATAATTATATAATTATTGCCTTATAATAATAGATATATTGATATCCGGCTGCCGAGTGATTTCCTATTAAATGTATGTAGGTATATTCATTAATGCATACATATATCTAGTAAATAATTAATAATTTGCAACTGCTACTGTATACAAAAAAATATCGAGCAAACGTACAATCTCCTCGTTATTGTCAGTCGGTTTAGAATAATTGGAGTTGTTTTATGTTTATGAAGGAAAAAAAGATGAAGCTAAAGAAATAGCAGATAACAAGAAAAATTAAAATAAAAGTGACCATATTCTTATTAAATAGTGCTATAATTATCTTTAATATGAAAGGTAATTGAATAATATACTATGATAACGTCATACTTTAACAACACGTTTGGCTCAGTTTGTAGTGACCCTACTTGCTGTGCCATCGGTCGCGCTTTCGAGTCCCGCTGGGGGCATTCATTTATGTGATGAGCACTAATATTATTATTATGTTTGCCGTAGTTAGTCATTGGTTTAATTAAACTTATTTGATTTGAATTTCTTAGTAAATGTTTTAGTGTGATTTCTTTGTGAAGGATATATTTGTATATATTAATTCGTTTGTAATTTTATATATAAAAATTGAAGTGTACATACACATATGTATGTTTTATAGTCATAATAAAAGAGCACTTTTATTAATTTATTTTGCTGCGATTAGTTCGTGCTGCAGTGGGTGTTTATATTTATAATATGTATGTATTTAAAGTTACATATGTGTAGTGTATCAACTATCTGGTATCCATAGCACAAGCCTCGTAGCTTACCATAGAACTTGATAGTGATGTGTGTTAACGTTCTAATATATTTATTTTATTTATTTATACTTCAGCGTATCGAAAATCTAGCGCTAATACCGCTTTAGATGAATATATTATTGCTGTAACAGACGTGTTTGACGACTTGTTTCTATCTTTATTACACTACACCAAAGACACAAATAAACGTAGGTGGAGATCAATCTTCTGCTTCAAATCTTATCTGAGGTTTGATTATATATTATTTACTTTTTTTGCCGGCAACTGCTGGCACGTTACTCAAGGATCAATGATTTTCCAAATAAAGTAATTTATATTCGACACTCAGTAGTGTGTGTATAGGAGGTGTTTCTTTTTTCAAAGCTGAATTTTGTAAGATCATGTCAGTCGTATTATTATAAATCTATTCATCTCGATACGAATGATGTTTATGACGTATATAGTAAATATTTACACATTAAGAGAAGTTACAAGAATATGTGGAAATATTTGATTTATTGAAGTAAACAATTACAATGATTGCGAAATAACCTTAAAACTAATGTTTCATCTTTAGACATGGATCATGGTGTATGTTCTAAATTACTTATCCTATAAAAAATTATCGAAACTCTTTATACTATGGTACTTGCACACTTCACAACGATACTTAGGCAAGCAGTGGTTAACATACTCTATAAAAAAATGACTGCCTCAGTGGTTGTATGTAAGGCTACAAATCCACACGTTCTGGGTTGGTGTCCCGGGTCAGGCTGAACATAGTTATTGAGTTTTTCTGTCAAGAAATTTTCAATCAGCTCACAGTCAAAAAGTTGTGTCGGAGAGCATATAAAGCCATAGATCTGCGCCTGACCTTTCACTGGTCATCTCCAATTTTCTTCCCATCGTAGTATGAGAGTGTCAGAAATAGAGAGTGCACTTGTGTCTGTACTCATACTTATAAAGTATGTCTTCTGCGCAGATTGCTAGTCTCAGTAACATTATATACATACAGTACACAATTTCCATAAAAAAAAACACGTCTTTCATACCATTTTATTCAATACATAAATTAGCAACATGATTATTACCATCGACCCGTAACAAACGATGCACTGAAACATTTGATACACTGTACCACAACTACCTACGATTTTCAGATGATTATAAACATCGTGATTCGAATTATCATTGTTCGATAACACATTAATGAAGATACCAGAAATTAATTTATGTTGCCGTAAATTGTTCGACGAATCGCTTAAATACTTAATTGATTCCTTATTGTTGAACATTTGTTTATACAACAGCACTCGGGGAATTCTATTCAAATTTCACTTCAACAGAATTTCGGTTATTCAGTCAATATAAGTGCTGCATTATGTATGGTTTGATGTATCTATTGGAATTAGAGTAAATAAATGTATATCAAACCTCACTTAGCTGTATCTGTTTAGGGCAAAAGTTAGTTAAAAAATAGATAATTTAGGTTGACGTCAGACTCATTTTCAGAGTACCTAGTCTAATGGATTTTAGGGTTCCGTGGCCAAAAAATAAACATGGAACTAATTTCATCATGACCGTCTTGTACATAATATATCACAGCCATTGAAAATTACCTGTTGGTACAGGGCGGAAATTTCAATACCTTATGTTAATTACTAGGCACAGACAATATAACCTAAAGACGACGCATTACTGGGGATATGTTGTAGCCAAGGTTTGGCAGTGACACTGCATAACAGCCAGCCCCGCCCCTTTATGCTCCTTAGTCCGCCGCCGACAGTCACAGCGATAACATTGTCCGAGTTACAGTTACTAGTTATAATACCGTATTGTTCAGTGAAATGGTGTGAAAAGTGTAGTACAACGTTTAGTCTAACCAAAGATGGTATGACATTTCACAGGTAAGTCATTATTATTTAAAAAAATATAATAATTACCCAGAAATAAAATATAAAAAGAGCTCGCGTTGATGTCCTTTTAGTTTTTTTACATCCCTTTCTTTCGTAGATAAATTCACATAACATCATCTCGCTCTGTCATTAGCAAGTGTAAACTAGTGATGAGACACAATGTAAACATAAAAATTACGTTTATCTTGATATTCGTCCAGCAGTCTATTAATACTTTATAATTCTATTTATTATATAATATAAATATAATGTTAAAATGTGAATAGTTTTTAATTTACAAATTTTAATTTAAGATCAAAGAATTAATTTCATATCCAAAAATAACAACTGAAAACAAAAATAACTCCTCATGACAGCTTTTTTTACCTTAGTAAGAAGTTTACTAAACGCACTATATTAAATAATTTGTATTACAATTAACATGTATTTTTTATTATCCTGATATACCATAATCGATTCGACTCAGTTATCGATATTGATAAATGAGTCTCGTCCATCACTAGTGAGTTGTCACTATATTGTTAATTTTGACATGTGTTTCAAAGATCCAATGAAAAATAGCCGACCTCCCCCTGCACCCCGCCACATTTTGGCGATTTTGTTTTCGTACTAAAATTCATGAAAGCGGAGTCTTTTGGTTATAATGTCACTGCATGGACGAATTAGAGACTGGACCTAACATAAAATACAAATGTATGAAAACTAGTTCAACCAAGTGACGCATAACGCACACAAAGATTTTATTACATTATTATAAACACTGATACACAATATAATATTTCTAGTGCTTGAACGTAATCGATAAAATACATATAACGATGAACCAATGAATGACATTTTAGACATTTGTAAGCATAGTCATCATATTTTACATCTTTTAATTTAAAATATCTGTATTTATTATAATAAATTAAAATAAATGAATTAAAGAGGCAATAATAATGTGTCAAATAATAATTATTTTTTAATTTGATTTATATAAATACGATGGCCTATAATAATGTTAATGAACAAATGAATATCGGGTGTATATTCCATTATTATATAATAAATATTATTTTGTAAAGATTAAAAAAATATTAAGCTAATTTAATTAAATAAAGCGATTTTGTTGATTCTGTTATTGAACTATTTTAATTGGCAATTGATTGTCTCGGGTAGTTATAAAAATGTGACACTGTCCTAATTTTGCTCAATTCTTAATAAACATTTGTGAAATTATGATAAAGAAAAAGTGATTGCAAATTGTGAAAAAATGAGTGTTGGATCGTGAAAGTAAAATAATTAGTGCAAGTGGTAAAGTGTTCTATTACAAATCGCCAACTCAGAAGTTTAGTGCTAAAACATTATTGTTTAATTTTTTGTGTAATTTATGTGTTGAAATAAAATGATCTTTATTATTATTACAATGGAATAATATTCCAAAGTATATAAATGTGGTATAAAATAAAATAAAAAATTAAGTGCACATACTAATTATAATTTTTGCATTTATATTTTTATTTGATTTAGAAAATATTTTTATAAATTAATTGTCATCAGATTGTAGGATACTGTGATAAAAGTATTTTATGTTATTGTAAATAACACAATTCGTTCAGTTATTTCGTCTAGTCGATGCTAGTCGATGTCAAATGGACTCACTCGACAGTTTCGTCATTTGTTCTGAATGGTATAATCCAGCCATTTTATGATGGTTGTCAGATGTCAACAATACATAGAAATATCGGCTATATTTAACATAGTTGGATAATATGACATTTTATTTTACATTTAATTAAATTTTGTGATAAATAACAATAAATGTAATAAAATAATGTATTTACAAGTGAAAAGAAATAGTGCTGCTTCCGCCGTTATAGTTTTTACACCATTTAACAGAACATTTAGTCATTTTTGGGAGATGTTTTGTTGACAAGTAAGTGCTTGAGACTGATACAAAAAACAAACGACCTAGGCTAAAATTCCCTGGTTACTGACATGCCCGTTAAAGGTACGTCCGCTTATATGTCTGGTCCAGTGGTTAATTCGTTCATGTGTCAGTGTTACTAGGCAATGTCTAGATACTTAATTAAAAAAAACAAAGATGACACCATACACGTAACTGAGGAGTGACAAAAATGTACATGAGCTTGTGGCGTATCTTTAGATAAATCTTTAAAATGAGATATATTTCTAAATGTTTTTTTTTATTTAAAGCCAATTTAGTCAATTTACAGTTTGTCCTAGATTCTAGGTCATACACCCATGCTGAGGAAATGCGTATATAGCTGTCTTAATTTTGAAGTGAAAGGAATTTTAAAGAGTGCAATCGCTTATGCTCATTTTTCAGGGTGGTGGATTATGGCCGGATCCTCCTCGCAATCGAGATCTGTGTGGGAGACCTTACCCAGCAGTGGGACGTTAGAGAAGACGAAAAACTTTAAAGAGCTGGATGAGATGAGAATGCAAGCAGTAAAACATTACGTTTCTATTGCTGATCGATAGACATTAGACGCACAGTACATTTGAAACACTCAACGAAACTTGCAACAATCACAACAGGTCAGTACAGAGTTCATTAAGAGAACTTGTACACTGTTACAAGTTTCTAAAAGCTATTGTATTGAAGTTAGACTCATCCTATTAAGCCATAACACGCGATATTCAGAAACTATCCAGACGAAGCCACAGAGCGTTACATATTTGAAAATTGTTTTCAAAGTTGTAGATGCAAGAGCAGTAAATATAGTAATTAAATTATAGTAAACATACAATTAGTGTTTTTTCTTCGATTCACAGGAATATGTGATATTTTAAATAAAACTATCTTTTTGAATTTTTTCGCGGATTTATTTTGATCTTTGGTTCCCGACGTTTCGAATGCTTTACAGAAATCATGGCCACGGGAGATATTCTCACTAACGAGAAAAGATAGTTTTATTTAAAACTAGTGGCTCACCCTCGCTTCGCTCGGGTTTGTCACTAGGTACGTTTTAAATAAATATAAATAGTTATTAGCCAGCGTTAGCCATATATTTTTTTTTTGTTAATAATATTGAAAAATATTGACATTAATATTTATACGATACTAACGTCACTCAATTGTTTTGCCTTCCCGGAACCTCTCCTCTAACACTTAAACTTTATGGCATGGTATTAAAGTTCAAATTGACTTTTAAGTATTATTACGAATCTTTTGTATGGGAGTATAGAAAAATGTTGTTTTTAGGACTTTTTCAGGCATTTTTTTAAATTGTTCTCTCCGTAAGAACCATCCTCGTACTTCAATGAATATTCTAAAAAAAGAATTAGCGAAATCGGTTCAGCTGCTCTCGAGATTTGCTCTTAGCAATACATTCATTTTTATATTATAGATGAATAAGTTCTTAAAATTCTTAATCAATATCAATTCTTAAAAGTAAAAATATAATATAAATTTACCATTTCTGAGGCAAGAACTTTCTAAATTAAAATAAAACAATTATTTTAATTTAGAAAGTTCGTTCCTAAACCAGTATGAAATTTAATTAAATTATTAACATTTACAAGTTCAAGTTCAAAACTTTACTTCATATAATATTATATGACCATATAACTAATATCATAAAAAATAAAAAAAATACAGGAGATTTATAACTCTTTTTCAACATATTTCTGAAGATGACAATTTAATATAATTGTTTTTTCTTTAAATGTACTAGCGGCTCACCCTCGCTTCGCTCGGGTTCGTCGCTAGGTAAGTTTTGAATATATATAAATAGTTATTACCCAGCGTTAGTCATATACATTTTAAAATGGTTGTTAAGTATTCTTAAATAAGTATTCTGAAATTTTATAATTTTCCGCGCCATTTTTTAATTTTTTTCTTTCATAAGAACCTTCTCCTGACAATAACAAACACAACAAAAAAAATAGTTAAATCGATCCAGCCGTTCACGCATGATGGCGTGACCTAGGAAAATAGGGATTCATTTTTATATATTATATAGATGTTATTAACATAAATATTCTATAGTAGTAACTTACATACGTTTGTTTGTGTTACAACAATAATTTTAATTTATTTCTACCTCGTGGTGCAGTGGCTAGTTTGTACAGCTATAAATCACGAGGTCCTGAATTCAAAAAACAAGTCAAGTCAACAATAGTTAATAGATTTATTTTCAGTATAAATCCAGAATTGCGAAGTAATCTTGCTGTGAAGAGCACTTGCTTGTAGCCGTCCAGCGCTTGATCTCTTTTATTGATTGTATCGTAGCTCTCATCGTCCTATTGTTTAATACTATCTAGTACTCATAATGAAGTGAAGTGGTTTCAACTGCTCCAACATTCTTATTTTTTGTAAAAATAATTCCTTTTTTATATCCTGAGTTTCACAAAAAACAAACAAATAGATTTATTCTACCACATAACCCAGTAGTAGCCCAGTGGTAGCGCACTCGCTTGGGAAACAGAGTTAAGTGGGTTCAAATCCCGGGTCTCGCACCTCTGATATATTCATGTGCGAATCATTTTTAACCAACATGATTACTACTTGCCTTACGGTGGAAGAAACTTGGATGTCGGAGAGAACCTAGGAAGATTTCGAAAGACATGTGAAGTCCGCCAACCTGCACTTGGCCAGCATGGTAGACTATGGCCTGATCCCCCTCGTATTGAAGGGAGGCCCGTGCCCAGCAGTGGGACGTTAAACAAGGGGCTGAATACAATACAAAACTATGGATGGCCGAATCCGACTCGTACTTGAACGATTAATATTTATTCCTATTGACTCTCAGAAATATAACAACATCCATGACTAAAGCAAGGTGTACGTAATTGTTATCATTACTCACAATGTTTCAGTTTCTAGAAATTAACAACACTTTGACTAATTATTATAACAATTGCGAAACTTAATTAACATTACTGCTGTAAGGGGCACATGCTTTGGCACGTTTTGGCTACGCACTGGTACTACTCGTAATATTCCTATCCATCAATCCATCATGTATTCGCCAATTTGCTGATAAAATGTAGCAAAGTTTTTCTTGAACTCTGTAAATTAATACTTTCTTAGATTTACGCAAATATTTGACATTTTAAATAAAACTATCTTTTCGGATTTTTGCGCAGATTTATTTTGATTTTTAGTTCCCGACGTTTCGAAGCTTTACAGCAATCATGGTCACGGGAGAGACTAAGGTTTTAGACGTCTTAAAGGAATTTTTAAATTAATTATTTCTATCTAATATGTTATTAAAATATTTATATTAAACTTTTGAATTTTAAATAACTAATTATCTAAAATTACAATATCAGGTTCATTGTCCACTCTTTTATTGTGTAGATTAGCACAGCTGAAATGACAAAAATTGGAAAAAAGTACTGCATAAAGCTAAATATAAAACAAAGTATAACGTTAGATTTATTTTAAGACATGTATAACACAGTGAAATATTTACTGTTGAATAAGTTAGTAAAATTATTTAATATTTTATTTCAATCTACACTCTAAATCTCTCTCTATTATAAGAGGAAAGATTTGTATGTTTGTAACGAATAAACTCAAAAACTACTAGACCGATTTAGATGAAATTTGGTCAGAAGATGGTTTGAGACCCCGGGAAGGATAACGGATATTTTTTATTCTGAAAATCATCCCTTAAGGCGGTGAAAATAGAGGTGAAAGTTCGTATGGGGAATGAACCTAGGGACAAACCCGAGCGAAGCGAGGGTGAGTCGCTAGTTTGATGTCAAATACAAAGACGTTATTGCTTTGTAAGTTGAGAAAAGTGAAATTCGTGACCTCTTTGACCTCTGATGTATTGTTAACTGTACGTTATTTTATTTAAGACTTTTGAATCAACTTATAAAATTTGACGGCATATTTGACTCATTTTGTAGTAACCCTAGTTGTGCCAGCGGTCGCGGGTTCTAGTCTCGCTGGGGGCATTCATTTGTGTGATGAGCACGAATGTTTGTACTCCAGTCATGGGTGTTTATATTTATAATATGTATGTATTTAAAGTGATATACATATATGTAGTACATCAACTATCTAGTATCCTAACACAGGCCTCGTAGCTTACCATGGAACTAGATGGTGCTGTGTGTTAATGTTCCAACATATTTATATTTATAAAATACGAAAACAAAGATACTTTACATACAGAATAGCTGATCGCTTTAATTCCAAGCCCCTTTTTAACAACTACACGCAATAATTACTGAAATGCGATATGTTTGTAATATTTATTTTCTTTAATTTATTGCATTCATAACAACTCGTATGAACATATAGCACCATTCTATTATTTCTATATACTCGTATTTTTTAACCTTCAATATTACTTGGTATTAGTATTCATGGCGCGATGCGTCTGCGCTTTCTCATTTACTGATTAATAGTAACAACGTCAAATGACACTTGGCTTAAATAAAGTCTGAACAAAAGTCATAAATTTGTCTACGTGGATTTTCTAGCCTGTACCTAATAACCAAGTTGTATTTATAATTGTAAGCACAAATATGTATAGTTTTTATTTTATATTAAATTCCTTTAACAACCATTTTTTTTTAACGTTGGGAAATGCATTTACGCACGACGTGTGGGACTCACCGGCGTAATACAGCCAGTACTACCCACTAAAACCCAACAAAACCTTCCCCCGTCTTAATGGAGCGTCGCAGGATCGCTTACGCATTCAACTACGACGCCCCGACGGCAGGTCTGCCGAAGCAGACCACCACAACCATGGGGTTGCTCCAAGGTCCACTCTGCTATCAGAGAAGTACCAGGAGCAACCCGCAAGATACACCGCCCCCCGAAGAGGGCCACCTCCCACCGCCCACCGAAGTGGGCAACCTTCCTGTGCGTTTCTTAGCTTCGCGCTCGGTTGGATTGCCGGGCACTACTGAGCCCCCCCACCACGACAAGGTAAACGCACTTTTCCTTTAACAACCATTAGATAAATATATTGCATCCTGAGTTCTGACAGTAATCCAAAAATCTATATAATATATATAAAAGAAAGTCGAGTTTGTTACTACATTTATAACTCGATAACTGATGAACGAATTTTATGATTTTTGTTTTTTTGGATTTGTCTTCACCACGAATAGCAGAAAAATTTTAATAGTAAAACATCGGAAAATTCACCAAAAAAGAATGAAAAAATATCTATTCCATACTAAGCGTCCAAACGTACCAATCAAAATAATTTTCAAAATAAATCCGGGAAAAGTCCGAAACGATAGTTTCGAAAAACAGAATAACTGTTAAAACAACAGAAAATTCACGAAAAAAAATGGCATGGCAAGTCTGTGTAATAACTATTTATATCTATTTAAATACTACCTAGGGACGCACCCGAGCGGAGCGTGGGTGAGCCGCTAGTATATTATGATAAAACATTATAATAAATAGTTAACATAATTACATATAAGTATTCAATTTTTATTTATATTATGATGAAATAATATTTTTTCATATAACATTAAAAAAATACAACTTTTTAACTAGAAACTAATATAGATACTAGCGACCTACTCTGCCTTCGCTTGGACGCGAGATCAGTATCTATTTATATCCGGACATGGTTGGGCTTAGTTGAGATTTCCTTACGATTGTCTTCCAAAAACATCATAAGAAAGCCTTCTCAAATCGCTGTAAAGTCGGCTTTAAGATTTATTGTATAAACTATAACATGTGATTCATGAACGTAATAGCCAAATTAAGTGCACCTTTATATACTAGCGACTCACACTCGTTCCGCTCGGGTTCGTTCTTGAATACGTTTTAACATTTAGTATAGATTTCTCAGAGATGGATAGGATGGATAACAAATTTTATCAAAATCTGTCCAGTGGTTTTCTCGTGATGCGTTACCAGACAGACAGACAGATAGACAAAAATTCTAATAACTATAGATTCGACCTTAGTATATTTTATAATCATGACTACTTCAATAAGATTTTCCAAAAACGTTTAATGTACAGATTCAACTTAGTTAGAATTTTATTATATGTATAGATTGAAAACTTAAAAAAAACCGACTTCCAGGCACTAAAATGTAAAAAATAACTAAACGGGTGTTTTCATTTAGAATACATACCTAATCAGATATTTTAAATGAAATCCCTCGTTTAGTTATTTTTTACATTTTAGTGCCTGGAAGTCGGTTTTTTTTTAAGTTTTTATTTTTATATTTTTAGTGTAGACGTAATAAGCAAGTAATTTGTGGGAAGAGAGTTTTTAATAACATATTCGATTTAACAATTTGTTTAAAAAATATATTTATTGTTGATTTTTTTAAAAACCGCTCAACCAATTTCGATAAAATTTATATGGGACCACCTGGGAAGTACACCCTTTCAAACAAAACAAAAATTTTTCAAATCGGTTTAGGCGTCTTCGAGTAATCGGTGAACATACATAAAAAAAAAGATTCCGACGAATTGAGTACCTCCTCGTTTTTGGAAGTCGGTTAAAAATCAAAAATAGACTAATTTAATTTGATACAGCGTAGATAATTTTTTCTAAGATTATCAACGAACTATTGCGCTTACGTAAAGGAAAATTTAAAAATATTTACAAGTTACGGTGAAATGAAAGCCTAACTGTAAGACAAAAAGTAAATAAATATGTGGTGTATCGCTACAGTATGTCCGCCGACCTCACAAGGGAAGTGTGCGGTTCTGGCATTAATATCCAGTACATTGTATATTCTACAGTGTATAGTGTACAGTATGTAGCGCTCGTTGCTTTTAATTTAACTTTGCAAGTGATACAAGTGTAGAACTACATAATTAAACAATTCATCCCACGCTTCATATCTAATGTTGCTACCATACTCGTAGTTTAATCATTCAGTTAATTCTATACAACATATTACACAATTTCTCATAGCCATTGTTTAAGTATATTTTTTATTAAATTTTAGTGAATTTCTTATATTTTTCTTTATAAGAAAAGTAAGTTTTTTACATGAGCTTAAAAGTTTTGTGTTAAACTCTTAAAAGTTGCTTTATAAAGCTTTAATTATATTGTAAAACTAGCGACTCACCCTTGCTCCGTTTGGGTTCATCCCTACGTTTTAACGTTTAGTATAGGTTTCTCAGGAATGACTTTTGTACCTGCAATAATAAGCAGCGTAAATGTTGACCCGGATAACCAGCCATCATCATACCAAATTTCATCAAAATCTGGCCAGTGGTTTTCTTGTGATACGTTCCCAGATCAACAGACAGACAAAAATTCTGAAAACTATAGACTCGGTCGCTGTATCAATAATAATGACTATTTCAATAAGATATTTAAAAAAATATTTAATATACAGATTCGACTCAGTTAGAACTTTATTATATGTATAGATTTAACTAAAATGTTCAATATAAAGAGAAAATTATTCCAATCAAATACCATGACAAAGCTAATTTGTACTACATATACAGTATTATTCTAACAATAGTTGTTTCCATCTGGTAATATAGTATATTTCATAAAAAAATATCTAAAGATAGGCCCTGTTCGTGTGGACGGCATCGATATGTACTTTTAGGATTCCATCCCTAAATTATTAAAATGAAACTCTTATAATTAAACATTTTTTTTACGTTGGGAAGTGTATGTATTTACGCACAATTTCCACCTTATTCTGACTCAACTTAATTAATATACATATATTAGCTGTAAATATGTACATATGTTCATGTTATTCACTTACAGAAGAACATACATACAAATTAACATAGAATCTCCTCCTTTTTGGAAGTCGGTTAAAAATAAGGCAATCCAAAAAAAATATGTTAAGCGAAAATACTTTTCATTTAAATGCATATTATGTTGAGTCGTTTTTGAATGTCTAAAAAAACGTTATGAAATAGATTTTTTTGTTGCTATCCATAATATGAAATTTAAGACACGCGATTCTCTTCACATACAATTTATTTTACCATTTCATATTATAAGGAACTCTTGGTACAAGTGTCAGACTCGCACTTTTCCGAATTGTTATTTATCGTTTCATTTCCGCCTATTATTGCGTGCGGTGATTTATTTCTTACAGGCCATTAATTCAGCTAACTTCATTAGTTCTCTCGTGGACAGTGATTACTCTTTTCCATGTATTATTGATTTATATGCTCTTAGCTCTAATTGCTTAGCTATAAATATAGTGAGGTATATTATAGAAGTCCAATTTTAATATGTTTCTTTGGATAGCAAATAATAGTATGAAATACATCTATAATAATATTACAAAGAGGAAAGATTTGATTGTTTGTACCGGATAGGCTCCGGAACTACTAGACCGATTTAGATGCACAGTAAAAAGAGAGTTTAATACTCTGAGAAGAACATCGGATAGTTTTTATTCCGGAAATCATCCCTGAAGGGAGTGAAAATGGGGATGAAAGTTCGTATGGGGAATCAAACTCGGACCAACCCCCTTGTTAAATAGGTGTCACATGTGAACCACTAGACAATTTTGCAGCCAAATTACGAACGATAAAAATAAAGATTTAAATACTCTCCATGCAACCAAAGGATAAAAAATGTTTTTAAGATCTTACGAACATAATCATAAACATTTTTTATTAAATCATATCAAATAAATTTAATAGTTTTTTTTTCGGATTTTAAGTTCATTATTCGAAAGCTTTCAATGTATTTTACTACATATTTTTACTATATAGGATACTTTTATACTTCTGAAAAATTTGCGGCAGAAGCGAAAAAACCGTGAAACATTGTTAATTTTTTTACTATATTAGGTTTGGCTCAATGCCAAACCTTCGGGCACTTGCAGGTTTTCTGCCGCTCATTCCGATAGCTTTATTTATCTAACATTTCGTTTAGTAAACGTGGCAGAGACGAAAAAATTTTGTCAATCCCATTATGCTTTTTTTCTACAAATAACAAAAAAATTCTTTAAGTTAGATATGTAGTTCGGGCCTGATTTGCGCACAACTTTCAAGCATTGTGAAGGCAGAGAAAATGAAATGAGCCATCGAAATCGCGAATTATCTGACGGTCTAATATGGTGAGGACTAATCTATGGATTTCAACCTTTGGTCTCAATCCAATCGCGCGCTGAACCCGAACTGAATCTTTCTATCTACATTTCTACACTGCTATTATAAAGAGGAAATTTTTTATTGTAGTATATTTGTATAAATTCTAAAACTACTGGACCGATTTAGATGAAATTCGGTGAAAAGATTGTTTGAGACCCTAGGAAGGGCATAGGATATTTTTTATTCCGGAAATCATCCCTGAAGGAGGTGAAAATGGGGATGAATAGTTCAAAGTAGGCAATTAGGCCTAAATGAATAGTTACGTCTAAATTTTACATGTACTCGTAAAATGATGTCCTTACATGTAATATCGTTAATATGAACATCAAACAAATCAGTATTCATGAGAAGCGTCTTCACTTTGACGAAGTCATCGTGCTAATCAAAATGAACTTACATAAATTATATAAGCTAGAACGGTTTTAACACTCATTAAACATTGTACGGAGTTTGTAATATTTGTTATAATAACCTTCTGACCGATTTCGGTCACGGCGGGTAATCTCACTGAGATTTGAGTTATTTTATAGTACACTAGCGACTGACCCTCGCTCCCTATTCGCGTTTTAACGTTTAGTATAGATTTCTGAGAGATATGATAAGGAAATAGTGTTGCTTAGTGTTGCTAGAAGATAAGGTAATAGTGTTGCTTAGTAATTTGTCTTTTTAAATAATAGCAAACTAAATTAAAATTATTATCCTTAATTAATTTTAGCTTTTTGAAATTACACTAATTATGTTTTTTAAATTACACTTAAATTACAAAAATCCGAAAAAAATAGTTTTATTGCAAATTACAAATATATATATATATATATATATATATATATATATATATATATATATATATATATATATATATATATATATATATATTTGTAATTGCATCTTAAAACCTGTATTTTGATACGCCACTCGGTTGATTCGGAGGAAGAAAAAAATTCAAGATACAAATTAGCGCCTTAGATCCGCCATTTGGATTTTTAATGATACGAGTATCTAAATCTTGACCCTATGACATTCGCCTTACAAGACAAATCTAACGACGTCTCATCATCATCATGAATCATCAAAATAGGTTAAGCCTTTTAGTAATTACGAAGGAACAGAGGATCGGACATACATACATATATACAGGTCAAACACAAAACCCTCCTTTGTGCTTCGTCGCAGTAGGGTAAAGACGAAAGAAACAACAACGGTGGTACAAAAGTGTTGATGAAACAAAGAAAGCTTCCTCATTTATTTATCTTTCATTTCCTTAATTCTGACGTTGCCTTTTGATTTTTCTTACTTTTTACACTACTTCTTACCCACATCCCTTTTTATTCGAGATTTAAATAGCATGAAGACGTTATTTCTACTTTATGATATTTATAATTTACGTTTTAACGTTTAGTATAGATGTCGCAGAGATGAGATTTGTATTTTCCCGCAGTAAAAAGTATCCTATATGTTGACTCGGATATCCAACTATCATCAAACCAAATTTCATCAAAATCGCCAAAAATTATCTGGGTGCCTCTGCCTGGGTGATGCCTGACCAGAGACACATTGAATGGTTAGCTTTCAGGCGGCTAGGCTGTCGGATCCCCATGTTTACCATGTCATAGTGATGGGGCCCATTAGCCCGGCAATCCGGCCGCGCGTGAAGCCAAGAAACACAGTGGAAGGTGGCCCACTTTGAGTCAATAAAACTTATTATGATCGAATTTTGACCACAAAACGAAAACAAGTTATAATTTAATTATTAATTAATATGTTAATAAGATACTAAATATCACAAAAACTGTTGGAAGTTCAAAATTAATTCAAGATTAAAAGTGATCCCATTGAACTTCTAATATATGTTGTAATTATATTATGTCATTGGCTTAAATTGCTAAAATTTTTATAATGTTTGAATGAAATATTATATTTTCTAGCTATAGTGACTTCGAATTTCTGTAAACTGAGCTATTTGCTGTATGAAGCTACATACTGTAGAGTTAATACGTTTTTGTGTTTCGTTTTAAGCAAGCTGGAGCAAATGTGCATGAGAAAAGATCGTTGGTGCGGCGCGATCAATCGCAGTAATTTACTATTCATGTCTGTTCTTTAATCAATGTCACTGAACAAATAGCAGTAGCAAGAATGCATGCATTCTAAATATACAGTGAAGTTACATATTTCATTTAGAAGGGTACTTTTTATTATACATATTTTACTTTGGTATTTATGAGAGCTTTTTGTTCATACATATGTACATATCAACATTTTTATTTATTTCTCATCCTTTAGGAGTTGGATTTCTTAGAACTCATCTCTGCTTTTGTTTAAGCTAAAACTAATGCTTCTGCGCCAAGGACAAAAACTAATATTTTCATATAAAATTGTCTTTATTTATTTAATTGTTATGCTCCATAATGAGTACTTAATAACACTGCGGTTTTGGGCGACGCTTCCTACCTCTCAAACTAATCTGATGAACCGCAAATTGGGTTTTTTTTTGACAAATATAATTTTTAAAAAACACGATCTAACCACAGGTAAGAGGATAAACCAACAAACATTTTTTAACATAATCTATACATATAATAAAATTGTAACGACGCCGAACAGCTGTACATTAAATATTTTTTGGAAAATCTTATTGAAATAGACATTATTCTGTCTGTTACCGCATCACAGAAAAACCACTGGAGGTATTTTGATAAAATTTGGTATGGTGGTTATCCGGGTCAATTTATAGGATACGTTTTACCGCGGGAAAATGTCTAATTTCTGAGAAAAAATACAAAAACTGGAATGTAAGAGTATTATTATATGTAAAACCTAATTATTTGGTTTTTGGTCATCTGAACGCGGGCGGAGCCGCGGACAATGCTAGTTGTTATTAAAATTAAAATGATACATAAAATTAGGGATGTTTTTCTGCTTCCTCATCCCTCAAATCAAATCGTTAAACAATAAGGACTGAAGTGTTGACAGCATGTTCCTAGAATAATAAAGGAAACTGCTTAGAAACTTAGAAAGGTTTTTTTTGAAACTTTACGAGGTGGAGGAGTTAAGTTAAATTTATAAACAATACCAAAATTTTTAGCTGTCTATTTAAAAAAGTCGACCAAAACTAGAACAAGATTGCTTCTATTGATTAATTAATATCCACTATCTCAGATCGCTATCTTAGCTTACTTTAGTTATGCACCACTTAATAAGCTAACTACTGAAAAAAAATTATTTCAAACTGATAAATACCTTCATATCTATCTCAAAATAATCTCGTGGATGTATAAAAATGATCTTGATAGATCGTTGCGAGGCATTACATAATGCATCTCGTACCGACGACTCATCAATCATTATGTATTTCTGAAGTGACGCCGACTGTACGAACTATTTTACTCTTTAGTAGAATCACACGTGAAAGAGAATTAGTTTACTGGATTGTGAAGGAAAATGGGCTTTGATTTTGAATATTTTTTGGTTATGACGCGGCGGAATTTTTATTAGTTTTATAACCAGCTTTGTCTATGGATTTCCCTGTAAATGTGGATGTGTGCTTGTTTGTGTTTATGTATATAAAAAAAGTAAACGTTAAGACATTTAAAAACTCAATCTCTCCCGTAACCATGATTGCTGTAAAGCATTTGAAACGTCGTGAGCCAGAAATCTAAATAAATCCGCTAAAAAATCCGAAAAGTTAGTTTTATTTAAAATGTCAAATATTCGCGTAAATCTAAAAAGTATTAAGTAAATTTACCTTAATATGATAGCGTTATGTATCTAAGGGATTCTTTTCGACTAATTAAAATTATAAGCTGTGACTTTTAAGCTAAAATACTACCCGTATAAAATAAAAAGTCCATTTCAGATTTGTTCAATCGCTCTTATTTGTTGCGCGTTCATTAGTTAAATTGATAACAATTCTAATAACTGTGTATTACTAATTATATTATATTAAAAAGGTACATTTTAAAAAAAATATGTAATTTATTTTATACTAGCGGACCCGACAGACGTTGTCCTGTCTACACGTCTTTAATTTGAAAATTTCAAACTTTTTGGACAAAATTGTGAATCTAAACCATTCCCAGATCCCCTTGAACACACACAAAAAATTTCATCAAAATCGGTCCAGTCGTTTGAGAGAAGTTCAGTGACATACACACTCACAGAAGAATTATATATATAAAGATATATTACTGCTCCGTTATCACGTATCACACGATCATACAACAACTGCGTAAAGCGCATGGCATATTTGGACATTGGTTGTGATGGGCTCTCACAATTTATAAAAAATGTGAAAAGTGTTTTTTATAAGTTTTATAAGTTTTACAGTATATTCTATAATTTAATTGTTCAGTTCAATTTAATTATTGTTATTTTGTTTTTTTGTAATTGTATTCATTTTTTTTGTGTTTTGCATTAGTACTTTTAGGCATTATAAAACACTGTTTTTTTGCGAATGATGTGTTCTCCTATAATTAGAAATACATCAAAATATAAATTAGAGTTAGGTAGCTATATTGTAAATGTAAAAAAATATGTATACAGTTGGAGATCCATATAAATAAATAAATTATGTAATTAGAAGATCAAAAAGTATTCAGAACTTTAGAAGCAACTTGTCCCTCTCGTTACAGCCTCAAGAGCCCTCAAGGGTCTGAAGATAATAAAATACATGATTCTTCCATTAATTATAATTTTAAATCATTTTACCAGTATCATAAGCGATATAAAAAAATATTTATGTTGATATCATGATTTTATCAACGATGATGAATGCTAAGGGATATGTTGGAATAAACTATCCAACACCCTTGTTCTTAAATCATACTGTAACTTGAGAACAGTATACTGATTGCTGAATCATTAAGCTTACTTACTCTATTAATTCTGCCATTTCACGCTGTTTTCTACGAAATAAATGGCGTGAAGGCATAATCATTGCTAATTCCGACCCCGTGACGACGACTACGTGATTAGTTTTTTCTTTCTCTTCATATACATCAGATTACTATTATAATTGTGATTATTCGTCGCTTCTTCTCGTGAAAACGACTGAATGGATTTGGATGAAATAGAGTACACATATAGACTATGACCTGGAGTAACACTTAGGTTACTGTTAAGTAACCTAGGTTACAACCGAAAGGAGCAAGGCTGAGTCGCTAGTCTATATATGAAATTAAATTGTAACTAAGCCGAATCTGTATATTAAATATTTTTTGGAATATCCCATTGAAATAGACATTATTATCGATACAGAGGCCGAATCTATAGTTTTTAGGATTTCTGTCTGTCTATCTGTCTGTTACCGCATCATGGAAAAACCATTAGAGGGATTTTGATGAATTTGGTATGATGATAGCTGGTTATCCGAGTCAACATATAGGGTACTTTTTACAGCGGGAAAATATCTCATTTCTGAGAAATCTATAGGTACTAAATGTTAAAACGTAAGTAGAGACAAACCCGAGCGGAGCGAGGATGGGTCGCTAGTATTTCATATAGGCCATAGGTGGGATACGATGGTATCAAAAATGTGTAATTCTTATCACTGTACTTTCCTTAATATTTTTATAATCCTTGAGTTGTATTATAAAATATGAAAAAAATAATAAAAAAAAATTTATTCTATTAAGACATTTTCTAACATAACGGTATACATAAACGAATCTACTACATGCAGTGTACGTTAATTTATATAACTTACGTTTCAGAAAAAATCCTTTTAATTGTTTAGTTATATTTAAGTTGTATTATATGAATACATAATTAACTAGTAAGAAGATATATAATATTTACATAATATTATGTAAGCTATGCAATAGTATAGCGACAGTTCAAAGCCGCATCTAATTAGAGAGGTTTCTCTAAGGTTAAGCAAGTGAAGCGTGTGATTGAATCCTTGCCACATGCCGACTCTGGCGGAAGCCTTTTATATGGCCTATAACGGTGAACTTGGCGAGTTGAATAGGTACATACAGTGTGTCACACGGAGCTCGTTGTCCGGGTTTATGCATCACTAACGTTCAATTGTCCTTAATTTGCCGTAGATTAACTCTTTGTTTAACTCAACTGGAATATATAAATTTACTAGATTTTAGGGATAGTTTAAATCAGCGGTACAGTGACCGTATTTAGACAATGCCCTCGCATTTCAATTACTGCTAGCTAGCTAGCTAACTAGGAAAAAAGGGAAAATTTGAAAAAAATTTACTTTTTTCACGTGTATCAGGGAATGTTTTATTTATTATCTACATAAATAAATAAAAGATTTGTTGGTAAAGATACATATCTAAATCTATACACATAATAAAATTCAAACTGATTTTAATCTGTACATAAAAAATTTTTTTTGGAAAATCTTATTGAAATAGTCATTATTATCGATACAGAGGCTGAATATTTTAGAATTTTCGCCCGTCTGTCTATCTGGAAATGCATTACGAGAAAAGTCGCTAGTTTTCTATAAGTATTGTCCAAACAATCTACGCAATAAAAAAACTTAATACATTTTTTAACTCTCGGACTAATAACGTAAAGCCTTTTCACATTAGGTTTAAAATATTTAATAAT
This sequence comes from Brenthis hecate, assembly GCA_951806755.1. Taxonomy (NCBI): domain Eukaryota; kingdom Metazoa; phylum Arthropoda; class Insecta; order Lepidoptera; family Nymphalidae; genus Brenthis; species Brenthis hecate. The sequence continues at coordinate 527,936 of OX638281.1, forward strand.
AGATGAAAATGTCTATGAAAATCCCATCAGACTAACTTGAAGCTTGAAAAAATACGACTATCTAGCATTCTCTAATTCTCTGAAATCTATTGATGTTGTTTTTTTTTAAATTTGCTATGGCTATGCATTTATAATATGAAAACATATATCCCGCAGTAAATTATATAACACTAATGTGGGATTTAGACAAAAGCAAGAAACAGACCCATTAAATACACCCTTTTGTACGCTTAAGTGCGTATTCTACATTGTTTTTATAGCCAAGTTGAATAAAAAAAAATATATTTGATATATTATCGTTTTATTTTTAATCATAGATTTTAGGGTTCCGTACCCGAAGGGTGCCAACGGAACCCTATTACTAAGCCTCCGCTGTCCGTCCGTCCGTCAGAGGGCTGTATCTCATGAACCGTAATAGGTAGAGAATTGGAATTTTTACAGAGTATGTACTTCTATTGCTGCTATAACAAGAAATAATACAAATGAATAAATAAATATATAGGAAACATCAACACCGATTTTTTAATAATTAATTTACTTATTAAGATTTGCATCTTAGATGATGGAATCAAAAAAATAAAGAACGAATGGTATTTAAATTTTTTACTACCACATTTTATAAGTCAGCCGTTAAATAATAGAAACTTTCACACTTTATTTTGATTGTTACTTTGTTTACAATCCGAAATATCATCAACAATAAAGCGATTTGTAGTGAAAGGTTTATGATCCTCAACGTGAAGAATTGCCAACATAATTATTTGGCTCCTTCGAGGCTTTAGTTAAGTTGTATTTTTTATACTTGACTGTATTTATTACTTATTCACTGCCTAGCCCATGTAAAGGCAGGCAAGGCCGACCCCCCCCCCCCCCCTCAACATGCGTTCACCTTGTCGTGGGGGGAGGGGAGGGGGGGGGGCTCAGTAGTGCGACCTGCCGTCGGGGCGTCGTAGTTGAATGCGTAAGCGATCCTGCGACGCCCCATTAAGACGGGGGAAGGTTTTGTTGGATTTTAGTGGGTAGTACTGGCTTTGCCGGTGAGTCCCACACCTCATGGCCGACTCATGCACCGAAGTCTACATACCTTATTATGCTCTTGCTTAAGTTTATATTGCATACATAGTAATGAAACTCGTGGCATAAGTCTGATTAGTTTATAATAATTGTTACTTCAGTATATAAAGTTGGAAACTATTATTCAAACCTATTAAGATTTTAAATATATTGTTATAACATTAACATGTGGTCAGACAAACGGCTTAAGTAGATCTATTAAAGATTTCTGCCTCGTCTCATTAAAAAAACTATGTAATATAATAAGAAAACAGTCAACTAGCGTATTATTAAACTAGCGTAACAAAACTAGTAATCTATACTATACTAATATTATAAAGAGAAAAAAAAATGTTTTTGTATGTCTGTTTATAATGAATAAACTATAAACTAAAGGACTAATTTTAAAAATTCTTTCACCTATCAAAAGCTACATTATCAGCAAGTAGCATGGGGATATTTTATTTAAAAAAAATTTGAGATCCCCATGAAAATTGCAATAATTTAACCTAAAGTATAAAAATTGTGATATATCCTGAACAGGACGTGGGAAAGTCGCTAGTAGCTAATTAAAGGCAAGTTGATAGATCCAACATCTCTTACCTCCATTTATGTCATCTTGTTTTATAATACGAAGATATTTAACAGTAGCAATTTAACAGACTGTTTCATTAAGTTTTATTCAGGGTCATTAAATCCAGATTTATTATTAGCTTTTAATATTATCAAGTCATAATCTGCACGCAGCGACTCACCGCGCTTACGTTTAAGGTAACTTTTAATAACTTTCTTTCACTTTGAGATATCTGTTGATTTATTAGCCTCTTGTCGCCAGATTTGTGAATAAATTAGATTTATTATTTAGTCTCAGTCTCATTAGATTTAGACTTGAATTGAATTTTTTATCTTTTTACTATAAATATGACGCTCGAAAGCTTTCAGCCAAAAGATTTCAATAGAGAAAAGATTTTTTATTTCAATTCAAGCAAAATTTAAAATATTATAAGGCCATGAATTTTTTAAAGACCAAGTGTTCATTATTAGATTTTAGACAAAGCCAAAATGACTCTATATTTAAAATGTCTGATTTTATTAACTGCAGATTAGTCTAGACGATACGACTAGGTGTAGATAATAGTTGTTTTTTTAACCTTGAAATACTTGTTGTTTTTGCCAAATAAATAAAAATATAAATACTTATTATACTAAAAGATGGTCAGGTCAAAAATTTGAGGAACGTAACGAGCGTGTTGGAAAAGATTGCGAAGGGGGTTAAATAAGGGAGTTAAAAATACTACATAAATTACAATGTTACCACACATAAAATATGTATTAATGTGACTTTGAATTCAGCCCTTGTTTACATCCCACTGACGGCTAAGGGCCTCCCTTCTATACAAGGCTTCAGGCTTTAGTCCACGTTGGGTAAGTGCGCATTGGCAGACTTCACGTGTCTTCGAAAACTTGAAAGGTTTTCTCCAGACATGCAACTTACCTCATTATGTTTTTCTTTACCGTAAAACAAGTGGTAATAATGTTGAAAATAATTCCCACATAATGATATTATAGGTGCGAGAAACGGGATTTAAACCCGCTTCACTTGGTTTCACAAGCGAACGCGTTACTACTTTGCTACCACTACCACCAACAAATGTGACTTTAATTATGTTTATATGTGATTTTTTTGTGTTACGCTATCTACATCAATTATGAATTGTTTGCATTCGTAGCAACTTACACTAAGGCTCTTTTTAATAGGTTATACCCAAGTACCATGCTTCCAGAAAAATGTCTCCTAATTGTGACATACCTGGAGTAACTTTTAAAGCGATTTTGCAAGCAATTAAAAAGTTTCTTTTTATATTCAAATGAAGACTTATGTAATCATAAAATATTATTTCTTACAAGATCTTGTAAAACTCCTTAAGTGTATTATAACTCCTTTTAAATGAAACCCATTAAAATTCGTTTTTTTTTTTAATAAAAAGTTATAATTACTTCAAGATCATCCAAAAACAGTTATTTTACTCTTAAATGAAAAATTTCCTAGCTATAATAATAAATATTATTAAATCCTTAATATCTAGTCCAAAGAACTAATAAAATCTATCTAATATAGTACCTCACTAATGATAAGGCCAGAACTTTCTCAGGTTTACGCGAGTATTTGATATAGAAAAAGAAGATATATTTATACTCGTACAATCTAGTGTAATGATTAAACCTTTCGATCATAGAAGTGAATATTGTTTCATGGTCAAATTAAATAGAGTAACTTGCATCAATTTTGCTATTTTATGAAATATTATATATATAATACTATGGTATAAAATAGAGTTCAAATTATTCCAGTATTTGACCGGCATTGATTCATAACTTTAGAGAGAAATGTATAGTATAAATTATCTCTCCAACAAATTTCATGCGAATCTGAGATTACAATTTTAAAATCATATGTTCGTCACACATATATTTGAGTATATATAAAATTCAAAGTCCTGACTGAATCACTGATATTAATCAACGCACAGCCTAAAACGCTTGTCCAAGAGACATTAAATTTGAAGAGTGTGTTCTTTGTGAAGTGTAAGTATCCAATAAGAAGATTTATTTTTTTAATTCCATCCCCTCAGGATGAAATGGGGCGCTGTGTGCTGTGAAACTTTTTATTCTCTAGGTCCATTGACACGAAAATTGGTACACATACCCTTCAATTAAAATTATGAGACACGTGTACCGCAGTTTTTCCAAAATCGTCCCCCAACAGTCAAATAGGGATTCGAAAATCCTACATGGCATGGTAGAAGCACCGTAATGTTATATATAACATTACCGTGGTAGAAGAGCGCATGGGGCAGGGTAGCGCAGGACGTACGGGGGAGCGATGGTGTTTTTGTATTAATGACTTATAATATAAAGCCAAAGAATTTGTTTTTTTGTAATTTTAAGGCAAGCGAAGCCACGGGTTCTGCTACCATGTGTATATATTTCAATAAATTTTAAGATTTTTTAAATTAAATTAATTTGAATGTAAAAATATTTGTATGTATTCTATGTAATGTAACGCAATGGTATTTTCAAATATGAAGGCATTAGTATTCTCATGGAGAGTTGCAATAATAGATATTTGTGTCAAAATTGAAATACGCCACAGACGATAAGTCATTAACCGTAACCAAGTTCTGCTTAATTGATATTAGCAAACTGCCCCCGGCTGTTCGTTGGAGTTAATTAAAATCGTCATCCTATCTAAATATAAATGTGAAGTTTTGTGGAGATGATTGGATTATCGGATTAAGTATTAGGAATTTGAGCCAGCCTACACTTACCCGCCATCAAGGCCTCCCCGTATGGACTAATTTAGCAGATTTATCGAAGCAAACAGACAAACAAAACTTAAAGAACTTTTAATACTATATCAAAATATATACATTATACATCCTAAATAATTATACTATGTATAATACTTTCTTAGATTTACGCGAATGTTTGACATTTTTTAAATAAAACTATCTTTTCGGATTATTTCGCTGATTTATTTTGATTTTTGGTTCCCGACGTTTCGAATGCTTTACAGCATCCATGATCACGGGAGAGACTGAGGTCTTACATGTCTTGAAGGTATAGTTGTTACAGACAACAAGCCAGTAGGCTGTCTCATATATATATAAATATATATATATATATATATATATATATATATAAATATATATATATATATATATAATGTACATTTTAAGTAGGTCATACGAAGTAAAGGTTTAAGTAAAGAAAAATCCACGGAGATTAACGTACAAGTTCTTACTCGGAGCGTCCCTGCTACGGATGCAGACTGGCGTGTATGACACTTGTCGGATTTCTCTAGGGGCATTTTAGCTTTCGTGATACTATCTAATGTAAGTTCTATTAAACTAAAAGTTTTGCTTATATAACATGTTTGTTGGAACGAATTTTAAAATAAGATTTCATGAGTTTATTTTCACGTTACGAAAACCCATTAAACATTACAAAATTTCACATCCTTTATCCATTTGTTCTGGCTTACTTCCGGAAATAATTACATGTTACAAATGAAAGTTTTTCACCGTCCTGAGTGCACATTTGTTTGGGCTGATTTCAGAAACTACTATACGGATTTTCATACAGTTCTTGCCAATAGAATGAAGCTTTATCTAGTAGGTTATAATGTATTAATATTGTGCAAAAATTAGCTTGCAGTATGACAATACTAATGAATTAAGTCCATTTTGAGAGCTTTGATTCGCTTTATTACGATCTAGATGAGTCACTAGTAACTCCCGTAGGAAAAATCTATACATATAATAAAATTATAACCAAGCCGAATCTGTACATTAAATATTTTTTGGAAAATCTTATTGAAATAGACTTTATTATCGATACAGAGGCCGAATCTAGAGTTTTTAGAATTTTTGCCTGTCTGTCTGTTACCGCATCACAGAAAAACCACTGGAGGGATTTTGATGAAATTTGGTATGGTGATAGCTGGTTATCCTGGTCAACATATAGGATACTTTTTACCGCGGAAAAATGTCTCATTTCTGAGAAAAAATACAAAAACTGCAACGTAAGAGTATACTCATGTGTAAATCTAAGAATTTGGTTTTTGGTCACTGAACGCGTGCGGAGCCGCGGGCAATGCTAGTTATAATAATAAAATCGCAAAATGAACAAACCAGACAAACACTCATAGTGCATAGCAATAAAGGCAGTCCCAGAGGCCATAACAATAAAATTATAAGCAAGCTTAACAAGCAAAGCAAGGCTTAATTAGATTCGTTGCGGCGGGTACATATGGTGCGAAATAGCAGAATATGGTTTTCAGACATGAGTAGTGTTCTGTTTGAGATTATTTCAGAGAAATCTTGAGTGCTACAATCTAAAGGATATCTTGGTCTGTGTTATATATATTTGACGACACGTTTGGCTCACTTGCTGTGCCAGCGGTTGCGGGTTCGAATCTCGCTGGGGGCGTTTGTGTGATCAGCACGAATGTTTGTACTCCAGTCATGGGAGTTTATATTTATAATACGTATGTATTGCAAGTTATATATGTGTAGTGTATCAACTATCTGGTATCCATAACACTACAATATTAATTTAACAAATTTTATATTGTGTTATTTAACTATTAATATTCTAATAATATTTTACAGCGAATACACGTATTATAACACGCTTAACTTATAATAAACAAATGTTGAAAATCAGAAATTGTAAATATCGACTGGAGTACGTCTAGCGAAGCTTATCATTAATAAAGTATAATCTATACTAATATTATAAAATGACAGATTTTGTTTGTTTGAACGCGCTAATCTCAGAAACTACTAATCCGATTTGAAAAATTATTTTCGCATTAGTTAGCCCGTTTATCAAGGGAGCGGAGCAGTAATTATAAATGTCAACAAATCGGGCGCACTTCAATACATTCTTACTAATAGCATAAAACCAAAAACCTTTTTTGTAGTTTTAGCGCGAGCAAAGCCACGGGTTCTGCTAGTATTGAATATTCTAAATCACATACAAAATACTGACGCTATTCATCGTATCGTTGTCATCTTCGTGTCTAAAGCATTATCTTAATAACGATTAAAATGGTTGAAACCATATATAATACTTTACTAATGGGATAACTTACTTTCGAGACTATTCCATCAGACTTAAAACGTAAGGACAGCTTATATTGATTAATTATTGAGACACTGCTTAGTGTTGCGATTCAGTGAGCATTTGTGGTTACAGCGGTCAGATTGGAATATATAAGTTACTAGCATTGCCCGCGGCTCCGCCCGCGTTCAGATGACTAAAAACCAAATTCCTAAGTTTTACATATTAGTATACTATTACAATATTTGTATTTTTTCTCAGAAATGATTTTTTCCCGCAGTAAAAAGTATCCTATATGTTGACCTGGACAACCAGCTATCACCATACCAAATTTCAACAAAATCCCACCAGTGGTTTTTCTGTGATGTGGTAACAGACAGACAGACAGACAAAAATTCTAAAAACTATAGATTCGGCCTCTGTTTCGAAATTAATGTTTATTTCAATAAGATTTTCTAAAAAATATCTAATGTACAGATTCGGCTTAATTATAATTTTATTATATGTATAGATATTGGCTCAAGAGCTGTCGTAATATGGGATCAAGGTCTCAGCATCACTTGAACCGTAAAATGTCATATTATTGTCATGTCACAGACCCAAAAATCACCTTAAAATTAATTAATCCAAGCTTAGAATATTTTTTACGCTTGCGGTATATCTTCTTCATTAAAAAATAATTTTCAAAACTTCTCCTTCTTTTTTAATCCGACCAAAGAGGATGTAATATTTGGTAAAGAGTTTTTTTTTTAATTTCCAATGAAAAACAATTTAAACTTGATTTACCTGGTTCTAAAATTGCCTGAATGAGACGTATTATAAATAAAAATTGTTCAAATGTAATTGAACTCGCGCGCTAAGAGCCCAAACGCAGTAGGCAATTTCGACCACAACCATTGCGATATATCTTCTATACTCCAAAGAGGCTATAATTGCAAAATACACAAATAGTTAAAACGATAAATAAGTAAAACTATCTTCTCGGATTTTTCGGTCGGTCACGGGACAGGTCCCGCGACCATGATTGCTGTAAAGCATTCGAAACGTCGGGAACCAAAAATCTAAATAAATCCGCGAAATCCTAAAATATAGTTATATTTAAAATGTCAAATATTGGCGTAAATCTAAGAAAGCATAATAAGATAAATAATCTTTTCAAAAAAGGGCATGACAATTATACAAGGAATATGACAGAACAAAAAAAACATAAAAATATTAAAATTATTAAAATTAAATTTTATAATTCTTCTTTTTAAAATCAAGAATGAAATTATGCTATTTACTATAACTTTTTTGTTAAACTATAGTATAATTTACGAAGTACATAGCTATTAAATAATTATCAGTGATATAGCGTTTAATTAAGCAAATTCTCCTTTGTTAGTCTCTTATTGAGTTAGAGTTATCTATTCATTTTCAATAAGTATCACAGACACGCGACCTCGGTACCGCACTGGAAGCAGTCACGCGAACTGTACATTTTGCCTGCATTATGCAGCTGATATAAACTTTTATAAAAAATTAGATCGTTTTAAATATGCAATCAATCTTAATGAGTAAAATTATGATACAAAGAACTGAATGAAAAACACTGTGGTAGACACTGTCTGTAGCAACCATATGATGATCTTTGAGACGTCTAAAACCTCAGTCTCTCCCGTGACCATGATTGCTATAAAGCATTCGAAACGTCGGGAATTAAAAATCCAAATAAATCCGCGATAAAACCCGAAAGCATAGTTTTATTTAATATGTCAAATATTCGCGTAAATCTAAAAGAGAATTGGTCTTAAAGGGTTTTAGATTAGAGTGTGTATTTGTTAAAGTAATCTTTATCAATAAGTAATCATGAAGAATTGGCTTGTCACTGGCTAATAGGCGAACTATGGAAAATACATAAAAACTTAATAAATAAATACTATGAAATGCTATCTGGGCGAGCTGACCTAGGCTATTTTGTTTTAAGCCCCTGTACAGCCAGCCCCTCTAGTGGTAGCCAGTCTTCAACGGTTCGCACAGAAGTTTCTTAGTTTAGAGTGGATAAACCTACACTCGTTAACCTTAATTCAACTTTTTAAGATATATAGACAATGTACACTACTTAATACTTATAAAGAGGAAAGATTTTTGTATGTTTGTAACGATTAAACTCAAAAACTACTGGACCGATTTAAATGAAATTTGGTAAGAAGATAGTTTGAGACGCTGGGAAGGACATAGGATATTTTCATTCTGGAAATCATCCCTTAAGAGAATGAAAATGGGGATGAAAGTTTGTATGGGGAATCAACTTAGGAACGAACCCGAGTGAAGCGAGAGTGAGTCGCTAGTTAATATATATAAGAGCCTAAAAATAATTTCTTGTATAAAATAAAATATGTACAAAGCCATTATTTGAGCTATTATTCTTTTAACGTATACCCATGAGGGTTCGTGTGTTTAGTTAGGACTGTCCTTTCAGCTTTAAAAGGGTATTGGCTAAATGTATTTCTTTATATTGGAAAAATACCGATACAAATGTTAATATTAAATTTCATCTCAGCGGAACAAAAGATCAACATACACGAGCCAAGAATTAAAACCCTACCGTAGGCGGAAGAAAAAATGGCTTAAGCTTAAAAAAATGTATATTAAAATGTTATTCTTTCAGTACAGTTAAGTATTTACTTAAAATAAATTAGTTAAATAAAATAAAACACTTTATTTATAATAAGGAATGGAAAGTACAAAGGTCAAATTTATTTTAGATAAATTATTCTAAGTACATAAATAAGCTAGCAGATAACTAGCAAGTAATGTATGATTAGATTTTAAATTATTTTAGTTATACTTGTGAGATTGTGTTGTGACTTTGTTCGAACAAATTAAAGATTTGAATTGAGTTTTTTTGTAAGGTTACCTCAGTCTATTAATCCATACAGTTATGTAAAGAAGAGGTCTAGATTGCCGTAACCGAGTGGGGTGTACTATAGCGACGCAAGGGGAGCCCTCCCGACTATCTACTATACTAATATTATAAATAGGAAAGATTTTTTGTTTATTTGTACCGAATAAGCTTCGAAACTACTGGACCGATTTAGATGAAATTTGATAAGAAGATAGTTTGAGACTGATAGAATAGGATTTTTATCACGGAAATTATACCTTAAGGGGTGAAAATGGGGATGAAATTTTGTATGGGGGACGAACCTGAGCGAAGGGAGAGAGAGTGTTAGTCTTAAATACTTTTATATGATACTCGGGAGAGTGTTATAGGGTTAACAGGCATTTACACCCTATTAATTTGCTTAAAGCATTTGTTTAGTTAAGCTACAGTTAAAATGATTTTTATAATAGATAATTTAAAACACCGAAAATATTAAAAAGTTTTTATCGTTTTATTAAAAAAATTGGCAATTGTTTTATAATACGGATGAGGTTTTTATGATGAACGTCTTGCCACGAGATAAATATACAGCACTTTAACTTCTTAACTTTCAATTTTTTGACAACCCTTTCCATGAATATCAAACTAACTACCTAAAAGCCCTATATTATGGCTGTTTGTACTGCAAATATAGTAAGTGTAAGCAGTAAGAGTCATAGAGCACTTTTTATTCTGATATATCATAGAATATTAATATTCATAATACGGCACGTTTGGCTCAGTTTTTAGTGACCCTACTTGCTGTGCCAGTGGTCACAGGCTCGAGTCCTGCTGGCGGCATTCATTTGTGTGATGAGCACGAATGTTTGTACTCCAGTCATGGGTATTTATATTTATAATATGTATGTATTTTAACTTATATATGTGTAGTGTATCAACTATCTGGTATCCATAAAACAAGCCTCGTAGCTTACCATGGAACTAGATGGTGCTGTGTTCAATGTCCCAATATATTTATTATTATTATTTATTAATATTTCGGAAAATATGTCGTGAGGTTTTAATAAACAATCCATGTTTGATAAACTGATTCTCCATTTTGTTGTGTCGCAATAAATTATTTTAATTGTATATTCTAGTCCAGTTTGTAATTAAGGTTTAATTTTACAGCCGCCTGCGCTCCACAACTCTTGAATCAGCTGTTTCACACGACTTCACTCAAATTATTCGCTTCTCATTTACTAACGAGTAGTGAAACAAAATGTAAATTGGGTTAATTTATACATCACACATTAAAGTCAAAGACAAGAGATATTTACTGAAAATATACTTAAAAGATTTCTTGAAGATCGCGTTGTAATAAGTATGTCACATGAATTTAAAGTAGAAAGACGATATTTGACTCAGTTTGTAGTAACCCTACTTGCTGCGTCAGCGGTCGCGGGTTTTAGTCCCGCTGGAGGCTTTCATTTGTGTGATGAGCACGAATGTTTGTACTCCAGTCCATGGGTGTTTATATTTATATTATGTATGTATTTAAAGGTATATATGTGTAGTGTATCAACTATCTGGTATCCATAACACAAGCCTCGTAGCTTACCATGGAACTAGGTTGTACTGTATTTTTATGTCCCAACATATTCCATTCCAAATTCCATATTATTATATTTAACATAAGTCAAAAATATTTGATAGATGTATATTTTATCAAAGTAAAAAAAATTACTGCTGATTATCATAGAAATAGTTTTTCAATTGATTATGTTAGTATACCTCTTTGTACACATAATCACAACATAATGTGTAAAAAATAAAGTGATGTGAGGAGCGGGTGTTGGAGAGGAATCGCTAGTGTAGCAGTGTGAAGTGTGACGCGAATATAGGAAAGTGGATAAGGATTGCGTGGGATATATAAATGTCTTGCTCGGGATAGGATTGATTATTATGCAGTGTCAAAGTGTTGTTAAATAATTACCGGTGTATAGATTTAAAAATTAATAGTTATAATTGTAAAACTTATCATACAAAGTGATTTGTGAAAAAATAACTATCTTTATTTTCCCTGACTGCTTCACAAAAGTTTTTTTAGGGTGTAATACATATGAATGTGTAAAAAGATAGATTAAAAGTATAACAATCTCCTCAAACTTTAGGACAGATGTAAAAGCTGTATTAAAGCTTTAGATGTTTTGTTTTAGACAAGCGGGACAAAGCTGGCTATGAAACTGAAATCTACTTGGATCGTTCTAATAAAAGCACCGAATGCTCTGAATGTGATCAAAAAATTCAAATTTTATTTGTTCCATGTTAAACCTTTTGTCTATTATCATTTATTCGAGCTCTCTATCCTGTAGACAATACCAATACTTTTTTGAATTTAAATATGTAAAACTTAGCTTCTTTGTATACCTTATGGCGTATTGTCAGTCAATAAGGAAAATAATAATTACTGCTAACCAATTATTGAATGTTTCTAAGAAAGTAGTATTATGAATCAAAGTTTCATTCTCTGTATAGAATCTGTATAGAAGTATAGATATTATATGAAACCCTAATAATAACTTCTTTTATATAAATACAATCTGTACAAAACCATCATTTAAGGCTTATATTTTTAGATACATCTATGAGAGCTCAAACTTTGATACATACACTTCTATTTGTTCAGCCAAAGATGCCTAATTTATCTATCGATATAAAAGAAATTTTCATTAAAATCGTAATAAGTACCGATTTTAGAACTAAAATGTAATTATATTAAGTATAAACTATTCTAATTACATACTAATTCAAAATGAATTCATTTCAAATATTAAACCAATAAAATAAAATGATTCTGGCTTATTTTACTAATAATTTCGTTGTATTCTTTTAAGTTTTATTTAATTTTTAACCTTTAAAAAGCTGAAACAGGAATTCCAGTAATAAATTCGTGATTTCGAACTTTCATATTTCCGCTCTCGTTGTCTGATGTGAAAGTTTTCATTTGTTTTTGACGGTTGCCCGCATACGCTGTGGTTACTACGCAGTGCATTTCCTTCCGTAGATTGAAATACGATAGACATTATAACATTCTCGTTAATTTCTACAACTTAAAGTATTGTTACGTTCTACGAGTTTTTGGAGAAAAATCCAAATTAGTTTTTGCTCTTTAGACGTTTTATTGCTTTAGTAAATGAGAGTCACTTATGGCGGTTCACGAACACACACCGTACATTCACAGTCTGAACACTATTTTCTACTTTTCACTAGTTGGGCTCTTCCTATTTTTTCACTTTTTCGAATTTCGAAGTTCATCTCTCGACATACTGCCGCCGTTTTAATATGGAAGAACATTCTAATATTCGAAAATTCAAATACTGTCTATTCATTTCAATTCCTTTCTCGAAAATGCAGACGTGCAATTTTTAATTTATTATTTTTAACCGACTTCCAAAAAGGAGGAGGTTATCAATTCGTCGGAATCTTTTTTTTTTCTATGTATGTTCACCGATTACTCGAAGACGCCTGAACCCATTTGGAAATATTTTTTTTTTGTTTCAAAGGGTATACTTCTCAGGTGATCCCATATAAATTTTATCGAAATCGGTCGAGCGGTTTAAAAAAAAATCAACAATAAATATTTTTTATTAAATAAATTGTTTAGTCGAATATGTTATTAAAAAACTTTCTTCTTACAAATTACATGTTTATTACGTCTACACTAAAAATGCAAAAATTAAAACTTAAAAAAATAAAATAAAAACCGACTTCCAGCCAGCCGACAACATTTTAAGATATGAACATCTAATAGGTAAATATGTGTTTTACATATCGAAATATATTAGATTTGCTTTGCATCGGCTAGCACCGACTTCGAAAATATCTGATTAGGTATCTATTCTAAATGAAAACCGCCGTTTAGTTATTTTTTACATTTTAATGCCTGGAAGTCGGTTTTTTTTTTAAGTTTTTATTGTGTAAAGACTTTTACACACTCCGCTACGTGATGGTATTTATATACAAAATACGTTTTCTAGAAATACAAATAAATTATATTTGTTTTCAAATCCAAGCAAGATTTTTTACCTTATAAAGATCAGACTAAATACAGAACGAGTAAAATTGTGCAAATTACTTAAAAATAATATCGTATTTAAAAAAATATTACAATTTAATGCTTACAATTTAAGCTTAATTTAATGCAGTGTGTAGCCGCGGGCGGGGCTTCTGACTCCAAGCGTGAAACCTGAACGCTAAACAAATAGGAAGATAGCTCAGTATAACGATTAAAAATATTTAAGTAAGTTAGTATTATAAATACGAGCTTAAAACTAAAACTCGTTAATAATTTCAAAGTATAAAGGCTACAGAATATTTAATTATCAATTAATTTAATAATAAAGAACGAACTGCAAAAAAACCATGGACGTAAAGACACGCAGACCACGTTTAATAATTAATATAAACATTATTTACAACTTAACACATGGCCCTCGAATAATTTGATACTTAGTCGATGCGTTAAATAACAAATATAAACATCACATTTCTTAAAGTTTTTTTTAAAGAAACCTTTTGGTACCTAAGTAAACATCAAAGTGAACGTCGAAATTTTATACGACCAGACTTTTACAAGCACTTTTAATCCGGCAATTTAATTCAAAAGGGTGAATGTTATCAGTCCACTGGTTCCAAATGTGATATAACCCAGAACAGCCGGAGGGAAACTCAACGGATGGCTCTTGTAAAATTTTTATCAATTACATTAACTACGTACCTTCTATCTTTTCGGATTTTTTCGCGGATTTATTTAGATTTTTGGTTCCAGACGTTTCGAATGCTCTACAGCAAACATGGCCACAGGTGAGACTAACTTTTTAGACGTCTCAAAGGCTTACTTATTACAGACATTGGCTTATACTTATTACAGACAGACAGCCTACCAATAAAATGACAAAATAAATCCAAAAAATTCGAAAAGATCGTTTTATTTAAAATGACAAATATTCGCGTAAATCTCAGAAAGTATTACGTACCTACTGTTAAACCTGAATAACATTAAATTCTACTAAGAATTTACTTACATGAAAAATGACAATTTTCGCTCACGGTTCGCTCGATTTCTAATTTTTATTGATGTACCAATACTAATGCGTTATTAGGTTACAAATAAAAATACATAATTACAATACATTTTGACAATAGTCTAAGCAGAATAATATACGCTATCCCCAAACATTATTAACTCAGTATAAGAGTAGACTGCGTGTATGTACATTATGTGAATGTACAGCACAATCTCCGTACATTTGTTGACTGCAGGCACGTAGCTCCGGACTCCAGGTAATGGAACAATGAATGAATTACGAACACTACTTCACTAGCTTGCGATATATCGCATGCTATGTGACCTATTTCGAATTGAAGAAGAAAAAATGTTTCATATAACAATGTTTTTGAATATGAGCATGTTTTGAAAAGTTTTTTCTATTAAAATGGTAGCGCGTAGGTAAAGTAATAATATTAATAAATATGTTGGGATATTAACACACAGCACCTTCTAGTTCCATGGTAAGCTACGAGGCTTGTGCTATGGATACCAGATAGTTGATACACTACACATATATAACTTTAAATACATACATATTATAAATATAAATACTCACAACTGGAGCAGAAACATTCGTGCTCATCACACTAATGAATGTCCTCTGTGAGACTCGAACCTGCGGTCGCTGGCACAGCAAGTAGGATTACTACTGACTGACCAAACGTGTCGTCAAAAGTGCTTGATAAAAACAGTGAATCAATGAAAGAACTAATGAATAATAATTTTTGATGTTATATATTATATTACGTTTCAACTAACACAGGCTTTAAGAACAATTTAAAAGTAACAATTTCGCCCTTATGGAATAAATATTGCCTTAAAACTTAAAATAAGATGACATGAAACCTTTTTTCATTTACAATAAAGAAAATTACGAAAATATAGTTAACTAGCGACTCACCCTAGCTTCGCACGGGTTCGTCCCTACCTTCGTTTTCACGTTTAGTCTAGATTTCTCAGAGGTGAGATATTCTCCCGCAGTGAAAAGTATCCTATATGTTGACCCGAACAACCAGCTATCATACAACCAAATTTCATCAAAAAACAGACAGACATACAGACAGACAAAGACAGACAGATAAAAATTCTAAAGACTATAGATTCGGACTCTGTATCGATAATAATGTATATTTCAATAAGATTTTCCAAAAAATATTTAATGTACAGATTCGGCTTAGTTACAATTTTATTATATGTATTTTATTATTTATATTTATACAAAATAAATGTACACTTAGTTATTACTGTACAAGTCATGTCTGTGTCGAATAATGGCAAGAATGCCAGCCGCATTCCCCCGTTGAATGGCAATGTCGATTCTTTGGACGAAAAATGCGCCAACTCTCCTGTCACCAGTAAAGGCGATAAGACGAGGAATTAAATCATAATAATATATGAATATATCATAATCAACTCATTCATTCAAAACATACACAAAAAAACACAGCCGCCTGAAAAACTTTTTCAAAGTCAGTTTAAAGAATACTAAGTACAGTAAGATCAGTTAAAATAACCAACAGAGTCTCTCAATCTTATCTAAAAAGAACAACAATAAAACGTCCCTATTTAGTGCACATTACGCGAACATAAAAAGCAACGATTCATTAAATTCCCCATCGACTCAAAGTTTGCTCTCTGTGACCAAATCACCTCATTAAAACTTCTGATGTACATTTACACCGATTTGTTGAGTTATCGAATCTGTTTATCTTATGCCCTATTAAAGCGGTTAAGGTTAAACTTGGTTGTATTCATTAAAAAATTATAAGGGCCACTTGCGCTAAAATTATTGATATAATTTAAGTGTTTTATTTAATAATCCTTGTAAAAAAAGTCTTATAATTCTTATTCTTGACTAGCATTGCCCGCGGCTCCGCCCGCGGCTCCGCCCGCGTTCAGATGACCAAAAACCAAATTCTTAGGTTTTACATATTAGTATACTCTTACATTGCAGTTTTTGTATTTTTTCTCAGAAATGAGACATTTTCCCCCGGTAAAAAGTATCCTATATGTTGACCCGGATAACCAGCTATCACCATACGAAATTTCATCAAAATCCCTCAAGTGGTTTTTCTGTGATGCAGCAACAAACAGACAGACAGACAAAAGTTCTAAAAACTATAGATTCGGCCTCTGTATCGATAATAATTTTTATTTCAATAAGATTTTCCAAAAAATATTTAATGTACAGATTCAGCTTAGTTACAATTTTATTATATGTATAGATATGTAAATGTAAACACGAATGTATTAATGTAACTTTTGTTAGTTGTCCTAATCTATACATATAATAAAATTCTGACTCGAATCTGTACATTAATTTTTTTTTAAATCTTCTTGAAATTGTCGTTATTATCGGACAGAGGAGTTAAATATTACGGGTGGTATTTTATTTTATATGTCAGGACATTAACACACAGCACCATCTAGTTCCATGGTAAGCTACGAGGCTTGTGTTATGGATACCAGATAGTTGATACATTATACATATATAACTTTAAATACATACATATTATAAATATAAACATCCATGACTGGAGTACAAACATTCGTACTCATCACACAAATGAATGCCCCCCAGCGGGACTCGAACCCGCGACCGCTGGCGTAGCAAGTAGGGTCATTACAAACTGAGCCAAACGTGTCGTCAAAATATCATAGTTTAAAATATCATAGTTTAAAGATACTCACGTAATTAAGTTTATCTACACAAAGGCTATGCATATAAACTGAATTATGTGAGCCAAGTTCCATTTCATCAATTGAAAAGATCAAAGATCCAGTTGCCTGAATCATGTGACTGTCAGTGAAAAGCCCATAAAAAAAAACAAAAGTTTGCACTTAACTATAATAAAAATAACCATAATATGATCTCATTACGAGTAACAATGTCGAAATTACAGATATATCCTTCTTATTCAAAAATACATAAATTGTATTAAAGGAGGAAGATGCAAATATGTCATTTTCTTATGATAAAATGATTATTTCCGGTGCAAAATAATGACTGAATAATAAAGTAATTATATCGTACGCTAAAGCAAGAAAGGTATTGAAATAAAAATTATTTTTGCCTTGTAAAGTACCTATTGAGATATGAATTAAGTAATAAAATAAAAAAAAGTTTTGAAAAAAAAGAGAAAAAAAGAAATATTTTTTTGAAAAGAATTGTTTAAAAAAAAGATTCAAAAAGATTAACAAATTGATTTACCATTGGCAAAAAAAACACAGCTGAATAGCTCCTTTTTGAAATCTGTCAAAAAGTCAAAGATTATGAGTAGGTTGTGTAGAAATGGTAAAATGATCGTATGATTTTGTAGTAGGCGTTATATTTCGAAAATATCAAATAAGCAAACCGCCCACTCACCAGATTATTCAATCGAAATCACAGTCGAATGATAACGCTAAGTTATATGATTTCCCGACGTGGGCAGCAAGGAAACATCTGTGTTAGTTTATTATTATAATATTTCATTGAATATCTGCAGGTTTTATATAAAAATCATACTCGTATATAATATTGATGATGCTCTCCTAGCCGAGCACAAGTGTACGCGCAGACACAAGTGCACTCTCTATTCCTGTCACTCTCATACTCCGGTGGGACGACCACTCGACACGACCGGTGAGAGTTAAGGCGCAGGACCGACGGCTTTACGTGCTCTCCGAGGCACGGGGGTGAAACACCGCCAACTTCCCAACTCCGGGCTGTTACTGAGGCTTACTTATATAGAAAGACTCAATAACTAAACTTGGCCCGACCCGGGACTCGAACCCAGGACCTCCGGGTGTGTAGCCGTACATGCTAGCCATTACACCACCGAGGCAGTTAATATTAACATAATAACTTTCATATACATATTTTTAGTATATATGTGAAAGTTTTTGTGTATATATATATATATATATATATATATATATATATATATATATATATATATATATATATATAAATAAATATATACGTTGGGACATTAACACACAGCGCCATCTAGTTCCATGGTAAGCTACGAGGCTTGTGTTATGGATACCAGATAGTTGATACACTGCACATATATATAACTTTAAATACATACATATTATAAATATAAACACCCAAGACTGGAGTACAAACATTCGTCATCAAACAAATGAATGCCCCCAGCGGGACTCGAACCCGCGACCGCTGGCATAGAAAGTAGGGTCACTACAAACTGAGCCAAGCGTGTCGTATATATATATATATATATATATATATATATATATATATATATATATATATATACTGTGGTAACCCTTTGGTAAAGCTCTTATATGGAAAGTAAATCTAATTTTTAAAGTTAATATGAAGACACCTGCATGTCTAAGAGGGTCAATAGTTTTCGAATGACATCCAACAAGGAGGGGGCCAGCGTAATTGACTATGGTCTGATCCCCATCGCATTGAGAGAAACTCGTGCCTAGCTATAAAGGCTGAATAATTATAATTATTCTACCTTTTTAGCGAAATAATAATTTATAATTATAAATATTGTATTTATAAAAAATATAATCGGTCAAGGTCCAATTCGCACATGAAGGGTTCCATACCATCTACTACCATGTACATGTACTTTTTTTTAGGGCCGGATTTAGGGGAAGGCAACCGGGGCTAGAGCCCCGAGGCCTCCACAAGAGAGGAGGGGCCATTTCAATTTTATTAACCCATAATTATAGATAAAATAACTGCATTTTTAACCGACTTCCAAAATCGAGGAGGCTCTCAATTCGTTTAATTACTCGAAAACGCCTGAACCGATTTGGATTTTTTTGTTTTGTTTGAAAGGCTTCCCAGGTGGTCCCATATAAATTTTGTAGAAATAGGTCAAGCGGATTTTAAAAAAATCAACAATAAAAAATTTTTTAAACAAATTGTTTAATCGAATATGTTATTAAAAAAACTTTCTTCCTATAAATTACCTGCTTATTACGTCTACACTAAAAATTTAAAAATAAAAACTTAAAAAAACTGACTTCCAGGCACTAAAATGTAAAAAATAACTAAACGGGAGTTTTTATTTAGAATAGATACCTAATCAGGATATTTTCGAAGTCGGTGCCAATGATGAATCCATCGAGTGGGTCACAATACGGGTTATTAAGAGGCGAATACAGAAATATTTACAACTTATATGTTCAAAGTAATTTAGGATAAGAAATTGTTAAATAAAACTAAAAATGTCTCTTAAAAAGTTGTAAATAAAAAATATTTACAAAAATAAAAAAAAACAACGGCATAAAAAGTTTAACCAGTTCCACGCGGGTAGTCACAGCGGACGCGCGTGTCTTACCTCGCTCAATTCGTTGTCGTGTTTTATTTTACGCGTAAAGTGACTATACTTGCCTAGATAGTGGAAAACCTTATACAGGGTTTTTTTCCTGGCAACAGGAAATTATCCCTTGCATAAAAATGTATTCAATCCCTAAGTCTTCTAACCCCACAATGTCTCAATTACCTACAACGTCAGAAACAACACCTAATACTGCAAGTTACGCTATTGTAACATCGTCAACATGTTTCCCCAAGAAAAACCAAGCCATAATACTGGATTCCATCGATGGGATAGTACTCAGGGAGTACCTCATAGCTTTATCTTCCCTCATACCTGCTACATCTATCAGATTCATATCTCGAATATCGAATGCACGTATCTGTATATATTTAGATTCAAAAAGAACAGCTGACAGTTTAGTAGAAGAAAAGAAAAAGGTTATTATACAAAAATATATTCTTGAGATTAAACCGCTGATTACAAGAAATAAGAGAATAGTTTTATCTAATGTCTGTCCCGTAATACCTAACTATGTAATTGAACAAAAATTTAAGGATCTAAATATTAATGTAATGTCACCTATAACATTCATGAAAGTAGGAATAGCTGATCCTGGTTTTTCCCATATATTAAGCTTCAGAAGACAATTATATATAAACCCAGATGATGAAGTGCGACTCCCGGAATCATTTAAACTATCTTTTGAAGGGACAAATTACTGGATTTATATATCTACTGATGCTTTAAAATGTTTTGTATGTAACACAATGGGTCATTTAGCCAAAAATTGTTCACAATATTTAGAAAAATCCCAAATACCGAAGAATCAGGCAATGGAAGAAACTAATGACTCAAATAATACAATCGACGATCTTGTAACCAACCAGCTATTTATCCCACTGATAAATGAAAATTTTCTGGAACAATCTCAAACCAATTTAAAAGGGAAAAAACGAATCCGTTCACCAACTACCAGTGAATCATCAAAACAAAATTTAATAAGAATTAGTACCACTGAAGATGAAAATCGTATAACGGAATTGGAATCTGATGACACAGGAAGCAATGTTTCTTTGGAAGATATAGAGGGAAAAATTAAATCAAAAAAAAAGTTGAAGAAGGACTCTAGAACAGAAGAAGAAGTTTGGAAAGATATCGAAAATAATATATCAGAATTAAGTGAAGGGATTAATTTTCATATTAATTTAGACCAATTTATTAGTTTATTAGATAATTCACGGGGTAAGCAAAATATAAAGGAATTAGCTTATTCATATACCGATAATATCATAGATCTCATTAAAATGTGTAACAAGTTGCACTGTAAAATGAACAAAAGTCTAAAGAACAGATGCTCTCGCTTATCTAGAAAATTATATGAAATAGTTAATGTAACCCCTATAACTAATACAAACAAAGTTTAATAAGCACGTTTATATTTTTACTACTTATTACTAATACGGTACATAAATAAATTTAGTTTTTTTCTTATCATTATAAAAATATGGATTTTTTACAATGGAATATAAATGGATATTTCAAACGTCTCGAAAATATTAAAATTCTAACTAATCTTTTACATCCTATTAAAATCCTATTTAAAAAATTTGCTAGAAACGATCCTAATTCGGTATATAAAATTGAATGCAAAAAAAGGAGAGCCTACTACCGAAGGCTTCTCAAAGAGAGTAGGAAGAGATATTGGGAAAATTGGGTTTCGTCAATTAATAATAGAACACTTACTAGTGATATGTGGAAAAAGTTACAAATACTTAATCATAATAAAATTAGATTTAACAATATTATAATTCAGAATTCAGACGGCACATTCATATACAATCCATCAGAAACTTCTCACCTACTAGCAACATCCTTCGCAACTAATTCTAGCTCAAGTAATTATGATGACCAATTTATTGGGTATAAAAGAAGTCATGAGTCGGCATCTAATTTTGATGTTTTAGATAACTCTAATTCGATTAATAAGGACATCCAAATGCATGAATTGTTACTAGTCTTGTCTCAACTAGGTAATTCTAGTACAGGTCCAGACAACATACCAAATACAATAATTAAAAACTTACCAATCTCTGGACTAGAATACTTACTTCAATTGTACAATTACATTTGGAAGAAACAGGTGTTTCCAGATACCTGGAAAGAAGCTTTAGTAGTTCCCATTTTAAAACCCGGAAAAATATCAAGTTTGACAACAAGTTATAGACCAATCTCTCTAACATGTAACCTTTGTAAAATACTCGAAAAAATTATTAGCAATTAGGTGGTATATAGAATCAAATAAACATCTTTCACCATTTCAATACGGTTTTCGTCAGTTCCGTTCAACAACAGACCACTTAATGAATATCGAAAGTGAAGTACTTAATAGCTTTGCAAATAATAATTATTCTGTGATTGTAGCCCTTGACATAGAAAAAGCTTATGAAATGGTTTGGAAACACAGAGTTCTTCAACTACAACAAGACATTGATATAAAAGAGAACATTCTAGCATTTGTAAGAAACTTTCTTTCAGAGAGATCAATTAAATTTAGAATCAATGAAACTTTATCTGACCCTGTTTCTATAGAAAACGGTCTTCCTCAAGGCTCTGTGCTTAGTGTAATCCTTTTTTTACTTGCAATTAATGATGTTCTTTCATATATTAAAAAACCGGTAAAGGGATTTCTATTTGCCGATGATTTAACAATAATTTGCAGTAGTAGAACATTAAAACCTACATTAAATCTAATTCAAAATACACTTAATAGTCTCCAAGATTGGTCTAAAAAATCAGGATTTAAGTTAGAATATATCGTTTAGAATATATCGTATTAAATAATAAGAAAAGTAAAACTAATAACGCACATTTAATACTAAATGACCATATTATAAAAGAAGTAAATAATTTGAAAATTTTAGGTTTAACATTTGATAAAAAAATGTCTTGGATTGCTCATATTAATAAACTTAAGTCAGAATGTTATAAAAGATTAAACATAATAAAAATATTATCATCAACTACATGGGGATCTGATAGGAAATGTTTAATAAATACGTATCATGCCTTAATTCGACAAAAAATTGATTACGGTTCTATTATTTATGATTCTGCAAAACAACGAACATTAAATTCATTAGAAAGCATTCAAAATACTGTCCTTCGATTATGTATTGGTGCATTTCGGACCAGTCCAATTATGAGTATTTTAGCTGAAGCTGGAGAAACCCCATTAGGAATAAGAAGAAAGCAACTAGTAACTGTATATGCTATAAATATATTATCTCAACCTGATACTTCAACTTATGATTACTATACTAAAGCATCGGCCGTAGATGCTGAATATGAATTTCAAAGTAATTTATCGAAACCCTTGCGTATTAGAGCAGCCAAATATTTAAATGAATTAAACATTACAGTGCCACATATACTTACAAAAAAATCACTTGCATGTGCTCCCTGGAAAACTTACGAATTTCCTATTAATCTTGAGCTAGCCAAGTACCATAAAGACGATACCTCTCCGTTCACATATAAAACCTTATTTAATGAAATGCATAATGAATATAAAGATCACATTTTTTTTATACTGATGGATCAGTTTTGAATGGAAGGTCAGGGTGTTCTAATCTAATGAAATATATAATTTATTCAGATTCTAAATCATGCCTAACAGCATTACAAAATCCAAAAAATATTAATCCTCTTATTATAGAAATTAAACAAAAAATGATTAATCTCTTAGAAAATGGTTACAAATTTG
The DNA here is from genome assembly GCA_951806755.1 of Brenthis hecate. Classification (NCBI taxonomy): domain Eukaryota; kingdom Metazoa; phylum Arthropoda; class Insecta; order Lepidoptera; family Nymphalidae; genus Brenthis; species Brenthis hecate. Next base: position 551,629 of record OX638281.1, read on the forward strand.
AAATCATATGGATTCCAAGTCATAAAGGCTGGTAATGAGAAAGCTGATAGTGAAGCTAGAAATGCAACTAATGAAAATGATATTTCTAATATAACTAAACCAACCCACAGTGATTTATATAAACATATAAAGTATACAATTAAAATTTACTGGGACACATTTTGGAAGACAGGAAACACATCAAAATTATTTAATGTTAGGAATTCAATTTTTGATAAATCACCCCTGTTATTTAACTGTAGGAAATGACGAGATTGCGTATTGGTCATACTAATATGACACATATTCATTTAATAACTAAGGCTGACAGAAACAAATGCAAGTGTGGTCTAGATTTGACTGTATACCATATTTTCATAGATTGTCCAGCATATAATAATGAGAAACGGGTATGTAATGTACCAAATAATTTAAAGGATTGTTTAAATCAAGATGGTTGTACGAGAATTCTTAAATTTTTGAAAATGATAAATATGTACCAACTGATATAAATTATTGTATGTAACTTGTGTCCAATGTGGTCGCTAATGACCTTGGATGTTAAAAAGCGACCTAAAATAAATAAAATAAAATAAAAAAAGTTTAACTTCAAACTTTATCATAGAATGCTTGCATTAAGTCTATAACTTATATGGTCATTTTAAAGGGTAATTTAAGATTTCTATCCATAATAAAAAAGCATTAATGTTCAGCGAAATCATCAATGATTTTTTATCCATAAAAGCTCGCAAGGTTCCATTCGTTAACATTGTAATTTAATTTCGAATAATTCTTGCATTTGACTTTATCTACATATGTTTATTGAAAATAATTTCATTTGTTTCGCAATAAATACTTAAAACACTGAACTAAAAAATTGTTCATTTTATTCGGAAAATAATTAGGGGCCTCCTTGTCCTTTGTTGCCCCGGGGCCTCCACACCTTAAATTCGGCCCTGACTTTTTTTAATATGACTTTTACTCTATGTATGTAGTATAACTTTGATGACTAATTACGAACGCTAAAAAAATGTTTCTGGTATTTTTATTTTTATTATTTTTGTTATAGCGGCAATAGAAATACGTACTCTGTGAAAATTTCAACTCTCTACCTATTGGGGTTCATGAGATACAGCTCTCTGACGGACGGACGGACAGACAGTGGAAGCTTAGTAATAAGCTTCCATTGGCACCCTTCAGGTGCGGAACCCTCAATAATGATAAATTATTTAAAAGAAGCAAACATCTATTTCATACGAAAACCCTTTCATAATTCCAAAAAAGGTAATTGAAATAAGGTATAACTAAGTAATTCAAAATAATTTTTAAAGCAAGAAAAAACATATTTATTTAGCGCCAAATGAGTTTTATCAAGCAGTGTTTGGTTTTCATGTTGAGGCGCATCCTTATAAGTACCTACATTACGTTACTGTAACATGAGAATATTCAGGTATGGTGCAGACTTAAATATATTATATTTTTTCAGTTTTTATTTCAGATGTATTTGTATCGTTATTGTAAATATGCTAAAGAGATACCTACTAATATATGTGTATTTTCATGTTTATATATTTACATTTACAGAATGAATTGAATTAATAAAACCCAAAGATATAGTTTCATTTAAAATATTAAATATTCAAATATATAACATATATTTAAATAAGAATATATTTTTTTTAATTTTACTTTTTTTATTTTATTTTTACCAAACCATGGAACCGAAAGAGCCTGAAAAATTCCGAAAAATTTAAAGAAATCTCTCTTAAGACTACGTTAAAAAAGCAATAATCAATTTTTTTTTATTATTTATTAAATGCAATCACACAAACAAACACACAGAAGTATTCGTATCTATTTAAAGGGTTAAACGACTTAAATTCATTAATCACTGAGAATTTGCTTTAGAATTAGCTTGCTCGGCTCGACTCTTACATGAAGGGAATGTATTGTCTCATGTGGTACTCGTAGCTACTATTATTCATTACTTTACACAGAAGTTGTTTGGCTTAAAATCCTTAACATAATAGGGTACTAAGGGCTCACCCTCGCTTCGCTGGGCTCGTAGCCTATGTTTTATTCTGATATTTATTTATTTTTGTAAATTGGAAAACAGACAGCATATACTCGTATAAGCATAAAATGCAAAATACATCAGAAATTAGTTCACTAATACTAAACACTTAGCCAATAAAGTTTCCACTTATACATTAATATAGCAGAGTAAACTTACTAACAATAAAATAAAAGCATATAAATAAAATGTGTAGCTACAAAATAAAAAAATATATATAAAAATAATATTTATCAGACTAGTGTTTTTTAAGTTCAGCTATAAATTTCTTTAAATTATATCCAAATAAGTATGTCAAAATGCTTGTAGTGTTTGTTATAAATGCTACAGACTAGTCAGGAAACAATTCTTGGCATATTTGGCTCCATAAGAGAGAACAGAAAAGGTATCTCTGGATCGGCTGTTAGTTCGAGAACATTTAAAGAAAATATTAGACAAAAGATAATTACAATGGATATGGTTATTAATGATTTTGTAAAGAAGAATTTGATCTCTTACTTCTCTTCTTTTTTCCAAAGCACACGATATACGAGCTATATTATTGTAGTTTCATTAAAATCCATTCAGTAGTTTTTGAGTGGAAGAATAACAAACATCCATACATCCAGACATCCATACACACATACACAAACTTTTGCATTTATAATATTAGTAGGATTACATTTTTAATTTTCGTTAAGTAAATATTCAAAAGTAGTTTTTCAAAACACATGTGAAGTCCGCCAACCCCCACTTGGCCAGTGTGGTGAACTATGGCCTGAACCCCTTGTGTAGAAGGGAGTGGGACGTAAAAAAGGCTTAATACAAGTAAATATGAAACTACTTTGTTGATTAAAACGTACAAAAATTCTACGAAAAAATAATAAAATTGACTTCAAAAGTTGAAATGAATTATTTTAATTATTACTAATTACTTCTACACGAGACAAATGAAAGTAATTAAACCACCTACAGGTTTTTTTTCTTTTTTTGCAAAAGATAAATGATAATCTAAGAAGTTTATTATGGAATTTAAATTTACTTGTGGTATTCTTATAAGAAAACGTGTGCAAAGCCGTCTCGTGTGCAAGTAGGCACGGAATTGTGCTTAGTTCGTAATTAGGTGTATAGATCCATATGTGATTTCATACCGAGGTTTCCGTAGCACAACTACAATACTTCTCTACGTTGCGTTTTAACGTTTAGTATAGATTTCTCAGATATGAGATATTTTCCTGCAGTAAAAAGTATCCTATTGACCCGGATTACAAGCTATCATAGATGATACCTTATGATGACAGATTTTCAGAGAAAATCTGTCCAGTGGTTTTCTCGTGATGCGTTCCCAGATAGGCAGACAGACAGACAAAAATTATAAAAACTTAAGATTTGGCCTCTGTATCAATAATAATGATTATTTTAAATAAAGATTTAAAACATATTTAATGTACAGATTCGACTCAGAATTTTATTATACGTCTACTTGTGGTCTTTTGTTTGTTTTGTCCAAGGTTTATTAAGAATTTACTCCCTGTTAATACACTAAATTTAATATAGTTGTATGATCTTATTTTATAGACTGTGTGATGTGTCTTCTTCATTCTACATGACATTGGCGAAGTAATATGTACTCAACTGGCAAGCTTAGAAGTCATTAACAAGTAAATTGAATTGCAATAATTATATTATATTTATAATTATTTAATATAATATACAGTATAGCATAAAATTTAAGTATAATAAACAGAAAATATATTTTTCACTAGAGAACCTTTTTGACGGAATTTTACGAAATCTGCGATAAAATTGAAAAGGTAAATATAATAGTCTACGGGTTTATCAAATGAAAACTCCGTCAGAACCGATAGGAAAAGGATCTCATTATTGTGGGTTAAATTACCAATCTAGCAACGGAGTTTGGTTCGTTTTTCTAGGACTTCACTTGTACGTAGATAAAAATATCTCTACATATTATAATAAAATTTTAACTGAGTCAAATCTGTACATTAAATATTTTTTGGAAAATCTTATTGAATTAGTCATTGTTATCGATAAAGAAGCTGGATCTATAGTATTTAGAAATTTTGTCTGTCTAATCACTGCACAGATTTTGATGGAATTTGGTATGATAGCTGGTTATCCGGGTCAACATATAGGATACTTTTTCCCGCGGGAAAACATCTCATCTCTGAGAAATCTAAACGTTAAACGTAACTAGGGACGAACGCGAGCGGAGCCAGGGTGAGTCGCTAGTATAATATTTAATCGATATACAACACAAAAATATAAATTCGATATTGTGTTTATCAGTCGGTAATCTGATGATTGGATAGTTAAAAAACACAAAACTATGTATGAACGTAAACGAGTATGTCTCATGGAGTGATGTATATAGTAAGTACTTGTTATGGCGGTGCACTGAGGTAATGTAAGAGCTAAAGGTATAGTTAGGGTATAAGCAAAACGAGCCCTTAGTAAGTAATAAATTTTAGAACGACTAGTTTAATCCATGTCGTCTGGAGCGCAATTGCCTTTCAGTTATCTAAGCCCTTCTAAGTCCTAGACTGTGGTCTAGGCAAATACTAAATGTTATTATCTTTTTAAAGCTTGTAATTAACAGTTCAAAGTAATATTATTGATTTAAAAATAAATAATATAATTTTGAAGTAATAGCTATTAATCTTTACATATAATAAAAGTGTAACTGATCGCTGTCTGTCCATGGAGGATATTTGAGATAAACTATTAACACCCAAAACAATGATTTATTCAATTTTTGTCTGTTTGGCTATGTGTTCGTGCGTGCGAATCTCAGAAACGGCTTAACGATTTGGATGCAGTTTTCACTAATGTATTGCGGTAAACTTCACTTAATATTTAGCATTTGTTTTATTTCAATCGGTTCGTAAATAAAAAAGTAATGACAATTTAAAAAAAAACACCTAGAGAAGAACCCGAACGAAACGAGGGAGAGCCGCTAGTATTAAGAATATAATAGAATAATACTTGTTTCTACTAAAACACTAGTCTTTCAAAGGCTATTTAGACTTTCTTCAACATGCAGGTTTCCTTACGACGCGACGTAGCATTTGATTATGATGATAACATTAAATTCGCGCTTCTTTTTAGATTTTAAGATTCTACGTCGTCTAAATTAATAATATAGCTGTTTCATTTCTCTCGATCAAGTGGAATCAGAGATACAAGATAATTGCATTTCTTTAAGCCCGCTGGGAAAACCCACGAGGCAGGGGACTGTGAGATTCCTACTCACTAAAATCCACAGCGGAACTCGCAGCGGCACAATAAGGTGCTTGCACAGGACAATTTAATTTGGAAAATGTAATTTTTTAATTGTTTGAAAATTCTATCATATCATCATCATACACTGGCAAAATTATACGTTAACAGCATCTAATACCATCTCATTTGAAATTTATACTCAGATATCATTTTGATATTGTATCATATTGACTGACATTTACGGTAAAGTACTATTTATTTATTTATTTATTTATTTTACATCTAATTAGAACGGCGGCGCCACTTACACTAACTAGATTATACATTATAAATTATTTCAAGCATTAAATACACAAGCAAACATAAGTAAATATTACTTGGGTTCTGAGAGCAAGCTGAGAATATCGAATAGCCCCGTTTAATAACAGGGCTATTCAATATTCTCAGCATACCTCAGCAACTCAAAGACCAAAGTTGACCACTTGTCATTGAATGGGTCCCAATGAGCGTTGTTGTCCAAGAGCGCGTTGAACGATGCCAATGAACGCGGTATAGGTGCCATGGTTTGAGCAATAGTGCGACAATATGGGACAACGAATAACTTATTTTTTCGGGGGCGGAGATTGTTGATAATTGGGGCATGAATGCGACACAGTTGGGCATGAAGATCCGGAGCATCAACGTCTCCTCGCAAAATTCGGCACATAGTTTTTAGTTGGTCACAAGTCCGTCTGACTTCCAAGGAGTTGAAACCCAAGCAACCCAAAAGAAATTTGGTTGGGTATAGAAATGGGTAATATCCATAGCATCGTTTGAATAGGTATCTCAGGAAGGCCTTCTGTACTTTTTCCAATATAAGCCCATACTTTTTCTCGTATGGGTGCCAGACGCAGGCGCTTGTTTCCAGTTTGCTTCGAACTAGAGCGTAATATAGTAACCGTATTACTACAGGACTACTGAACTCCCGAGAGTTGCGCAATACGAACCCTAATCTTCGAAATGAATCGGCTGCTACTGAGCTAATATGACCTCGGAAGGTTAATTTGGTGTCAAAATTTACACCCAGATCTCTCATGTTTTGCACTCTGGGGACAGAAATGCCATCCATTTGGTACTCATGTATCAAGGGATACCGAACTCTACCAAAGGTCATCACTGAACATTTGTCATAATTGAGCTCCATTCTGTTGGCTTCACTCCAGTTACATACAGCGGTTAGATCGTGTTGTAACTTGAGGCAATCTTCGATAGAAGTAATTTCGAGTATGAGTTTGAGATCATCAGCATATAATAGGCATTTCGCATGTTTTATACATTTCGGAAGATCATTTATCATAATTAAGAATAGTAATGGTCCTAAGATGGAGCCCTGACTTACACCGGATCTCGTATGATATGGTTTTGACTCATACATACCATAACGAACGAATTGCTGACGATCACGGAGATAGTTAGAGATTAAGTAAAGAAGCTGGGGAGACAAACCTATTGCATTGAGCTTGCTGAGAAGAATATCATTGTTTATCCTGTCAAAAGTTTTGCGGTAATCGAAATAAAGTGCATCCACTTGATGACCTCTATCCAGACAGGTGGATATGTAATCAGCAGCTGTTAGTAAGTTTGAGTTGACAGACTTTTTAGTCCGGAAACCATGCTGTTCGTCACATAGTAAATTATTGATTTGCCTACTAATTTTTTTATGCACGATTCTCTCGAATACCTTGGCCGGCGTTGAGAGAATAGCTATGGGCCGAAATTCCTCGACAGATGTTGTACCGGTTTTCTTAGGTATCGGGGTGACTCGTGTCAGTTTCCATTGAGAAGGATATTGTCCCGTCTTTAAAATTAAATTAAATATATGACAAAGAGGGAGGCTGAGATATTTCTTACACATTTTCATAACACCTGCTGGCAAGTTGTCTGGACCAGTTGAACAGTTTATCTTGAGTTTATCAATACTATATGCTATGTCAGCTACTGAAAACTTTGGAATGGAGATGACAGTACCATGTAACTTATCATCATTTAGACATGCCACATCCACACTTAGCTTTGGCACCTCAGATAAGAACACGTCTGCAAAGAACATTGCAAAGGCTTCGGCTGCATCTACTCCGGAGTGCATGCAACCATTTAAAGTGACATTAGGCTCAAATCCCCCTTTAACCCGCAAGCTACTGATGTAGTCCCAAAAACCTAAAGGATTGGCTTTAATATGACTTTCAGCGCGCCTAATGTAATTGTCATATGCTTCTGGAATGCAAGCCTTCAAGTTAGATCTTATTTCTGAGAACCTAGTATAAGTCTGAACACATTTAGTTTTGATCCATTTGGAATGTAACTTTAATTTCAATTCTACATCGCGGATAATATCGTTTGTAAACCAAACCGGATATCGCTTGATATTACCTTTTTTCCTATTCTTTTTAGGCATGCACAAGTCAAAAAGATCATACATAATTCTGTAGAAACAAGTTATCGCTGACTGTACATCGGATGCAGTCAAAAGAACATCCCAAGATACCATAGACATTAGAATAAGGAGTTGTTCATAATCAAGTTTGCGGAAATTCCAATCTTTGGAGTTGCTTATGTTGCTAGGCTCCAATCTGTCAGAGTGTTTAGCTGTACGAATATTCATCTTAATGTTAAGAGGGGGATGGTATAAATCAGGTGGAACCATTCCCTCCGTATCAGAGACTATCGTTTCAACATGCTCTTGGATCAGTACTACATCTAGTATACTCCCATGAGTATTCACAATGTTATTATGCTCGGTTAAGCCGCAAAGTGTCACAAAATATGAATAATAACAAACTATGTTATAGGATGCACTGTTTAAATTTAAATCCCCCAATATAACCACTAATCCCTTCAAGTCAAAAATAAAACTTTCTATTTTACAAAATAAATTCATGTAGTCTTCGTCGGATGCACTGGGTTTTATATAGACTACACATATAAACATAGATCGACCCTGTATCTTACATGAAACCCATAGATCTTCACCGGAATCGGTTTCCAATTCACGTCGTCGCTGCAAAAGTATACCGGGGCGAGCTACAATCAGCACGCCACCGCACGGCGAACCCCTGTCACGGCGCAGCACACTCCAGCTGCCACCTGATATTTCCGCATCTTCAACGGTATCGTCGAGAAATGACTCCGTAACAGCCACTATGTCGCAGGCTTGCAACAGAAGATTCATGGTCCAAGTTTTTGTTTTTGTTTTAAGGCCGCGAACATTTTGGTACAATATATTCAAGGTGATATGGTTTTTTGTACTATCAATGCAGCTGTTGGCTTGGGTTACGAAAGGACTGACGACTGCCATTTGAGTTGCCGGATGATTTTCTAAAATTAATCCAAGTCTTGATCCTTGCATTGATCGGCCATGCGTCCTCTGAAAGACATTTTTCGTAACAGGCTATTGGGACTCCAATTTTAAATGACTTGTAATTACCTTTAGGTACCAATTCTTCCACAGTGCAGGTATCCGTAGAACAAAGTTGCTGTAGATGTTTCGATATATCCTCCGCGCCCGACTCCATGTTCCAGAGCTGTAGGTATTTTCGAGGTTCAACCGCTTTTAAAGATGTCACTGATGGGCTCGCATTGCCGCAGATGAGGTTTAGTTTCCGAGGTTTCTTCCAACGGACCTCAACCCATTTTTCAGAAGATACCTCCTACTGAGATGCAATTTGAGGAGCCGATGGATTCGGTTTATTATTTACCATCGAAGGTGTTGCAACGGATAATCGAGAGGGGCATTGTCTTGCAGGTTACGGATAGCTTCGCGATTCACGCGGCTTCAGTGCAACATTAACAGTCGGCGAAGTTATCTTGGCGGGTTGCGAGGCCTCGTTATGTGTAGTAACAGTCTCTCCTTTTTTAGATGGTGCCGGTTCGTCTTTGCTACTTACCATGTCACGTATTTTAGACTGGATACAACTGTCAATAAGAGTTTCAAAGTGCGAAAAGTAATTATCACACTTTCCGTGAAATGTAGTCAATAACGACATTGCTTGATAAGGTTGGTTTTTTAAACCAATGATCTCTTCGCGAAGCTGTTTTATTTCCAGACGAAGGACTTCAGTATTTTTTATTTCTTGCTTGTCCTCGTTAGAAGCCAGAATAATCGCCTTTTTCCTATACGTAATATTATTACTATCGGCGGCAGAGCTACGCTGTCTACTAGCACCTACGGGTGTAAGGCTGTTGTCACCACCTCTCTTTGACATACATGCACATTCAGGACAGATCCATGCCTCGGTATTCACAGAAGCTGGATCTAAGATACCTGTACAGAGCTCGTGGTATGTTTTCTGACACGTGCGGACTATGCATTGTAGAAATGCTTCTTCAGATACAATAAGCTTGCAACAGGCTGCGCAATCCATTTTAAGCATAAGTAACAAGCCAAAAAATAATAAATATAATATTCAACGTCTAATGAGGCCTAGCTTTATGCAGCGCTTGAAGCGCTTGAAGAGACGGCCGCTGTCGGGAGGTCAATGACCGCTGCGTACACTCAGCTGTTTGCTGTCAGAATGCGATTTGACTTTACTACTAACTTTGTTAATGTTTTTGTTAATTAACTAGCACTTACGCGATGGGTTTGAAAGAAGTTTTCACCATTGAAAAGAGCAGGAAATCAGCTACAAAAGTATATATAATAAACTTGCATAGCTTAACTTTAGTAATGTTAATTGAATAAAAATTACGGAACACGTACTGCACTGTATCACGCGCGGGGCGGAATGACTATAACTAGCATTGCCCGCGGCTCCGCCCGCATTCAGATCGCCAAATACCAAAATAGGTTTTACATATTAGTATACTCTTACATTACAGACCTTGACCTTTATCGGCAACTAGAACTAGCTTCAGACACGCAGATATAGACTAGCTAAGCACAGGCATAATAGCACTAAGGACTTTAGGATTACAAAGTATATCAAAAACAGCAAAGACGTGCTGCTAACATTTGATAAAGATATTTGTAAAAGGTGGTACGAGTATTACCACACATTGCTCAATGAGGAGTACCCCAGACAGGCTGAAATCGAAGAACCAAGAACACAGGGACCCGTAAATCAAATCACCATAACGGAAGTCAAAAATGCTATTCTGAAAATGAAAAATCACAAAGCCTGCGGGCCTGATGACATTCCAGCTGAACTGTGGAAGTCCTTAAAGATGGACGGGAAAACATGGCTAACTAACTTGTTTAATAACATCTTAACAGCTGAAAAAATGCCAGATGCTTGGAGAAAAAGCATACTTGTCCCCTTTTACAAAAATAAGGGAGACGTTAGAGAGTGCGGGAACTTCCGGGGGTTAAAACTCACTTCATACACCCTTAAAATCTGGGAACGAGTGCTCAGTGAACGTCTAGCATCTTTAATCTCCCTAACGGAAAACGAGTTTGGTTTCACAGCGGGAAAGGGAACCATGGATGCAATTCATGCTGTAAGACTGGTAATGGAAAAAGCTAAAGAAAACGATCAAAACCTGTGGATGGTATTTATAGACCTAGAAAAAGCTTTTGACAGAGTGCCAAGGAGTGTGATATGACAGGCACTTAGGGCGCACAACATACCTGAACACTATATACGCCTCATTAAGGACATGTACAACAACGTCCAAGCCTGCGTTAGGAGCTCAGCAAGTCTATCTGACAGCTTTGACATAAAAGTTGGCGTTCATCGAGGCAGTGCACTGAGCCCTCTGCTATTTAATGTAGTCAAGAACTATCTGACGGTAAAAATTCAAAAACCAACTCCGTGGAATCTCTCGTATGCGGACGACGTAGTTCTTATATCTGACAGTGTGCTAAAGCTACAGGAAGACTTAGAGAAATGGAGATAGTCGCTGGAACAAAATGGCTTACGCATTAGCAGGACAAAAACCGAGTATATGTTCTGTAACTTCAACCCCAGCGCTTCACTTGACCAGGGCATCACACTGGGTGGCACGGCCATCCCTAGAGTTAAAACATTCAAGTATCTAGGATCCGTTCTCTCCGAAAATGGTTCTATTGAAGCGGACATAACACAAAGAATGACATCGGGATGGACAAAGTGGCGCACTCTCACAGGGGTACTATGTGACGCTAAAATGCCAATAAAAACTAAAGGCAAGGTCTATAAAACGGCAGTACGACCAACACTACTGTACGGCAGCGAGGTTTGAGCAACCAAAAAGATTCATGAACAAAAGCTACACACCACCGAAATGCGTATGCTAAGATGGGCGGGAGGAGTAACACTTAAAGACAAAGTACGTAACGAATATGTAAGAGGAAGTTTTAAAGTTGCACCCATAACCGACAAAATATTAGAATCAAGGCTCAGACGGTATGGACACGTGATGCGTAGGCCCAACGATTACGTGGTGAAAAAGTGCCTTTCCATTGCAACAAGAAAGAGGGGCAGGGGAAGACCCCAAGCTACTTGGATGACGACTGTCCAGAGGGACTTGAAATGCCTCGGCCTCATCGATGAGGACGCGATTACACGATCTACGTGGCGTCGCATAATAAGGAAAGCTGACCCCGCGTAACGGAATAAGGCGAGGACAAAGAAGAAGAAGATACTCTTACATTGCAGTTTTTGTATTTTTTCTCATAAATGAGATATTTTCCCGCGGTAAAAAGTATCCTATATGTTAACCTAGATAACCAGCTATCACCATACCAAATTTTATAAAAAACCTACTAAACTACTGGAGTAGTTTTTCTGTGATGCGGTAACAGACAGACAGACAAAAATTCTAAAAACTATAGACTCGGCCTCTGTATCGATAATAATGTCCATTTCAATAAAATTTTCCAAAAAATATTTAATGTACAGATTCGGCTTAGTTTTATTATATACAATTTTATTATATGTACAGATATGTATTTGATAAACAATCCTCTCGAGAAACATCGAAGGATAACTAACATCGTTTTAATAATTAAGAACATACTGTAGTTTTATACTTTCATTATCTATTGAATGTAACACAATCCCGAATTATTTTTGCAGTTCTATTTATGAAAATCAGAACAGATAATTTTTTATATATATATATATATATATATATATATATATATATATATATATATGTCGTGTTATCCATATACTACGAACATCATCTTTGGTGGTTACTTATCTTGTGGGCGTTATCAGGCCTCAAATAATAAAATATTCAGTGCTCAATACACAATTTAATCAGGGAAATCACAATGTTATAAACTTGAAACGGTAATTCTAAAGATTTAAAGCTAGCAGATTCACAGTCACCGATCATCGACTTCCAACTATAATATCAAAAAAACTCTATGATCCACCATGATCAACCGACTTTACTAAACCACGTATTTGCAAAGAATGTCGTGATGGCGTCTCGACCCCGCTCGAGACTAAATCTCTGCTCTAAATTTAAAATCACTTTAAAAGCAAAAATATATATTTATATATATATATATATATATATATATATATATATATATATATATATATATATATATATAATATATATATATATATATATATATATATATATATTTATATATATATAGGAGGAGAATTTAGTTACCTTTTTCTGTTATATATATTACGAATACCTTTCGTCCTTATCTTTTATGTTCCATTGAAATTTACCCCCGCTGTACCACATACATATATATGGTATGTTGATTCTACTTTAATATCATAAAAGTGAGTTCCAGATAATAAATAGGACCTAGTTAAAACTTTTTGAATTAGTTCCTATAGTAGTTTATCTCTACTCGAATCACTTGCTGTGTGAAGTCGAGCCATTTTAAAGGATTTTGTTATATAACTCGATAATTATATATAATATACAATTTAAAAGGCTTTGAAAATATTTACTTGATACTGTAAATGAGAAAGGTGTATTTGTGTGTTCTTGATTTTGATTCCTTACATTAATGATAAGATTTGTGGTTGCAATTTTATTAATATTTAAAATTATATAATAATTTTATTTTTTGGGTTATCTAAGTTTGTGCCAAAACTGTAAAAAAATTTTTTTCTTTGTGTATTAATACGGTAACACCTCGCAACACCCCACAGCATCAGAATTAAGAAGTTAGATCCGTTTAATGGTAACTTTATTACTTCTTCTTTGATTAAAAGATTTTTAGTATTCAGACAGTATTACGACTGATGACTTTGAATCTGAAGACTATTGCTTAAATAAATAACTAATAATCTTTTATATAAATCTTTGCTTCAGGTCCACAAAATGAATTTAAAAGCACTAGATCTTAAACAGGACCTTAAACTTGTTCAAGTCGAACAAACCCCTACGCCATCAGAAGTTAATAGTTGAAAATAGTGAGTAAACATAAACATTCGTAATTATAAATACGTATATTATATATATGTATACTTTATATGTTTAAGTTACTTCTTTGCGTCAAAACGGCTGGACGAATTTGGATTAAATTTATTATATAGATAGGCTATGACCTGGAATAACACAAAGGTTACTGCTTGACATAGACCCTAGGTCGAGCGAGGCCAACACGTTGGTATACTAATATTATATTGTCATTGAAAGAAAAGTTTAAAGTGCTTATAAAAGTGACTCTTTATTGATCAACGGTTGGAAGATAAAAATACACTTACCAAAACTTTAACATTATGAATACAAATGATACACGTGGAGCAAAATAAAAGCTTTTAATAGAAATAAATCCACCGCACAATAATAAAAACGTACCAAAATATCTTTCGGCCTGACGTGATTCGGGTGAGGCATGGTACTGTATACAAGTAAAAAAGCACTTAATTTTGAAAGTCTTGTGACCTGAGTGGAGCATGGGCGGGTCACTAGTCCCAATATTTCTTGTAACGCTCTATTCACCGCATTCAGTTTCCGACAGACTCGACCTAATTCCACGACACCGTGTAATTTCCTGTGTATAGACCGTGATATCTTTTTGTGTCTTTTATTCACGGACTGTATTGCGTAAAGCTGTAATGATTGGGGGGTGTCATGGAAAATTTTGTTTATTTCCATCATGTTAATAGTTATTCGTAAATGTAAATTACTAGTTTTAACCCGCGATATCGCTCGTAATGTGTCAATGAAAAGTACCCTTGTGCTCAGCCCGGTCATAAGCTTTCTCCAGCGCGCCCTTCCGCAAGTGCCAAGTGCTTTTAATGGGAAGTACTAATCTTGTAGAAACCATATTAAATAAAATACGATTATATAAAATAGGATTTATTTTGAATTTTGGTTCCAGAAGTTTCGAATGTTTTACAACAATCATGGTTACGGGAGAGTTATAGCACATAGCTACAGGTGGATCGCTGACCTAACAGGAACGATTGCGACACGAGGCGTCGAGTTAGCATTCGCGGCATTGTAACGTTACACTTTTGTTTGTTCAATTTTACGTGAGAAATAAATTTATAAATTCCATTCATTCTAATTGTTACATCGAGTAGCGTTAGACATAATAATTGTAAAATTTAAGTATAGTTTATAATAAAAGTATTTTTAAGTAAATTTTGTTTTTTTTTGAGTTCTCTGGCTGTGTTGCTCTTAACTGGCGCAGTCGGTAGGATACTCAAAAGAGACGATAAGTAATCTAACATCGACTACTGTCTCGGAGTATCAGGAAGAACTAAGAAGCAGCAGCCCGAGGTGTATCCGAACATTGATACCAGAAAAAACTAAAATGCACATGTAAGTACATAGAATAGCCTGTGTCCTTATTCCCTTTCTATTTTATTGTTCTTATCTTATCCAGGATTTTCCACCCCAGGAAATCGAACCCGAGGGGTACTGCATCAAGTAGGACCTCTCGTAGAAATAATTTAGATTTAGGTAGAAATTTAAGATTAATTTCTGAAATAGATATAATGGCATCTCATGACTTAGAAACTATTTTTAAGGCAGTGCGCGCCGTTCCTGAATTCGATGGGAACCCTAATATTTTACCCAGATTTATTAACATTTGTGACCAAATTGTTAGTCACTACAAAGGAACCGAACCCGGGTCAGAACTATCAAACCTTACGTTAATTAACTCTATCTTAAATAAAATAACGGGCTCCGCAGCACGTTTTATAAATTCGAATGGCATATCGGAAAATTGGTTAGGCATTAGGACAGCTTTGATAAATAATTTCTCAGATCAACGAGACGAGACCGCGCTTTATAACGATCTTGCTCTAGCTACACAGGGTAATAGTACTCCACAAGAGTATTATGAGCGGCGTCAAACATTATTCAGCACTATCATGACTTATGTAATGCTTCATGAAACTATTCCAACGACAATTGAAGCCAAACGTACTCTGTATAGGAAATTAACTATGCAAGCATACATACGCGGTTTAAAAGAGCCACTAGGGTCACGAATTCGTTGCATGCGTCCTGATAGTATTGAAAAGGCTTTGGAATTCGTGCAAGAAGAATTGAATGCTGCTTATATGCAAAATAGAAACGAGTCATTTGGTGAAAGAAAGCACGCGACACCTAAACCTATTCAGCCATTACCGATATTTTCACCAACACCAAAAGCATTCAATTTTCCTCCAGAGACTTTCATGCCTCCAAACCAAAGGCAAATTTTACAACAGCCACAACATCAGCAGCAGCTACAATCTTGGAGACAAAATCAGGTAAGTGCACCTTATCATAAACAGCCAACACACACACAACAAATTTTCCGCGCATTACCTCCTAATTATAATCACAATAGTAACATGTTTCGACTTCCCCCCAGAAATCAAAATCAATTTCAAAGACCTATGAGTGGAATTGTTAACTACACCCCGAAACAATTACCTCCTACAAATTTTAATTCACGCCCATTTGCACCACAAATTAACCAACAACCACACCACAGTAATTTTCCACGTGAAATGAATTTCCATGAATCTTATTTCCAGGACTATGACTATAACAATGACTCCGAATATTATTATGACCCCGAATCTTATTATTACTACCCGACATACTATACTGACTATACCGAACATGACTATGACATAAACACCATCACCACTCAGCAACATGACCAAACCGACTTGGTACAAGACGCAGACTTTGATCGACAGACTAATGAACCTAAATCGGATTTTCAAGAAACTCCCAAGTTAAAAAAGCCAAAATAGAAGTCAACATACAGACGCAAAGGCAGCTCCCATACATACAAATTAATAATCCTCCTATTAAGCTACTTATTGACACTGGTGCTAATCAGTCATTTATTAGCCCAGAAGCCGTTGAAAACTACTTTTCTAATATCCCACTCAACTATGACCCATTTGAAGTGACCAATGTTCACGCCACCACACGTAACAACTATTCGATTACTATACCGACCTTTACTGAATTTAATGACTCGAAGGACATGAAACTTTTCATATACAAATTTCATAACTACTTTGACGGACTCATAGGGTTAGACTTACTCGAACAGTGGGCGGCTAGGATAGATCTTAAAGATAAATTATTATATACTCAAAATGCTACTAATCCCATACATATGTATAACTCATGTAACGTAAATTTGTACGAAGATGTCATACCGGCGAATTCATCAAAGTTTATTAAAATACCAGTTAATAGTAAAGACGGAGACGTTTTAATCCCGGAGCAAGTCATTTCTAATTGTATTATAACTAGCTGTTTAACCTCTATAAAAAATAATCGTGGAATTTTGGAAGTTATTAATCCGACTCAACATGACGTAATTTTTTCTATGGATAGGAGTATTCTTACTGAAATTCATAATATAGAAGTTTTTAATAGGTTAAATTTATCATCCCGAGCAAAACAGGTACTAAGTCGATTACGTACAGATCATTTAAATCCCGAAGAGCGTACTAATCTAGAGTTATTGTGTTCCAAATATGCTGATATATTTTACATTGAGGATGAGGCTTTAACATTTACTAATAAAATCAAGCATCGCATAAGAACTACTGACGAAATTCCCGTACATAGCAAAAATTATAGATATCCCTTTATCCATAGAGATGAGGTTAGGAGTCAAGTAAATAAAATGTTGGAACAAGGAATAATAAGACCTTCCAATTCCGCTTGGAGCTCACCTATTTGGGTGGTTCCAAAGAAAACTGACGCCTCTGGTAAAATTAAATGGCGACTCGTTGTAGATTTTAGAAAGCTTAATGAAAAAACACTTGATGATAAGTATCCCATACCAAATATTACAGACGTACTAGACAAATTAGGCAATTGTCAATACTTCACAACTTTAGATCTTGCGAGCGGTTTTCATCAGGTTGAAATGCATCCCGATGATATTCCCAAAACTGCATTTAATGTAGAACATGGACATTACGAGTTTTTAAGAATGCCAATGGGACTGAAAAACGGACCATCGACATTCCAGCGCGTAATGGATAACGTCCTTAAAGAATTACAGAACACTATCTGCTTAGTATACCTGGATGATATAATTGTATTTAGCACATCTTTACAAGAACATATTATAAATTTGGAAAAAGTGTTTAAAAAACTAAGAGAATCCAATTTTAAAATACAATTAGATAAGTCGGAATTTTTAAAGTTAGAAACAGCGTATCTAGGTCACATTATCTCTAAGGATGGTATTAAGCCCAATCCGGATAAAATTAAAGCCATAGAAAAGTATCCGATGCCTAAAACTAATAAAGAAATAAAACAATTTTTAGGTTTGTTAGGTTACTATAGAAAATTTATCCCAGATTTTGCAAAACTTACTAAGCCTCTAACAAAGTGCTTGAAAAAGGGTAATAAAATAATTTTGGATGAGGAATACGTAAATTGTTTTGAAAAATGTAGGAAAATTTTAGTGAACGATCCCATACTACAATATCCAGACTTCAATAAGGAATTCATACTTACTACTGACGCATCTAATGTTGCTATTGGCGCTATCCTATCGCAGGGACCCATTGGTTCCGATAAACCTATCTCTTATGCTTCTAGAACTCTTAACGATACAGAAATAAATTATAGCACTATCGAAAAAGAATTGTAGGCCATTGTGTGGGCAACAAAATATTTTCGTCCTTATCTTTTTGGTAGGAAATTTAAAATTCTCACAGATCATAAACCATTACAGTGGGTTATGAACATGAAAGAACCGAATTCTAGATTAACCCGTTGGAAGCTTAAATTAAGTGAATACGATTTTACGGTTGTATATAAAAAGGGTACAGTAAATACTAACGCAGACGCTCTATCACGAATCCAAATTCACAATGAAGAGATTAGTTCAGTTGTAGCAAACCCATCCGAAGATCATGTTTCGATAGGCTCATCGACGGAAACAGCTCATTCAAGTAGAGAAAATCCGATACTCGAAATTCCCATAACTGATGAACCACTCAATAAGTTTCACTGACAGTTACATTTAACGGCCGTAGGAGATATTCAGCGTAAACCTAAAGTCTCAAAACCATTCGAAACTCATACGCGAATAGCAGCTGAAGTACGACAACCCTATTTAGCTCATGATGTAGTAAGTGTTATAAAAGAATTTGTTAACCCGAAAATTAAGACAGCTTTATTGATAGAACCAACTTTTAGTATGTTTGATATTATTCCTATAATACAGGAAAAATTTAGAAGTTCATCTATGAATCTAGTTCTAGCTAAGGTTGAATTGGAGAATGTTAGTGAATACTTTAAACAGCAAAACATAATTCAAAAGTATCACGAAGGGAAAACTAACCATCGTGGTATAAATGAGTGCTACCTTGCTCTCTCTAAGCGTTATTACTGGCCAAAAATGAGGGAACACATAACAAAATTTATAAACCAATGTTCAGTCTGTGGTCAAACAAAGTATGATCGTAAACCAATAAAGCAGCAATTCCGAGTCGTTCCGCCAGCTACAAGGCCTTTCGAAATTGTTCATATAGATGTATTTACTGTAGAAACCGAAAAATATTTAACTATTGTAGATGTTTTCGCTAAATACGCTCAGGCCTATCATCTAAAAGACGCAACAGCTATTAGCATTTTACAAGCCCTCCTACAATTTTGTACTCATCATAATTTCCCTTTAACAATAGTAAGCGATAACGGCACTGAGTTTAGCAATCAGCTTTTCACAGAATTTTCTGAAGTTCATCAAATAACTCATCATAAAATGCTACCCCACTGTCCCAGTAGTAATGGTAATATCGAAAGACTACATCTGACTCTACTTGAACATCTTCGAGTTTTGAGACTTAAAAATAAGAATGACCCCGTAACTAACCTGATGCCTTACGCTATCATTGGTTATAACAGTTCAGTACATAATTTTTCGAAATGCAGACCTTATGACATAATAAATGGACATTTTGACCCGCGTGACCCACTAGAGATAGATATTCAAAAACATCTAATGCAACAATATGTTCAAACGCATAGGGAACAGATGCAAACCGTTTACGACACAATTAATGAATTTACTTTAAAAGATAGAGTAGCTATTATAGAAAATCGGAACAAAGATAGAGAACCTGAGGTAGAATTTGAACCTAATCAACAGATTTTCATTAAAAATCCTTCAGCAAATAGACAAAAGTGTGCTCCACGCTATATCCAGGACAAGGTGTTAGCCAACTTGCCAATACATATTTATTCCTCTAGAAAAAAAGACCCAATAGCTAAACATAGAATTAAGCGAGTGTCTAAGAACCCCACATTGTTACAGGATACCTCCCCTGGTCATCTCAATCCTGTCCCTGACCGTTCGACTGATAGCGACTCAGACTGTACAACTTGAGAGCTTAGGAGATGGACCCGGATTGCTACCTTTCAAATTGGGACTGACAAGACTAGTAACTCATTATCATTCCTTTTTACAATATATACATCTTGATAATATAGAGAACACAATTTTAACCTTACAAACACAATTGCTCGATTTTAAAACATCTTTAGAAAATGATACTTTTAGTCTATATGAATTGCAAATCGATTATCTTCATACTAAATTGAACAAAGTTAGAATACAGTTAAAAACACTGGAGCCAAATCGTGCAAAACGAGGTCTCGTGGATGGATTAGGATCTATAATAAAAAGCATATCGGGAAATTTAGATTATACAGACGCAATTAAATACAATAATGCCATAAAAATTTTAGAGGAGTCGCAATCTAAAGTTATTTCCGAATTTAATAATCATATTAGTATCAGTAAGGAGTGGATGAACCGTCAAACTGATATTATCGCGCAATTAGTAGAGAATCAGGGTGAGCTTAACACTACGTTATTTTTATTGTTAGATAAAGATAGTTATAAGAGTACAAGTTTAATTAAGTATGCTAAATTCGCTCAACTGCTCACGATAATAACAGAAAACGTAGACGATATATTAGAAGAACTAATAGAAGTAGAAAACTCATTAGCATTTATTAGATCCTCTAGTATGCATCATTCAATGTTAAGTATAAATGAAATTGATAAAATGCTCATTAAACTTCGAGAAATTTATCCGAAAGAACAGGTTATAGATTTAGAACTAAGACAATATTATGACATAATAAAGCCAGGCTATTACTATTATGGTAGGCAAATAGTTATGGTCTTCAAGCTACCATTAGTTTCTTCTGAATCTTTTTACATGTATAAGTTAGCTGTTTTCCCAAATAGGAAGATGCAGACTCTTTTTCCTTCCTCTCCTTATATCCTTACCAACAGGCATACATTCATGTACATAGAGGCAGAATGCCCGAAGTTCAATAACCAATGGTATCTTTGCGAAAATAAGAACAACATACTCCGAACCTCATGGGACTGCATTCAGACTCTGATTCACAACCAAACTTTGGATCACACTTGCGAGATGACTACATTAACCCTATCACAAGAAGCTTTGGAGGAATTAGATGGGCGACACTACATAATATCGTTTTCCACACCCTACGAAAGTACACATTATATGCGGACGGGAAGATTTCATCATATTAAATGGAAGCTTTCTGGCCACACTTCCTGTAAATTGCATCTTAAGGACGGGAGAAATTGTTATCAGTAATACCGAGGATAAAGTAGCGGGACAACCTTTTAAAATTATGGATATAAAGTACAAGGACCAGCAATTTAAGAGTACAAGTCATATAAAATTAAAATCTATTGATTTAAAGAACCTGCATTCTATACAGAGTAAAGTTATGTTGCAACCAACTTTGTCAACGGAGAAGGAAGCGTCTTCACTTTATCATACTACCATTCCTTTTTACATCATATTATTAAGTGCACTTTCAATCATTACTGGAATGATTGTTACACATCGATATAGAAATGCACGCCATCATGAAACTAAATCTATAGAGGAAAGTAATAAAGGAATAAATCAACAAAATCAATCAGCTGAAAAATCTGACAGCATCCAGGAGCAATTTCCAGCAACATTTTACCACACTGTTTTAAAATAGTTGCTGTTCTCGGGGTGGAGGAGTTATAGCACATAGCTACAGGTGGATCGCTGACCTAACAGGAACGATTGCGACACGAGGCGTCGAGTTAGCATTCGCGGCATTGTAACGTTACACTTTTGTTTGTTCAATTTTACGTGAGAAATAAATTTATAAATTCCATTCATTCTAATTGTTACATCGAGTAGCGTTAGACATAATAATCCCATCAAAAACATTCTGTAAAAAATTGCAAGTCTCGCAACGCATTTCTTCTACCGCAAAAAGCTATGAGATGTAATGTAAAACCAAGTCGGTTAATTTATTCATTACCTATCTATGGAAGCATATATCCGACAACTTTGTCATAAATCGTTACCGAATTAGTTAAGTTACAACATTTTATAGTGACCGTATTAATATTAGATATATTTATTTCTTTAATTAATAGAATGACTTGGCCATCGCACGGAAACATAATCACATATGAGTCTACTACTTTAAATAGTCCTAATTAAACATATCATGACCAAGGTGGACGGACGACTTGGTCAAAGTCGCTGGAGCCCACTGGATGCGGATGGCACAAGACTGGTTGTCGTGGAACTTTTTGGGGGAGGCCTATGTCCAGCTGTGGACGTGTTTGGGCTGAGATGATCTGAACATAGCACTAGCGGGTCAAATTTATGTATACACTAACATAAATAATGCACTCAGAACGCTAATTTCAAGTAAATTTTGTTATTTGTAGATTCTATTATCATGTGCGATGGCCAAGTCATTCTATTAATTAAAGAAATAAATATATCTAATATTAATACGGTCACTATAAAATGTTGTAACTTAACTAATTCGGTAACGATTTATGACAAAGTTGTCGGATATATGCTTCCATAGATAGGTAATGAATAAATTAACCGACTTGGTTTTACATTACATCTCATAGCTTTTTGCGGTAGAAGAAATGCGTTGCGAGACTTGCAATTTTTTACAGAATGTTTTTGATGGGATCTCATTTCTTTTTGTAAATATTTCTTCTTTTTCTCTTTTCTTGTACTATTTCTTGTGTGTCAGCTAAGGACTTTTTAAAAGCCCACTCCTTGTCTCTGTGGGCTTTTTTCAGAGGCTTTGATATAGGTAACAAATTTTGACAAGTCTGGATGATAAAAAATCTAAGTCTATTGTATTGGGAAATTACGGATTCCTGGACTTTAATACTACTATCTTATGCATTAAGTATAAATATGTATAGTTAATTTAACGAATATTTTAATTTCATTGTTGACCCTAAATACCTACCCCGATACTGATATTCGACTTACATAAGTTTAATGAGACGTGTAGATTTATGTGTCTATCTGCAGCATAGTAGTTAAATCCCGAAAGTTGTATTCCATTCCATTTTAAAAGTAATTTTCGAAGAGATTGATATTTCATGACCTCTATATTCCATGATCTAATAGGTGGGTACAATTACGAGCAATTAGATGTTGACAAGGTTTTTTTATTTTTAATTCATATCAACATCATACTTTGTAAAAGAAAATGTACGAGCTTTGTTTCAAAATTAAGTAATCGTCAAGTTGTTTCTTAATTAGGTATATATTTTATTGAATTCATTATAAATAACAGTAATCGAATATTAGTAGATAGAAACTATACACGCTTCACATTACATTTATGTACCCATTTGTATATGCATAAAAATTATACAGCTACTAAAACAGGTTAAAATATTATTTTCGCATTTAAAACATACTTTTCTAATACATATAGTTGCAAATATAAACATTAATAAATAGACGAATCGAAATTAGGTTAGTAATTACGAGGGAACATAGGATCGGACATACAAACATACATACCTATAGGTTAGAAGGTTTACAAACACTAACCTAACCACCTTTTACAGTGCAACTATTGTATAATTAATTAATTTACTATTAATTATAAATTTTATTACAATATATGTTTTAATTTATATATTAAACATATTATTTCTTAAAACTATATACAATATTGATAATTACATTTTAGTCATCACTAATACTTACAGTATATCCACTATTTACCCAGCTATCCATTTGGGTAGTTTAAGTGACGAAAAATGATATGTATGAACTGCAAAAATAACTTTGTAATCCCATATATCGCATATCTATTTGTATAGGAATACAAAGTTACTTATGCAGTTTGTATATCTCGAAAACAGGAGTGAAATTGCATGATGTTTGAGTTTTTCCTTGCGTTATAGCCTAAACACTAATTGTGTTAAAAATTTGAAGCTCCTATGTCTGCTAGAAGTACCTTAGAATTTTGATGATCGGTGAGTGAGTGAGTGAGTGTGTGAGTGACGATATTAGCGAATTTTGATCTGCAACAGTTCTTAAACTACAGGTTCAAATTGAATGTAATTTGGAAATATGCCTAGTATTATTATGTTCTTTTAGTCACTGAAAATTCAGGCTTCTAGCTTTATCCATAACGAAGTTATGGGGGGGTGGAAAATGCTCTGAATCGCTTCGAGAAAAGGATGGTACTGTCGTGCCCTTTTTTGCTCGACTTGGCGGGGGCACTCCGTGCCCCCCGATTGTAAAATTTAAGTATAGTTTATAATAAAAGTATTTTTAAGTAAATTTTGGTTTTTTTTTGAGTTCTCTGGCTGTGTTGCTCTTAACTGGAGAGAAGCATTCGAATTTTGGTAAATAAAATAAAAATATCTGAATACACAAAATATATTATATACCTCTCAAGAGAAAATGTGAACAAAAAACTTTAAACATCGAGGTCGACTTTAAGGAAGTAAAAAGCGATAAATAAATAAAATATTTTTCATTCATAACACGTATCTTATCAGATAAATTGATAAAATATTGAAAACAAGACTTTGATATTATATTTGAACAGATTTTTGTTTACCAAAAAGCCATTAGCCAAGAGTAAACATAAATTAATAAAGTGATATCTTGATCCAATGTTCCAGCAACGGAACAAAATTTTTTCGAGAGTACTTTATGAATATACTCGTATATTAATTTACTCGTCTGTTTGTTGTAGGTCAATTTCTGTTCGTAACAAGGTTGAAAACGCCTTTCACGTGTAAAAAACCCCTGTAGCAGGCAATCTCGCTCTTACATAGTTACATCACAAGTATATTGTTATAGCAAATTAAAACAAACTTATATGTGGAAGAATATTATACGACTAGCGAATTACCCTCGCTTCACTTGGATGCGACCCTGAGTGTATGGCGGTAGCCTATGTGTTCCTCCAGGCCATCTCACCAGGTGTTTTTCCTATCTATGTTCGAAATTACATCCAAATCCGTCCAGCCATTTAGGTGTATTTATGCGAATTTATGCATAAATTACATAAATAAAATCGAAGCATTTAGCTATTTGAATAGAAATTGATAAATCTCCGCTGCGCTGTGATCACGTGGGCGGTCTTAATGATGGATGATCCTTTGGTGATTAATGAACTCTTCAACAGTGCTTTCAGATAACAATTTTTTCTTCATATCATAATACTCTAACTAAAGATTAGTGTTTGTATTTTCTACATATTACTACTGGAATATGTTTCGTACGAGTTTTTACTCGCGATTTCACTCTACTATTCAAGTTTTCAAATGCGCTCAATTCGAATAAGCTCATTCATACGCAAAATTTTACATAGGCGAGTGCAAAAATGCTATATCTAACAGTTTTGAAATATATGACATAGTGTAAAAAGAAATCCGCTTAATATAAAAAAAAAAATAACATCGTGATCATAAGTGTTAAACGCCTTCTTCGTAGAAACTTGTAGTCTCGGATTGCACAATACTTATTTTTCAGCTCTACTCTTTGCTTTATTAGTTTTATAGACTTTTTATATTACAACTATTATTTATTTGTTAACACACATTGTTTTCTTTGTATCCAGGCAACAGATGGCAATTGTTTTCCGACGCTTATTATCTTCAATTTTGTGTCAAAATAATATCTATATTCCTAATAAAATAATTATTTAATTCTGAGCGTAAAGTGTCATTTGAGATACCAAAATATTCATAATATATATAGTTTCGTGTTCTATTATATATAATATTTACACATATCCGCTCTATTAAATTCTAAAAATATCTAAAGTCGGTAACATGAGTAATTTCTAAAAGCTCTAATTGGTAGAGAACCAAATGGCATACCCTCTTTCCATCCACAATCATCAGCAAAGACAATATAAGTTTACCGCAAATAATAATCAAACACGCGACCTCTTGCATAGTAAACAGTAAAAATTCTATACGATTCATATACGTGATATAACAATCTTAGAAAGTACTTGAGCCTCATCAAGGATCCTCCGCAGCGTGATTTGCAGATTGATCCTGCTCTCTTACTTATGAGGTACATCATCAATTTAATTCATCTCATTAACTCTCAACCTATAAACTTACTGCTAACAGATTTTTTAGTATATAAATTACGAGCTAAATACCATAGTTTTGTACAGTATATAAAAATTTATATCAAAATGGATCTTTAACAATTACGCTTATGGAAGTACCTGTATAGTATGTGTAGTACAGTTTGCCTCCATAATCGTTTTCTTTATAGATAGTTTCGTAATAGCTTCGATCCTTGAAAGCGCTTGGTTAATAGTATTCAGCTCTTTTTAACATCCCACTGCTGGACACGGGCCTCTCTTCAATACGAGGGGGATCAAGCTGTAGTAGGCTTGATAAACATATACACTGTTAACAATTTCTAAAATCGATTTGGTAGATTTTAAAATTCTTCCCCCAGTACAAACAAACGTATGCTATTTTATGCTTATATATAAAATTGTAAAATTAAGATATAGATTATGTGAAATGACGAATAAATATTTAATTTTTGTTATGTAATAGTTTTTTTTTATAGAAAACCCTTTAGCGTTGAACCCGCTTAACTGCATACAGTTAACTATTGCATTCGTGACTGCGCGCCGTGAAATGGCAATTTAATGTTTTTGCAACGTAGCATATCTAGTAAATTACTAAGAATTTCTCTTTTTATACATTCCTATATACGAGGCTTTGTTTAGCACTCGCTTGGAACAAAAGACCTAAAATTACTATTATTCGATTAATTTTCTCAACAGGATCTTCTAAGTTCTGACAATTTTGAAACAGTAATTCCAATTTTGTTAAGAGAATAGAAGTTATGACCTTACATCCTGAATTCATTTCAGAATTAAAGCGAAATTTCTTGCTTCAAACTATCA
Source organism: Brenthis hecate (assembly GCA_951806755.1). Taxonomy (NCBI): domain Eukaryota; kingdom Metazoa; phylum Arthropoda; class Insecta; order Lepidoptera; family Nymphalidae; genus Brenthis; species Brenthis hecate. The sequence continues at coordinate 578,546 of OX638281.1, forward strand.
ACGTTACCGGTAATAGAAATCAAAAAAAAAATATGAAAGTGATAAATTTAATCTAAAATATAAGTCTTAATATTTTGTTTGTTTGTTTATTAAAACGTGCTAATATCTGGATAAGGCCGTGATAGTCCAGTGGTAACGCGCTCGTTTGGGAAACCGAGTGAAGCGGGTTCAAATCCCAGGTCTCGCACCTCTGATATTTTCATGTGCGAATAATTTCCAACATGATTACTAATTTTCTTACGTTGAAGGAAAACATCGTGAGGAAACCTGCATGTCTGAGAGAACTTTACAAGTTTACGAATGTCATGTGCAGTCTGCTAACCCGCACTTGGCCAGCGTGGTGGATTATGGTCTGATCCCCCTTGTGTTAAAGGGAGTCTCATGCCCCGCAGTGACACGTAAAAAGGGCTGAATACAATCTCTGAAACTTCTAGTCCGATTTAATTATATTGAAAAACTGTTTTTTAAATTATAATTTGTTAAGGAAGATTATAAGGCTATATAAAAACAAGCTACAACCTTTAAGGGTGAAGAAATAAGCTACGAGAGTGGAACCGTGGGCAAACGTTAACAAATTATAAATAAGATAAAATCTGGTTTTTTGAAACTACATTTAAAGCCTCTATTTCAAATCTTTTTATATCTTAACATATTATAATAAGGAAAATTTTTAATTTCATATATCAATAACTATTCTATTAAATGTCAAAAAAAAAAAGAAATAAAAAAATTAAAAGTAAATTTGAAATGAATTAAAATATGTTATAAATATAATCTTATGAAAAGCACTCGCATATGAAGTGGTTTTCTTTACATATATATTAGTATGACAAGTAATATATACCTACGTATTACAAAGGGATGTCTCTCAATAATGACAAGATTGTATTAACTTTGTTCTTCTATTAATATGGAGTAGAAATTTCGAATTTGTTATAAAATAATACTATAAAAAGTAGAAGCATATTTTGTTAATAATAAGCCGCTTATTCAGTACGAGTTGGACAGGTAATTTATAGGAATTTAAAGACGGTTCTCGGCTACGACTGACACGTGTGTTTCTGATTTTCTTTTAAAATATGGACCCCAAAAAGGTGTTTATAATAAATCGTATTGCAAACAAAGCAACTTTGAGTCTTATAGATATAACGTCTAGACGCGAACATACCCAGGTGTGGAGATCTGCGCCAGACGACATGGATTAATAGAGCGGACTATCCGCGTTTATTTATCTGAACGGGATACATCTTATGATATTATAAAAAGTTAAAATTTGTTTACTTACATTTGAATTTTTATCCGACTTCCAAAAAGGAGGAGGTTCTCAATTCGTTGAAATCTTTTTTATGTACGTTCACCGATTACCCGATGACGCCTGAACCGATTTGGAAATTTATTTTTTTTCAAAGGGTATACTTCGCAGATGGTCCCATATAAATTTTATCGAAACCGGTTGAGCGGTTTTTTTAAAACAACAACAATAAATATTTTTTTTAAATAAATTGTTTAATCGAATATGTTACGAATATATTAAAAAAACTTTCTTCTTACAAATTATCTGCTTATTACGTCTACACTAAAAATGGAAATTAAAACTTTAAAAAAATAATCACATAATCTCGAGAAAACCACTGGACAGATTTTGATAAAATTTGGTATAATGATAGCTGGTTATCCGGGTCAACATAAAGGATACTTTTTACTGCGGAAAAATATCTTATCTCTGATTAGTCTATACTAACAGTTAAAACAAAAGGATGAGTCGCTAGTAAATAATAAAAAAGGTATTATATCATACAAAAAAGGTATCTTTTAAGGTTTTGTTTGTACTCTATAGTAAGAGTAATAAACTACAAACCAACTTCCAACTTGTAATGCACGAGGTTAGCTCGCACTTACCTAGTAGATTTTTTTTTAATCTGAAGATAACATAATCTTAGTGATGTTATTTCTCATACACAAAACAGCGATACCGTATGATTAATATGAACATTTCACTTTTCCTGGCGATAGAACAATCGAACCTATGGTCGTGTGACCACTATAAAAAAATTACACGACAACTTAACAAATGGATATTAACATATTTTTAGTATTGCAAAAAAAGAATCTCATCAAAATCACAGCTGCCACATGGAATAAAGCCAATCAACTTCGTTATGCAAAAGCGAACATTTTTCCGATATTAAATTTTTACCCTTTTTATATTGTGTCATAAAAATGAACATAAAGTGGGACAAAATTATAGTGAAGTAAAGCAGCATAACGTTTTTTGTATTATATTTTGAAAATACATATTTCGTGCTGAATTCGTCAGAATTTTGTAATTCCATTATATTTAATAATAAAATTTAATTTTTAATTAGTAGATTCTTCAAAAAATAATAACAGATATTATTTCATTTATATATAATATCATAAAATAATCTATAATGTGCTTTTCAAGGAACTATGAGGTCACTTATTTAAAGAGTTATTAAAATTTTATCAAAGCTAAAATTAATGCACGCAATTCACTGACTCATCTACAGACAACTCTCATAGCCTCATCCTCTGGAAAAGAACACCTAAAGAAGTTAATTAGGGACTGTTAGTTTGTTTGTCATGTTTGATGTTCAGATGTGGAAAATAGTAAGTAAGATCAATCGAGTAAATCCAAACATGCTTGAGCTCTATTCTACAACCGCTCTTATACAAAGTAGAGGTCTTAATCAGTTGCCATATAACTAAATACATCTGCTCCGTTCTACGTTACATTGGCGAACTAATCTGTGCTCAACTGGCGCGTTTTGAAATCATTAACAATAAAATTGAATTTAGACACATACATCAATCGCACTAATACAATCTAACATAAATGAAACACGAATGCGAACGTGGGTATAGTACAGAGTGTAACACCATATTTCAATTTAAATTTGAATAAAATGTGACCTTAAAATCATTGCTATTATACCTGCTATATCTATTGCATAATACTCGTACATAATGCACAATTTTACGCGCACATGATATAAAATAGTAAATACATTTTTAGTTTCATTAAAATCGGTTCCCGTGGGAACTAATAGATCTCTATTAGTGTTTTTCTAGAGGCGAACCCGAGCGAAGTGAGGGTGAGCCGCTAGTAAATACATATAAACCTTCCTCTTGAATCACTCTAACTATTCCTGAAAACTGCATTAAAATCAGTTGAGTAGTTTAAAAGATCTAAGCGAACAGACAGCGGAAGCGACTTCATTTTATACTATGTAAAGATAATTAATAACATTTATATTATATCACATGTATGTATGTCTATGGAGAAATATTTTAACACGATTGAATCAAACGACTACCCTTTTGATATACAGTTAAGATGTCTCTAACTCTAACTCATATTCTTTATAAAAAATATTATGAAATAATTTCACGTCGACACTCTGCAGTCACACCGCGCCAAGCTTTATGAGGAGGTTATGGTGTTATGGGCAGTTAAATATCCATTACAATCACTTTACTGTTTTTATAAGAAATATTGCCATTGTAGAGATGCTCGTAGCTCTCGCTTTATGTTTTACTTTGTATTGAGAACAGCTGTGTGTATTTTATTAGTTTTTTATTCACTTCAATTATTTAACTATTTAAATAGATATACACTATACTAGTTTGCCCCACCGACTCTAATCGCTTAAATGACATCTATGATGATGATGTTCTCCTAGCCGATTCCGGCCACGGCGGCCAATCTCACTGAGACTAGCCAACTGCGCAGGAGATATTATAGTGCTCAAGTGTACGCGCAGACACAACGTGCACTCTCTATTCCTGTCACTCCCATACTGCGGTGGGACGACTGCTCGAGTCTTGGCACGACCAGTGAGAGTTAAGGCGATCTATATAAAATCTTCAAATGAGAGCTCAGCTTCCTTTTTAGTTTTTAAGGTATCTTTAGACTCATTTAATTCAAAAGATTATACTGTACATTATACCAATTGATAAACTTTTGTTTTACCTTTCAGAGTAATATAACGAGTGCACTCTCCTTTTAAATGTTAACGTTGGACGATAATCGACGAGATTGCTGAGAGAGTTTGCACAAGATCGGCAACTCAACGTAATTTTTGAGGGAGTAAATCAAACTGCCGATTTTCCAACTCCGGACAACTTTGACCATAAAATAAATAGTGAGACAACCGTTTAGGGTGTTCTCACTAAGTGACAATTCAAAATGATTTTATTGAATTATTGAATATTTATGATTGTCTTTTCCATTTATAATATTCCCACACTCGCTTCTTGATCTTCATTATAAAATATTACTCTTTAGAAAATATTCTATAAATATACATCAGAAAATATAAGTCATTTTTAAATTTCTAGCAGCAAAAACATTTCATTTCATCCCCTTCGAGTTTTATTTTCACGACAAAAGTAACCTAAGTATTATCATTCTCCAAGGATACCTAACTATCTTTATACCAAAATTAAAAACGCCTAAACGCGTGGAAATGTAAAAGACAGACAGAGAGAAAGTTACTTTCACAATTATAATATTATAATAGTATGGAAATATGGATAAGTAGATTTGATTAGTTAATTTTTACATATATGTAATCTCGTTCCTTTTTCGGAAGTTAACTGAAAATATTTTTTGTCCAAATTAATGTCATGAAAGTTGTAAAATATGTTTTTTAATTAAATAAGTTTTTGAAAGGAATCCAAGGAATAACGAGCGACGCTTTATATTGGCCGAGCTACACCGCTTAATAAGAAACTGTTGGTGCAGAATTTAATTTATTATGTAGAAGAACTTCTGGTGCAGTTGCAGCGTCCGTCTGTGCAGACTAAGTGTATGAGTTCCATTCCGCTTCACAAATAAATACTTTGCCATTTATGACGGTTAATGGAGAAAGAGCTTGAATAATTTATTACATGCATATCTTTTCATTATGCATCCACCATAGACTTTTATGTTATATTAGGTATGCATCCATCATAGACTTTTGAACGTGTTATCTTTAAGGTAGAAAACACTGGATTTTCAATAGTCCTCAGAATTCCCCCCAACTCCACCTAGACGCACCTATCCAATATATTTTAATATGTCAAATATTAAAATAAAATGGATAGACATTAACATCCAGCACCATCTAGTTCCATGGAAAGCTGCGAGGCTTGTGTTATGAATACCAGATAGTTGATACACTACATACATACATACATACATATATATATATATATATATATATATATATATATATATATATAACTTTAAATACAAATATTATATATACAAATATTCGTGCTCATCATACAAATGAATGTCCTCAGCGGGACTCAAGCCCACGACCGCTGGCACAGCATGTAAAGTCGCTTGAAACTGAGCCAAACGTGTCGTCATGTACCTATATAAATATTCATAGATATACATATTCACACATTTACAGAATCAATTTACTTGTGACAGGTAAATAATAACAAAACATATATTTCAAATCTGAATAAAATCATTTTATTGAAAGATCTTTTGAGCTAAGCTCCTTACTTCTAACATCCTTACCTTTATAAAATGTGAATACATAATTTCAAGTACTTTAGTTACAGATTAGGTTTGAGATGTATTATATATATATATATATATATATATATATATATATATATATATATATATATATAATCTGCACTATATAAAATTGAATTATTTTTCTGTGCACTGTGCAGCTGTGTTCAAATTGCACATTAATAGTGATACTGTGTAAAGTGACTGGCAGCGATTGGATGCGTAGTGTGGCGTGCCATAGGGGAGGCCTACAATTGTCCAGCAGTGACAGAAAGCAGGCTGGTTATGATCATTTAAGCTCAGCTCACTGATCATCATCATCTCATGACGATGATCAGCGAGCTGAGTGTAATTATTTATTTAATACCAATCGCTAACAACCGTCAAAAAGAACACAGGTCTGCAACAAAAATGCTGTCTGGATATTTCCAACTGATTTCTATGAATTAGGGTGTTCTGAAAACTAAGAAAATACTCAAAAAATTCCAGAACGTAAGGTTTTTTTACAAAACGCACAATTCTATTACAAAAAAGGGATTTTTTGGGCTAACTTGTAGTCATAAACTATGGGTATAATTTTATTTTGATTACTGTTTTTAAATGTTTACAGGACATAACTATCATTAATTTCTAAATAAGGAACACCTGTTTGAACTACATTAACAAATATAAACATGTTGTAACCTGAACGTGCGCGCTCCGACAGTGTAGAGTATGGCGCGGTACAATTACGTGTTAACTCGTCATTGTTTTATAGATCTTAGATCAATATAGTGCAATGTCGTCTGTGCGGAAGTGTGTGAATTCGTCTGATAGTTTCTGTTACATTTGTGGCGAATATATGATATTAAAGCAACAAGTGAATATTACGGACTTTGTAAAAAAAGTATACTTTGCGTATTTTGGCCTAAAACTTGGAGATCAGGATAAAGCTTGGGCACCTCATAAAGTCTGCAAACGATGTGTTGAAGACCTTCGAAATTGGTTTAAGGGCAAGAAAAAAGCTTTCCGATATGCGATTCCTATGGTATGGCGCGAGCAAAAGAACCATAGTGATGATTGTTACTTTTGTTCGTGTAATGTGAAAGGGTATAATTCAAAATGGAAGCAGTCAATTTCATACCCCAATCTGCAATCAGTTACTCGTCCCATCCCTCATGGGACCGAAATACCAGTTCCCAAGGTCCCTGCTACCTTGGAAGAGATTCCAAGTTCTAACGAAGATGGTGCTGTACCTAAGCCCGATGACCAGTCAAGTTTTGAATTTGAAGATGACAACAGTCCGAAATTGTTTTCCCAGGGCGAACTAAATGATTTGGTAACAGACATGAATCTTCCTAAAAACGCTGCTGAGTTGCTTGGGTCAAGGCTTAAAAGCAGGAATTTACTTTTGCCGGGAGTGTCTTCCTCCTGGTTTAGATATCGTGAGAAGCAGTTTACTTCCTACTTTGCCCAAGAGGACGAGTTGGTTTATTGTACCAATATTGAAGGTTTGATGGATAAATTTAAGATCTCATACGACCCAGCAGAGTGGCGTATTTTCATAGATTCTTCAAAAAGAAGCCTTAAAGCAGTTCTGCTTGACAACGGCGGTTTCTATGCTTCCATTCCTGTTGGTCATTCCGTACACCTCAAGGAAACCTATAAGAACTTGAAATTGATTCTTTTCAAATTAAAATATAAAGACCACGGTTGGCAAGTGTGTGGTGATTTCAAAATCTTGGTCATGGCGCTCGAACAACAATCTGGGTTTACAAAATTCCCTTGCTTTTTGTGTCTATGGGATAGTAGAGACCGAACAAACCACTGGACCAAAAAGTGTTGGTCTCTTAGGGAGCTTAAAGTTGGCGAAAAGAATGTCCTGCATGAAACTTTGGTACCTCCTCATAAAGTTCTTCTACCACCGCTTCACATAAAGCTTGGATTGATGAAGCAATTTGTAAAGTCACTTCCAAGAGATGGAAATTGCTTCAAATACTTAATATCAAAGTTTCCAGGCCTCTCGGAGGCAAAGTTTGAAGGAAGTGTTTTCGTTGGACCAGATATTAGACGGCTTATGGCTGATCCACTATTTATCACAACCATGACGGATCCTCAAAAAGAAGGGTGGATTGCCTTTAAATAAGTAACAACGAAATTTTTAGGCAATAACAAAGACCCAAACTACAAACAAATCGTCAAAAGAATGTTAAAAGCATTTCAAGCCTTAGGTTGCTTAATGAGTTTAAAAGTACATTTTCTTCATTCCCACCTCGACTACTTTCCAGAAAATTTAGGAGACGTGAGTGAAGAGCAAGGTGAACGATTTCACCAAGATATTAAGGAGATGGAAAAAGATACCAGGGAAGATGGAGCGTCTCAATGATGGCAGACTACTGTTGGACGCTTCAAAGAGACCTTCCAAGATGCTTTCCCACAAGCGAAAATGTACCAAAGGAGTCTCACTGGGAAAAAGAAATGTATTTAGTGCTTATTATTAATGTATTTTAAATAAAAAAAATAGTTTTTTGTTACGCAATTATAAATTATAAATTTATTTTTCAATTTTTTATGTTTTATTTTACGATAATAACTTGTTTAACATAGACACCTACATTGTCAGAAAACGTGACGTTCTAGGACAAAATGAAAGTTATTTTCGAATTCAGCATACCCAAAAACATAAGAATTCCACATAAAAACCAAAACAGCTCTTACTTATTTTTTTTTGCAGACTTGTGTTATTCGTCTATGTGTATTTTTCCCGGTAATTTTCAGAACTGATACAGGATTTGGATTTTAAGCTTCTTTTTATCCGGATACTAGAAATAGTCCTCCCAGGAAAGAGATTACTCTCCAATTTCAATACGTAACTAAGGTATTTATAATATTAGTAAGTATTTTGATGATTTAAATGAGGTTATTAAAAGTTAAAACTAATATTCAAAGAAAGTTTTCTTCAAAAACATCTTACTTTCAGAGTATAATATCAAACAATACCGACTGCGATCGTTCAAATGAAAAATTCACCTGTCCGTCCGTTCTCGTTAAGCATTTGTAAAAAATGGTTTCATAAAGAAAAATGTTAGAAATTTTATTAAGAAAGATGTAATTTTCTTTAACAATTTGTAATACATTACTTTACTTTAACTTTATTAATAGGTTTGCTATGCTTTATCTAAAAACTTTGTAAATTTTTGATAGCTTATTTATAAAATTGTGCAGTTGGTATAGTATTATGTGAACTGTGCTAATTCTATGTATACTTTATATGCAGGTATACTTAGAATTTATAGTTTTATATTATATGTAAGGCAGTGGTAGCCCAGTGGTAACGCGCTCGCTTGGGAAACCGAGTGAAGTGGGTTCAAATCCCGGGTCTCACACCTCTGACATTTTCAAGTGCGAATCATTTCTAACATGATTACCACTTGCCTTACGGTGAAGGAAAACATCGTGAGGAAACCTGCATGTCTGAGAGAACCTAGCAAGTTCTCGAAAGACATGTGAAGTCCGCCAACACGCACTTGGCCAGCGTGGTGGACTATGGCCTGATCCCCCTCGTATTGAAGGGTGCCCGTGCCCAGCAGTGGGGCATTAAAAAGGGCTGAATAAATATTATATGTATGTATAACACACAATGAAAGTATGTGAACACCATTATACCTACTATTTTGAAGGAGAGATAGGATATGCGTATAGGCAAGTGAAATATACTAGACTACACGATAAGTTAGACCTTATGTATTGTTTGGACATTTTAACTTAACTAATTTTTATTTTTTATTGTTTGGACGTATTAATTAACCAATCTATAGTACCTACATACATAATTTTATTCAAAACGTACGAATTCAACGTAATTCATTGATGATGACTCAAGCCGACGTCGTAATGCCTCACCAAACACTCGTGATGACGTCCCTATCATCAATCACCATTTCTCTCTTCACTTTTAGTTTTTACTTCACTGAAACTCGCATAACGGAATTACTATATCGTTAGGATAGATGACGATATTACTAGCACTTTTTCACACAAAAACTACGGGTACGCTTGATTTATTGCATAACGTTGTCAAAACACGTTATTAGTTTCATTATTTTTATTTATAAAGGTTGCTGAAATACATTATTCTATCTCTACACAATACACACAATACATACATATGTATATATGTACATCTCACTTATATTATAAATGTGAGAAGTTTGGAAGTTTGGATGGATATTTGTTACTCAAACACGCCAGAACGGCTGCACAGATGTGGGTGAAATTTGACACAGATGTAGATTATAGTCTAGAATACTACATAAGCTACTATTTATTTCGGAAAAGTGTACGTTACCGTAGGATAGATTTGGTTTTGTTGTCCTAGAGACGAACCCGATCGAACCGAGCGTGAGCCGCTAGTTATACCGCCTCCGCCGCCGAGCATCTGTCTGTACGTACTCGTATGTGCGCGCTAACCTCGAGAAGTACTAAACAAATTTGGACCTTATGCATTTCTTTAGAGAGGTTTTAATGTATTAAAATTATCCAAACGCTTAAAGGAAAAAAGTAACTTACTTTAATTTTATTCTTAACTGGTTTAATATTAAACCACTGAACAATAATGAAAAGTCACCAACAGCATAATTAGGGTTTTGATAGGGGTTACATCTTTGTCTCGACGAACTATAACATGTCTGTGCGATGCTTTGTAATTGTGAGTACACCAATTATAAAATTAAACCTTCGTAAACGTAAAGCTAGTCTTCGTCTAAAAGTCTGGTTGATTATTTAGTAACGTTGGTTTGTAAAAACACGTCTTCAATTGTTTAGCTTGTTTGATTTATAGATACGTCGTAAAGCATAGAATCTGACTATTATAATTATTATAAATGGAGAAGTTTGTACGTACATCTATGCGTTCATGTTTGTTATTTCTTCACGGCTGCTCGGACTTGGACGATGTTTATTACATAAATAGCCTATGACCTAAAACAACAAATGGCTACAGTTAGGGTAAGTCGCTAGTGCTAACAAAATTGTTAAAACATCAAAAATAGTCTTCATAATTGGGGGCAAACAGAACGTTCGGTTTAAAAGGGACGGGAGGATTTGTGTGATGGATGGAAAAAAATGTTCTGATAGGTAATTATTTCACATTAGAATGATTTATGATTGGTGAGTAGGAGTATTGGGTAAGAAAAGAAAAAGGAAATTAATAGGACGACCTAGAACGAATAAAAGATCTTCTTTTTCTTCTTCGCTTTATTCTTATCCCAAGCTACGTGTAGTCAGCACAACATGTTTCTTCCACTTGCTTCTATCATCTTATCCTATTCCATCCGATTGTATCCTCTATCACACATTCCATCAAAATCATTCTCAATTTATCTGTACTGTGAACGCACGTTGAGGCTCTGGGGGATCCTAATCTTGTCCCTAGGATAAACAAAAAATATTTATCTTATTTTTCCCCCATCTATACGAGTTCCTATAACCACAAAGACATAATAAAAGAACATATCATTATAGGTAATAAAATAAATAATACGAGGTATTAATACAAATAACTTTTATAAGGTCGTTGAAGTATCTATTACTCCCTCCAAATCTACTGGACAGAAAAATTGATATTGGGTCCAGAAACATACCGGTAAACCGCAGAATATACTGATATGATATTATATTTAGATTGTATAGATAAATAAAAATAAATAAATAAGTTGGGACATTAACACACAGCACCATCTAGTGCCATGGTAAGCTACGAGGTCTGTGTTATGGATACCAGATAGTTGATATACGAGTACAACACATATATAACTTTAAATACATACATATTACAAATATAAACAACCATGACTGGAGTTCAAACATTTGATCATCACTGAAATGAATCTCCACAGCGGGACTCGAACCCGCGACCGCTGGCCCAGCAAGTAGGGTCACTACAAACTGAGCCAAACGTGTCGTCAAATATGTAATGTTAAAAAATTAACATAAAACATTAATATATACATAGAAAATATTTCTAGTTTAATTCTGTTGAGTAAGTTATGCTTTCAACTACTATCGCTAGTTTCAAAAACAGTCAGTAGGGAAATCTAATATCCACTATTGGAAATTGGAGACTCAACGACAGACGTATATCTTATATAAATAACTTCTAATTTTGAGGATCAAACAAATCAAAAAGTTCAAAGGTTTCTTGTTAAATACTGAATTAAAATTAACTAAGCTGGCTAATCTATACCTATAAATATATAAAAGGCAAAAGTGATTGACTGATGTATCACAGGCCAATCCCTTGAAATTTCGCACACGTATTCCTCATATGCCGAAGGAATCTACTAAGGAAGGTGTTATGGGTGACAGGTACCGCTTTCCATCAGGTGGGCTGTCTGCTCGTTTGTCATTGAATATCATAAAAAAAGGAAGGATTTTTCAAAATTCAACCCCCAAGGGGGTGAAATAGGGGATAAAAGTTTGTATGAAAGTTTTTATTCCTTGGACATAAATTTGCATGAAATTTTGTATGAATTGAGCGCGGCAAAAAGTAATGAGTTACGTATTTTAGCGTTTTCTAAAATTCAACCCTAGGAGGATAAAATAGGTGATGAAAGTTTTAAATAAATAATAAATATTTAAAAAAAAAACTTTTAAAATCCTGGACATTTTGAGTTATACGATCGGTAAAATTAAATTTATTTTCCAAATATCTTTAATAAGTAATATGAAACACGATGTTATTTTTGCAAATAAAAAAGTATGTATTGCGAAAAAGTTTTTTTTTCGTAGTTTGATCGCGGGCGAAGCCGTAGGTTCTGCTAGTATATGTATGAACATAAATACAATGCAGTATATTAAAAATGCGTATGTATGTATGTACAATATATCGGGTGTCTTCCTTCAAACAGAGTTTTTTAATTAAAAGTCTGGTGAATGTTTGGAATATGTCGTCTTTGAATAATTATCCCAACCGTTCCTGCGGCAAGCGTAGAATTAAGATGAAAACGTTCACCCCAGTAATAGGCAATGCGAAAATAACTCGATCGAAATGTCTGATTTTAATGAAACTACAGTTAAATCTAGACGATACAACTAAATATAGATGTTTGTTGTAAATTTTTTTAGCCTAGAAATACTTTTTATTATTGGCTAGTAAATGAAAATGTAAACACTTTAAATTACAATTAAAAAGGATGGTTAAAAGTCCAAAGACCTATTACGAGTGTGTATAAAAAAATAATGGAAGCGGACGAAGTATCTAGATAGTAGATACTTGTGGTAGGTATCGCTCGGCATTTTGAGAAGTCCCCTAGTGGCGAGAATAAATGTAAAAAATCACTACTTTAACAAAATAAGTATACCGATATCAAAATCACTTTAAATTACTCTAACACTAGGGTGTGGAGTATTTAGTAAGTTCATATCATTTATGGGACCTTTGAGGTGTACGAATCATTGATTATATATCGCGTAGCACATGAAAAAGCAAATACAACATATAGCCAAATTAAGTATATCCTGCTTTAGATTGAAGTCGGCTGATAATAAAGCTTCAATACAATGAATTTTAATGAAATTTACATTTTGAGAAGTTCCGTGGGTACATTACACTCGAAAATCGGATTAAAGTTTATTTTTTTGCCCATCAGTATCTGTTACTTAACCTGCACTTTTAGGCAAAATGGCGAAGGTTACTTATTTACTATCTCGAAAAATAAAAAACTTCTCAAAGAATAAAGAATAGAAGAAAATAACTTCGGGGACTTTCACCTGTTTCATTTCTTAAGATTATCTTGTGATCATATTTTGCTATTCAACGATTTTAGTTAGAAAATATTTAAGCATTTTTTTATTATATTAGACATTGACGATATTTGTTATCGTATTCCTTCTAATAATTTCGATCGTTTTAATCGAACATTCCAGAATTGCAATTCATTGAAGTTGATCCAAGCTCGTATATTGCAGCGCAGTTATGAGCGGGTGTGAAGTGGAAATAAACCTAGATACAGTGTGATGCCCCGGCCCCGACCGATGCATGATGGCGAGCTGTGAACAAGTTTATTATATATATAAGTACTTTAACGAATAACGAGCTTAAAAATTGTTTGTCGATACAGAATTAGAAATATCAATCCAGCTATAAACTAAGTTAAGTGAAATTAATATAAAAATGCAATAATTAAACTGTTTTATGTATTATACCAAGTCTAAACATTTGAAGCGAAAAACTTGTAGGTACATAATAACACGGTAATGTATGCATTACATTAAGTCAAATAATGAGGCACCCAATTTTCATATTTTTTTATTTTTTTTGATTTGACGCAAATGAGTCAATATTGTTGGTAAGGTAACGTTAAACCATGCCGCTAATTCCTGGGTAGTTTGGATCGGATCGGCTTCCACCATCTCTTTCAATTCATTGTTGTTCACCTTTGTGGGCGGTCTTCCACGTGGTTCGTTCTTCAAATCAAAGTTTCCATCACGAGAGCGTTTAAACCAAAATCGTACGGTGGCGTTCATTAGCAGTCCCCTCTCCAAACGCAACATTGATATTGCGAGCTGTTTCTGCCGCTGCGCCGCGTTATATCCGCGTCGGAACTCGTATTCAAAAATCACTCGAATTTTCGAAGTATCCATCTATCTTGTCTAAGCTGAATAAAAAAAACAACTGAAAGTCGGTAATCTAATGTTGCACCTTTTTTAAAAGAAGAACTACATAGGTAGCATGAAAAAAAAGTTTCACTCAAAAATCTCAAATCATGAAGGTTCTGTGTCAATTCGAAGTACCTATTACAATAAAACGGCAATTTCATACTTTAACCCCTATTATTTGCAGGGTTAAAATTATTTTTGATGATATATTTGTTTGTGTGTTCATAGGTTCGGTACGTTATTCTATTTATACGAGAAAAAAATATGTTATACTATTTCAATCATAACATACATGGTACATACAAATGTATGATATGAATTTAAATAATTATCGTATTTTGAAAGAAATTACTAAGACATGACCGCTGTCCGCTTCCACGAACAAGAAGTGTCTTCGCCCAAAGGCACTATGATACTATTGCTCCATTTATCTATAATAAATTCAATGACCTTTATACTGTGAAAAATCTAAGCAACTATAAAATAAAAGAAATTTTAAAAGAATGGCTAATTAATCTAACGTATGAACAAACTGAAAACCTTGTGCTAGTATAAAAAAAAAAATGAATAAATAAAATAAATGCTAATATATACAAATTGTAATAGTAACACAACACACACAATCATACAACCAAACCCACTCACATAGAGTATATTGCTACATATATAAACCCACTCACACACACGCACACATACACACACACACATACACACACACACACACACACTCACACACTCGTATACACACATACACACTTTTTTTTTCTCTCTCTCTGTGTCTTGTAAGTTAGAAGTAATTTATTTAATTTTTAATAATTTTTTTTCTCTTTTTCCTTTTTTGTTTACATTAACTTACCTTATTATAACGTAATTTCATGCAATGAATATGTACGCCTGATATGGGAAGGTACTAGCTCCTGAAACACAGTTTTCTAGTTCAGGAGTTAGGGCTGTGTGTATTTGTTACCATTGTGTTGTTTAAATAAAGACTGTTTTTTTTTTTTTTTATTACTTCCTTTTATTTTGTCAATAACAAAAATATCTGACCGCCTCCGTTTCTATACGAGTTATTTTTATGTGAGTGACATCTGTATATAGCCAAATATAATACTTTGTAACATCATGTGTAAACCTTAAAATTCCTTAATTAGAAGCTAGATGGCGTGAATAATGTTAACCAGTATATTAAAGTATCTTCAAACATAGAGGCTTTTTAAATAATAACTATAACATAATTAATAATTTATTCATTTATTCTAACAATTAAGTAACATAATTTTTTTATTAACATGATGTTGAATTTTTAATTTGTATTTTTTCCAGTAGATGGCACTAGCAGTTAATATAGTGAAATTAGTGTTATTTTAAAAATATTTTGTACATTTTATAGTTTCATATTCAAATATATTAATAATTCAACGTTATATAATACAAAAAATATTTTGTTTATATTTTATATTATCTGGTTTATGTCAGCTGTCTATTAATTGTCTATGGTTTTCAGAAGTCACAGACGGAAAAAAATAAGCGTATCTATGGTTTTATATTTGTGTCGAATAGAAATACGTCGAGAGATACGCCGGTGAACAATTTATTTCAATTATCATGAGTAAGCTCACTAGACTCGCTGCGTTCTATTGCTTTATGTAGAGAAATCTTTAAACTTCATTACTTGACGGCTATATATTTTCTAATTGGTGTCGTGTTGCAAATAATGGTTTGGGATGAAACGATAGTGACATCTATTCTTGCAACCTTGGTTATGGATACAAGAAAAAGTGTATTTTGAAAATATTTCTTAGTGTTTTCTTCGGGAAAACATCTGTGAAGTATAAGACGACTGTGCCGTGATTGCGTCCATTGTGGTGTTCAAAAATCGGTGTTATGTCGGGTGGCAGAAGTATTGACAAGGAGCGCAAGTCGCCCAGGGAAAGTGGCGAGGACTCTGAGGATGAGAGTGAGATCCTGGAGGAAAGTCCCTGTGGTCGTTGGCTAAAACGTCGCGAAGAGGTATGTACTTGTTGTCGTATTTCTACGCAAACATTTCACTAATATTACAAATGTAGGCCAGAACAAAGATGTCATCAGCTGATTCACAAGGTTAGCAGATATCAAAAAAAAATAAGACGTAGTTTTGATGTGAATAGTCTAAGTTAAATTCTCTTTGTGTTCAAAGTATTGTGAGGAAGTAAAAAAATATTTTTCATTAAACTAATTATTTTGATCAATATCTATTATACATACATTTATACAACTTAAATAATAATACCTACAATTCATAAACTTGAAAAAGATGAATAAATAAGTGGAGTCTTACAATTAAATTATTGATAGGTACTTTAAAAAATATGATATTACTCATATATAAAATATTAAATTGTAAACATTTAGATAGTTCATGCTATTAAACACTAATAGCATTCCTCTCACCAAAACATTCTTAAGTAGCAATTCTATTTTAAAATATATTATTAACTATTAATGATTAATTAATAATCTGAAATCTAGTAGTTTTTATTATGATCACTTTTATTTTCATTTTGATTACAAATATCATTAATAAACTGTATAATGAAGAATATATTCTCATCTGAAATGCTTTAAGATATTCTCAATTATATTTCTACAACAAAAAAAAGAAAAACAAAAACAAATCTATCCCTGGGGAACCATATATTTTTCCAGGATAAAAAGTAGCCTTTGTGATATTCAGACTATAATCTATCTCTGTGCTAAATTTCATCCAGATCCGTTCCGCCATTCTGGTGTGAAAGAGTAACAAACATACATATTGACAAACTTTCACAATTATAATATTTATACAGATATAAGATACTTTAGTGAAATACTCAAACAAGATTAGAGTCGTAACTAGAACTACATACTGTTTTTTTTAAATATCTGGGCAATGGCAATGAAGAAACATGTACATAATAATCTTCAATGATAGTGTTAGAATATTATTATCCTAATAAACAATTGTGTTACTTAAAGTGATAATTCATAACAATGATTAAGACAAGATATTATTCAGCCTAAATGACTCGCATGACCTAAATGGCTAATTTTAATCTAAATATTGTGCAATAAACCTTATCTTCCAATGTATCAATAAAATTTGTATATATGTTTTGTTCTGACATAGTTGGACTAAAATGCCATTTTGGATTTTAGAACTCATACTTATCTATCTATCTATACTATTATTATAGTATAGATAGATAGATAAGTATGAGTTCAGTACAGTACAGGTCGAATGTCTGTACATAGCAAATAGAACAAATCCAGATTTTTTCAAATTTTTTGTTTCTCTGTCTGTTTGTTTGTACCTGCTAATCTCCGAAACTATTGGACCTGTTTAAATGAAATTTTGCATGGTGGTACCTTATATCCCCAGTCAACATATTAGATACTTTTCATCCCAGAAAATTAATGAGTTCCCGTGGAATAATTAAAAAATTATAGTATCTTATACAGCTCAGTACACAACAAATTTTGCACCTAATTTAGTAAAATTTAACATTTTGATACCTTATATTGCCGGTCAAACAACAGGTTACTTTTCATCCCAAAAAAATAAACGGTTCCCATGGGAACTAATAGATCTCTATTAGTTAAAATATGAAGTCTTGTACTCATTTGTAACTTTAATTAATAAAGCCTTTTTATTTCCTATAAGCCTTATAAAATATTGACAATAAGTATATATATTTAAAACTAATTTTTGTAAGTAATTCTAGTGTTAGTAATAACTTATATATATTATTAATGTTTTTTATAGGAAGTTTTATTAGAAGGAGTTTTATACTGTACTGTATAGTAATTGTGAATAAGGACTTATTACTCTATTTAATAGTAAAAATATTAATAGAATGTCAATGTTGAATATAAATTAACATACTCCCCATTTAGAAGAAGGTTTGCAAAAATCAAGCCTTTTTACTTTGTCGAATTATAATTTTAATTTCATACTCAATAATAATAATAATAGATATTATAATAATATTATTAATTTTAAATTTTCCTCGTGAATAATAAATTTTGTTTTGTTCAGTAAAATATTGATATATTAAGTACATATTTCATCACAGTGTTAGGTTTCAATTAGAACAAATGCTAGAGCGAGAGCCGGAGTTAACTATATTAAAACTTAAATTAAAATATTATACTACTTAAAAAGGTTTAAGTTGTATAATATTTTAATTTTTTGTTAATTTAATTGTTACTTACTGTTTCTTTATAAGTTTTACATTGACATGTGTCATATGGTGTGAATGGTGTAGCTTTAGCCAGTGTACTGCATTATGGGTCATGGGTCTGTTGTATCCTCTGTCACCATTCTGAGACAAATTATTTAAAACTTAAAAAAAAATGTGTTTTGTCACTTGACAAGACTAATGTAAAAATTAATAATCAAGTCTTATTAATATTCATTTGAAATATGCAGACTAGTCAAGGACGTCAAGTGATAAATTTGTTGTTTTTTATTATCCTACCTAGTGATTAAATCTCTGTTCACTGCGCGTACGCATTTAATTAGACAGCCATTACTTAGTGACTTTCCCCGCGCCGGTCACTGACCGACGTTTCGGCTTGCGCAACCGATCACTGTCGCTTTCTAAGCTTGCTCAAGTTTTTCGTATTTAATGCCTAATCCAAATTATCTTAGGACAACATATACGTATAATATTATATTCTATTCATATTAAATATGTCTCTTAAGTCCTATATCCTAGTCGCTAGTTTGTCTGTACGTAGCGATATACTTAAACAAAAATATAACAGCTATTATACATACTTGCTTCGTAACTTTTTAATATTGGTACTGTCATAAGCGAAATTAAATCTGGTGACGCGTCTGTCTTTTAAAACAAGATGGTTATCTAATTAGCGCTTTTACTTTTTGCGCGACTACTCACAAATATTGCAAGTTGCGACATGTTTTATCTTGTTTTTGTATTGATTTATCTTGCAAATACCCACAACGAAACGTCAACCTCATACAATCCTTATGTTTTTTTTTATTTACATGAAACTCTAAGGTACTTAAATTAAATTTAAATAAATACATACGTATAAAGTGGTAATTGAATAAGCATCGTTGTTAATTACGTTTAAATTGTTAAACAATGACGTATTCAATTTTCTTTGAAGCGTAAACATTGCTATTCTTCCTCGAAGACTCAACTTGTAAACGCGAATGTTTTAAAGCTCGATGTACACTGTCGTTGAAATTTTATACGATACTATTTATTATTTTACAAGCTTTACTTCAGTAGATAACAAAAAAATGTAATGATATATTTGAATTTTACATTTGAACTAGCAACTCAACCTCGCTTCGCTCGGGTTCGTCCCTAGAAGTCTGCCCGTTTTGTTGATTTGTTGAGTACTGCTCCGCTTATTTGGGTAGTAGCATGATAATTTATAGCTTATAGCCTTCCTTAATAAACGGACTATCTAATGCAAAAAGAATTTTTCATATCGGATTAATAGGTAGATCCTGAAATTAGCGCGTTCAAACAAACAAACAAACAAACTCTGCCTCTTTATAATATTAGTATAGTAGAAAACTTTTGGTTCAGTACCCAGATTAACGTAATATCAAACAGCACTAAAAATATTTAATTATTACAATTAAAATGAAGTCAATCAAAAGTGTAAGAGGAATATATTTGTGTAAATTGAGAAGGAATACGTAATATAGAACCATACGGACAGAAATAAATTTAAATAACTTGATAGTGTGAATCGGGCTTTATTTGCAACCAATAGTACCAATGATGTTCGTGGAAAGCCAATTAGAATGTGCATGATTTATTTACTAAGTCTCCTTTGCGAGTACGTGATGTCTGTAGCAATATTTGTATAACTAAATTAGACCGCTTTCATAACTACTTATAATTTCTAGTTAAGATGATGAAATGTTTAAATGTACATATATTTAAATTCAAATGGAAACTAGTGTCATCATTGTAACCTATTAAAAAAAAAGAGTCAATAATATCAAAGGATATCGTGTAACATACACTCATACAAAATACACATAACAAGTTAGTTTATAACAAAACAGTGACAGACAACGATGAGTCACTACGTTCTCTAATTTCCGCCATGGCAAAACTCAGCAAATCACTACGAAACCAATCCTTTTTCACAAATGAAACTAATTCTATATCGCATCTCCCTATAGAACATTGTTAAAATTATTATTATTTTGTTTATAAACGTCTATTACAATTAAAAAAATCATAAAGCTTATGTCTTAGATGCATTTAGTTATACTTAGTAAGTATTTTATATACAAAAGTTACTTAGGTATTAGAAAAAATATGTTTGATCTTATACATGGGGATAGTGACGAAAGTCTAAACATTTTTGCGTTTAGTTTTATATATTAGCGCGTTCTTAGTGGATTGACGATCTTATAGTAATCATGAAAAATATTCTTACTTACAAATGCATATTATTTACCAATGATCCATGAAACTAAAGAATTAATTTGTCTCTTGTAGAGCTGCCAAGGTACATTTCATTTGTGTCATTACGTAGCGATAGAGTGGTGAGAGCGATGTGAAAAAATAGTGCGAAAAAATATAATTAGCAATATTTATAATTGCCTGCGAAGCGGACGTCTGTCCGTCTGTCTGTCGTCTGTCAGCCATCGAATGCTACTCGCAAGTTGCAACCCACATTCCTGCTAGTTTTCATCAATTGTCAGATTTGTGACCTAGACTCAATGTCGGATCCATTAGTTTCCATCAATAGTTTTTTGCAACGTAAAACGCTGAATATACTGTGAGAATCAAACGACCTTTAACGAATTTGCAATGTAAATTTTAAGGAAAGCGTGTGAAAATATTTTGTAGTGCTTTTTATGCACTCTGTTCAGAGATTTTTGTTTTCTTATTTTATAACGGAACAGTAACAACGTTCGTATATTTCTTAGATAGAGCGAAAATGAGGTATGAAGTCACTATGTCTTACTACTACTCGTATTACTTAAAAGGCATCAGGAGTAAAATTTTATTTATTTAAGGCAACGTGAAATATCAAAAAGAACCTCTTGTCAAGTATTACGCAAACCATATACAGCTATCCATGGTTATCGCGATACTACTGAACTGGTTTTCGATAGATTTAATTAGCATAAAATTGTTGATTATTTTCATTTTTTTTGGGCAACATAGATACAGACAGACTTTAGTCTATTCGTATATATGAATGATATTTGTTGTTTCTGAATTTTATATTTATAAGTAGATTAATTAAAATATTTGTACGCTTCTCCTATCATTTTTAGGCATTCCTTTTGAATTGAAGCTACTTAAATTTACTGTCCCATCCATAAAGTGTAAGCAGACTGTAGGCATAACTAACATTGCGGTATAGAAAAATCGTTAGTATTCAAGGAGCGCCGTAGAGTCATAAAACATAGCGATATCACTTCATTAGGTTTTAATCTGCCTAATTCCACTTAGCAATTTATCTAAGATTTATTACAACGTAGCAACAAACTTATTTAAAGAACAAAAAATAGGCACAATACATTTGAGCGAAATTCGTAATGGTGATAGCTTATCCTAATAGTCGACGACACGTTTGGCTCAATTCTTAGTGACCCTACTTGCTGTGCCAACGGTTGCGCGTTCGAGTCCCGCTGGGAGCATTCATTTGTGTGATAATCACAAATGTTTGTACTCCAGTTCTGGGTGTTTATAGTTATAATTTGTATGCACTTAAGAAGTTATATGTAGTGTATCAACTGTCTGGTATCCACAACACAAGCCTCGTAGCTTACCATGGACTAGATGGTGCTGTGTTAATATCCCAATACATTTATTTATTTTATATTTTAAGATATACTCTGGACTTGCAACCCTACTTTTAATTCGCTTGGATGCGTGTCTAGATGCCTTTTATTGTACATATTTAAAAGAAAAATAGATGATATTTGAGACGTCTAAAACCTTAGTCTCTCCCGTGACCAAGATAGCTGTAAAACATTCGAAACGTCGCGTCGAGAACCAAAAATCTAAATAAATCCGCGAAAAAATCCGAAAATATAGTTTTATTTCAAATGTACTTTAAAGTTTTTATCGAAGTATCACTCGAGCGTAGCATTGTGTGAAAACTTGTTGATAGATATTGTATGTAAAATTATACTGTAAATAAACGATCTCCACAATTTATTTAATGACTAATTCTGTAGAATATATAAATAAAAAAACTAAGAAGAGCATACACAGATAAAAATCATATACATCATGATTTATTTATTAGTTTATTTTTGTTGCCTTGTGTATTTTAATCTCTATATTTTTAGCGTCCCGCGTACGACACAACTCTTGTTTATATGACTCATTAATCACTCATGTGTTTGTTGGTCTGTCAGCGATTTTCTACTTATAAACATAACTCAGGATGTACAACACAAAAACTCTTTATTTTTTTATTTCTTTATATTCACATAACAGAACCCTCTACCACGCGTGCTCAACTCGCTCTTGACCTGTTTTTAATAAATATTTCATCCCAATACGTCCTTGCCAACCCACTCCGAGACAGTTTACAATATTTTGTTTATTGATGCGCCACGTTCAATTTGAATAAATTATAGTGTTTACTACCTTTGTTTACGATGCCACTGGGTCCTGCTCCCCTGCTCGACCGCTCTACGGATAACAGTTATGTGTTTGTTCTTCATCTTACTAATGTTTATCTTATGATGAATTTACTTGTTTCAATTAAAAATCAAGTACGAGTCGAATTCGCACTTTGAAGGGTTCCGTACCATCGAACATGTACTTTTTATTAATATGACTTTTACTCTATATATGTAGTAGCTGGTAAATTAACTTCGATGATTTATTACGAAAGTTAAAAAAAATCTTGTATTTCAACTCTACCTATTACAGTTCATGAGATACAGCCCTTTGACGGACAGACGGACGGACGTACAGCGGAGGCTTAGCAATAGGGTTCCGTTGGCACCCTTCGGATACGGAACCCTAATAATGTTATCGGTGAGATTCTAATGCTCTGGTGTAGCGGACAATGCTTGTCGCATTAAGTCGGATTTCGGAGGTCGTATGTAGAATCTGTAATGTAAAATAAATAAAATAAAAAAATAGAAATAAAAACTTTTGTTATTACGCTTTGCAAAGTTAAACCTAATGCTAGCTCATGTAGAATGACTGTATATAACGAAGTTTTTACTAACGAATAAAGGATTCTGTAAAGAATGTTTGAAGGCTTTATTTCAATTGCATAAAGGTAGCAGATAGGTACGTATAGTTTGATCTCCCATATATAAATAAAAATCAAAGGTCATTCCTTAAATACAAATATACGCGCAGACGAATCTACAGGCAAATGCTAGTCCATTATAAAACGGTATTTAGCTTCTAAGTGCTTAAAATAAGTTTCCATTCTAACTTTTGTCTATCGTGACACGTTTTTTTGCGAAGACTCATCGATTCATCATGAATCGTTCCGTTTTTTTTGACACCAATTTTTTGTCGACACAAATATTAGTCACTATTATGGCTAAAAGCTTTATGACTACTTCCAGCTTTCAAGTTCGAATCATAACTCCATCTTTGTGTGAACGTTACGGTTAAGTTTGATGCGTACTTTTGTTCGAAAGTGAAAATAATTTATTTATAAATTGACAGGTCTAAATGAAAGTCGATTTTTTTATTGACTGATGCCAATCGTTATTAACTTCGCGAAAGCTTTTAACTCGTAGACACTAACTGTTGCATAGAGCCTTTAGGAAAAAGTGAGACGGGAAATAATATCTTAGAATCGATATAAAATATTAGTTAATTTCGGCTGCAGTATGTTTTTTTAACATCTCGCATGGTCAATTCTACTGTTTTTAGAATTACAAATATTATAAAATTAAAAAAATATGTATTTTAATAATAGTTGGCCTCCATATTAGAGGCAGCTAGTTCCTACATAGGCTACCACTTAAAAAAAAAGGTTAAAATTGATCATTCTTGTACATCCGTTTTTTTGAAATATTAAAGAGAATGATGACATTGTTTGTTGTTGTTTGAGTACATAAAGCTTATATTTGGAAATGAAGCGAAAGAGTTACGGCCTTACGTCGATGCGAGTAAATCAAGAACATGTTACGATGATAATGGAAAAGTGGAAATTACTATACGAATATAAGAATATTATGTAAAATATTACAATAAATTGTGCTTTTACATTAAATAATTCTATTGTTAATGCATTTAGTCCCGCTGAGTTTCTTTCGCCAGTTCTTCTCAGGTCTGAGGCTTCTTCTTTCCGAACTGGTAGTAGACTCATGACGTTCAGTAAAAAATTGTAATAATATAATGCTGAACAAAATATTTTGAATTTTGAATTGAAGTTGACGGAATAGGTACTGTTGAAGGTAGTTCTGGCTAAAGGCGGGTGGAATATTTCATATCCGTCGAAAACTAGTTAGCTTCTCTTAGACATCTCTATAAGCTTAGAGTAAAAAAAAAATTACCGGTCCATTAAATGAATTTTATGGTATTAATTTATAATTTAAACTATTAAATGCCAATTTGCGTGTAATGCTCTTAAAACATAAATGCCTTTTAATTAGCATAGAAGAAACAGTTCTTTCTAAAACTGCAAGTCAAAAACTTCACAACCGGTTCACTTCGGTTTGCGGTCATTACGTTTAATGATTATTATTTATGCTAGCGTCTAGTACTACTAGTACAGTTAGAGATCAAAACTCTACACAAATGAAATGATGATTATCTACATTGGTCCGACTATGTATTATAAATGCGAAAGTGTGTTGCTTGTGTAAATTTGTTAGGCCTTCAAGGAAATTTAGTATTTTTACTAACTTATTTACACTTTTAGGCTTCCCGGGTGCGCACCTGTGACTCTACTTGCTGTGCCAGCAGTCGCGGGTTCGAGTCCCGCTGGAGGCATTCATTTGTGTGATGAGCACGAATTTTTGTACTCCAATCATGGGTGTTTATATTTATAATATGTATGTACTTATTTAAAGTTATATGTGAACTATCTGGTGTCCATAACACAAGCCTCATAGCTTACCATGGGACTAGATGGTGATGTGTGATAACGTACCAATAAATATATGTATGTATGTAATTTGTATGTATTTTAACTTTTTAAATTAGTAAGTTTTATATTTAAAACCTATAGTTTTATGGCTAAATCCTTATCACATACCACATCTAATAAATATAAACAAGATATATGACTTGACGTCATAAACTAATTATATACTACTACTACTGCTTAATTATACCTACCATATTTCTATTTAGAAAGGTAAATAAAAATCGAACAAAGTATGGATTTCTTCTAACAAATTACTTAAAAGGATAGTCGATATAATTTTGAACGATACTAAACTTCAAATACTATTAAAATGTCTTAGTGTCTGTTTGTACCCGCTAATTGTTATTCTGCTTATTAGGCGGGATATTATTCTTTTCCGATAAAACGGCGGTTAGATTTTGACGAAACTTTCATATGTGAATAGTGAATTCGCGAGTGGAGTCGTGTGTGAAATATAGTTATAGTCAAAATGAGCAATATAGTTGTAACTTACATTACAGAGTGAGTTATGTGATGTCAGATGCAGTCTAAAAATATTTGATTTAAATCCCAACGTTTGGCGACATTACTCAACATCTGTCTTGCAAGGTTTGTCATTTCGTGTGGGCTCACGTTTAGATTGTGACCTTTTGCACAAAAACAATAGCAGTATTGCACGCGATTTACAAGTAAGGATGTTAATACTCGTTTTGTAACAAACTACCTTTATTGACTGACTGTGAAGAAAAGAAACGTTTCAAGTTCTTACAATTAGACAATGATCATTGGTTCCATCCATCCTCCCTTTATACTTGTCCGTGAAGTTTCGGATTATGGTAGAGGACGAGATCCATTCCATGTCACTCACTCTGCATTACCCTCCCGTTCACTCTTTCAGAGATTAGGGCATATAAAAAGACGGACAGACACACACTTTTATTAAGAAATGGGAAGATGGAAGAAAATAATTTTTATATAAAAATTCAGGTCCAAACCAAAGCCGCCGTCGGCTCGCTTTGTTAGCAATTAGCAAATCTATTATGAATAAAACATTCCAACATTTTTTAATTATCTTTTATGCAAAATTGAATTCCTACTTCGTATTAATCTATACTGTACCTATATAATAAAATTCTGAGTCGAATTTGTACATTAAATATTTTTGAAAAATCTTATTGAAATAATCATTATTATCGATATAGAGGCCTAATCTACAGTTTTAGAATTTTTGTCTATCTGTCTGTCTGGGAACGCATCACGAGAAAACAACTGGACAGATTTGGTATATTGATAGCTGGTTATCCGGGTCAGTATATAGGATCTATACTAAACTTTAAAACGTAACTAGAGACGAAACCGAGCGGAGCGAGGGTGAATCTCTAGTATTTTATATTTGATACAAGTTTAAACGCACAGCACTTGCAAAGCAATAGTACTCATAATATCTTATACATCATTAAAAGTGATTCGATCTGGCTGAGTTACTTATTTAATAACGCGGCTTCATCTAGATCAAACTCATGTATTGGTTTCAAGCAAGCAAGTATTTAATACCGCCCTACTTGCAACTGGAGCACTTCATCATTTGTATAAAGGTCAGACCACCGACGCTCCCTCGTTTTATAAAACTTTACCTGTTAGTATATCTGTTATAAAGTTGTAGAAATTGTGACATACGACCAATTTTCTATAAAAGTTATACTTCTTTTTCCTTATTTTTTTTGTCTGACTGTGTGTCCGTCTGTGCTCTTATAACTGGTATTCCGCTGGTCAGATTTACATAACTTTTTTTTGCACGTATACACGTTATTTGACCATTTTTTGTATCTAGGTACTAGGTATATTTATCGTGACAGATAACAATATGCATCTGTTTTAGTTCATATCCGCTAAAAATCGCGTCGGAGATGCATTATGCAGCGGTAATTAGTATTCCCATTCATTACAGAAAGTACCTAATTAGGCTAATAATTACATAAGATTTAAGACATATTTTAACTAATTTTCTTCTCCTCTTATGTTTCAAATCGTGTAGAAAACTATAAAAAGATTTCAACGCACCACTCATAAAGTAGAATCACCTCGGCTTCTCATTAAAACTCGCATAGTATTTACCCTACATCCCTAAGCCACAATTACGCCTCGGTACCTGCATATTTGCATCCACTTAATGGATTGCTGGTACGCAAACGCACAAAATAAAATGAGATTTCATACCGCGAATTCCAACCAGAATGGAAATAAGTAAGTGGGGAAGCTATAAAATTTAGAAATTAAAACTGTTAGATGTTTAACCTCATTAATTTTTTTTTTCTCTAAAATATGTAGAGAAATATGCTTAAAACTTAATACGTTTGTATATCATTAAAAAGATTTTCAATTTAATGGTACCCATATTATTACCATATACAAATATGGTAATACATAATATATAATACACAATATAATAATACTACATAATATAATAATACTATACATTAAATATTTTTTGGGAAAACTTATTGAAATATACATGATTATCTATACCGAGGCCGAATCTATAGTTTTTAGAATTTTTGTCTGTCTGTCTGTTACCGCATCACAGAAAAACTTCTGGAGGGATTTTGATGAAATTTGGTATGGTGATAGCTGGTTATCCGGGTCAACATTTAGGATACTTTTTATCGCGTAAAAATATGCCTATATTTCTGAGAAAAAAGACAAAAACTGCATTGTAAGAGTACATATACTAATATGTAAAACCTAAGAATATGGTTTTTGGTCATCTGAACGCGGGCGGAGCCGCGGGCAATGCTAGTAGTATATATAACTATGTATTTTCAAGAATATATGTACGAATTAAATTAATTTAAGCTTTCGAAATATTGAATAACTTGAGCTTAATATCTAATACTTGTGTAAAACTTTCTAAGCTTTTTGACGTTTTACTTGTATAGGATTAAGTACGCGCTTTTGATAGCTTCTTTATATACTCGCATGTAGTAAATCTGCATTTTGATAGGTCTCATGTTTATTACTATGACACTAGTGACACGCCCTAGCTCGCTTAGCTTACCATCCATATTTAATTCCATGGTAAGCTACGAGGCTTGTGTTATGAATACCAGATACTTGATAAACTATTCATATATAACTTTAAATATATACATATTATAAATATAAACAGCCATGACTGGACTGCAAACTTTCGTGTTGATCACACAAATGAATGCCCCCAGCTGCAGCGGGACACGAACCCGTGACCGCTGGCAAGCAAGTAGCGTCACTACAAACTGAGCCAAACGTGTCGTCCAAGATTCATAATAATTGGTAATATTCCACCTATCTACTGCAAAACTTTACTCTCCAGTCTATGAAATACTTCTGCCTATACACAACAATCTCATCGATTCATTGCTCGTTTACTATGTGAGAGAAAGACAAAATAGCACGTTTAAAATTTATAATATTCTAAATTGATAAACATATGTTTTACAACCTACCTGCGAAGCTAGCTTAATTTCCCTCAGCATACCCAATTGGATGGCGCCAGATAGTCGTATTATAATTATAGAATACATAGTAATAACCGTTTAGAACTTACAAGTAGTTCTAAAAGAACACAATCCAATTAGGTAATCTAGCGAATCGCCTAATCTGTTGTCAAGGTCGCGTTAGTGTCATGCTAT
Source organism: Brenthis hecate (assembly GCA_951806755.1). Classification (NCBI taxonomy): domain Eukaryota; kingdom Metazoa; phylum Arthropoda; class Insecta; order Lepidoptera; family Nymphalidae; genus Brenthis; species Brenthis hecate. The sequence goes on from OX638281.1 coordinate 607,481, forward strand.
GTATGTATACCTATGGTAATTTCCACTATATATATATATATATATATATATATATATATATATATATATATATATATATATATATATATATATATATATATATATATATATATATATATATTCTTGCTTTCATAAAAATATATATGCAGATTTTTTTAACTAGTTTGTTTTTAGCAAACTTGTTATATGGAATCTGATTAGAGGTTTTCTTTAATCAGATATTAGCCAATATCTACAGACGTGACGATGTATATTATATTTAATTCACTTTTGTACAAATGAATTTTGTAGGCGTAGGAGTATGCACATATCTATACTAATATTATAAAGTTAAAAAGGGATTGTTTGTTTGTTTGAATGCGCTAATCTCAGGAATTAATAATCCGATTTGAAAAATTCCTTTAGCATTAGATACCCCGTTTATTAAGGAAGGCTATAGGCTATATAACATATAAGATTCTTTAAAAGATACCCAAGGAGTCGCTAGTTATAAAGGAAATTAAAGATTATGTCAGTGAAATATGCCAGTGAATTTAAAATAGCTAATTCATATTGAGTTCATATGGTTTCTTGCGTGATACCAATAAAATACCTAAGCAAATAAAATAAACGTTTTTCCGGTTTAACTGATTTTAAAGTGAATGTTAGCGAACAAGTAATAAGCTGCAGGTTAAAAATACAAATATCGTTTAATGGAAGTTTTTATTTTTAAGTCTTTAACGATCAAATAAAATGATGGCAATGATATAATAATCTTAATGCTTTATTCCAATAAAACTAAATGTAGAATTTGTGTAGGTACTATACTTACTACAGTTTTATAGCCGTATAATATGTTATTTCCTGCTTAGTTCTAAATAAAAGCTCTCAATATAATTTTAAAGGACACTTTATTGTTTTCGTTTTAACGATCGTTTGCAAGTTCCCACCCTTTTTATTTCTTTGGTGATGTATAAAATAAATAAGAATTAATAAATATTATATCTTACATCTTTTGTGTGCTGTTTATTTCTTTTATATTTAAACAGCTTAAATATTAAAACCTACTTAATGTAACATTTATTCTCAAGTCGTTTTTTTTTTAAATGAATGTATAATAGGTCTTGTATGTTTTTTTTATTTCCTGTCCTGTAAGGTCTACTACAATTTTGTGTTATGTTGGTAGCCTTTGGTCTTTGTCTGCTACTGTCGCTTACACTGATCCTATTATAATAAGCTTAATATGGAAATAGACTTCACAGATTGATGTAATTTACGCACATTAAATACATACGTAGAAGGATATTAATATTAAACAAAAAAAAATGGTACCACTACCCACATTTGCGTTGCTTTACGTATGTTATTAAGAACTACATCTATACTTGTATTATAAAGAGGAAGAGTGTTTGTTTCAACGCGCTAATCTCGGGAACTACTTACTCATCCGTTTTGAAAAATTCTTTTTGCATTAGATAACCCATTTATTCAGGAAGCCTATAGAGTATAGGCTATATATCATCTCGGAAAAATATACGTTTCCTGAGAGATAGATTTGTATCCAGAGTCGAATCTAAAGCGAAGCGAGTGTGAATCGCTAGTGTTTAATTATTTACGCTTCCACAATTATTCAATTTATCATCTGAATTAAGTTTATATTACATAACATTTCTTTTAATCAGTAGATTAAGAAATGTTACGAAATACGAATGAAATTAATGATATAATTGTGAAAAATAATATTTTGCCGCTACAATTAAACGGTTCAAAAGCGTGTTACATAACTTAAATATTTTTTGTAAAAAGTTTTTTAAGTTGTATATTAGTTATTTTCAGAATTTAAAACGTGTGACATTTCTATCTGGCACACCATCCGAGTGATAAAATGTCACTTACTGATGAAACACCCATAAAAATATATAGGGTACTTACTAGCGACTCACCTTCGGTCCGCTCGGGTTCGTCCCTACTTACGTTTTAACGTTTAGTACAGATTTCTCAGAGATGAGATTTTTTCCCGCAGTAAAAAGTATCCTATATGTTGACCCGGACAACCAGCTATCATCATACCAAATTTCAACAAAATCCCTCCAGTGGTTTTTCCGTGATGTGGTTACAGACAGACAGACAAAAATTGTAAAAACTATAGATTCGGCCTATGTATCGATAATAATGTCTATTTCAAAAAGATTTTTCAAAAAAATATCTAATGTACAGATTCGGCTTAGTTACAATTTTATTATATGTAGGTAATAGGTATAGATATTACTTACATAGTACAAGCAACGATTGCATCGCAGGTCACCGCGACTGTTAGTCACGTCGCATGTGCGGCAGTGAGCGTACTGTCATACATCTTCATAGCATTCGACTTAGCAACAAAAAGTTGTAATAAGCGCGGGGCCTAAATATACACCAATTAGCATATAAATTATGTAGCAACATTTTCTTCGAGCAAGTCTTAATTAAAACATCGCATACTTTAAACTTTACCTAACGTTGAAAAACATTTATGTATATAATACTATTGGAAAATTGCATTGAAATAGTCATTACCTACTATTGATACAGAAGTCGAATCTATAGTTTTTATAACTTTTGTCTCTCTGTCTGTCTGTTTGGGAACGCACTACGAGAAAACCACTCGACATATTTTGATGAAATTTGATATGATGATAGCTGGTTATCCGGGTCAATATAAATTATATTTTTTTACTGCGAAAAAATATCTAATCTCTGAGAAATCTATACTAAACGTTAAAACGTAACACTAGTTTCTTATAAACTTACAATGTCAAGGTTCTACGAGTAAGAGTTTAAGTACCTGAATAAATTACTGTTATTGATAACGTCTCTATGTACATATTACGTAAATACTAAAAAGGAAAGAATATAACTGCTTTTTTCAACGCGATAACAGTTTCATTACCCGAGCATTCACCTTTAAATGCCTTAATTAATTACAACAATTTATTAGTATGTTGCTTGGTTTTTTAATTAATTTGAATTTTTTGTGTAAGCTTAGAGAAGGACGACACAAAAATGTTGTATTAAAACGTAATAATTCATTAAATACTTCCTAAGAAGACCACTTTATTTTTTACTTTACTTTAACGTTTAGTATAGATTTCTCAGATATGAGATATTTTTCCGCAGTAAAAAGTATCCTTTATGTTGGTAAGGATAACCAGCTAACATCATACCAAATTTTATCAAACTCTGTCGTGTGGTTTTCTCGTGATGCGTTCCCCACACAAACAGACAGACAAAAATTCATTGATAATAAAGTAATAAAAATAAAATAATAGTTTCAGTAACCTTTTCCAAAAAAATATTTAATATTCAGATTCGACTCAGAATTTTATTGCATGTATAGATTTAGTTACGTAAATATTTAGATTACATCTCATAATGCTCTCTCTATAGTTTTTTTACAATCTATCTCCTTATTGATCATTGACATCTAATAATAGAGCAAATAAGCAATCGGTTTTGAATGCAACAAGTACAATGGCGTTGTGAAAGTGTTATGCGCGAGGCCCAGACAGCCGGCAGACAAGAGAAAGGTGATTCAGTACTCAGTGGCCAAGAAGGCGGGTGCAATGATCTGTGCACGGCTTCCAGGCCGCCCGCGCCGTTCCCATTGCTAGGGCCGACCGCTTAGAAACCGTGTACGATCGTATGCGCTTAGGTAGATGTTAGGTAGATTTTACTTTGCAATGTCCTATTTTGATCTCACGTAGTCTAATATATAAGTAGATAATTTTGTGTTACAATATTGTAAACAAATATTATTTTAAAAGAGCAACTGTTGAGCTTCTCGCTGGCTCTTCTCAGCAGAACTACCTTCCAAGTCGGTGATATATTCCTCACGGATTGACTACACTAACATTGAATTTAAATTTAAAATGAAACATTGACGATTCAAAAGTGCTTGTAAAAGTCTATTTGAATAAATTATATTTTGATTTGTAACAAATGTGCCTCTATCAAGTTTTAATTTAAATTATTTTAGCACGCAAAGTGTTTATTGGAGTTAAACTTTGAAATTGAAGTTTTTATAACATTAGTTAATTATTCGGTTTGTTACTTTGATTAGTAAATTTCTAAACTGTTGGTTAACTTTCTGAAATTAGTTTTAAATGTGAAAAATAGCTAAACATCCGAAGCCGACGAGTTATGGGTAGGTAATCGCTTAAAACTTAATAAAATAATCGTACGTTCATTTTGTTAAACGTTGACCGATTGCAATGTAAACGGTTTCTTACGTGAGCAAGTACATGATATCAGAGTATTGCCTTATCCAAGATCTGCCTTGAGAAATGTTTGGTCGTATTTTAAGACGTTGATATGTATTTTAATGTTTTCCGGTCGTTACTCTCTCGCCGTGGCCTTCTAGTTTCCCTTGTCAATGTTTAACTGGTAGTTAATGGTTCGGATATTATCGCGTACTAGAGTTTCTGTTGCTCTCTTGGATTCGAATCGATTGGATATAGTGTCAATTAGGAATCTCAATACTTGTATAAAATGTTGCGCGTGCGCATATTATATTTATATTGCGTTGATAGAACTATGTACCTATTATAACTGATTGGCTAAATTATAGACTCTGGCCTCCGGTGATTCTTTAAATTGACAATGAACCGATTGAAATAAAACAATACTAAATGTTAAGTGAAACTTACTACAATACATTGTGAAAACCGCACCCAAATCGGTTAAGCCGTTTCTGAGCTTAGCACACACAGGCACAGACAATTAGACAAAAATTCTAAAAATCATTGTTTTGTGTTCTATTGTTTTAATAAAGACCTTCAATAATATTTTTTCTCAAATATCTTCCATGTACAGACTGCGATCAGTTACACTTTTATTATATGTATAGAAGATATAGATTATGCGCTTACTAAACTGTTTTTATTTTTTTATTTTAGTGCGTATGAACCAAATATTTCCATATATTTTACGAATATCTATGTAATTGCCTGTCATTTATCATCACGCTCGGCCTAATTCTATAATGACATCATAGGTGATTGCTAAGAAAGATTTTAAATTGGAATGGGATTTCTTCTCTTTCTATTCTTGGATTTTCTAGTGATCAATTAAAAAAGGGGGGCTCCAGACGTGGAAGGGTGCTACTTATCTATACATATAATAAAATTGTAACTAAGCCGAATCTGTACATTAAATATTTTTTGGAAAATCTTATAGACATAGGCATATTATCGATACAGAGGCTGGATCTATAGTTTTTAGAATTTTTGTCTGTCTGTCTGTCTGTCTGTCTGTTACCGCATCACAGAAAAACTACTAGAGGGATTTTAATGAAATTTGGTATGGTTATAGCTGGTTATCCGGGTTAACATATAGGATACTTTTTACAGCGGGAAAATATCTCATTTCTGAGAAAAAATACAAAAACTGCAATGTGAGAGTATACTAATATGTAAAACCTAAGAATTAGGTTTTTGGTCATCTAAACGCGGGTGGAGCCGCGGGAAAAGCTAGTTAGTTTATAATGATGAACTTAAAAAAGTCACATTACGTATGGAGTTCTCAAGCAGTTTGATAATAACCAACTTTCTACACAACACTAATTCAAGGATTAGATCAAATGCATATTTTTATGACTTTCGCTCAAATGCGGAGAAAGGTATGTGTCCAGATGAGCGCGCAACTCGCAACGTGCTATAGAAGCGCAGTGACGGACAATGATAAATTGTTCTCTATTTACTTGCTTATTGATGATCGTCCGATGCCGGTCCGAGAGTTGAAAGTTATTTATAACCGTTCCCTAGATACACTCATTTATTTCACTCCGTTAATGATTATAAAAAAAAAAATAAGTACTCAGTAAATATGTCATCGTACGGTTTTGAACCACATAACTACAACTTATTACAATATATTTAATTACAGGCATCGTCCGTACCTTACGAATTTCTAAACTAGTGATCTACCCTGAAAATCAGTGCTGGTTGAGATTTAGGTCTTAGCAGCATTAGCTGAGTTATTACCCTTTGCCATAAGTTACTTTAAGCTTTACTGATTCTGTTAACATTTGTTACTGTTTTTATGGCGATAAATACATTTTATTATTTATTATTATTTATTAAACTCGCTTCGCTGGGGTTCGTCCCAGGCATGTTGTAACGGTTAGTTTAGAATAGTATATAATACATAAATATAGATTATAGCTATGTACTGTGATAAAAAAAAATACAAAAATAAAAAGCCGACTGCGTAAATAGCGAACTAAAAAAATGTAACAAGTTGACTAAGGCACATAGTATTATGCACTATGCAGTCGAAAAGGTAACAGACAGACAGTTACGTTACTTTCGCCTTTATAATAGTATGATTGAGTCTTGGTTCTATTGCCTATTTATGATTGCATATTTCTAAGGTTTAAGGTTTTAATATCCTTGACTAATGGATTTAAATTAAAAAAAAAACATTGTCACTTCTACCAATTTTTCTGTGAAGACTTAAGTAAGTATGTAACAAAAGGCACGTTCCAATCGCGTACTTGAACAATCTTATTATAGTGCGTCATACACGATCATACCTGAGTCATAATATAGCAAGCTATGTAGACTCGTTAATCATCTATGCTTATAGATTTATTCTAGGTGCGTAAGGCAAATAACATTGTTAGTGGCATTGAACGCAGCCAATGGGCCGTGACACGAGCGGAATGGACTGCCGATCTGTCCGATCTAAGTATTTCATACTGTCTGTATTTACATCCCATACATAGCGTAATAGTCGAGACCCTTAAGAACTCTATATACGGCGTTTACGTTTATAACAAGTATTTTATTGTTCGGCTAACTTGTTAGGGTGTATATTGTTAAATTTAATTTTATTTAACATTAATTAAATTTAAAATTTAACATTAATTAAATTAAGAAAAAAATCTTCAAATAGTTATAGGATACTCATTTTGCTAAAATTGATATAACAAGAAAGTGGACAATAAGTTTTATCTTTCTAAACTTTTCTATAATAAAAAGAAAGATTCGTTTTCATCTAATCTAAGCAACATTCATTATTATAATGTACATAGGTATTATGTAGGTATATCTATAACTAAAATTTTAACTGGGTCGAATCTGTACATTAATTTTTTTTTCAAAACCTTATTGAAATAGTCATTATTATCGATACAGAGGCCGATTCTATAGTTTTTAGAATTTTTGTCTGTCTGTCTATCTGTCTGTCTGGGAACGCATCACGAAAAAACCGCTGGACAGATTTTGATGTAATTCGGTATGATGATAGATAATTATCCGGGTCAACATATAGGATACTTTTTACTACGAGAAAATATCTCAGATCTCTGAGAAATCTATACTAAACGTCTATATATAAAAGGTAAAGAAACCACAAGAAGAGTATCGTAGTAACACCCATTACGTATAATAATTAATTTACGTATAAATCGAAAGTATAACGTATAAAAGGTATGTGGGAAGGATATAAAAACGCACTCCTAACTTGTACGTATTCTCTCTACATAGATTTTAACGGCCGACATAAATATTTATGACTGCTCACATGGCTATCTTTCTGATTTAAACACTACTGGATTTAAACAGTCCAGTCTTGAAAGAACCTTGGTTTTGGAAAATTATTGAAGAATTAACTTTTTCCTTTGATACTGAGTATTTTTGTGAAAATTCCTAACTACGTAAACTTTAAAAAATTGATGATAATTTATAAGTTATTTGACACGAAGATAAGTATAATAAGTTATATAATTTACATAAGAACGATTAGACTTATGGGTATAATGGTAGGCAGCTGATTGAAATCTATCGCACTTATGCTTATATTACTCTGAAGTTAGCAGCAAATAGCAGCGCAGTTGCCAATATTACCAACTACTGACTACCAAATAAGCAATTTGAATATGGGAATAATGTTACAGTATTACTCGATTGGGCGATGTTTCACTTGTTTAATTCAATAGCGGCATAATTTTAAAACCACACTACATGTTACATACAATAGAACAAGCTCTACAAAAATCAGCTCAAAGAAAAAAGTAAAAACTACGTATTCAGCCCTTTTTAACGTTCCATTTCTGGGCATGGGCCCAATACGAGGGGATCTCAAGCTATAGCCCACCATGCCGGCTAAGTGCGGGTTGGCGGACTTCACATGTCTTTCAAAAACTTCTCAGGTTCCCTCAGGCATGCACATTTCCTCACGATCTTTTCCTTCACTGTAAGACAAGTAGTAATATGTTAATAAGCTTGTCCCTTATAGTAAAATCGTAAAATTTTACATTACTAACTTTATAGGCTATCTAGATAGTACTCGAACTGCTTTAAGTACTGAGTAACTTGTATTAAGGTTAAATATGCATATCTCTGGTACCCAAGGTAGCTTTCAATTTATGAGATTTAAATGATTGTAGCTCATTTACCATCAATGAGAAGCTACTAGAATAACTAATAAAGTTTTATCCATATGTACATGTTAATTAATGTATGTATGTAAATAATATTTTAGTAAGTATTGAATTTATGCGGTAAGTAAGAAGATATCACTCCTTATCTAATCATATAAGTTTAATCGTCATTTCTAAATGACCTCCCTATTTTTCTCGTCATATTTTTAAGTAAATTATATAAGAATATATAAAGTAATTCACCTAATTATAGTTCAATATTTATAATTAGCAGAAACCGCGTCTTCGCCTGCGCTAAAACTACAAAAAAGCTCTAAAAAGTGGGCTTCATAAAAACTTTCATCCCCTATTACCCATATACCCTCTTAGGTGTTGAATTTTAGAAAACGCTAAAATACGTAACTCATTATTTTTGCCGCACTCAATTCATACGAAATTTCATGCAAATATGTCCAGGGAATAAAAAGTTTCATACAAACTTTTATCTCCCATTTCACCCCCTTGGGGGTTGAATTTTGAAAAATTCTTCCTTAGTGGATGCTTCCGTCATATGAGGAATACGTGTGCGAAATTTTAATTTTCTTTTATATATATATATATATATATATATATATATATATATATATATATATATATATATATATATATATATATATATATATATATATATAGATAGATAATATCAAACCTGTACTTATTAATAAAATCAAATTTTTTCGTTCATATTTCGTAATAGCCTACTAAATATATTCATAACTAGCATTGCCCGCGGCTCTGCCCGCGTTCGAATTACCAAAAACCAAATTCTTAGGTTTTACATATTACAATACTCTTACATTGCAGTTTTTGTATTTTTTCTCAGAACCAGCTATCACCATACCAAATTTCATCAAAATCCCTCCAGTGGTTTTTCTGTGATGCGGTAACAGGCAGACAAAAATTCTAAAAACTATAGATTCGGCCTCTGTATCGATATTAATGTTTATTTCAATAAGATTTTCCAAAAAATATTTAATGTACAGATTCGGCTAAGTTAGAATCTTATGATATGTAGAGATTCATATGATCAATTGCAAAATACCAAAACCCAAACAACCGTCCATAAATGTTGTCTATCTGGATATGGATATTCACTGGTGGAAAGAGGATTGAGGCATTGAGGCGAATAAGTTGTAAATGCGAAAAGGAAAAAGTTAACGCAAGATAGAATATAGAATTTTTATTATTAGTTTGATTTGTACGTCTAGAGGAAGCGAGGGCTAATCGCTACACTAAATAAATTTTATACATTACAGGAAATATACACTATTTCTATACCGTTTAGGTTTTCTAGGCGTGGTTATATGTACGTAATAATATAATAAGACTTCATCTGTACTTCTGTACTAATATTATAAAGAGGTAAAGTTTGTGAGTTTGTGACGTAGTAGGGGGTAATCTCTGGATCGACTGAACCGATTTAGATGAAATTTGGTAGGATTTGATTTGATAGTTTGAGACCCTGGGAAGGACATAGGAATTTTATCCCGGAAATCATCCCTTAAGGGGGTAAAAATGGGGATGAAAGTTTGTATTGGGAAGTAAGCTAGGGACGAAACCGAGCGAAGCGAGGGTGAGTCGCTAGTATATTATATAAAATATTATAAATAAATTTATCGGATTAATATTAAGTTGTGAAGCTTTCTAATTTTAATTAAACAGCCATCATTTCGCATCTAAAATTAGCTGACAACGTCTGCGTCGGCCGGTGCTGAGAACAATACGACTTGAAACATGCATATTACTCCTAACTGTCTACTATTGTGTCACTAAAAATAATTGTTCTTGACTAGAGCCTCTCTCTTGGCGCTTGTTATTTACTTTAGAAAGTGTTTGCTAAATTTTTTTTCTTATATTCCAAATATTAAATTGACATTATGTATATTTATAAATTAGTGGGTTAATAGTTTATATAGCAGTCGGTCGAAAGAAAGATGTAAAAATAACGTAATAATATTTTCAATGCGATTTTTTACTCTATAGTCTATACTAATATGTAGATAAACCAAAATTCTTAAAAAATGTCTATACATCTTTGTATTCTTTCACATTGTATGCCCGTAGATCTTTCCTATTTTAATTTATTTTTTAATTTTGTTTCTTTAGGCACAGAAACAGAAAACTAATTAAAAAATTAAAACTAAAAATTTAAAGCTAAAATATCATTTTAAATTTGTCCCATTATATCTGTACTGTACACAACATTCGATTAAATAAACTAATATATGTATCTCATATGTAAGTAGTATGTACAGTACATATATCTACTTTAAATCAATACATAATTAAATAAACAAATAAAAAATCTTAAAATTAAAACACCACATATATATACATAAGCAGTAAAAATGTTATAAGTAATGTAAATAAATGGAAGGCGCAATAAAAGCTCAAACGATTTACACCTGAACGTCCCAAGTACAGCTTTCCAACCGCCCGTGGCAACAGCCTCGAGGCGCGCTGATCAACTCGAACGTGATAAATTTCGCCACGCAAATTGTCGCGTAGGCTGCAAAACCACAAGAATAATCTGGATAAATTATTATAATTAAATAATAAAATAATTAAATAATTTACTCCAAAAACTTGCGTGTTCTAAAAATAGGAGTTTTATCTAGTAATTGTAATGTGTTTTAATCAAAATGATATTATATATAATGTATCTATAAATGAATGTCTGCTTCAGCATAAAAGATGTTGCTTGACATATTTGCTTTAGACTCAGTTTTAGCTTACATTAATATGCCTCTTTTCTAATATTTAGTATATAATCTAGGTATATAGACAAAACGAACTGTTTTATGGTACACTAGCATCGCCCGCGGCTCGGCCCGCGTTCAGATGACCAAAAACCAAATTCTTATGTTATACATATTAGTATACTCTTCAGTTGCAGTTTTTGTATTTTTTCTCAAAAATGAGATATTTTCCTGCGGTAAAAAGTATCCTATATGTTGACCCGGATAACCAGCTATCACCATGATGATATGAGTAAAGCGTCGTAATTAATAATTAATACGTACCTATACATATTTTCGAAATCGAAAAGTCATCATTTTCTTGGCGACGTCACTTTTCTCATTCAAATATACTACATACTTTCTATGCTTATTACTTATTACGAATCGTATTTTTTACTTTAATTGTGTGAATAAATAAGTTATTGATATTTATGCAGCCATCGATGTCACCTCTGTTTACAGGCTTTTATCTCGCCTGTCCGCACTCCTCACCCGTTATCCGTCCTAATTGTGACTTACCTCATTAAGGATAAGATTTCTGGAAATTCCCAATAATATCGACAGTTCCGAGAATTTTTAAAGCTGTTTATTTAGGTACTGATATAAAATGTCACTTTTCAATTTAGCCAAATGGACAGAGTTGTTAGTTGGTACTTTATGCTTGTTGATTCTGATCTTGTTTTAATAAAAATATGCATATAAACAATATTTTTTAATATACATATAAACGATAATGCTTAGTGGACTAGCTTTTGCCCGTGGGTTTACTTGCCTGATACGATGAAACCAAACTTCAACTCATTAATATAGAGTATTTATTTTGAAATCACAGACAGGCATTAAAATTGTATTTATAAGTTTAGATATACATATATGTAACTCTTAAGTAAAGAAGCAGTATACATTTACCGCTCGTGTTGCAGGTAACTCGATTACAAGCCTATGTGTTAATTCCGGATATAAACACCATTTTGAATTTTACACAAATCCTTTAAGCTGTTACAGCATACCTATAGAAGTTACAAATGTACACACTCGCAAACTTTCGCGTTCGTAATATTTATCAGTGTGATAAAATTCTAGATACTATACATTATATATGTATGTATTATTCGAAACTAAACGTTTTGGGGCTTAGAAAGTGATAATTATTTAACAAAAACATACAAAAATCGTTTGGGTTCGTCCCTAGTTACGTTTTAAAATTCAGTATAGATTTCTCAGAGATGAGATATTTTCCCGCAGTAAAAACTATTCAATATGTTGACCCGGATAACCCCTTATCATCATATCAAATTCCATCAAAATATGTCCAGTGGTTTTCTCGTGATGCGTTCCCAGACAGACATTTTTTTTTTATAATAACTGATTTAATAAGATTTTTCAAAGAATATTTAATGTACAGATTCCACTATGTTAAAATTTTATTATGTATATGTGTTACAACTTACACCTTACGCACTCAACGTTATATCTTGTAACTAACAGTAAACTACATCTTTTATCTCTTTCAACAACATCATAATTGTTTTTGCATAACTTGCACAACCTTACACAATATGTTACTATCGAGATACAAATTGGTATGCACATGTTTTCCTTACTTAGACAAAACTTTTAAGCTCTTTTGATCGACTCCAAAATGGAGGAATACTCAATTCGGGTGCAATATTGGTGTATCGCACAATATTTAATATTTATTAAAAACTTACCAGTAAAATCACTTCGCAATATCTGATTTTAATGACTTTATGGTGTAGGGACGCATAAAAGACAAATATCCAAAGAAAACTTTTTTTTTTGTACCAGAAACTTTCGCAGGCGTATACAGAATAACTCGCCAAAGTTTCATCACGATCGGATCAATGATTTAGGAACGGATAGAGGATAAACCTAAGAGCATTCATTTTTGTTTATATTGATAGAAGTACGTATATGCTTCCTCAAGTTTTTGCGAAAGTTTCTCATCTCGCGTGTACGCGGCAGATTTACAGCATCATTGCCGGGATCGCGACCGGCGCGCCCACGGCATTGTGCCCCTCGCGTTGTCGAGACTTATTGTAATTTATCGCCGCACATATCAGCTCGTAACTTGTAAGTTTTTGTAACGAACATTGTTATCGGTACCATCGAGAAATTGAGACCCAATGATTTATTGTCATGAAAAATGTAGCTCGCCCTACCTATTGTGTAAATTGTATCTCATCTTTCAACGTTTCATAGGCAGTTTCATAGTTACTTTCTAAGATGTGATTATTTGACGTGATGGGTTTATTATTGTAATAGAACTTGTTTTCTAATCATAAGCCTACTTTATTACATTTTCATATTAAAAGTTAAAACACAATACAATTAATTTTGTATGTAATTACGAAAACTAATGAACGTTTCGTTGAACAGGTATAAATAACGATATTACCCAATAGTGTTTTGATATCAGAAATGTTGCCACTATCACTAGTGACGTGAATGTATTGTTTTAATAATATGTATTATGTAGTGTATTATGTAAGTATGTATTACGTTTTGTTTCTGTGCGAGATAAACTGAAATGACACGGGTGCTTGGCAATAGATAAACTCACGCATGGTTAGTAAGTACAAACTAAAGTGTTTGACCGATATATTAAACTGGTAGGCATGCGGCCAGACTTTGCATGGTTTTTTTGGTATTTTTTATTTAAACTTTTTTCGATCAAATATTATATTCTTTGCTAATTTCAAACAATTTTACATAGGTCTGGAGTTCTTTTCCTTTCGGTAGTTTACAAGAAAATAAATTTCGATATCATTTGTCGCGCTATAAGTAATGTTTGTTCTCGTAACTTTCATTTTCTTTCTAAACATGATTTTTGACGTGAATTTTGATCAAGGGGATCGTGTTTTTATGATTTATTATTAGATTATATTGTACAGATGAAGTTTCTTAATACTCTAGAATACTACTCTCTCATTAGTTACTGTATCGTTTTATTCAATAGCTTAATTCATCACATATGATTCCAGCTTTTCATTCCCATTTGCGAGGTTTTATTTAAGTTGCTCCTTTTGTTTGTACCACTAAGAACGTACTATGAAAACTAAATAAAATTATGTAACTAGATTTGTAAATAAAAGCTTGTTGTAAAATATCTTATTATGGTATCTAACACTTGCAATGATCTCAAAGAGAAAGAGATTTTTCGTTGCCAAAAATAACATATTTATTTATATAAAATAAAGTTAAATAACATGTTCTTTCGCACTGGCACACATTCCCCCCCGAGACAGGAGCGTCTGTCTCTTAGATAATTGACATTCGAGAAGATCATGAAGAGTCCTTTATTAAGTACACAGTCGTGCTTTATTCCTAAAAGCTATTTATAATCCTCCTTGCGCTGCACCCTTTTTGAGAGCGCGAGCGGTATGTTGAATGGATTTTAAAATGGTACATTCTATAGAACACTTAAGTACATAATCAGTGTTTCATGGTGTTTGACTACCATAACATAGTTAAAATAATAATTACATTATACTTCTAACACCTCCAGGTAAATTTCTAATAAATTAATTAATGTTCTAATAAATCTATTGCTAACCGACACGCCGGCGTGTCCGCGGTCGTGGAGGGATTAAGCACGCGTGGGGCACCAAAAAAAATGGTTTGTTACCCACATCATGGTGATATTTTCCTTGAAATTTTTAAGGTATACCAAATATAGCATTTATTAAAAATCATGAAAATCGTGTGACCGATTGGCAAAAATACCGTCTAACATTCATAAACAAAATGTATTTGTTTTGCGAAATATTGATCGACGTTAAAACGGTCTTCATATGTCATCTTATTATAAGAAAAATGTTTTAAGTTAAGATAAGTAGAAATACATACAGAAAAATTGAGTGATATTTTATTTTTATATAATCTTTGTGCATAAAGCTACTTATGATTTATGAATGTATCAAAGCAAGATAAGAATCTTGCACTAATAAAATAATGACTTGTAGAATAAACAAACGGCAATATTTAATGTTTCCATATCGGCATCTTTCAATCTTTCTTATCCGCAGCCACGAGTAGGTACAATATTCGCACTCGGTCAGTGGAAACGATTGCGTTCCTTGTAAATTGTAAAGTTAAAAGGCTTAATAATTCGTAATTAATTTCTTAGTACAATTAATTGTTCTTAGCGTTTTTCCGTGATTATTCTCATTTTTGGTTTTTTCTTAATAACTTCTTACTTAGTTTTATATCTTATCTCATAATAAAACTATTTTTAGTATTTTAGTAATATAGTATTATGTAGCTCTGTACATAATATTATATTGTCTTAATTTATAATTATTTGGATATAGTACTTATGTTAGCGAAACTTAATGAAGGCAGTTTAATCTTCATAAATATATGTATGTATATACATTGTACATATATTTATAAATAAATAATTATTATTGCAAAATGAGAGTAAATGTTATTATAGAAATTAATTATATGTTAATCTTATATTAAATGAATGCTTCGACTCCGCTCTGAACGTCATTTTAATTTAATGTACCAACACAGTACCTATGTATATTAAGTTTACAGAACCTTTTCCATTACACTACATTCTCTCGTATCCATTGACTTATAAATTAAAATAATGAACGCGTCACGTCAAACCAATCTCAAATGCAGGTTTAGTAGACGACACGTTTTTTTCCGTACGTTAACATTTTTTGATTCTAGTCCTTATATTATAGGCATGGGGCGGATAATGGCGTGCCTGCTAATGGGGCAGTGATTCACCATCGTGTTGAATCATGTTTAATTTATGCGTCGCTGGTTACTTACCCACATACGACACGTGCCGTTCGTTTTGTTGATTGGATACAATGTTGAGATTAAATAGATGGCAAGTCGCTCGTACACGAGACTCGCTTCGAACATCAAAGATCGAGCTACTTGTAATGTCAGAACCGATTTCATATAACTTTGTAGTTTGAACTTGATTAAGTGGCGCTCATGTTTGTAGTTGTTACTAGTGATTAGTAAAGTTCTATGAGTACTTTTTAACCGACTTCAAAACGTAGGAGGTACCCAATTCTACTGTATGTTTTTTATGTATATGCCACGCGATATTCTCGCAAATTGTCAATCGTTTTATCTCATTCTTCACACAAAGAATAACGAAAATATCCCCCTTAGGGGGACTTATATGATGAATAAAGATGGTTCCATGTAAATTACAAAACAGAAATCCATACCTAATGGTGAATCACTGCTTTAAACTTTAAAGTGATGTGCTTGAGTACATTTTTATAGTAAAAAAGTTCCTAATCTATATCTATATTATAAAGAGTAGGTATAAAGTTATTAAGTAAAAAGATACGCAAGCTTCTAAATCACTATAAAAATAAGATATCAATCCTTAATAGTTTTTTTTGTCTTCAAAATACCTTCTTTGAGTTTTTTTAAGTTATTCAAAAAGAAGCAATTTCTCAATACGTTTAAAAATGTCTTATATTAAAACATCATACATGTGGAAAAAATATAAGAGATACAAGACAGAATGTGACAGAGAGCAAGAAAAATATTTCATATCTCAACGAGTTACTAAATTTAATATGGACTCGTAAATTACATTTGAAAGCAAATTCTAAATGGTATTTCCTAATGTAATATTTCGTTCATATTCTAAAGACATGTGGGCACGATTTATATCCAGCTATGGCCTACGCAAACTGAAATGCTTGTTCGGATTGCATTCAAGCCTAGATTTCTCTTTGCAACACCTTTATTTATACTACTTAGACACTAATATTGTTACTAGATTCCCCGATTGTTGTACTATTACAAAGTTATATGATTATGAAGCTATATAATTATAGAAGATAGTAAATCTTGTATTCAGCATTTTTTAAGGTCACACTCCTGGGCATGGGCCTCCCTACAATACGAGGGGGATCAGGCCATAGTCGCCACGCTGGCCAACTGCGGGTTGGCGGACTTCACAGGTTCCCTCGCGATGTTTTCCTTCACCGTAAGACAAAGGGTAATCATGTTGGAAATTAATCGCACATGAAAATATCAGAGGTGCGAGACCCGGGGCTTGAAGCCGCTTCACTCGGTTTCCCAAACGAGGGCGTTACCACTTACCACTGGGCTACTGCTGTCGTATATCTTAGAAAAGATAAAATGGTAAATTCTTTTATTTTTATTGAAATTGCTATTTTACATCACAGAACTTTTTCATAGCTATAAAGTTTTCTTTAGTTTGTTCTATTTAATACTAATTGAAGTTAATTGCTCTAACTAACCTTGACCATTAAATTCGACGAAGTGTTCTAAAATTTTAACCGGTTTTTTGTCATCGGGTCAGAATCATTAAACAAGATTGTTTTTTTTTTTGCTTTGTTGCGCAAAAACGTCACTAAATTGTATGACTAAGTAGAATGCTTTAATATGACTTTTAGTTGCTTCTTTAATTGTGGGTTATAATATAATATAATATATAATATAAGAAAAAAAAATAAATCGGTGAGATCTTAAGTTATATGGGGGTAGGTATACTAAAGACTAATTATTTAAAACCCCATCGCTAAATACGTGCTAGTGTTAACAATTTAAAATTGTAGGAAAATGAAAGAATAAAATATATGGTACGCGACAGCAATAGATACCTATATCTTCTTCTTCTTCTCCCTGCCCATTTCCCAATCACTTGGGGTCGGCGCAGTACATCTTCTGTACTGCTGAAAAGATTTGGCAAAAGTTTTACGACCGGCCGCCTCACGCCTGCCTGACGTCAACCCTCCTTGGGAATGCTATTGTCTCTCTTTGTCTGAATGGTATCGCGGAAGTCTTGTTATTATTATGCACTTTAGATTTTGTTGCCTTTTAAAACATTTTTTATACTATTGCTTAAATTTTCAATGTTATTTTCGGATATATTTTAAAATAAATTTTGATTACACCATACATTTTCTTTTGACGTTGTCAAATTTAAATTTATACAACATAAATTAACAGGGAAGAGTGTCAAAACAAAAAGAAGTATGCAAGCGAAGCACAGACGGTCGGTATTAATTAATAAATATTTTCGAATAGTTTAAAATCATATTTAAAAAGCACATTTATATATTGCCCGACGGAAAGCGCCGGAATGCGGTTGATATAAAAATATACATATTATTATGTATACTATTATTTATTGTTACTTTCCTAGTACCGTATTGTGGGTTATCACGTTTTATTAAATCTAATTAACAAATATGGACCTTATCCGGAATTTTTACCACATGGTTTCACTATCTATGTTATACGTACAAACAAACAAGCAAATGTGGATTTTTGTTTGTTAGTATTATAAATATATAAGATACTTTTCGATTTTAACTTTCAGGGTAGACTTTTCCAAATAATATAGAATGTACTACTATACTATACAATATACATACATACACTTATTTTGGACATTAGGTACCTATTATTGCGTAGCAGTGAAAATGGTATTATAAACAGCTAATTATGATACCATTTTAGGCCTATTCATTCGAAACAGTCAAACGATATATTTAAGACTAGCGACTCACCCTCGCTTCGCTCGGGTTCGTCCCAAGCTTGCTTCCCAATAGAAACTTTCATCCCCATTTTTACCCGCTTAAAGAATGATTTCCGGGATAAAAATTCCGGCCTCAAACCATCTTCTCACCAAATTTCATCTAAATCGGTTCAGTAGATCCAGAGATTACTCTTACAACGTCACAAACTCGCAAACTTTACCTCTTTATAATATCAGTATAGATTGAAGTTCTCAACTACTCTTACCATACCAGAATAAATCAACAAATACAAAGAACAAAAAACATAGTAATATGATCTGTTAGAATACCTCTATCTATTATAATTAAAGAATGTTAAATATTTATATTTAGATATGGCCACTACTATAATGTTATTCTTTATAAGCGTTAAAACATCTGTATAAAAAGATGTCCTTATGTGAGAACACGATGCAGTGAAAATAGACGGAGTAAAAAACCTTTTTCATATAGCTAGCTGGCTCGGTAGCCGGTAATAAGTGAGGCTTTGTTATCTTAAGCTTAAACGCGATATTGTCGTACAAAAGAATGCTATAAAAAATCTGTACTAAATCTTCAACACATTTATCGTGAATAGCGAAGATATTCAGTCATGAAAATTGTCAATAAGCCTAAAAATATGTATCTCGTCTACGCACTAGCTTTGTAGGTCATCGGGACGCCCTCTAGGGCATACAAAGGTTTTACTTTAAAGGTAATTAGGACGACAGTTTCGTTGCCCTAATATATTTATTTTTGGTTTTTACTTAAACCTGTTAATTACGTTTTTGTTGTTAGATTCCAATCAAATAAATTTTCTACTTTGTTTTCTTAACTTTGGACTTCAATTAATCATTGATAAGGATCTTTGTTGTTGTAAAAACAATTTTTATTTTAAATAAAACTATCTTTTCGGATTTTTTCGCGTATTTATTTTGATTTTTGGTTCCCGACGTTTTAACACCTCAGTCTCTCCCGTGACCATGGATGCTGTAAAGCATTCGAAATGTCGGGAACCAAAAATCAAAATTAATTCGGAAAAAAATCCGAAAAGATAGTTTTATTTAAAATGTCAAGTATTCGCGTAAATCTAAGAAAGTATTAAACAATTTTTATATTTAATAATATGTAACAATTCTTTTTTAACCCTTTTCACTCGTTTGATTTGCTCTTGTCGAAAAAAAACTTTGTTGAAAATATTATCTGTTGTCAATGAAAAGTGAAAATAAATTCGTTTAACATTTAGAAAAAAAAGATTCCTGTTTGGATAATTAAATCTTGAGATGATGTACATATGTACGTATTAATAGTATGTTTATTGTCTGCAAACGTCTTCATATCTATGGTAGGGCCGGCGCGGTATAGTAGGCCAAGTGCTATTCTCGTGGTATGCCTTTTTGTTTTAATTAATATCTTCATCGATTTTGCCCAGCACTCTTTTTGGCTAACTTTGATAAAGAAAGAGACCGACCATTCGGGTATATATTTGTGTGTGTGTTTGTGTGTGTGTGTGTGTGTGTGTGTGTGTGTGTGTGTGTGAGTGTGTGTGTGTGTGTGTGTGTGTGTGTGTGTGTTTGCGTGTGTGTGTATAGGTATACGTATAAAACATATATGATAATTTTTGGAGCTTTTTCTTTTCAATTCAATAGATATTTGTTAAAATTTTAGTAGCTTTATAAAATTAGTAAACTTCTCTAATTCACAGCTTTGAGATCGTTTCGGTGGTTGATATTGACGAAATGACTCGTGGGGCGCTTCCAGACTACGTGACAGACCGCGCGTTCGCAGTTCGCACGTCCCGCACTTTTTGTAGGCACATCTCCTACATTCATTCACAATCGCTTATCTCTGTATGGGTGTAACTTCACACGAATATTTGACTAGACGCACAAAAAATGACTGAATACACAATATACATAAACACAGGAAGTGTTTTTGTCCAAGTTTTCTATAATTTATTTATATGTTATATATATTATATAGTACGTTTTGACGGTTAGTATGAAATACAAATCTTTGAAATTCTCGACTTTTCTGTACTATAATGTGCATGTATTACAAATACATATAAACCATCCTCTTGAATCACTCTATCTATTCCTGAAAACTGCAATTAATACCAAGCTTCAATTAATGCTGATCATAAATATTTTTTGGGTTGTATTATAACGTGTTTTCGTGTGGGAATGAGATAATCTCGGTAAAGTAGCCTAGTAGTAATGTTACTCTCCAGCCCCCAATTGTATCCACACAAAAAATCACGCCAATCCGTCAATCGGTTTCGACGTGAAAGAAGACCAAACAAACACACTTACATTTATAATATTAGTATGGAAATGCTAAATTATTTATATTTTTTTGTTATTTCTCTTGCGAAATAAAAAAGTGTCATACAAAACCCCGATTTTTCCGTTTCTTGATTCCTTCCGCCAACATCGATGCGGAAATGAATCCGCCATGCCATCCCTAGTGACATTCAGACAGGCCGTAAAACGACTATCTACGTGACATTGGCGAAGTAGTGCTCGACTAGCACACTTAAGTGTTAGGAAAAGAATTGAATTGAATGCACTTGTCAAAGAAAGTTACGTAAATACTGGTTTAATGTAGAGTTTTATAATCAACCAGCGACTCGCCCACGCTTCGTTCGGGTTCATACCTACATAAGTACGTTTTAACGGTTAGTATGAAATACAAGTCTTTGAATTTCTAGGCTTTTCTGTACTATAATATTGCATGTATTATACATATAAATCTTCCTCTTGAATCACTCTACCTACTGCTGAAGACTGCATTAAAATCCGTTCAGTAGTTTAAAAGATCTAAGCGAATAGACAGCGGAAGTGACTTCATTTAATACTACATATGTAAGGGTTATTGCTTACTGCTTTTTAGCTCTATGTTTGTCAAACTCATTCAAAACTGTTGAAACTGCAAAAAACAATGCTTTTGCTTCTTTACCATTACAAACAATTTCAAATATTATTACATATATACATATATAAATCTTGTATATAGCTAAAGTTGTATAAACATACATATATAATATAAATACATTTTTACATATATACAACTTTAGCGACTTACCCTTACTTTGCTTGGGTGCATCCTAAGGTAACTTTAGTTTTGTTTTATATATACAGAATATTGTCACTTTTTAAAAATTTATAACCAACGCCAGCCTATGACTACCACGTACCACTACTACGTAATTTTTTACGTCCAGGTCATAGCCTATGATCCTATCTAAATTTTATCCAAATCCGTCCAGCTGTTTTGCCATTAAGGAGTAACGAACTTATACATATACAAACTTTCGCACTTTTAAATGTAGTGTGATTACGTCATCAACATTATATAACGTTATTCGATACACGTTAAAATAAAGTACTTAGTTATGTATCTAGACGCATAAGTAGACTAATTCAATACTGACCACCCCCAGCGATTTTATTTAAGCCGCTTATTTATTGTAGATATTGTAGATCGATTATAGACCTACACGACGTAATAAATATATTGTACCTACATCGTCAAGTTATTGCCTTGCCCCATGCAACCTACTTCGACTACAAGCTATTGTGAAAGAATATAATAACCTCTTACATTATTATTAAAGCTCAACTGTTGGGCCACGAAATTTCTTGTGACGTGACCTTTTTGGAGAAATTTCTTTACATTAACTATTTATAGATATATACTTACCTACTAAATGGTGGTAGATGAGTAATTATTCTTTGCTAGCGAGTCACCCTCGCTCGGGTTTGTCCCTAGGTACGTTTTAACTTTTAAGATGGAATAAATAGACTAAATGTTATATTATGATACATATATAGCCCATATGCTTCCTCAATAAACGGGCTATCTAATGCAAAAAGGATTTTTAAATCGGATTAGTAGTTCCTGAGATTAGCGCATTCAAACACAGACACAGAAACAAATAAACTCTGTCTCTTTACTATATTAGTATACATTTGCATAAAATATTAATATGATACTCTATTTTTATTAGAATTAAGATAGGAATTAATTAAAGTGTACATTTTATATTAGTGAAATTGAGAATAAAACTATCCATCCCGTATTCTTTGTCAATAATTACATATCATCTAACAAGCGCAACCTAACCTTTTTTCCAAAGTATCTACAAATTCCACTACGCCATAAGCTGTCTTTAAATTTACTAACCCTTGTGAGGACGTTTAAAGGAAACAAATAAGATTTTAAATGAAATTAAATTCTAATTCCGTTCTCCCGCAAGATAAAGTACTTGGACTGGGGCCAAACTGTATACAACGTAATGGATTACTTAGGTTACGTACGTCCAATGTGAAGGTATACGAGATCCCAAGTCGGTTTTATGTAACATAGTGAAGACGGAACTACAAACTTTTCTGGTATGTCTGTTTAACAATACGTTTTTTTAAAATAGAACTAAATACTCTTTTATAAAAGAACCTGAATAGTTATTTCGTGGGTAGATTAAATAAGTAACGAGTAAAGCTAAAAGTTTTTTAAAGAAAATTAGCGACATACCGCCTCAATTTAAGTTTTAACGTTTAGTATAGATTTCTTAGAGATGTGATATTTTCCCGCAGTAAGAAGTATCTTATATGTTGAGCCGGCCTATCATTATACCAAATTTCATCAAAATCTGTCCAGCGGTTTTCTCGTGATTCGTTCCCAGGCAGACAGACAGATGAACAAAAAATCGGAAATCTATAGATTCGACCTCTGTATTGATAATAACGACTATTTCAATAAGATCATCCAAAAAATATTTAATGTACAGATTCGGCTCAGTTAGAATTTTATTATATCTATACTAATATTATAAAGAGGTAAAGTTTATGAGTTTGTGTATTGTGAGTTTGTGACGTTGTAGTGGGTAATCTCTAGATCTACTAAACAGATTTAGATGAAATTTGGTAAGAAGATAGTTCGAGACACTGGGAAGGACGTAGGATACTTTTTATCCCGGTAATTATCCTTTTAGGGGGTTAAAATGGGGATGAAAGTTTGTATGGGGAAGCAAGCTAGGGACGAACCCGAGCGAAGCGATGGTGAGTCGCTAGTGTATAGATATGTACGAAACAACTCTATTGAATTCAAAGTTTCATTTAAAACGATGCTTCAAGCACAATTAGACACAGGCAGATTTAGTTTGTTCCTATTATAGCTTCAAGAAAATCTTAAATCAATATTGATACAAAGACTGTTTGTTTTTTAAAATTAATTCCTCAACGACCGCGGACACGCCGGCGTGTCAGTTAACAATAGATTTCTTAGAAATTTACCTGGAGATGTTAAACCGGATAGAGCCCATTCTGTACACCTGTAATGATGAACGTACTATAAAGTTTTAATATAATAATATGTTGGGACATTAACACACAGTACCATCTAGTTCCATGGTAAGCTACGAGGCTTGTATTATGGATACCAGATAGTTGGTACACTTACAAATATTTAATTAATACTAGTTTAAATACATACATATTATAAATAAGTAAATAAGCACAAGTCACTATGTTGTGTGACGCTTATTGTTATTTTCACATCAAGCAGTCTTATTAAGAGAACCCGCACACTGCAGACGTCCTATTGGCCATTTAGTTTGTTAATTAGTATGGAGATATATTATGATATAAACAACCGACGTGACACCGTATCGTTAAGCGTGTAATTATCCTGTGGACACTTGCGCACTCTTCCTACTGGTTAAAAACCCCACTAATAATTCCTCAGTGTGCGGCTGCTCTAAAGGCCAATAAACGTGCGATAAATAAATAAAAAAATATAAATATATGGAGGCATCAAAACACAGCACCATCTAGTTCCATGGTAAGCTACAAGGCCTGTGTTATGGATACCAGATAGTTGATACACTACACATATATAACTTATGATTGGAGTACAAACATTCGTGCTCATCACACGATTGCCCCCAGAGGGACTCCGCGACCGGCTGGCACAGCAAGTAGGGTTACTACAAACTGAGCCAAACGTGTCGTCTACAACACATCTGTTGTAAAGTAAGTGAACTCGATTTCAGTAAATATCTATCGCCTTATTTCCATTTGCTGAGACGTTGAATGGACATGTCTTTTTCAGACACTAAGTCCATCGAATTTTGTGTACAGAAAATGTAAGGCATTTTGTTTTTTTCTAAAAGCGTAATATTGTCGAGCATTGTCATAATATCTGGGAAATATGATATTTGCCGTATTCACTTTGCCGTTTTCGCCGATCCCTCTTTATACGAGTATATGTAGGTTGGAAATCTATGAAAAGAACCAGTAACCAGTGTAAACATTTTGTCGCCAAGACCAAGATCCAAGAACGAATATATGAAAAATAATTATACTGTACATATAACAACATTAAATAAACTAAATTTTTCACAAATTAAATCAGACTTTCTGTACTTACTGCATTGATTAATGCTTAAAGTTTATTTATTAGAAATAATTAATTAATATAAAAAAAAAACCAATAAAGGCGAGTATTTTAAAAAGTTCTTCCGCCTGGCATTTAGCCGGGATCTGCTTTCTTGCTTAGACTCCTCCACTTTGCACGGTCTTCAGTATCATTCTGTGTAAGTTCATTGGCTCTCATATCCTGCTTCACGACATCCAGCCATCGCTCCCTTGGGCGCCCAGGAAGTCTTGTTCCAGGGACAGATAAATCAATATCTAATATCTTAAAAAGTATCTAAAAATATTAACGTACATTTGGTGTACTAATATTTTTAGATACTGTGTATATATACCGTGTGATATGTACCGTGTTATAGTACTGCCCTTTCATTGCGGCTCTGCTCGTGTTTTTTGTGTAACTTCGCCTATAATTTCTTCAATTAATAGTTCTTCAATAAAATTTTCAAATCGGATTTTTTCTAGAGGTTAGCTCACTGTAACAAAAACAACTTTTCAGCTTTATATATTAGTAGATATAAATTGAAATTTATTATTTACAACACAATGTACTTAATTATAATTATTTAATAATAATACTTAATTCTTTCTTTACTTCACTGCAAATGCTTTATTTCAATTTTGCACATATATGTATCTGCGTATATGTTTATACAATAGAAAAACATTACCTTCCTTCTATGAACAGTAGGGTAAAACAATGATTTATTTACACCTAATGCATTAGTCCGTGATTTGAATTTCCGGCTTATGTTAGTTTAATAAACGCTAATATAAGATCGTATTGACGTCACAATGATTTGACACTTGACGCACATACTCGTAGTATTCTGTATTCGCTGAAAGTGCTGTTGTCTACGTGACATTTGGCGTGAAGTCTTATAAATAACTGGACAAAGCGCATTACACAAAAACTTAGACAAATAAAACAATAAACTATACTCCGGATGAGTTTTATTACGTTTATGACGATCGTTGTGTAAATTTTTAACTGTAACTACTAGCGACTCACCCTCGCTCCGCTCGGGTTCGTCCCTAAGTGATTCTTTGAATTCACGTAACTTTTTTATTTATGAACCACACACAAACGCATAGACAAACAGACAAAAATTCTAAAAATGATTGTTTTGGGATCTATTGGCTAAATAAAGACTCCCAATGATAGTTTTTCTCAAATATCTTCCATGTACAGACAGCGATCAGTTACACTTTTATTATATATATATATATATATATATATATATATATATATATATATATATATATATATATATATATAGATAATCGTATATTTTCATATTAATATTAAAATTGTTAATAAGTTTCCTGTAAAATATATAATCGGAACTCAAGGCACGTTCCTGTCCATTTTTGGTTAATTTTCCATAACAATAAGTTAACTTTAAGCCATATTATACCTACATAACTCTTATATTCTTCGTAATGAAATAGATTTAAACTTTATTCAAGTAGACTTACGTATACAAGCACTTATGAATCATAATATGATTATGAATCTATGAAAGCCCAGAAAAAAGCTTTAAAAATATAGCTTTATATAACCTTATACTCCTTATAGGCTTATGAACGGAGTTAACTCCTAATCACGACCCGAAGTTTGATTTCGTATGAGGTCATTTTATTTATGAATTTATACTAGTTCTATTATATATGTACTATAGAATATAGTTGAAGAGTCTGTTTGTTTTTTTTTTGTTTGAACGCGCTACCTCTGGAACTAACAGTCGGACTTGAAAAATCTTTTTGGCATTTGATAGCCCAATTCTAGAGGAAGGACATCTAACATCATGTTACGACTTTAAGGATCGAAACAGTTCGGAGTCGCGGGAATAGCTAGTATATTAATATTTTAATTAGTTTTGTAACATTTTGTTAACAAAATTACTAGTAGTAGGTATCCGAGTAACGACGCAACGTTTAAAAAGCAATGCAAATAATCGTAAATCAAAGAACAATTGAACGTAAAATACAATTTTATTTCGCTACGTTATGACGTTTATAGCGGAAACTTTGCAATGTATGAAATATTCTTAATTTTTGAAGCTTATGAGGTCCCCAAAAATGAAAGTGTAGATAATTAAATACATTAAAAAAAGAATTTACTGCCCCCTGTCTGTTACCGCATCACAGAAAAGCCACTGAGGGGATTTTGATGAAATTTGGTATAGTGATAGCTGGTTATCCGGGTCAACATATAGGATATTTTTTACCTCGAGAAAATATCTCATTTCTGAGAAAAAATATAAAAACTGCATTGTAAGAGTATACTAATATGTATGTAAAACGTAAGAATTTAGGGTTTGGTCATATGAACGCGGGCGGAGGCGCGGGCAATGCTAGTAAAACTTATAAGTTATAACATTTATCTAATACAAGTTGTATGAGGAAAATAGCAGGGGCTAAGCAGACGGCAAACATGCAAGTGACAAGATATAATTTATGCATACAAGAAGATTGGCAATAATATTAGTAGAAAACGTAGTGTCCGTCCGAACCTAATTAACTTTGGGACCTATTAATTGGTGTATTTTAAATTACAAATTGGTTTCGAATAGACAATCGATTTTAGTGGATTTATCTTAGAGCATCATCAAACATTCGCCTAAGAAAGTATTAAGAAAGTATTAGTATATTTATGAGTTAAATTGAAGTATGCCTGTGCTTACAAAACATCTACATATGGGTTAAACATTTCTAAATAAAAATATATATAAAAAATATATATTTTCTCCATCAATTAATGCGATTATAGAACAATTCTTTTAGCTATAAAGCGGACCAGCGACTTAACCCTCGCTCTGCTCGGACTCGTCCCTAGTTACGTTTTAACACTTAGTAGATTTCTCAGAGATGAGATATTTTCCCTCAATAAAAAGTATTATGTGTTTACCCGGATAACCAGCTATCCTTATACCAAATTTCATCAAAATCTTTCCAATGGCTTTCTCGTGATGCGTTCCCAGACAGAAAGACTGACAAAAATTAAAAAAAAAAAACAAAAAAATATTTAATGTATAGATTCGAATCAGTCAGAATTTTATTGTATGTATAGATGTGTTGTGATTAATTAGAAATGTACAATTAAAAATGTATAAACTAGTACAAGTTATAACTTTCTTCTTCTTCATTCCTTAGTACATAAGCTATTGAGCTGGATATTCGCAAGTGAACGGGTGGTCTACCACGCCTACATGGTCATTCACCTCTGTGCACCGATAGCTAACCTTTGCATTGTTACACTATTTATGTAATGAGTGATAAGAATATAATACTGGCAATTTATCTGAATGTATGTATTTATTATTGTTTATTGCGTAATTATAATGATATTTTATATATAATTATAATTGTTGAGCTTGATTTGTAGGGGCAATTCAATCAGGGCAAAGAGGGTTTCTTTTAAATACTCATAAAACTATCTTTTCTTTAGATTTTTGGTTCCCGACGTTTCCTAATGCTTAACAGCAATCATGGTCACGGGAGAGACTGTAAATCATTCGGAACATCGGGAACCAAAACTAAATTCGCGAAAAAAATCGAAAAGATAGTTTTATTTTAGAAAATGTCAAATATTCGCGTAAATCTACAAAATAAAGGGTTTCCTATAAATTTTTTATGAGTTATTTATATTTAAAAGAGCAACTGTTGAGTTTCTCGCCGACTGTTCTCAGCAGAACTGCTTTCCAAGCCGGTGGTAGCTTCCACACGGATAGACTACAATGATTCTCTTTAAATTAAATTGACGATTCAAAAGTGCTTATACATCCTATAAGTCTAATTGAATAAAGTTTAATTTTGTGATTAATTTTCATTTGAATGGTTTACTTTACAAGAAATTAAATTTTTAATAAAATCGTTTTCTTTTATGTTATTTTAATTACATTATTCAAGTATTGTAACAAGATTTAAAATACTCATAACCAGTATAATACTTGCCGCCATATTGACGCTGTGTACACCATGACTAAAACTATTTACCTACATAAGTATTGTTCTCATAAACTGACTCGAGTCTGGACAGATATTAATAATATTGATTGAAATACCGTAGTTTCATTAATTTGTTATTTAAACTTTCCTTATTATTATAATAGCAATAACTGCAGAAAATATTTAATTTAAAATAATATAGGCCTAGAATGATATTTTCATTAAAATTATGGTACAATATAAATTACATCTTATAAAATATGATCCCAGATGCTAAATTCGGGGATAAAATCTCGTTAATTTCACTTTTTTTAGGTCTTAATTAAACCACGTTATAACCTTAAAGTTACTCTATCACATAAAAATATAATTTATAACAAAAACTAGTGGCTCACGTTATGTTGGCTTGGTTTCGCCTCTAGAAAAACAAAAACAAATATATCCCACGGGAACCATACACTTTTTCAGGATACAAAGTAGCCAGTGTTCTATTCCAGATTATAATCTATTAGTCTAGTCAACAAGCGCGTTTTAGGTCAACTTTTTTCAGCAGTCTCGAAAAAAATATGAACGAGGCTTGTAAATGGCTTGAAAAAAATCAAGCTCCGCTTGCAAAAATTGCAAAGTTATAAACAATTAACTAAAAATAAAAAGGGGGTTTAGTTTTTTTAATCAAAAAAATCTGGGGCTTACTGGATAGATAAATGAACAACAATCCGCCGGATACATCTTTTATCACAATTTTTCAATTAGTTATGCAATAGTTAAATAATAATATTTTTCTGCGTGAACATGAAAATTACAAGTGTGATAATTGTTAAACTCTAAATTCGAGATATTTTTTCCTTCCTTGGAGCTATTCTTCAAAGGCACAGGCTCAGGCTTTGGGTTTAGACCAGCAATTAAACACGAATGAACAAAGTTAGTTCAAAATGAAACTCACAGTAAATTAAGTTTTTTATAGATTTTATGTTTTAAGGCTTAGTATAAATTTCTCAGAGATGAGATATTTTCCCGCAGTTAAAAGTATCCTATATGTTGGACCGGATAACCAGCTATCATCATACCAAATTTCATCAAAATCTATCCAGTGGTTTTCTCGTGATGCATTCTCAGACAGACAGACAAAAATTCTAAATAACTATAGATTCAGCCTGTATCGATAATAATGTTTAGTTCAATAAGATTTTACAAATAATATTTAATGTACAGATTCGACTCAGAATTTTATTATATCGGTATATATTTTATATTATTTTTGACTTAGAGATCTTTTAACACTTCTGTTTGCATTTTTTCTGTGAAAAAAAGTACTTTGTATACAACTTTATTGTTCTTGTTAATAAATGAAAAATAGGTGTATAAAACATAGACGTGGTCTCTCTGCAGCGAAGTGTTTGCTAATAAAGGCATTTTTAATGAAACGGCTGTTTTTAAAAGACCCTCTAATTATGCTGACATTTTTATATTAAAAAACTTAGGTAAATATTAGTTACCTTTGGAGAAATATGAAATGTTCATCTATATAAATATCTCGTGTCACGGTGTTTGTGGTCGCACTCATCCGAAACGGCTCGACCAATTTTAATGATATTTATTTTTTCTATGTTTGGTAGTCATGAGAATAAGTCGTAAAGTTATTGGAATTGAGTCGTAAAGTTACAAGTAGGGGTTATTGGGGTTAGGGGGATGATAAACATCCCCTAACCCCAATAACCCCCATTTTTTAATCGCGATTTTAGTAATTTTGTATAAACAATAATATATAAATACATATATCGCTGTATAACATAAGACCAAAGAGTTTTTTGTAGATTGAACGCGGGCGTAGCTGCGGGTTCTGCTAGTAATACATATTTATCTGTGTAATGTTATATAATGCAAATGAAAGTATAATTAATCGAATTTTGAACTCCGCTTTTAGTTGCGTGATGTTTTGCGTTTCATTGGTTAAATTATATATCTACAAATAAATACTGATTACTGATTAGCTGTATTGTTTTATATATCTATTTATAAATGACCTGTTTGCTGTTAGTACACTAGACTAGTATTAACCTATACTAATATTATAAACAGACAGAGTTTGTTTGAACGCTCTAATCTCCGGAACTACTAATCCGATTTGAAAAATTCTTTTCGCATTAGATAGCACGTTTATTGAGGAAGTCTGTAGGCTATATAACATCATGCTATTACCCAAGGGAGCGGAACAGTAATCATAAATGTCAACAAATCGGGCAGACTTCCATACTATTATTATATAACTGTTGTTTATATCGAAACTTTGAATGCGGGCGAAGCCGCGGGTGCTAGTTATTATTATGTATATATGTAATAGTAGATTAGCGGCTTACCCTCACTTCGCTCATCCTAACGCCTAACTACTGTACTTCCAAATCCGTCCAGCCTTTTTAGCGTAAAGGAGTAACAGACACACAAAATCTTTTGCATTTATAATAGTACCTAGTCCGATAATACAATAAGTTATCCCTGCGCAAGGTATAGAACCTGCAGGGCGCCACAATGGCCTACATCGGAGCTGTTACACGACCGCGGTAATAGCCGCTCAGCCGCTCAGTCGCTGGGTCGCGTTTCATTATCGCATTACCTACACACGAGGTGAGGGTCGATTGGCGTGACATCTGCTGTATTTGTGTGCGATTGCACTGGCCTCAGGTTACCCCACATCCCACACGTGGGCAAAACGAGTGTGGTTTAAAAATAATTATTGACACCACGATAGGTATGGGAAACCAATTTTTGATGTTACGATTTTTGTGACGTTTTACGTAGTCTTTTTGCGTGCATAGTAATTACTAAAGTGTGATTTTTAATTCGACGGAATTCTGACATTTCAGAAGTGTTGTCAATAAAAACGGATCATTAAAAACGGAAAGTATTTTAGCAAAATAAAAAAAAACCTTGAATTTAAGGTTTTAATTAGAAAAACTAAGACTTAAAAAATTATTGATAACCCTAAAATGGTAATTATTCTTTTTATTATCATATTATTGAAGTTACAATAATTAGTAAGGAAATTATTTTTCTATTACAGGAATCCCTGGCCAATAATCCATAGGTTGCAAGCCTTTTTTAGAAAAACCCCCTTGTTTGTAAAATATTTTGTTTTAATCTTTTATTCATTTAACCATTAAAAATTTACATTATAGTTAGCGTGCACTGAATGCACAAAACAAAGACTATTTACAATGTCATACATATAGTTTACTTGATCTAATTCTGTTTCATATTTTTTGTTATTTTATATTATAAAAATTCAAAGCAGAAAAGGTTTATGATATCTGAATTGTCAAAGAATGACAGCTGTCATATTTCCGTGGAATTAAAAATCAGACTATAAGTAGCTAGACCTCGTTTTCCTTCAGACATAATGTTATTTTTTTAATGTTATTCGTCGGCTATTACATTCATTGAGAGATATAAATATCCTACATATGTAGTGCGAATAAAATCACTTGTGTAAACAGATTTAATTGGTTAAGTGGTTCCAAAAAAGAAAGAAAATACTTTAGAGTTTATTTTATAATAAATATTATAGTAGGTATAAATAAAGCTTACACAAAACTTATACACTAATTTGTAAGTGCATTTTTTGTTAACTGGTTTCATAATTTCATCAATTTCTCAATCTCGGTGCAGCGAATATTTCGAGAGCCTCCAAACATTTTAGATTTAAGCGCGGCAAAAAGTTTAAATCGCTGTTCCACGCTCGCTAATAAGCTCTTGAAAGTTAAAAAACTAAGCCACAACTCAGCTCATTTGCACTGTAATAAGAAAAGGAAATAAGCTTGTGGTTTCACGGCAATAACTCCGTCTAAACGGACTACAGTCAACAATACCTATAGAAGTACATTTATTATGTAGGTATATACGTTATATGTACATGTTATGTATATGTGTATGTGAAGGTGTTTGTCAGTGGTTACATCCGTATAGATTTTTACTTTGCTTATACTTTAAGGCTTAGATGGATTGTTTTGATGTATGAGGAAAGTTAGGGAACTTGTTTCATCCTGTTTGAGTACATAACAGTCTTAATCGAGAAAAGGATGGTACGGCCGTGTTGGTCTTGTTTGCTCGATTGGGCGGGCGGGCGGATATTCATATTGAAATAAAACTTTTTTCATTTATTTATTTACCGAATATAATAGAGAATGTTCGTGTTTTATTTTTTACTAGCATTGCTCGCGGCTCAGCCCGCGTTCAGATGATCAAAAATTCTTAGGTTTTACATATTAGTACATTCTTACATTGCAGTTTTGTATTTTTTCTCAGAAATGAGACATTTTCTCACGGTAAAAAAGTATCCTATATGTTGACCCGGATAACCATCTATCACCATACCAAATTTCATCAAAATCTCTTCAGTGGTTTTTCTGTGATGCGGTAACAGACAGACAGACAAAAATTCTAAAAACTGTAGATTCAACCTCTGTATCGATAATAATGTCTATTTCAATAAGATTTTCCAAAAAATATATAATGTACAGATTCGGCTTAGTTACAATTTTATTATATGTATAGATTTTTTTTATTAGTATAGACTCATTCAAAAGCAATAAGATTATAAACAAAAATATTTCACCTTTATTTAAATCGCTCGCATATTCCCTATTGGAGAATCCTTACACTTACATACATAAAGATCTGATATAAGTACCTGGCTTCTATATTGAAGTATGATATAATTAAATTTGTTACGACAATAGTATAAATCTAATTGTAAGAGGCTTAACATAAGTCATAAGAACATAAACGTGTCTTAACTTTTCAATATTTTTAAATATACCCTATATCTTTTATTAACCGACTTCCAAAAAGGAGGTGATTCTCAATTCGTAGGAATAATTTTTTTTATGTATGTTCACCGATTATACTCGAAGATGCCTGAACCGCTTTGGAAATATTTTTTTTGTTTTAAAGGGTATACTTCCCAGGTGGTCCCATATAAATTTTATCGAAATTGGTCGAGGGGTTTTTTAAAAAAATCTATGATTTTTTTTAATTTAGACATGATAATGTTTGTCAGATCAACTGGTTACCAACAAGAATGAAAACTTGTCGCAGTGACCTCGTTTTTAAATAGCATTGGTCAGTAACAGCTGTATGTTTGACACCTTCCATTTTTACTCTTTCCATATTGTAAAGATACAATACAAATCGCTAGCCAGCTAGAACCTTATAAGTTTCAAAATTTTCCACGAGAGTTCAGGTTAGAGTTGAATAAGAACAAACAGATCGTTTACGTGAAATATGTAGTGAGATAGGATGCGCCTATTGTTCCGACAACCGATACGTTTGCAGACTTTTGTGACGACGCGACTCGGTGCGGCGTATTGATTTTGATGTATAGTGTATTAGGATTTGAAATCTGATTTACACTTCCATCAGATATATTTCATCAAGGTAAACGTTTTCCTTCTACACTACTATTATAAAAAGGAAGATTTGTATTTTTGTTTGTAACGAATAAACTCAAAAACTACTGAACCGATTTAGATGAAATTTAGTAAGAACATAACTTGAGAAGCTGGGAAGGACATAGGATACTTTTTATTCCGGAAATCATCAATCATCAATATAAGTAATTATTATTTGTAAAACGAAAGTTTTTTTTAGTTTTGTATAAAAAGAAAAGTTTATACTACTGTGCTATAGCACAAGTAAAAAGTAAGGTAAAGTCCTCTATTGTATTAAATATAATATATAATAATTACTTTGTGTGCATAATCCCCAAGGCAAATCCGACTTTTTGATTTTTTTTAACGTTGATTTTCAACGAATTAACGTTCATACGATAAGGTATTATGTCGTAAAAGAAAATTTTCTACTAACTTTGAAATGAGCTGAAACATGTTATGCAGAAAGTGCGTTATATTCTTGCGTTGGGCCCCATTGTCCTCGCCACGTTTAAACGTTATGTTTGCAAGCCATTGTGGTTGCGTATTGATTCTTATGAATCGCTACGCTCACAGGAACTTCTCAAGCAAAGACTTATGACAGACGCTGCGGACGCGTAATGCTCAATAACTGTCCCGGCTGACGGCTCTAGGTTGTTTTAAATAAAACAATCTTTTTTTTTAAATTTTTTCGCGGATTTATTTTAGTTTTTGGTTCCCGATGTTTCGTATGCTTTACAGCAATCATGGTCACGGGAGAGACTAAGGTTTTAGATGTCTCAAATATAGTTGTTACAGACCAGTGCCTACCCACAGAATCACAAAATGATTTCAAAAAAAAAACACAAAATTTGCTCTCGGCTATTAAATCTCACTATAACAATCTCCTATACAATACTGATTTTTCAATCGTCACAGATAAACTACCCTCAAATAGATTATAACGTGATTCATGTAGGTACCGGTTTAATTAAGTACGTACTATTGAAATATTTTTGACTAACTGTTTTTTTTTGTGTACCACCCGTGTCACACTCGAAACGATGTCTTCGCCAATTATTGTGAAGCGATTTTCAAAATTCTTTGATTAAAAATATGTTTATACGTTTTACGTCGAGGGTGGTCCGGTATTATTTTTTTTTTTAAAAAAACTAGTAATATTATAAATGATTTAGAATGTTAACTCTTTTGTAAATACTAAAATAGTAATATTCAAATAATACAATAATTATTAATTTGTTTTCATAATATTTTAATTTTTAACTATACTTTTATCTGATTATAGTTCAAAGTAAGGATTTTTCAATTAAAGATTTTTTTATCTGTGTTGTGTGCAATGTAAATATGTATTATCTGTAGGAAAAAAATAACTAGCACGCTTAAAAACTAAAAGCTTTTATCACGTATCCATGCAATGGTAAATAATACATATTTAGCCTAAATGTAAGTAATATTTGTCCGTGCTGGATTCAAACTCACGACCTTTGAAATTGAAAACAGATTTGATTACTTTGAACTAGATGACAGATATGTGAAATATTCTAATTGCAACTTTAACATTTACTGCAATTACAATATGATTAAGCTATTCGAGCGTTTACCTACATAACTAATGTTTGAGATGGAGGCGGTATCTATTTATAAATAATGTTAATTATCTTAGCTAACAGATTGCGTTTTGTTTCAGGTAAGTCAAGAGAGATGAATCAGTGTACTTTCTAAGCACGATCGAGACGTCTTTTATACGAGTACATCATGGAAGTATGCCACAGAAGGTAATAATGTTTCATACAATTATAATATCTATCCTACTAACATTATAAAGATGAAAGTTTTGTTTGATTGTTATATACCTAATAGGCTCCGAAACTACTGAACTGATTTAGATGAAATTTGCTAAGAAAATAGTTAGTAGTAGTTTGCTAAGAAATTAGCTAGCAGTAGTAGAGACGAACCCGAGCGAACGAGGGCGAGTCGCTTGTATAATATATTACAGGAGACTATTTTTCTTGTCTTTATATAAATTTTCCCCCTAACTTAACAATATAGGCCAGGGTATGTCTGCGCAAATTTTACCTACATTTATTATAAATATTTTTAAGCTAATCTTTCAACTGCATAGGCTACACTCTATAAGCGATAGTCAATAGACGGTTAAAATTATACATTATAATTTTTTACAGTTAACGTTATTATGCAAATCGATAAGCAAGGAGTTTCTATGTTGTATAAAAGTAAATGCAAACTTTTGCAACAACAAAGTAAAAATAAATATTTTTTGCATGTTTCGATATTATACAAAACAAAGTCCGTGAGAGTAAATATTTGCAACAAACACTCGCCGCGAGCGGTCGCACGTATTGCAATCGAATACGTATTTTATATTTTACAAAGATATCTATGTTATATGTTACATAGGTATTGTATAATGTATACTAGCGATGCGTCCTCGCTTTTGCTCATGAACAAAACGGCGACTTCGTACAGTACGATAAAAACCTATAAATAATAATATTCACATTTATCTACTAATAAACAAAGGTGAAGAGATTTTTTATTGTTTGTTTGAGCGCGCTAACCTCTGAAAGTACCAGACAGATTTGATGACTATTATAATGGGCCATCTGAAATAAAAATGGACATTGGTCCCATAGGACTGGAACAATTAAACAAAAAAATACGCGAACGGAGACACGGACAATAGCTTGTAATGAAATAAAATATATTACTAGCATTGCCCGCGGCTTCGTCCGCGATTAGATGACCACAAACCAAATTCTTAGGTTTTACATATTAGTATACTCTTACATTGCAGTTTTTGTATTTTTTCTCAGAAATAAGATATTTTACCGCGGTAAAAAGCATTCTATATGTTGACCCGGATAACCACCTATCATCATACCAAATTTCATCAAAATCCCTCCAGTGGTTTTTCTGTGATGCGATAACAGACAGACAAACAAAAATTCTATAAACTATAGAATCGGCCTCTGTATTAATAATAATGTTTATTTCAATAAGATTTTCCAAAAAATATTTAATGTACAGATTCGGCTTAGTTACAATTTTATTACATATATGTATAGACACAGTTTCGACTCGGTTAGAATTTTATTATATACCTACATATAGAGATAGACGATACAGATTTTAGAGGTGGCACTAATAGCTCTTGCAAAAACCAAGGTAATTAGTTATACGCATGGAATATTTCTCTTAAGAAATGTGATGTGGTCGGAAGGGTAAAGAGATCCAGAAGCCGGAAACTTGTCAAGGCGACATTACTACCAACTCGCTAGCTACGTATCTCGGAAACCTTTAAATGCTTTTTAATATACATACATATTGATATATTATTCCGTATTCTTGTTATATTTAAACTTAATTATACTAGACTAAATCGAATATTACTATAAAAAGGTAACTATTAATTTATTTCGAACGTATAAGTTTTTTTTTTTTGCTTAATGAATAGCTAATTCGAAATTGCCACTACCACTACCAAATATAGGACATGTCTGTGTCGTCATCGATATTATAAATGCCAATTTGTGTTTTGTTTTTCCTTCACTGCATGCAACGGAGCAACAGTAATGCATGTTACTTTTTTGCTATAGATAAAGCTGGACAGTATGATATTGGCTATTTTATCCTGCTTTTATCACGTGGATGCCTCGGGATATTAATATATTGGAAAAGGTTATGTTCAATGTTCATCCCTTTGTAACTTCCTTTCCTTTTCCTTCCTGTTTACGGCTAACTTAACATTGTATTGATATATATTATCACGAATCATATTTCAATATAACTAGCGATTTACCCATGCATCTCTTTACCGGTACGTCTCCAAGTTATAATCTATTGTGTATTAAATTTCATCCAAATTCACCCAGAAGTTTCGGCGTGAAGGAGTAACAAACATACATACTTACATACATACACATACACATACTAACTTCGTATATATAATCGTAGCCCGAAGTTAATCGTCAACTAAAGCGCGTTACAATCCAATTAATCGAGTAATTAGCATGATTGTGTAGATAGTGGCCTATCATTCCGTCACGTTGCGGTGAGGCGGCGCCCGCGCAGCCCCACCGCTCCAACACGAAATTACGTTATTTAATTAATTACGTTAATAGTAGGTATGATATGAGTATTATACGTTGTATATTATCATTAATTAGTAATTGTATTTGTAAATTCTACACTGTTTCAAAACGTTCGGAATATATTAAATTATTTATATTTGATAACAAAAGTTTTTTCATCTACACTTTTCAGTGACTATTGATAAATTTGATATAATTTGTCATGAGACATACACAAAACTCTCCTAAGTATCGGCTTAGTGCGGATATTAAGAGGTTTAAGATTATTACAGACAAATATAGCTACGATAAAATATGGGAGCAACACTTATTGTTAGATTATTTTCTTCAACGTAACTCGCGAGTGAAGCCGGCAGCCGGCTTTAAAAACTTGTATTAATATAACTAACAGTATTCTGTACTATACCCGCGGATTGTGCCTCAGTTTGGTTAAATCTAGTGGCGAGTTAAGACAAAATGGATTACGCGATAATACTCTATATACTCAAATGCTTATGTGTATTAATTTTCATGGCGATCGTTTGAATAGTGTACAAGTTGATACGCTGCAGCGCCATCTAATGCAACAAAT
Organism: Brenthis hecate; assembly: GCA_951806755.1. Taxonomy (NCBI): domain Eukaryota; kingdom Metazoa; phylum Arthropoda; class Insecta; order Lepidoptera; family Nymphalidae; genus Brenthis; species Brenthis hecate. The sequence goes on from OX638281.1 coordinate 646,697, forward strand.
GAATAGTACGCTCCTTTGCAAAAAAAACGAGCACCTAATGAAATGTATGTTCCAAGGCCGATTTCAGTTAATTCAATTGAATTTAATTTTCAAACAATTATCCTGTATACCTATAACCTTGTAAATTATTTTGCGTGTAGTTAATTCTGGCAATATTTTCAATCCAAAAAGGTGTAAATTTTTAGTAATAAGCAAGTCACAATTTCTACAATTCGCGTCATTAATAAAGCAATTTTACAATAATCTTTATTTTGCTTTTGTTAATTTAAAAAAAAAATTTGAAACGTTAGCTTTTATACCAGGATGTTTCAAATAACATGCTGAATTACATCGTCAAATTAATAAAACCTCTTTCTTGTAATATTTAAGTTAAAGAAAAAATCTAAATTGCCTGTTATTTTTGTGAAAGGGCTTATAAAGATTTAAAAACACTAACTGTGTCCAAAATTTAAATCGATGAAGAGCTTTTGGAGTTATTAACACATGAACATTTTTATTTATTATATACAGTTTATAGAAAGATAACTTTTATCGAATGATTGAACAATCAGTATTTTTACCGATTTATCTTCAGACTTTTATTGATTTTAATATTCAATTACGAATGTTCTTACAAATACAAAACAAGTCACGTAATCAAAACAAGATACTTTACATTTAATGAACGTCTAACAGCCGATTGGTGCCTTGATTTATTTATTACACCCTAGTCCCTATAGTTAAAGCTATTCTTATTCTATACTTTATAGGGGTTACAATAAGGCACAGTCGATACTTCGCGTGTACTCGAAAGATTTCAATGCGATATCGTAGCCCATTAAGCACTGGCTTTAGGACCTAGGCGGTTAATGATAAAATTCCTTGAGTATTAAAGGTTAACGGTTTTAATTGGAAACAAAATTACGATTCTCAATGGTTAATGAGTTTCAGATGTTTGGTTATAATGGAGGATTCTTTTGAAATCAGTTTTGTAAATTTGTGGGCATTGTCTGGAACAAGTACCTATATATCGCCTTTGAGACGTCTATAACCTTAGTCTCTCCCGTGACCATGTTTGCTGTAATATTCGAATCGTCGTGAACCAAAAATCTAAATAAATCCACCAAATAATCCGAAAAGATATAATATATATTTAAAATATGATGGAGGAATCGATTTTTCTTATTTTTCCTTCACTTTGACAAGCGATGCGTCAAAGCTTCTAAAAAGCTCTCAAAATATCTGATTTGACTATGTTAAAGGGCTATGTTAGAAATTTTCGCGAGCTTTCTCACAAGATCTCGCCAAAATATCATCTTTTATTTTTATTATACAAATAGTACGAAGATGCTACATTTTAAATTTAAGATGGTGTTCCAAAAATGCTTAAGCAACAAACAGAGACTAATGTTAACTTATGCAATCGCATTTTTGTATGAAAAAATTGTACTAGTATAGTGTAGGTATACAATTTTTGCGTTTTTATAGGGTAGGGCACATTTATTTTTGAAGGCTATATATTTAAGTGACGCTTTAATCTGTAATAGTAGATGATTTCTAATAATTAATTACTGTTATTTTTTCCATATAATATTATCTTCCACGTGACATTGGATTACAAAAGGTACTGATTTGATATGATTCATAAATCTATGTAAACATAATTATTATAATAAATGATAATTAATTAATGTATCACGAGACAAGTCATAAATAATTGCAGAGATAAAGTTTGATAAGAATTATTATAAAGTGTTACGTTATTATAGAATCGGTCATAAACAAAAATTTGACATGTTTTATAATACCATGTAATATTTTAAATAACATACCTATATTTTTTTTGGTTAGATTTTATTTAATACGGTTACAAGTAAATAGACATTTTGAAATGTGCGTTTCAGATGTGTGATAGTGGTAGGTAAGAGTTTGTTGAATAAATGTGCATCAAATAACTAAATCACTTACTATATCCCTAATTAGATAAAATATGTATTTACTTAAAAAAAAAAGAATATAAATGTATCACAATATTTACAAGCGAGTAGTAAATTTTAAAATTGTAGAATTTGCAAAAAATGATCAAGTAAGTGGCTTTTTCTTAATTTCATATTTCGACGACGAAGTGCCAATACCTCCTAACTAACATTTTTCGAAAAATTCACTTTTTTATCGTTTTGAATTTAAAGGCGCTATTCACATGTTTTATTCAAATATATTAACATAACGTAATTATTAAAGCATAAGTCATTATTATCCTCAATAAATATATTTAGTGATTTTCAACTTGTCTAGTAATTAAATGGTTTTTTTTCCAGTGTGTGTAAATTCTTGACTATGACACTTAGGAGTTATTGGCACTTCGCCGTCGATATATAACACATACCTATACCGCATACAACTATGTAATACCCGATCTTACAATGGACCACAGTACGTATTAATAAATATACCATCTCGACTTTCTGTAGGTACAGAAAGGCTCCGTAGGCGCAGAAACAATCGTAACACTGTCTGGTCGGCTTGTAAACGGTACGAATAAATAATTCGACGTTCGTTTCATTTGCATGACCACATGACAGCGAAAAATATGTTTATTTTACTTCATTATGTTTTGTTTTTTACACTGGTATCATAAAAATGTCATAAAATATATTTTGATTTACATAAATCCACCTACTGAGTTATATTAGAAACTAGATTCAACTTTTGATTGTTTCGATACAAGTAATATAACTGCTGGGAGAATTCCTATTAATTGACTTCGTAAACTATTTGGAAATTGGAAGGAACTTGCTAAGCTCAATAAGTCCGGTATAGTCTATAGTGCGGTTCAAAACCTCTAACTTAACACTTGATTGTAGAAAAATTAAGTGAGTATTTTTATTCGTGTAATGATTGACATGAATAATAATACGTATTATTTCTACAATCAAAAAAATTACTCAGTTTTTTACGCATTACGATTTTATATAGTTCAATAATCTTATTTTACCGACCAATCGCCTTCGTGTCTTCTCCATTCTACGTGACATTGGCGAAGTAATATGTGCTCAACTGGCACGCTTTTAAGCCATTAACAAAATTGAATTGAATTGAACAATCTAAAGAGTCAATGGTACATGCACTAAAAATAATGAGATATGTTTTCTTATGTTTCATATATGTAGTTGCTTATCCCTTGCTTCCTATATCACATCAAACGGCACGCACAACGCGTATTGGTTGCGTATCTTTTCTTGCCACAACTTTTGATTTTTCGCAAGTAACGTAATTAAACATGTTCCACATATTATGTACTTTGTACTGTCAAAAAATTACATATTTATTTGGTAAGTAGTAGGTATTTGGTGAAATATTTAATAAATATATATATATATATATATATATATATATATATATATATATATATATATATACATATATATATATATATATATATATATATATATACTTTTTAAATCAAAAGAGGACTCGATCATATTTCATTAAAAAATTAAATGGTTTTTCTAATAGCATATAATAGTATAGCTATAGATATTTTTATGTATAATATTTAATGCGCGATATTTTTCATTCATTAGGTATCTGCGTGTCGGCCTTAGCTCCAATCTTCTGCTACGCAGTTATACTATATTTGAATAAATGAGAATTTTTTATCAATTGGGTATATCCCGGCAATACCTACCTACTTAGCTGAAGTAGAAACATCTACATCCAGCTTTAAAATATAAAACATTTTTTCCCAGTTCCAAACTACGAATTTAAACAAATATTTTATTCAAAATTATCGTCCATTCAAGCTCAGTATATTTAATAATGAAACTCCAGCAGATATTAGGTCCGAGTCCCTTTGGTCACAAAAGCTCTTAAATAAAAAGTTTCTTTCTTAATAATGGTACGCTGAAATGTTCCGATAAAAGATGATTTAAAAATAGCATCCTCTGATCATTCACCACGTACCTACATATCTGATATCATAAATTTTTACAATCCGTAAAATTTATTGAGTTTCTTTCATGATACCAATTATTGGAGTCTACCCTCAATATATAAATCTGCCTAACGTAATAGTTCAAAGGAAAGCTCATATAACACCTTTGGGCATGAGCTTTTTAAAGCATAATGACTAAACGAATAAAAACTTAAAAAAAAATGTAATCTGACTTCAACACTTAGTATTATAACAATTCCTCCATTGTGACAGTGTAAGTAACAGACAAACGATTTTTTTACGTCTTTATAACTTTACTAAAGTATGCCTATTACTACTTACTAATGACAATTATTTTTGAAATAAAACTCTTTTTAAATGTATCAAAAGTCAAAACCTTAGTCTCTCCCGTGACCATGATTGCTGTAAAGCATTCGAAACGTCGGGAACCAAAGATTAAAATAAATCCGCGAAAAAATCCTAAAAGATAGTTTTATTTAAAACGTCAAATATTCGCGTAAATCTAAGAAAGTATTAAATGACAATTACTTTTAACACTATGACATTATAAGTTGTAAATGACAATTATTTTTAGTAACAATAAATTTTCTACCACCAGTAGTGATACAGCGCGATATCGCATAATGTCGTGCTTTACGTTTGCTAATTTAGCGTGCAGATAGAAATAATGGAATATTTATTCAGTGAGATAGTGAGCTTCAAATATATATTATATATATATATATATATATATATATATATATATATATATATATATATATATATATCATTATCATTATCATTATTTTTATATGCATTATTATAAAATATAAAAAAAACATTGTTTAACAAGTATTTAGTTTGATTAGTTATTATTTTTATGCAACATTATAATTACTTTAAACTATGAAAAAATAATAATTAAGAAATTAATTAACTTATAATATAAATAAGTTACACTTAACCCATTATATTATATAAGTCAAATCAAATTGTAATTATATAAGTTTACACATTTTCATCATTTTTTATTTATTTATTTTTTGTTATCATAGCTATATATTATAAATTATTTAAAACTAGGTATTTTTTTTTTATTTTAAATTAAGGACCTCTCTTCGAGTAAAGGCCTCCTCCATCCATATATATATATATATATATATATATATATATATATATATATATATATATATATATATATATCCGTATTTTTTATAAAATAAATACTACAGATAAGTCTATATTTAAAACGTTTGTAATATGTGATGGAATGCCAGATCTACGAACTGCGCATTTTGGACAGCTCAATATTTGATATCAATACCGGATTTGACGCACTCTTAACACGCAAGCATATATCTGTTTAGAAGAAGTGTAAATTACAATTTCAATAATTATGTTAATATATCTAATAGGGATGTTTAATTAGCACCCAATAGCGAAATTTACTATAAATTATCGAAAATTGACCTTGCTTATACTTATACTTATTTTTTTTTTAAGTTATACTTTAGAGTAAAATTTTTACACGCGCGCGTATACCGACAGAAAATAAGCGACACGATGAAGTTAGCTGCATTACTTTTACAAACAGAGAGTTGTGACATACGTGGTGAAATCTTTAGCTATTTTTGTTCTGTTACGCCAAAGAAGTATAACTTTTTACGTGCGTACATAAGTAGCTATACACAATTTTTTTTAATATATGTACATATACTATTTTTTATATAAATATAATATATAAATTAAATACATATATTTTACTATATTTTCTTTTGTTTAACTTTAATAGAGACGATTCTTAGTTATATTTGATGAAAATCCATTCCGTTATTCAAAATTTATGAGCAATATCTCTAAATGCTGTAAACATTTTATTTATAATATTGGTTTAATTTTTATTTAATAAAAGCGGAACGATATCATCTCAGTCGATACATAATTTCGCATCAAACATAACTACATATTCGGATAGTAAGAAGGATGTTAAAAGGTTTTAGCAACATTTGCTTTGTTGTGGATTTATTCTCTTCAACATAACCTAAAACTAATAATTATGAATTGAGATATCTCATGAAAGACCAGCACCATGTTTCAAATCTTATATATTTAACTAGATTTAGTTGCAAATTTTTAGAAAACACTAATTCTAAACAATTTCTTATTTCTTTGCTCCAGTTAAAAATCACGGATAGCATCCCTCCATGTCAACCCCCCGCCGACCAGTCCCCTCTTTTGTTAATTATTCTTTCTATTCTTAATTGTGTTATTATTTTATTTATTTTTTTCGGACATCAATTAATAACTGTTTTATTATACATTAGCGACTGATCCTCGCTCCGCTCGGGTTCTTCCCTACTTACGTTTTAATGTTTAGTATAGATTTCTCAGAGATGAGATATTTTCCCGCAGTAAAAAGTATCCTATATGGTGACCCAAATAAGCAGCTATCATCATACCAAATTTCATTAAAATCTGTTCAGTGGTTTTCTCGTGATGCTGTCATAGACAGACAGAAAAATCTAAGAACTATAAATTCGATCTCTGTATCGATAAACATGTGTATTTCAATAAGATTTTCCAAAAAATATTTAATTTACAGATTCGGCTTAGTTACAATTTTATTAAACATACATGTACAGATTAAAATAGCGAAACCATATAATAGAGTAACAATGATATAATGACCAAAGAGAGTTAAAAGTAACAAACCATTGAATGCCAAATAAAGTTACGTTCCAATTATGTTCTTCAACATGACTCATAGACTGCTTGCTCCTTTCTCATAACAAAACGAACGAGACTTATCACAGGCGCTATAAATAGGCCATCCAGTGAATAAGGTCTGCACCACACTATTATTCTACCCAATCTTATTGGAAAACTTAAAAAGCTAATATATGTTACGTTATTAGATCGCCCTGTCGACTGTATATTATTGACGATCACGTATTTAATATGAAAGGGGTTTATAAAACTGGTCAATTACTATCCTCATAATATAGGATAATCAACACCTCACAAGTGTGCTTCTCTATGTACGTAGTACATGCATACATATATATTTAAACAAGTCTCTACTTCCAGTCCGTCCAGTTTTGTTTAGTATTAAAACACATTATCTTGCCAGATTAGCTTAATAAGTTTGCCAAGAGCATTAGCCATAGGTAATTATTTGAATTGATGTTGGAGGAAAATCGCGACATGGATTTCTAAAGACGCGTGTGGATAGGAAGTTTAAGTAAAGCGAGGCGGTCGATCATTTAAGATTTAAAATAATAAATATCACAATATTCAATTAACATTATCTTAATTTGCCTTTTACGATAAGGGCTTGTAACCGTTACCGCTATGTACACTAATTACGTTTTTCCGCAGCTCCACACTCATTTAATTATGTATACCTTTAAAAATTATAACATATAAGCTATTTTACTGTAAAGTTTCATCAAAATTCATTTAGTAGTTTTTGCGTGAAGGAATTACAAACATCCATTCATCGATCTATCCTCGTAAACTTTCGCGTTTATAACATTAGTAGGACATGCCTACAAGATTCTAGCACATTTTTTTAAACGCAGACTCGCAGCAACAGACAGTAATGATAGAATTGTATATTTTACTTATTAATTCTGAAATGAGCCTAAGGGATGTTATCCATATACAGACCACAAAATGACTCCCTATTATGGACTTTGTGTTTATCAGCTTAAAAGCTTCACAAATTACATTATAGTCTCGTTGTGTGGCGAATCGTATTAAATATGAGTCAACAAAAGATAGTATTCGTTTGTGGACAAAGACTTAAGTACAGTGAAGATGATATTTAAGTTATAATTACATATATCTGCAATAAACCACGGTGTGATCGTTGTTTTTCCTTTGCTTTCATATGAATTATACTAGCATGCGCGTTCAGATGACCAAAAACCAAATTCTTACGTTTTACATATTAGTATACTCTTACATTGCAGTTTTTCTATTTTATCTCAGAAATAAGACATTTTGCCGCGGTGAAAATTATCCTATATGTTGACCCGGATAACCAGCTATCACCATACCAAATTTCATCAAAATACCTTCAGTGGTTTTTCTGTGATGCGGTAACAGACAGACATACAGACAAAAATTCTAAGAACTATAGATTCGGCCTCTGTATCAATAATAATGACTATTTTAATAAGATTTTACAAAAAAAATTTAATGTACAGATTCGACTTAGTTACAATTTTATTATAGATATAGATATAGATGATTGAAATCGACATTATCTATATAGGTATATAGGGTAAGGTATCTACCTAGGTATCTCTACATATAATAAAATTCTAAGTCAAATCTGTACATTAAATATTTTTTCGAAAATCTTATTGAAATAGACATTTTTATCGATACAGAGGCCGAATCTATAGTTTTTAGAATTTTTGCCTGTCTGTCTGTTACCGCATCACAGAAAAACTACTGGACGGATTTTGATGAAATTTGGTATGGTCATAGCTGATTATACGGGTCAACATATAGGATACTTTTTACCGCAGAAAAATATCTCATTTCTGAGAAAAAATACAAAAACTGGTTAGAATAAAAAAACGATGATAATATATTGATTCTCGCAAGTTAACTTACTAAATATGACAAAGACTATTAAAAATAGCTAACTTGAAAAAGTATATCAATAGCACTATTTTATTCATAAAAAAAATTATTTTAATTAAATTAATTTTTGTATTATTTAGATATTTGTCAATAGATGTCGCCATGTGTCGTTAAAATACGTAGTTTTAATTCCAAAAAATGGAATGTACAAATTCGACCTTTCTATCATTTTATTAGAATTACTACTGAATTACCCGCGGCCCCGCCCGTGCTTAAATTATCAAAAAACAATCTTTTTGGCTTTATAAATTAGTTACATCTATAGATTAAAATTTAATGAAGCAGTATCTGTGCTGTAAATATTTTTTGGAAAATTTTATTGAAATACACATAATTATCGCTAACAGAAGCCGAACCTATAGTTTTAAGAATTTTTGTGTGTCTGTCTGTCTGTGACCGCATCACAGAAAAATCACTGGAGGGATTTTGAAGAAATTTGGTATGGTAATAGCTGGTTATCCGGGTCAACTAATATACTAATACGAGTATACTAATATATAAAACCTAAGACTTTGGTTTTGGTCATATGAACGCGGGCGGAGCCGCGGGCAATGCTAGTATATAAATAAAAATGAATGTTGCTGAGTGCAAAACTCGAGAACGGCTCGTCCAATTCTGCTAAATTTTTTCCGTATGTTCCTTAAGGTACACGGAAAGTTTTATAATAAAGAAAAAAAATCTATAGAGATAAATAAAATTGAAGTGTCTGTTTGTAATTTCAAAATAACATCTTTTTACTAAATGCATATGAAATTATATACGGTACTTATAAGAAGTACACAATTTTTTAAAGTTTTGTCTGTCTGTCTGTTTGTTCCGGATAATCTCTGAAACGGCTGGAATGATTTTGACGGAACTTTCACTGGAAGATAGCTGATGTTATGGGAAGTAACATAGGCTACTTTTATTTTAGAAAAAGAATTAGCGTTCCGCTCAAAAGAATAAAAACGTACCTAGGGACGAACCCGAGCGAATCGAAGGTGAGTCGCTAGTTACATATGTATGTAGTTACTTACATGTATTTATTATAAGAAGGTGCCTACAGTATAGTGCCATCTTACACGTTTAAAATAGAATTTGTCACTAGGCGAAGAGCCACTCTCACTAGTGCAAAGATGCATATGTATAGAATCACGTATATGGGCATGGATGTCCAGAGATCGCATTGCACGCTAGAACGCGACAGAAAGACCAATCGGCACTTTCCTCTTCGTTTTATTGTATCGTATTTGCGGACGGCCGGTAACATTGCGGGGCTTATTTCACATCACGCAGCGATAACGAATAAAGTTTCTTTACAATCAGTTAAGTTACAACATCGTTAAGTAAACGTATGTATGCAAACTTTATGTGTTCTGCTCCCGTTTTCAACTGATTACACTATTAACTTTTGTTATATCAGCAAAGTGCGCTTTATATATAACGAGCTCAGGTACGTTTAATGTATCTTGGTAAAAAGAGCATATACTTTTTTTTATGTGACACCAGAGGCATGTGGAGTAAGTCATGTTTTTCGAGGGTAACGACATGAGGCACTCTCTATAGCCTAATAGTTTGATGTATAACATCCATATACCTACGTATATTATGAGATTAAAATATCTGATATATTTTTATAACATTTGAGGAAATGTATTTAGGATTGACGTCAATTGTAGGAATTTAATTAAAATTATGTATGAGTATATTGACTTACACGCGGTACTTCTAGAAGTCTTCACTTAAGCTTTGCATTACTCACTTTATTAATCACGATGTGGGCGCAGTACATCCCTGTTTGTAAAGAAAGATCCGAACACGTAGCATATCCGTTCGTCAGCCCTTCTCGCGAATCGCTACTTTTGACGATATGAATAATCTAAATTAGAATTTCTTACTTGCATCAGCCCAATAGCGAGTTTCAGAACTTTCCATCTGAGTTAGTTAAAATTTACATTCATGGCAAGACCAGTTTCAGACATTGTACTTAGGCGCAGTAGATTACTCGTTAAAGCTGGGTAATTCATACGTTATTTAATGAATACGAAACAGTGTATTAACTAGCAGTTTCGTTAGTTAGATTTATTGATTGGTTCTAGAAAAGGCTGCAGAAAAACTAAGTCGAATCATTTTGACATATTACGTAATTTGTAGACCTTGTAAAGAAGTGCTTAGAATATTTATTGGATCTTAAAATGATTTCTGGACGTCATAATTACTCTTAAAATGTAATACCGCTGCTTTTCCATTACGTGATGTTTATTGGTAATTAACATTTATTGTGCCATTTTCGTCTCGCCATTACAAAGGCTCTTTGCTTCCTATATCTGCAACATCAAAGTGAAGCAGTTATTCCTTGAATAATTTTAACTGCGTCTTTATGGTCTCTGTACTCAATAGTTACTTCTGTCGCTGGTTGAATAAATCGGTGAGGTGTTTAGATGTGCATCGGCGCTTGGAGGAGTGCCAGGACGAGTGCGAGTAGTGCGCCGGCGCCGGGTCGACGACACCGGACGCGTCTTCGTGATATGAACGGCAGAATGGCAGAATTGTAATGAATACATATTATCACCTATTACGTCGATATCATGACATGCTTATTGTAGTACATCCTATGCTTCCTCGTGCCTCTTAGTATTCTCAGTAACCAAGGTACGAATAAGTTATTAAAATGCATATCTAAATTAAAAACGCCATCCGAATTTGTGACAATATCTCTGATATAAAGCTTATCGATATCAACTACCAACCCACATAATAATCAATACAAAATATCTGGTTAACAGATTCTTAAATAGGAAAATTTTGCAAAACCTGCCATATTTATTTCGCGACGCAAAAAAATTCTTTATCTGTGATAGATATGAGGTAGGTATATTAAGGAACATTAAAGCTAATTATATCAAAAACTAAGCTATCGAATAAGGCCAAGAATGTCTATTATTACGCTGACAGCGTCTCTGAGCCAACATTCATCAGTGGATTTAGACGTTACCGCAAGGGCCAAGTTTTCACTAACGTGATAATATTTGATCGCAACGTCACGGGTCTCGCTCGTCACGATTGCGTAATGAATGGTATTAATATCCGTGGTATTGCCGGCAGTAACTACATACATGATACAGGTGGGGGCGTGCTGTTGTGATTTACAACTGATTCTAGGGTTATCAACATATTGAGTTTTTTTTTATCTAGGAAAATAACATAATAAGATGAGGTTAATGTATTTCATTTTTGATCATATTTATTTTTGTGCTATCTGTATTTAGAATAAATATTGTATCATGCAATATTAAGCAATTAATCAATTTGGGATCTATCCTAGATTCCTATGAAAGCCCTTCTATAGAATAAACTAATGTTATATACTCTGCCTTTATCAAAATCCGGTTGGCCGTGAAAAAAACACATAGACATACATATTTTCATAAATATTTAGGGATTACAGTTCAATGTTAATGTCTTTTTTTTAATTATACATATGCATAATTAAGTAGAGTTACACAAAATAAAACGCAAAAGTACAAGTGCAACAAGCGACAGCCCTGGCGTTGGCTATGACGGTGTTGATGACGTTCGCAATGTAAGAATAGATTGAATTTGACATTGATCTTGGTGCGTGCCTCCCGAGGGGAAACCATCGATTACTCGAAAGTTCATTGTCGTGACCCTGGACTATTTTATTTTTCAGCCGATTGGGCTTATCGCTGTTGATTGGCTTCAGAGCGCGCTTAATGATATTAGGCATTTATACTGTCAAATCTAATTCATTTGGTTGTAGATATTGGTATTGGTTGTATCGGTTTACATATAAGTATTTACTATTTTCATTTATATATTACTTTCAAAGTTAATATTCTTAAGTTACATAATATTCGATGTAGCTATCTCTTAATACTTTTTTATTATAATAACTCGGCATTTTGATATACATATATGTAGATGGAGTGGATATTGTCAAACGTATTAAAAATATTTAAAGTTTATATCTCCATTTAAATAGATTAAAAATACTAAAAATAATATTAGTCGGACTATTAAAATTCATAAAACTACTGCTCCAATAGCGAGGATGAATAAAAACTTTTATTATTAAATAACTTTCAAAGATAACTTTTTAATTTTATAGAAACAATAAAACGAACGATAAGCTTTTTTCAATAATAATAATAAAACACAAAGCTAGTCTGTTTACACTTTACTTGGTTTGGGTACGTACAAAATTAGTACAAATTGTCTGTCGTAGTGCTAATTATGCCAATGTGTTTTGATTTTTGGCTTAAATTACGTTGTAATTGTCATTTTGCCAAGATGATAAGGATTTCAGACGGCGCCTTTTACCAAAAACACTAGAAGTACATTAAGTATATATATGCGTTACATTTACTAGCTAATAACTATTACACTCTATTTTGCTTCCGGTAACCTGTAAATATTTATCCATATTTATATTATAGAAACAAGTCGGATTCGCCTCAATTAGAAATTCTCAAAGTTAGTTATCTAGAAAGTTATTTACGCGTATATTTGACATCTATACGTATAATAAAATTGTAACGAAGCCGAATCTGTACATTAAATATTTTTTGGAAAATCTAATTGAAATAATCATTATTATCGATACAGAGAGTCGAATCTATAGTTTTTAGAATTTTTGTCTGTCTGTCTGTCTGTTACCGCATCACAGAAAAACCACTGAAGAGATTTTGATAAAATTTGGTAAGATGATAGCTGGTTATCCGGGTCAACTTATACATACTTATACTTTTTACCGCGGGAAAATATCTCATTTCTGAAAAAATACAAAAACTGCAATGTAAGAGTATACTAATATGTAAAACCTAAGAATTTGGTTTTTGGTCATCAAAACGCGAGCGAAGCCGCGGGCAATGCTAGTTTTAAATTAAACTATCTTTTTAGTTTCCGATGCTTCAAATGCTTTACACTTAAAGCAATCATGGTTACAGAAGAGATTCTCTAGACGCGAAAAAAAACCGAAAAGATAGTTTTATTTAAATACTTATAATAAACTTAATAAATTTTTAGGTTTGTAATTTAAAATATTTGGAGAAAATAACTTTTAACAGGCACATAGACAAACAGACATGAGTGATTCTATGAGATTTTCTGGTTCACAACAGAGGTGCTGGGGTCTAGAATGAACGGACCGTATTATGGAAGTTTTCATCAATCTTTAACAATAAACTCTCTTGCAAAGTTACAGACAAAGCCCTGTGCAATATTCATAATTATAATATATTTGAATGTCTAATCATGTTTACGATTTAGAAATGTTAGAAGATCCTTGGCAATGATTTAGTTTGGCATATCTCTATAAATGTGTAAGTCTGATGATTTCCGGTAGATGATACGTTATCTTGATGAGATACAGCTTCCTAGAAAATATTTATTTTGTAAATGTTAAAGATATTGATTGTATTGATTTTATCACTCACACTTACATCCATACTTCTAAACTTTCCATACTTTAATATTTTAAATGTAACCGATTGATTTAGTGTGGAGATAGTTGGAAGGCTGGAGAGTGACATAGGCTACTTTTTACCGCGGGAGATTATCTCATTTCCACGTGGAAACACGTTATAATACAACCCAAAAATATATATGATCAAAATTACTTGAAACTTGGTATTAACTACTTTATGGACATGCCATCCGAACGAAAAAATTGTTTTATGTTCTCGGAACACGTAGACTAGTTTTTTTGCACGTCCATATGTACTACGCATGCATCGTCCACCGCGGCCAAAAATTAATATCATATATGTACTTGTACATGCATATTGGCAGTTTGAGTAACTTGCTCCAGTCATTATTCTTCATATAATTTAAAATTTTACATTCACCAAATAAAGTGACAGTGTATTTATTATAATATATTATTATTTCACTAATTAATATTATGACCGCATATACTCGTATCTAAGATCAGGCTCGAATTTTTTATTCCTGACTTGAGGTATTTTTCTCGCCTGCACGAGATTTTTACATACTTGCAAGAGACGCTATATTGAACCAATGAATCAATGTTCCGCGTACTGCCGCATTTTCGACTAAAATGTACGAATTTTACATAATATGTTTATTATATAGTATGTACCTACATAATTTATTATATACTACTTAGTACGTATGCATATATTATATTTTAGCTAAAATTTATAAAGCCTTTATTGTTTAACAAGGATAAAAATATGCCTGTAAAGTGTTATAAACGAGAAAGTGCTTTTATTTGTTTGTTTGTCTTTCTTTCACGCTACAAAGTAGGTTCAATATGATTTTTTGCGTAGACAATTGAAAGGTTTAAGCTTGTTACCGCGGAAAAATAAATATAATACGTCACAATATTCTTAATAGTAAGTTATTAAAAAATATGTCAAATATAATATATATTTACAATTCCTATTTTATATTTCGGATTATATTGGACCAGACAATCCAATTATTTGGAGCGGTCCCGCGTCGACCCCACGCTACTCCCAATTTAATTAGCACTATCATTACGTCTGTCTATCACGTGTTAACGCATCAACATGACTGACAAACTTAATAATATCGAATTGTGTTTAAAAATGATGGTTGCAGCCCCTTTATTTTTGGATTATGGTTTGTGACTAAATTCTAAATCAAATAGAAGAAAAGAAAATTTGATGAACAACTCCAGGTAAATTTTAAGAAATCTATTGTTAACTGTAACGCCGGCGTGTCCGCGGTCGTTGAGGGATTAAAGTTGTAATAATGCATAAAAATAATTGTTAATATTTTAAGTAAAACATCTTCAGGCCATTATAATTCTCTCGCGTCATATGCCTATTATGTTGATGGCGTAGTGGTCACGTGTGTGACGTCATGGCGAATGCTTGCAAGTTAGCCAATTTTATTATCATTTACACTATGAAGTAAACGGCTATAAATGCCTAGTCGTAATTAAGATTGTTTATGTAAGTTGTTAGACGTTTTGTGATCAGCAGTAAAAGAGGTGTTCTTGGCACTTTTTAGTGTTCAGAATTAGGTTTACTTTAAATCAACAATCTAGGTCTTTCTGTAGGTTCGTCATTTAGTAAGAGATATGTTGTCTAATATTATTAAAGTAGTAGTTGTTTGTTATGAAGAAAACTGCAATATGAAATGAATGCTTGTATTGCCTATACAATAAATATACAAAACAATGCATAAAAAGCCTGGTATAAATTTAGTGGAAAATTAATACATTTTTTTGAAATAATCTGCTGTCCTTTTTTGGTTTTTCCTACAGAGCTACAATATCTCTTCTTCAAGAGTCGGGATTACATATTTTTCAAAACCGACAACGCACCCTTGCATGTACTTTCAGTCAAGTAGAAATTGTGCTTTTTTTGCCCTCTTGTAATTTAATGAAAACAGTAGGTACTTTAAAAGAAACACGTGGACGGACAGGGTGGGCTCTGTATTAGACCTTCATTTCTATTCTTCGAGTAAGAAAGCCTAAAAATTCTTTTTTTTCCATTGTACTGCAGCCAAAATAAATTACTTATGCTTATATATATAATATATATATATATATATATATATATATATATATATATATATGTGTGTGTGTGTGTGTGTGTGTGTGTTGTGTGTGTGTGTATTGTGTAGTTGTATAATAGTGTGTATTATACAACTGTAATGTAGTCGTTTAATCAAAGCATGAAAACACTTTGTATCACATTTTCTATCCGCGTCACATATTGTTAATCGTGGTCACGTGTGTGACGTCACGAGTAAATGCACACCGCTCAGCAAGTGAACCCTGCGCAGACGCCGATAACAGAGAACTGTGTGCAATGTTCAACCATAAACACCGATTGCGGTTAACGCAAATTCTATTTTTACTATAGATATTTATTATAATTGAGTCCTATATTTAATATATCGAATAAATTGATATACGCTTTTCTCTCTTGTAGGTATTAGATAAGGAAACGTAGTGATTCAGCTATCTGTTTTCTCTGAGACAACTTCTTTATATTGTTTATTGAAGTGAAATTCCTTTACAATCATTGTGATTTGAAAGTCGATTAAACGAAAATACAACACTAAAAAGAGACAAACACATGAATGTAATATAGGATTAAGCCGGCGAGAGAATGAAATAGAATACACTGTCTTGTTGCCATAGTAACCGTCGTTATTGTCTGACAAACATATAATAATAAAATATTATATTCTTTCCCTATAAGATATTCTATAAATATATGATTGTTATATACCTAATATGCCTTATTTAATTATTGATTCGTTTAATTAGCGATATTTGCCAAAGAAGTTTTACTTTAACCGCGCATAATTTACATTACGTTACACGCACCTATTTTTTTTTCTTAATTTAAATAACCTTAATAATAAATAATAAAAAAAGATAGAAAATATCTTATAATCATGAAAGCTATGAACTCCATAGAAAAATATTTTCTTTAATCCGATTAAACGTTTATCGAAATACCCACGCTCGCTTGTTAAACATTTTAAAAAAGCTCCAACAGATTTATATAAAAATGTTAAATTAGTGGTAGCCATTTGAAGAGGTGTACTGCGCGTCGTGTTGCGGCCGCTGCATAAATTGCACCGAGAGATCGCTCGTTACCCGATATAAACGCGAGGCCAAATCGCATTACGCGCATGAAAAGTTGAATTGCACGCTGAAATTATTTTAATTTTCATAACTAATTGCACATGAAATCTGCCTACGTAACTACTCGCCGACTCAAAATTTTAAGCTTTTTCCACCAGCACCACCTACTCTTGAGGTTGTGTTTCGAAACTCTGTATTTTACACGTTTTTATTTTACACTAGC
Organism: Brenthis hecate; assembly: GCA_951806755.1. Classification (NCBI taxonomy): domain Eukaryota; kingdom Metazoa; phylum Arthropoda; class Insecta; order Lepidoptera; family Nymphalidae; genus Brenthis; species Brenthis hecate. The sequence goes on from OX638281.1 coordinate 664,082, forward strand.
GACTCACTCCACTCGCGCTCGTCCCTACTTACATTTTAACATTTAGTACGGATTTCCCAGAGATGAGATATATTCCGCAGTAAGTAAAGTATCTTATACGTTGAACCGGATAATCGGCTATCGTCATATCAAATTTCGTTAAAATCTGTCCAATGATTTTCTCATCATATGTTCCCAGACATACAGACCGACCGACAAAATTCTAAAAACATAGTTTCGGCGTCTGTATCGATAATAATAATAATTTTAATAAGATTTTCCAAAAAAAAATAATGTACAGATTCGACTCAGATAGAATTTTATTATATGTACAGATTAAATATTTTTTCGATTTGATTTGATCGAAACTATATGGTCAAAGACCCTATCACAAGAATATCTCAAAAATCGACCTACTCGTAATATGAATTTTTGAGTATTAACTAAGTACCTACTACTTTTATGGCCAACACGGTAAGAATATGTATTTTAGTGCTTTAATATCATATTTTAACGTCGTTTATGTACATTTTAGATGCTGGCATATAAAATATAATAAACGATCCACTCGAGTAACTCACGTGGTACACTTAATGTACATATGCTCTCATTAAAATTCTTTATGAGATAGACGTGTAGCTTTGGAAAACCATCCTTACACAATTGATTTTGAGACAGATATTAATTACATACAGTATGTATTGGTTCTGTTGTAATGATAGGATATAGGATAGAAATTACAATATATTATAGGTATATTGACCATATCGTTATATAGGCACATGTGTGGTTTTCGATTAATGTTTAATTTTGTTACTTGTAGTTGTTTATAATATTTTAGTGACTTGTTCATGTAATAACGCTATACTTAGACCATGTTTTAAATGTGTTCTTGAATTAACGTAAATATAGGTACAAGCAGATATTTGACGACACGTTTGGATCAGTTTGTAGCTACTCTACTTGCTGTGCCAAGGGTCGTGGGTTCGAGTACCGCTGAGGGTATTCATTTGTGTGATGATCACGAATGTTTGTACTTAATAATATGTATTGTGTATGTATTTAAAGTTATATATGTGTAGTGTATCAACTATCTGATATCCATAACACTAGCCTCGTAGCTTGCCGTTTAACTAGATGGTGCTGTGTGTTAATGTCCAAACGTATTTAAATACTTTTATAAGAAAGTTAACCTTTGAATTACTTATTTTTAAAGTTGTTGACAAACATGCTTGAATACTTTTACGCTTTAAAAGCTTTAGTACAATTAAATAAAACCTTAAGACCAAGACAAGTTTTAATTCTTTAATTGAACTATTTCAGAAGTGTAATTCGAATACCTTTTTTTAAAGAAAACCTTTACATTTCTAAGGTAGTAAGTTGTGACAGGCCAGCGGTTTGTCTCGCGTGACGTTACCATGACTCTAAACGTTAATCCATGATATAAGCTACTCTATTTTATTTATTTTTAAAAGAATGTGTAAGTTATATTACTAAAAACTTAATTATTTACATTGCCAATACATTTTATTGCCAATAAACTCTGCTCCTTTTAAAGTGTCTTAAGTGTCAGCAGAAGAGGATTCAGAAATATATTGAACTCTTTTGTTCGTAAAATGACATGCTGTATAAATCAGATCTCGTAACGCGATGCTTGACGACATCGGTTGGGGGCCATTCAGCGAGAAATCAGCAGCTTTATGCGGCATAATAAAGAGTGTGCTATATTTCAACGTGCGGGGTACGGGGTCGTATACAAAATGTTAAACGTAAATTGTTACATCTGATATGTATTGTTGGCATGGATTTATCCAATTTTACTAAGTAATAATTAAAAACTTTTTAAGGCGTCGCGTCGTCTGTTTGAAGGAAGGTTTTCGAGTTCTAAATTTTTAAGAACTTTTATAAAACTTAAAATAATATATAGTAAAATCATACATTTAAAATATCGTAGAATTACTTTGCTCGATAGAAAAATTTCCATTTTTATCATTTTTATTTGACTTAAAATTTAATGGGGTATTAAATTATTTTTTTTATAACATATTTGATATTACATACTTATGTACAATATGTGTATAAATCACCAATTTCTAAAGTTTTGGAAACAACGAAATGAGCAATAATTTTGTATCATTTAAACAAGAAAAAGTATTGTAATTTTAAACAAGAAAAAAAACTTTGTAATTTTACATGAAATCGCCCAAATGAGACCCATCGAAGATCTCATTCACGTAGGATGTGTCCCGTATTTTACGCCTACTCTGCTCTTGGAATACAGAAATATTTAATAAATATAATGAAAAATATGAAGTCTTACAATGCATAAATCATATGAAAACAGATATGAAGATCCGTATTTTGATAAAACGTAATAATAAAAATAATAAGTAAATCAAAGTAAAATTTATCGAGTAGCGTAGCTCGTCTAGAGAAGTTGTCTCGAGAGCTCATTTCTTCGCCTGAAAAATTCCGTAGGACCTATAATGCCTCAACTGTAGATACTTTAGATACTGTTTATAGCGAAAAGCTTGCAGCTTGCATGACAATTATATCAGGTAGAAAAGTATAGCAAATTTTTGAAGTTATACATCTTTTGGCACGTTTGAAAAAAATATGAGACTAAAATTTTTACCAAGCGTTAGCTGAAAGCAACATGATGAAGTTAGCTGCATTCCTTTTACAAACAGATAGTTGTGACATACGTGATGAAATCTTTAGCTATTTTTGTTCTGTTACGCCAAAGAAGTATAACCTCTTACGTGCGTACATTACAGTGCGTGCGTACACACACGTTTTTTTTATACGTGTTTATGTTACGTAAAAACTTTATTTGTTCCAGAAAATTCTTTGTAATTGGCCGTATTTTTTCCGCTTGGTCATATATACATGCGCAACAACAAGCTATATCTATGCTATTTCTAATTTTAAATGATCACGACGATACTCGTAATGAATAATAAATGGCCAATTAATGACGCAGTGTGGTGGGATGGGCCGCTAAATGCCTATACGCGATAAATAATGCATTACAAGACGAGTCGGATGTTTTAAAATATTATTCTTGTTACATATCTTTAAGTTTACGTTATTTTTAAAACTTACTAGCAGAACCCGCGGCTTCGCTAAAACTGCAAAAAGTCTCTAAAAAGGTAGTTTCATAATACTTTCTTAGATTTACGCGAATACTTGACATTTTAAATAAAACTATCTTTTCGGATTTTTTCGCGAATTTATTTTGATTTTTGGTTCCCTTCATTTTGATAACCAAAAATCAAAATAAATTCGCGAAAAAATTCGAAAACATAGTTTTATTTAAAAGGTAGTTTCATGCAAACTTTCATCCCCTATTTAACCCCCTTATAGGATGAATTTCGAAAAATACTAAAACTCGTATTTTTTTAATTTTATCGAAGAGCACTAATACCAAATTTCAAGGAATTCTGATTATAAATATTTTTTGGATTGTATTATAACGTGTTTTTCCATGGGAATTAGATAATATCCCGCGGTAAAAAGTAGCCTATGTCACTGTCCAGCCCTGCAACTATCTCCACACAATATATCACGCCAAACAAACAAACACACTTTCACATTTATAAAATTAGTATAGTATTGATTTTATTATCATGAACTTTTCGTTCGCTATGACAGCAAAACCTTATTTATATCTATCAGTGGCGAAGGGTGAAATTTTAGCAGACGTAAGCCGTTCCAAAAAAAAACAGACAAAATAAGTTGATATACTTACAATTCTTATATACCAATGCAAAATTAATAAGATATGTTTTTATGAAGATATTTTTTTAAATAAGACTATTGTGTTTTTAAAAATGTATGCAAAATATTCTAGCAAAATACATTACATACACTTAATAAAATAATAAAACCTCATAAAATATTAAAAACGCTATCTAAAAAAAAACTTTACGCATCACTTAATAGGTGAAAGTACGGAAAGATTTTAGACCGCATTATTTTATTTTTGTTTATTATTAGTATATTTTAAAACCTGAGCCCACATTTTTGGGTTTAATATTCTTTTTTTTTTTAACATAAATAGATACCGCCATCTACTTACATCTGTTTGAACTACTTTGTCTTTCTCAGTGGTGAGATTGATTTATCATTTTATTCTATTTTGTTTATCAAGCCAAATTGAACAAAAATTATGAAATAAATAAATATTAGATACAAGAAAACGAACAATACGAAGCACAGGCTTTATTTATTATAAATTATAATATCCTTTAACAATACGTCCGTTTTTTAAAGTGTCGGAATAACCTATTAAGTTTTTAACTTAATTACTAGTTGTGTATTATTAATATTGAATTATCAAAAAATAAATATTGAGGTATAATGAATGATGGATTATTGGATCTGTAAGGTAAGACGATGGATATCGTCGTGTATGGACCCTTCGCCACTGATATCTATACATATAATAAAATTCTGAGTTTAATTTGTACATTAAATATTTTGGAAAATCTTATTGAAATAGTCCTTATTATCGATACAAAGGCCGAATCTATAGTTTTTAGAATTTTTGTCTGTCTGTTGTCTGGTAAAGCATCACGAGAAAACCACCGGACAGATTTTGATGAAATTTGCTATAATGATAGCTGGTTATTCGGGTCAACATATAGGATACTTTTTCCTGCGGAAAAATATCTCATCTCTGAGAAATCTATACTAAAACGTAACTAGGGACGAACCCGAGCGGAGCGAGGGTTAATCCCTAATATTATACAATATTATAAATTTCCTCTAACCTCTTAGTCGCTGCAATCATCTCGAATAAAAGTTCCTAGGCCTAGACGATCTGACACCATAAGCGATTTGTTTAATGGCTTTTAGGATGTGATATCTTGCGTATATATGCGTATATATGTATATAGGTATTACCTATATATACTATTTTGAAACTATAGACAAACACTTTAATTTTATTTAGACGTGATAAATCTAGAATCTAGATGTTATTTACGAAGTAATTTGTAACGTTTCTTCATTTTTTTATCAATTTCAATTAAGGAGAGGTAATTTTCATAATTCTTTAGCTAGTTAGGTCTTTAACTAAGTTATCTTATATATAAAATTTCCACGTCACAGTGTTAGTTACCTTACTCCTCCGAAACGGCTTTACCGATTTTTATCAAATTTTATATGCGTATTCAGTAGGTCTGAGAATCAGCTACTATCTATTTTCCATACCCCTAAGTGATAAGGGTGGGCCATCCCAAAAAAAAAAGATTCGGCATTAAAAAATACATACAAACCTAAATTTTCACTAGGGACGAACCCGCGCGGAGCGAGGGTGAGTCGCTAGTTATTATATAAGTATGCTGTTAATAAGCTTGTTTTGTTATACATACACTAGATTATTTACAATTTGGTAATTCAGTCAACTTTTATACTGTTACTGCATACGCTCTAGTCGTTTTTTTTGGTATCGAAATGATTGAAAGCCTTTGTGGGCAAAAGGCTCTGATGCAAATCCACTATTGATAGAATTGGTATGGTTTAAATGGAACTCGTGCAGATTGCTTGGATGTTACGTCAATATTTTTACAGCCCTGTACCTACATATATCATATAAATGTTAATTTTACAGATTAAAAATATACATTTTTATTCGAACGTATTATGGCGTATGCCTATATCTTTGTCTTTAAAATGTTTAACAGCTCCAATCTTCTAAAAATCGTTTAATATTTACTAAATCTACGTAAAGTAAGGGTGTTTTAAATAAATCACATTGCATTTTAAAGTGTTATCTAAGGTTTCAAACGTTTAGTTAAGGATCACTACGATGTTATCGTCCATTTATTTTCGGCCAGCAACCTACAACATATAACATTTTAAAGTTCACCTACTGTAGGTTTTTAAAAGGTTATATTATAATTTAATGATTTTGACATGCAATCAAGACCCTAAACTCGTCATAGGAAATGTTATGCACATTGCTAAAGGAAATAAAATGGTTACGACTTAATGTCCGCATCAGTTTATAAATAGATTCAACACAAAGTGCGCAGAGATTCAATTGAATGATTGGTCCCTGGAGGAAACAGGGTCGCCCGACTGATTCGCCATCGCATTCACATATCATACTCGTACGTATGGAAATAGAGAGCTATTGTTTGCAAACTGTGCACAAATCTTAGATAAATATACGCTTATACCTCGCAACTATCGAAAACGCACTGTAGGGAAATTATTAACTAATATATATTTTTTTACTCTAATAGGTATACAAATCTGTACATATAATAAAATTGTAACTAAGACAAATCTGTACATTAAATATTTTTTGGAAAATCTTATTGAAATAGACATTATTATCGAGACAGAAGCTGAATCTATTGTTTTTAGAATTTTTGTCTGCCTGTCTGTCTGTTTGTGACCGCATCACGGAAAAACTACTGAAGGGATTTTGATGAAATTTGATATGATGATAGCTGGGTATCCGGGTCAATATAAAGGATACTCTTTACTGGGGTAAAATATTCCATCTCTAAAAAATCTATACTAAACGTTAAAAAGTAACTAGAGACGAAACCAAGCGGAGCGAGGGTGAGTTGCTAGTATTTTATAATTTACAAATATCTAAACTAGCGAGCCTTACTTTGCTGTTCTTTAAAAGTTCAAGCCATGTACAATGTACATCGCTATGTGATGTAATAATTATACTTCATCTTAACAGTAGTATTCATCATAATATGCTTTTCAAATAGATAGCAAATGCTCGCGTCCCTTGAATAAATACTTCAGCATCTAACGCACTTTTTAATTACGAGCGTAATATGGGAATTACAGAGCGACGTAGAGCGTTAGTCTACTCACTGCAACATGAGGCTGTCGTATATTTTGATATTATGGGTATAACTTTATAAGGTATTAAAACTCAGAGTGACAAAGAGATGACGGTTTTAAATAGGCTTTTGTAATATTTTCTTAAATTACACCATATCTATACATATAATAAAATTGTAACTACGCCGAATCTGTACATTAAATGATTTTTGGAAAATCTTATTGAAATAATCATGATTTATCGATACAGAGGCCGAATCTATAGTTTTTAGAATTTTTGTCTGTCTGCCTGTTACCGCATCACACAAAAACCACTGGAGGGATTTTGATGAAATTGGCTACGGTGATAGCTGGTATCCGGGTCAACATATAGGATACTTTTTACCGCGGGAAAATGTCTCATTACAGAGAAAATGTACAAAAACTGCAATGTAAGAGTATACTAATATGTAAAACCTAAGAATTATATTTTTGGTCACCTGAACGCGGGTGGAGCCGCGGGCAATGCTAGTGTAAATATAAAATCTAGCAACGTCGTTACGGTTTCACGCAGGTATAATAGTCTCTCCCGTGACCATGATTGCTGTAAAGCATTTGAAACGTCGGGAACCATAAATCCAAATAAATCCGCGAAAAAATCCGAAAACATAGCTTTATTTAAAAGAGGGTAATTTTATTAGAGCTTACATATTATATATGTATGTATATCTATTTCTTGATCACTATATCTGTTAATATGAGAAGTAAAATTTGTCTTAATTTGGTGGAGTATATACATATGTATGTGTATTATATTTAAACATGACCAGCTATGTCCTTTCTATATCTATTGTTTCTTTGTTGGCCGATGTTGGTTTGAAAGCCATCATTTATTCTCGCTCACACCATACTCAAAGATAAAATAATTAATAATATAAGAAACGTTTTTATTGCTTTTAAGTTTGTAATTTACATAAATATTTTCCAGGTCGAACAGCGAGATGTTCCAGGCATCGACTGCGCCCATCTGGCAATGGACACAGAGGAAGGTGTCGAGGTTGTATGGAACGAAGTGCAATTTTCCGAACGCAAGAACTTCAAAGCGCAAGAAGACAAGATACAGATGGTCTTCGACAACCTCACACGTCTCGAACACCCCAACATCGTGAAATTCCATCGATATTGGACGGATACACATAACGATAAGCCTAGGGTATGCTTTATTATTTTAGAAATATTATAAATGCGTTTAAGATTAACCTTCTAAATGGCTTTGCATTATACGTACATACATAATATGTATATGAAGAAGAAATGAGTAAGTAATTTAATGTGGCTATATATTTTCCAGGTCATATTTATAACAGAATATATGTCATGTGGGTCATTAAAACAGTTCCTAAAACGAACCAAACGAAATGTAAAACGGTTGCCGTTACAGGCGTGGAAACGATGGTGTACACAAATTCTATCCGCACTCAGGTATATAATGGATTTTATCTATACTCTATTAATTCGATCATTGTAAGATTGTGTAGTTTTAGGACGAAATAAATTTAAAAAATAAATATGTTAAAACTTACTTTAAACTATTTTTTTATTTTTAATATTTTCTTTTGATATACTATCTGTTTAAGCTAAACCATCTAGATTTATTGTAACTGCAATTAAGTAATAAAATTTTATAGCAAAAAATCTAACAATTTCACTATTTGTCAGCTATCTCCACGGTTGCGTGCCGCCGATAGTCCACGGTAATTTAACCTGTGATACAATCTTCATACAACACAACGGCTTAGTCAAGATCGGCTCGGTGGCACCAGATGCTATACATCATCACGTCAAGACCTGTCGCGAGAACATGAGGAATATGCATCTCATTGCACCAGAATACGGATGTGAGTTCCTTTCAACTTCTTCAATCTTTTGTTTAATTGCCTTTTACTTTATACTCACTCAATTTGCAGAAACTTGAAGGCAACTCCCTAAAGTTTCTCGAGGTTTCTTTTTTGTATACTAATTTTACCAAGTTCTTCAATTTAAGTTATTTTATCCTTTAATTCAGAATTTTTGCGCTAAACTTGCAAATTAAGAGCTAAGCAGACAGCATCTAGAGTTTCTTGATTCTAGAACACTTAATTTGCATTATTAGTAGGTGTCAGAAATTGGATGTAGAGTCTGTGATTTCAAATGTAGGTGGCTAATCTTCGAAACTAAAGGTTCGATTCCGAAAATTTCTGTGAATACAATATTATTTTTGCTTTGATAAATATATCCGTATATCAGTTAAAAATAATATCAGTATCTGTTTTTGAAATCTTTATGGTTTAGTGGCGATTGTAAGTCTAAAACATTGAATGCGTGTCTAAATAATGACTTTATTATTGAATCGTGCGGATGTTTATTACTGTTAAATAAAATACAACTTTAAAACCACACTTAAAAGAAAAATGGTTTGAAACTTTCTTTTAAAAATATAATTGCGACAAATTTCGTCGTCATAACATAATTTCAATTGTAATAGTAAACTTAAAATAGGTTAGTATACCACGAAGGGCGTGGCGAATGTAACAGAATAGCAAATGAGTGGATATAGCTTAGACCATTTGTTCAGACGATTCGGAGCTACAATTTCTTTTATCTTTTGCATGACACAGAAAAGCCTTATTTTAAAATTGTCTTATGAAATATGTATTCAACCTTCGCAAGTTATTATATATGTAAGATATATGTATGTATATATTTTAAGAATAATATTTATACAAATGGGCTTTATATTGTTTTAATTAAATTTTGAGTAAGTTGTAATGAACCTACTGATAATAACGTTCCTTTTTAATATCGTCTATATACATGTAACGTGTATAGATGGTAACGAGACCTCATGGGAACCCGAGTGAAGCGGGTTCAAATCCCGGGTCTCGCACCTCTGATATTTTCGTGTGCGAATCGTTTCCAACATGATTACCACTTGATTTACGATGAAGGAAAACATTATGATAAAACCTGCATGTCTGAGAGAACCTAATCTAGCAAGTTTTCGAATTCGAAATACATGTGAAGTCCGCCATCCCGTACTTGTTCAGCGTGATGGACTATAGTCTATCCTACTTGTAGTAAAGGGAGGCCCGTTCCCGGTGGCGGGACAATAAAAAAGGGCTGAATACGATAGGATTATCTATATACCTCAAGGTATTAGTTTTTTACTTCAAAAAAGTATGATGATAAAGATAATGAAATATGGAGAAGTAGCCACTTTAGTTTTTACTTATCACTTATTTCTTGTATGATGGATTATTATGCCATGCGGTTTTTATACGCTTGTAGGACCTAATATTTCTATAAGCGTATAAGTAGAAGTAAACAAGCTTTCAACCTCCATTTCCCTCGAACTTGCCGCCTTGAATAGAGTAAATAATAGATGATTTGTCAGGCAAATATCTAAACGCCAACATTTGCCTAGCTGGCAGCTGTCAAACAAATGAATACTGCTCGTCACGTTCTGCTTTAGGTCTACCTGACTAGGGGTTGATCGAGTGACTTTCTACATTCGCCGTCACAAAAGTATAAAAATGTGCGATGCCTCGTACACCGAGAGTTCCGTAGCTTGACAAAGCCTGTTTTATTATACGTGATATCTTTACCTTTTTACCTTTAAAGATAAATAAAAAGTAGACATAAAACTCTACGCTGGGCTCGAATAAAAGGTCACTTAAAAATATCCATCACAATTTTAAATACCTCTTCAGGGATACATGCTTTCATAAACTTAAACTTTTCATCTTTAAATACATATGTACCCAGTTACATATCCACACGGACAGACAGACAAACGAAACTTTACGGTTTCAGTTTATGTCTTTTGGCTACGGATCCCTAAAAATAACCTGACATGACCACGCGACTTGATACTAAGATATTTTATTAACATTAAATTATATGTAATCCGTTTATCTACATTTCTAAGTTATATGTATATCGTTAGATTTGTAACTAACTATTATTTATATGTACTGCCGTCATAAAAAAGAAGGCCGCAACTTCGTTGAAGTTGATTTCGAGATATTTGAAGTTTTGTCTTACTACATCTACGTCAAAATTGCTACTAGTTTTGACGTAGTTACGATGAAAATGGTTATGGTATCTCCGGATTCATAAGACTTAGAGCTTTATGAGTGAGAATATTTTGTAGCATTTTTTTGCGGATTCCGAATCTGCATTTTAGTCATTTTTTACCAAATTGTTGGTTAGAGCCTTTTTTATTACGACGGCAGTATAGTAAGTTAGAATGTCCGATTTGGCAAATCACCCAGATCTAAGCAACTGATGCCGATATTTTCCCACTAGCATCCCAAATGGTGACGCCCGCGATGGACATCTACTCCTTCGGCATGTGCGCGCTCGAGACCGCGGCGCTGGAGATACAGGGAAACGGTGACTCGGGCAGTCACGTGACGGAGGACCACGTCGTACGCACAGTCGAGTCTTTGGAAGAGTCCAGGCAGAAGGATTTTATATACAGGTGCGAAAATCTTAAAGACAAAAGTTAGTTGGGAGTTCTTTCCAGTATAGTACTACTAAATTATTTTCTTACAAGTTAAAAACCTAACACCAGTTCGTAATGACACGAAGAATTGATGGAAGAATCTCAGTAATGCCTAGGCGATACATCGCGATTATGCGAATATTCGGGTTATCGCGATGTATGTAACCAAGTATTTGTGAATACTTCGGCACTATGGGCGAAGTCGCAATCATATCGCTCCGCTGTCGGTAAATTCTTGCACATCAAAGCATTTTATCGCGATGAACCTGGGTTGCGCGGCCACACTTCATTCAACCCATAGACACGTGCGTAGCAAACGTGTTGGAGAAAATTAGGGTTTGGGACATATTTTCGACATGGATTGGAGTAAAGAGAATATTTTAAGAATTTATTAATAACTAAAATTGCCCACGGCTCCGCCCTCGTTCAGATGACCAAAAACCAATTCTTAGGTTTTACAGTATACTCTTACATTGCAGTTTTTGTATTTTTTCTCAGAAATGAGACATTTTCCCGCGGTAAAAAGTATCCTATATGTTGACCCGGATAACCAGCTATTATAATACCAAATTTCTTCAAAATCCCTCCAGTGGTTTTTCTGTGATGCGGTAAGAGACAGACAGACAAAAATTCTAAAAACTATAGGTTCGGCCTCTGTTAGCGATAATAATGTGTATTTCAATAAAATTTTCCAAAAAATATTTAAAGCACAGATACTGCTTCATTAAATTTTAATGTATCTATAGATGTAACTAATTTATAAAGCCAAAAAGATTGTTTTTGATAATTTAAACACGGGCGGGGCCGCGGGTAATTAAGTAGTAATTCTAATAAAATCATAGAAAGTTGTATGTATAGTGTGTTGTACATTCAATACCAAATTTCATTAAAATCCGTCCAGTAGTTTTTCTGTGATGCGGTAACAGACAGACAGACAGACAAAAATTCTAAAAACTATAGATTCGGCCTCTGTATCGATAATAATGTCTATTTAAATAAGATTTTCTAAGAAATATTTAATGTACAGATTTGACTTAGTTAGAATTTTATTATATGTATAAATTACGAGTCTGAGCCGATATAATAGAACCCGAAAGAAGTCTGCCACAAGAAAAAGGGTCTCATATATATGTATAATATGATGCTTGGGTTATCTTTGGAACTTGGGAACTCTACAACGATGCCATGTGGCCACGCAAATTCGCCGTAGACCGAAGGCAAAAAATATCTTTGATCGTCGAAATACTATCGCGATCAGTGTGGCCTTACCGTAAGACTAATTTTTACAAAGAGATTTAGCTGATTAGATTTTCATATGCCGAGTTTGTTAACTAAAAATTTATTTTCAAGTTAATTATTTCGTTACTACAAACGTTATCTATCTATATTCTATACTTTAAATAATGTTGAAGTAAAAATGATGTGAACGGGAGTTTAACTGACGGATGAAACTGAAAGAGAAAAGGTCTTACACATAGTCCTACACAAATTGTTGCATCAATCAAGCAAATTAGTATAATATATGTTCGCTATATAATATTATATGTATGTGGCAATATGTTCCAGATGTATAAACAAGGACCCGTCCAAAAGGCCGACGGCCCGAGAGCTCCTCTTCCACCCCCTCCTGTTCGAAGTGCACTCCCTCAAGCTGCTGGCGGCGCACACGCTCGTCAACACTAGCGGTAAGATTCTACTATGATGTTAAAATTACTCATACTACATTATTAATGATTTAACCTTGTTTTTGAATATTATGACGTAAAACGGGATATTTACCATGTGTAGCAGTTACTTTTCAGAGTTCCCGATATTTCGGCACTGTTCGAAGCGCCTTAGTTACTTGTATACTGATGACTTTGGGGGTAGATGTTAATCTTTTTATTGGCAGACATATCTGTCTACCTCTTTCTAGTACGTTTTGTACTTTTGTCACCACTACCACTACATTACGTAGGTCGCTCGTAACTCGATTCGAGTCTCGATACACAGAACTCACTATATCCACTAGCGAACTTTTACTCACATTTTTACGGGATTATCATATTTGTTTTGTTATTAAATTTAATTGCAATCACATTACAGGCTCATTTAATTGAAATAAATAGTTATATTCGGTCCACGATAAGCGTAGATGATATGTAATGTAGGTAAAAACAAGATTCATCAGAATTCAGAATCTCGTTTTTTTAATTTACTTAAAGAGTATTGCAACCTCCACATATTGTGGACTTTCTATCTAGCATTAGTTTAGTCGAGTTTATAATTAGTACGAAGATATATTTAAGTTTACAAATTATGAGGAGTTTGTTGGGCTGCCTCTTCATACTTATTACGAATTGCCGTACTTTCTATAGAAGTCTACAATGTGCAAGAACTCTTACAGTTTGGTTTAATAAGTTTTCTTTCCCATTGGTAACTTTTCCATCTATTTTTAAAACAGATGCTTTTTATGTAACTTTTTATTTTAAACAAACGATTCACCCCCGCTCCGCTCGGGTTGGTTTAGATTTCTCAGAGATGAGATACATAATTTTCCGCAGTAAAAAGTACCCTATATTTCACCCGGATAAATAGCTATCATCATATCAAATTTCATCAAAATCTGTCCAGTGGTTTTCTCGTGATGCGGTCACAGGCAGACAGACAAAAATTCTAAAAACTATAAATTCGGCCTCTGTATCGATAACAATGACTTTCAATAAGATTATCCAAATTTAATGTATACACTCTGTTAGAATTTTATTGTATGTATAAACCTACCTACTATATATGTAGTTCTTACCATTTTTGAATTGGATAAAAAAATTATTCTCTTTCTATTTTAAGACTTCTTAGCACAAAGCGAAAATAAAGGGGCGTTTTATTTTTTAAACACGTAAACACTCAATTTAAAAGCGCCGTGTCTATTTATAGCTCGCGTCGCTTAGGTTAAGCGTTTCCACCGTGTAATTAAGGATTTAAGGAGGCATTCAAACCTTTTAGACGTATAAATACATAATTTTATATTTCTTCACGTATTTAATAAGTCTCATTTTTCTGCTATTTCAATTAAAAATACATTATGTATATATAGGTCATGTAATTAAAACAGTTGGCTTAACTATGAAGTAGGTATAAGTTTGAACGTGTCAGCACTAATTAAATTTTAAAATCTTAAAAGTTTTGAACAAAATATTACTTTTTACTAACAAATTTTAGCCAAGCAATTATATTAAAAATGTGTGTATGTATTTGACAAACTAGCCGTAAAACGCTGGTGTAAGAAAGAATAAAATACTAATTAATTTATTATGATGATTGGTTTTTATTTTACATAATATCTCAGTCCCTAGCTGCGTTTTCATTTTTTTAGTGGATCCGTAATTTTTTTTCTATATAGATTATAAAATTGAAGTGTGTAATTGTAATGTCAAAATACAGGCTTTTTATTAAATACATATGAAATTATATACGGTACTTATAAGAAAAATATTATTTTAAAAAAATCTGTCTGTTTGTTCCGGTTAATGTCCGAAAGGGCTGGACTGATTTTGACGATTTTCATTGGCAGATAAGTAAGTAGTTTGTCATATAAGGAGTAATTAAGTCTACTTTTATTTTAGGAAAAGAATTAGGGTTCCGCTTATAAAAAAATACGTACGTAGGAGTCGTTAGTCTTTATCAAGGTAATTGCAATTTGCAACGCGTCTAACTCCGTCTCAATAAGCTTCGTAAGGTGACCAAAAACGTAAATATTTCAATAATACTCATTACTAATTCGGAAAAATGAATATTTCATTTTTTTTTAAATTATATTTTTAAATAATCTTAAATTTCACGTACCCCAAATTCGTAATATTCTTTGAAACAATAACGGTTTTCGTTTCCTCCGAAAAGCGCACTGAAAGCGAGTTAGCCGCATTGCGAGTTGAGGTATCGATATGTATGTATACGGTGTGTACTGTCGCGGGCGACAGCGAACGTGTCGGAGACGATCACGGACGAGGTGTGCGGCGGCGGCGCGGCGGGCGCGCTGGCGTGGGCGGCGCGCGCCGGCCGCCGCGTGGAGCTGGCCGCGCGCGACCTGCCGCACGCTGAGAAGCTCGAGAAGTTCGTCGAGGACGTCAAGTGAGTGCGCTGCGCCCTGCCCGCCCGAGGCGCGCTGTGTGCTATGTTATGTTTGTTGTATTGTTTTACTATTTTGTGGTGGTTTCGTTCGATTGAGGTTCGCTCGGTGTTGGCGCCCGTTCTGTAGATTATTACTCGTTACTGACAATGTAAGTGCCACTACCATTTAGGAGATCTGACACCGTTAGCATGAAAGCGAATAGAAAAATAATTACTAGAGCAAATATTTAATCTGTAATTGAAATTAAAGACATCTATAATATAATATGTTTTTATAAAGTTAACGCTTTTACATTATCCATTTATTCAATAAGACACAATTTGCAGGGAGCCATTTATGAAATAGACGTGTGAATAGTCTATTCATTAAGTGCGTGTTTAATTTTATGGAATACATAATATATTACAGTCTGTTTGGATTAAAAAAAATGTTTCTAATTATAAATTTTTTTTTTTTAAAGTATGAATGGTAAATAACTCATATGACACGTGTGACGCATGTCATTACAAAAAAAAAGAGTTAATGGTAAACAGGCCTTTGACATCGATTTGGACTCTGTTCGGTAATTAATTTGATAGGGAATCATTTCGGTGCGGAGTCATCCAGTCATCGATCCCGTCCGAGTCGGCGTAAATATTAGAAAGATACGTGATCGCGCCGCAGGTACGGCATCTACCCGCTGACGGCGTACGGCGCGGCGCGGCGCGCGGCGTCGCCGTGCGAGCGCGCGCGCGCCGCGTCCGAGAGCGCGCCCGCCTCGCCCGAGCCGCACGCGCGCGACCTCGAGACGCGCCGCGTCGTCAACATGATGTGCAGCCTCAAGCCCGCGCCGCCCGCGCCCGCGCCCGCGCCCGCGCCCGCCGCCGACCTGCTGATGACCATCCTGCTGCGCATGGACGACAAGATGAACCGGCAGCTGACGTGCGCCGTGTCGCGCCGCGACTCCGCGCCCGCGCTCGCCGCCGAGCTCGTGCAGCTCGGGTTCATACACGAGGTACCGCACGCCTACACACGTTAGAGTTTAGAGTAGAGTGAAGATCATTTTTTTTTAGCTTGTCGATGGTACGATTCGAAGGTTATAAAAAGACAAATTTTTTGAAATTAAATTTTTTGTTAATTACTATTTTGAGGTGGTCTACTGGTTTTTAAAATAATTAATTTCAATTTTTAATTTTAATGATTTTTTTTTTCGAATGGTCATCTTTAAAAACACCCAATTTACAAATTTAGTCATTTTCTACTCTATGTATGAACGCTAATACAAAAAACAAATATGTTATTATTTTACTATTTTTTAAATTATAATAATGCAATATTACAGTATTTTTTTTATTTCAATAATGTTCGTTTACTACTATATGATTTTAATGATTTTATATAAGGTGGCACGCCTTGAGGATGAAGTAACCGCTTTCAGGCTACTTCAATTTTATAGGAATATTGTACTTTATAATTTAACCGTTCATAAAAAGATAATATTAGTCCGGCTGAATTCCTCCGCCGATCCTTCTCAGATCTGAGGCTTCCTTCCGAACTGGTAGTAGACTTGTGACATTCGGTAAAAAATTGTAATAATTTAACGCTCAACAAAATGTTTCGAATTGAAATTTAATATGTGTATGTTTGTGTGTGGCAGGGCGACCGCGACAAGCTGTGCCGCCTCATGGAGGACTCGCTGCGCGGCGGCTTCGGCGCGCGCGCCGCCAGCTAGTGCGCCCGCGCCCGCCGCCGCCAGTAGAGCCGGTTTATTTTTATCGCTAGCTCACTCGAATTATAACAAATGTAATTTTATTATACAGGTCAACAAAACTGTCGAGGAATACTCTGTGACGAATAAAAAATTCCAAAAAAATACGTAAACGTTTTCGTATCCGATATACGATCCGGCGGCCCCGATTACGACCACTGACGTTTTATGTTCCGAATTCTATATAGATTAAGCGCTCCATGGCCTTTAGGTTTATAGTCTCGAGCACTCGCTTCTGTCGATAGATTAGTGTTAATTGTAATATGTAATACGTATGTACGTATGTAAAATGTTCTTATGAGAGAGATGTAGTGCGGAGAACGTGTATTTTTGCATCGAACCGGCCGTCGCCATCGAGGCGACGGTCACTGAACGATTTTATGTAAATCCTGACGTCAATTCGCGATGGAACGATTTAACGTTACGTCACGAGTCACGGAACGTTCTCGTCGGAGGTCCACGAATTTGTGAAGGTTGGTTGCAAATTTTGTCTCGACGACGGACGATCGTCGCGCGCCCTGTGAATAACTCGGGAACTTAGCGGTGTTTATGTATCAAATTATATATCAAACGCAATAGCAATAGCAATGCTTGAAATGATCGAATTCGTGCGAGGATCGTCGTCGGAGAGAAGCATTTCGCCTCCGCGGGAACTATTTGCTAGTCCAAAATGAATCTAACCCCGAGCGAGCGCCCGCCGCCTGCTGTTGTAACATGTTTTTATATATTGTTCTCTTTGTATTCATTATATTGTTTTAAACTATATATGTTAGTGTATACATTGAGATTTTAATCACTTGGTTATATTAATTTTAATTTCTCTCTAAAGTGTACTTTGGAACTGTCAAATGACAGTTTTTTTTTTTTTTGATATTTTTAGTTGACTTGAAAAACTTTTTTATTTATACTTTTTGTCAATTCTAATAAATTGAATTATTGTTTTGTAATGAACAATATGCCTTGGTCCTAAAATTTAAAAAAAAAATATTATAAAGTCGACGTACCTTTTTATATTATATGTGAATTATTATCGCTGGTGCCGACGGCGGCGGCGGCGGGCGGCGGTCGTCGAGAACGCTTTAGATTTAGAATTTGTATGAATGTGTAAATGTAACAAATGATATTTAAAAATATTTAAATAAACGATAACGTTAATTATAATATATGTATAGTGAGGCTTCCTCTTAGAGCTTTATGGATATGGTTATGTAAGTATACGGGAAATTGAACATACTCACTAATGAAATAAGGTTCAAATTCGCGTGCCCGGTACCGCCTCGCCGGTACGCCGCTGCTGTCCACGATACACTACAATACAGCGGTTCCCAATTTTTTGTCCACGGAACCCTAATTGATCATAATTTTTTCAACAGGTCTCCATTTTGATAATAACTAAACTGATTGTGTTGCAGTTAGAATACTTTCATGTTTGACTTGAAAGAACAAATCGTAAATGAAAAATGTTATTTAATGCTTTTAATAATATTTAATATAACAAAAATATAACTTAACTATTAAATGTGATGTATGAAATTTTTTCACATATTTATTTATTAGGCTTCATATCTGACAATTTTTTATTTAACTCTCGCACGGAACTGTAAGGTTCCGCGGACCATCATTTGGCAACCGCTGCACTATATGTTATATGAAATAGCCTATTCTATGACATGTTGCGATGTAGGAATGGACACACTAATATAATTGAAAATGTAGTTTGACAGTCCGTTTGTATATCGCCACGTGTCGGCGTGGAAGCTAGCCCGGCTCGTGTCTTCTGCCGTGTGCTATGTCGAGGGGTTTTTCGTTTTAGCAATTATTATTATATATTTAATTGAAATATTCATTTTTATCAAGGGCTTCAACTCGTGTACATACCTTTGTTTTTTCAACTCGACGTTTCCAATATTTAATAGGAGTTCGTATTATGAAAGTAAATGCGACGTGAAACATTATCACTACTGCATTTAACGGTCCAGAGCCCGCGAGATTTTCATATCCATGTTACATTTGTGTACATTGAAGTTTTAGAATTTATTTATAGGAATCGTTTTGGTGTAAATCGTTTTAATTATTTATCATTACGAATAGTTCCGCTGCGACCGTTGCGGTCGCCGCGGCTGTGGCTCGCGTGGTCGCCGCGGCCGCGGTCGCCGCGACCACGGCGCGGCGGCGCTCGGTCGCGGGTGCTGGCGGCAGTCGACGGCACCAAGTTCCTAATTTTCGTCCCGGTGCTGCTGACTGTCCTCTCTCGGGGCGACGGTGCCAAACCCAGGTGCCAATTGTGGGTCGCTGTACACATTGAGCCCCCCCTCCCCCTCCCCCTCCCTCCACCGGGTCGCAGCGACACAGATAGACGAATTTGTACGAAGCACGTCAAGAATGCGTTTTAAATGAAACTGTCTTTTGGAGTTTTGTCGCGGTATATTTTTTTGTTCGTAGTGTTTCAAACGCTTGACAATAGAGATGGTCACGGGAGAAACTAAGGTTTTACACGTGTCAAGTTTTTTTATATAGTTGTGCGATCAAAACCTTAAAGGTAAGTTTCATTTAAAATGTCCGAGGTCCGCGTATATGTAGGAAAGTATTAAACGAGGCGTGTCGGCGCGTAGTGTAGTGAAACGAAAGACTGGCTAACGTAACGACGCCGGCGCGCGGCGGCGGGGTGTCGTATCGATGTTTGTTAATAGTATCGATATGTGTATGATAAAATAATATCGTTATTTCGATGTGTCGACATTTTTGCACAATGAAATTTGAAAAATTAAATAAATACACTTTTAGCAGTTTTATTACTTATTATTTTTATTACAAAAAAAATACAAAAGTGAAAATATTGAATATAATGCAAACTCGATACCATGAAATGAATATCGAAAATCGATTTATCGAGAATAAACATATTGACTATTTATATCGATTCTTTGACACATCGATGCCCCCGCGCGCCCGCGGCGGCGAGGCGCGGCGCGTGTATATATTCGCTTGTAGACTAAAACTATACTTATAAATGATTATTATTACTATTATAATGTAAATGTACCGCGATTTGAGCCACCCGAGTGCCGCGCGTCGGTCGAGGTGCGACCTTGCTTTAATTTTATTTATTGATATATTATATCGGTTTTATTTTAAATCGTCAGTTATGTTATCGATCGGTTGAACGTTTTAACTGTTAAGCACATTTCTATGACGGTTCTCTCCTAACATGCGAAGCGTTTTAGTGAGTAGGTGTAGATAGGTACTAGGCGGACCACTAAATTATCAAGGGTCTATTATAAAAAATACATTTAGACGTTTAAAATCTAGACTTTGCTTCTAGCGATCGTGAGTCCATTATATATATAGATATAATAAAATTCTATACATTACAATAGAAACGTCCTTTCGCTAAATAAAGTTGTATCTGAAAAATTGTTTTAGAAGAAACCTGTCGAAGACATTTTTCTTCATAAAAACATTCCCTTTTTATAGGCAGAATCATCTAGAATGCGATTGAAACGATACACGAATGTACGGACATATTATTTTTCAGATGCGACTTTACTCTGCGAAGGGACGATATTGATTATAAACATTTTAAGCGAGTTTTTTACACAAAATTACCTGGAATCGTACCTGTTTTGACGTAATATGAAAATATCTCGTCTATTTTACCGCTCCGTACGTTACCGAGTCTGCCGAGATGTCCCCCGACCGCGGTCCGTTAGAGCCCTTGTTTATATTATGTTATCAAATACTACCAATATATTATATTATAACGTCTCTAACGCGTTGTCGTTCAGATGAAATCCTCTCGCTCTCGTCTGCCTCTTTACTTTTGTTTCACTCGTCTATACTTATTAATTGTTAGCGAATGGACACATGTCGACTTGAGTCACTTTTGTATATAATCCGAGCTGTTTCATCCAAAGAGAATGTGTTCATTTATAAAATTGTCTTTTATTTTATTTGATTTGTTTATGTTTAATTGAAATTGTAATATATTTAATGGATCCAGACTGCATTTCCACTCGACTCGACCAGTAGCTTCCGAACCATTGCTATACTGTGCTCAAACAAACTGTCGTAACCGTTTTCAGATCGAATGATCGAGTGATGTTTGCATTCTATTATAAAATGAAAATGTCAATAAAGTGGTATTTTAAACGGCTCTGTGTGTTTTAATTACCTCTCTTTGTTGTTAAATGAAATACTAGTGACAAGCCTGGCGAGCAGTGACAAGTGTAAAATGTCACATGTATGTATGTACATAAAGCATAGAGATAATACAATAGAGTAGGAAAGCCCATCAAAAATGTGATGTCCTGGTAGAAAGAGACAAAGAATAACAGACCCCTTCCTATCTACTTTTATTTTTAATTCTTTTTAATTTATAATTTTTAAAGGATTAGAATTAACTATTATAAATAACCATTTTTAGTGAGCATTAAGAATTGTGCGTGACAATAGATAGAAGATTTAAGTTATATTAAATGTATAAAAAATGAAATAAAATTTAATTTCATAAACTATGATTTTAATTTATAACAATAATTAAGATATTTTTATAATAACTTCAGTCTTCGTTACTTATTGTGCATTTCTTTTAATTTGAGATCTGCGTCATATAAAGTCTACTAATTCGCATGCGCCATGCGTCAAACAAAGATAGAAACTAGACAGATATTTTCTATCTTTTTTTCTCCACGCGTCACCGTCATTTCTAGTACTGAATGGCAGTTACCTCCTCTATGTGTCCTATCTCTATGCATACAACACTCACTGGTAGTCACTTACACGCCATCTATCGCACCGTAAACAAAGTCAGAAAAATTAAGTCAACAAAATTTAAATAAAAAGAAAAACTACTAACACCTTCTTCTTATTCTTCCTTCTTATTTAAACAGATATTATTAAACTTGCATTAAATTATAGGTCGCATATTTGAGCTTCGATTGAGAAAACTTTATACATAAGTTACAATAATATTTCATCTGATTGATTTGGTTTTACCCACCTCACGTACTATGGGCTCTGATGGGAAAATCTCTACCCTTCAAAAGCCTATTGATAATTAAGATAAAGTTCTAAAAACCTGATGTAATACGGTCATAATATAATTCGTGTAGTGTATCGTAATTCCTAACCATAGACTGGGGGTCTCATTATAAAAAGGTGTTGAAATTATTAAATAAAGACTTTTAAATATTAATTTTTAACTTTTAAAAGTTAATTTTTATGAGATTTTAAACAATATATTTGTAGCATTTTTTTTATTCGATGGGCTTAAGAGTAAATAAAATTCTATAAATTTTTATTTTTATTATATTTTTACAACTTGATCGGACAAGTTTATATTCTACATTGTAACGACCGGACATTATAGGTTGCTTATTGTTAGTACTAACTAAAATCACAAGCTCCTTTATCACCACAACGGCTCAAATAGTTATCTAAAATTAAATGTGTATAAATTTCATTTTTTATTTATAATTATTTCATATTATATTTACAAATTAAGTAAATCCTTCTATATATCTATTGGTTTTAAGTTATATTGACTCTATATAGAGCTATATGCTGAACCCTCGATAATGTAAAAAAAAACTTCCATATAATATTTTAAGATTTAAAATATCTAACAAACATAAAGAAACAAAAAATCTAATAACCCTTATATTGTCATCTACTTAGTTAAGGAAATCCCAAACTGGATCTCTACAGCTGTATCTAAAAACACTTACAATTAGATTACACACTATTTATTCTCTTTTAGTATAAAATCTATTTATAACAAATATTCCATCTTGGCTAAGACACTATATATTATGTAGTTAATATCAAGCGTTGATTATTGAATTTTAACTGCCGAGATCAAAATAGTAACAAAATCTTAATACATCATATTGTATGGAACCTTTTCATTTTTGGTTAAACTCTTACCCTTTTCTCCATTTTTTTTAAACACGAGTATTTTTTTATAATCTGTAAGGGTAGGGCAATGTGACAGGCGGCGAGACCGCTTCTTCCTTCTCCTCCTGCTCGGGCATATAGTAATGCAGCTCGTACGCCGGAGACAGTTCCACTGTCATTTTCTCGCAGTTCGGATCGCACGGCTGCTTGTGAGGATGCCTGGGCTTCACGTCGTTATAGAGCCCTCGCATGAACGCTCTAGATGATGCAACGTCCCCGCCGCCATGCGTGTCTCGGTGAATCACACTGTTATTGAACAAAACCGGAAAATTTCCTTTAAATCTGTCAGTATTCTGATTAAAGTTTTCCACAAATCTCTGCAACACGTCTTTACGGAACTGTGATTCGTACTCGTACTCTTCGTCCATATTCAATTTTGGCTTCTCAGTCTCGTACGTTACATCTGCTTTAGTGATCCCTTCCATCGGGGCTTGCGTATACGGAATGTAATCTAAGTTTCGTTCGAATTCGTTATTTTTGGCAGCCATGTTTACGAAGTCTTTGTAATTTCTTATAACGTAAGCATCTCTGTCAAAAGCTCCGTCTTCAGTGAGCAAAGTGTATCCTGTTTGTGTCGTTAGAGGCGGTTGTGTGAGATATACATTCTTGTCAAAGTGCGGTTTAGTGGTAACAGCGTAATCATCAAATCTCTCATTATTTATGTTAGGTTTGTATTGAATTACGTTATTTTCTGGCGTCGTGGGATTCACTGGTAGAACGTTCTTCGGCGACTCTGTTTCGGCGAATGAGTTAACTCTATATTGGAAATTATTGTCATAATCATTAATGCTGACTTTTTGTGTTGTCAGTGGAGGGAAATATTGTATTGTAGCTTTTCTTCCGGGTGGATTCGTAAGAGGTGTTCTATTGGTTGTCCAAGTAGGTGTCGTGTGCGTCGCTGGGGCCGAAGTTGTATGTGTCGTGGTTTTCTTTGAAGTTGAAAACTTTTTTATATCTATTTTCGCCATATTTAGGTAATCAGTGTCGTCCTCTTCAGTAGTATCATAGTACTCAGGAACGTTAAAGAACTTCTTATACTTCTTAGTGGTGTACGAATCAACTTCTATACTTTTGTTGTCCGTTGTCAAAGATATAGGCGACGTAGTAGCTGGCGGTTCTTCGGAAGAAGAATTAAGTGTTGTGCTTGATATTTCTGGAGTAGAAGTAGGAGCTAACTCTTCTTTACTCGTATTTTCTACAGAATTACTATTTTCTTCGTAATCGAAATATACAACATTACCGAATGAATCAGTCTTCTTTCTTTTAGATTTTCTCTTCTCAGCCATTTTCTGTAATCTTTCTCTTAGGTCGGGTATATCATTCTTGCTATCTTTTTCCGACAAATTATTCCATTCGCTTTCTGTCTTATTTTTTAAGACTTGAGTGAAAGGTTTAGAAGAATTCTTTGGTTTAAAGACAATTCCTAGAGAACTTAAACTTTCGTTTCTCCAGCTGTTGTCGTCGGGGTCTCTTACGAACAGCTTAGGAGGCTGGACTTCTATCTTCTTCAAAGGTTTATAATTTGGGTTTACTGTATATAATGAAGTATTTTTAGATTTTTCTCCAATAATGGGTTTCACACTTAATTTGTCAGTTGTAGAGAAATTAGATTGCAACTGTTCTTGGGATGTCTCAATTTCTTTATCTAATGAAACAGTCGTATCGACATGTTTAGAATTTTCATTATTTTCATTCATTATTTTTTCCATTAGTAGCTCTTCTTTAATAACATCTTCATTCTGTAATATAAAAAGCAATTATGTATTTTCTGTAAATATATTTTTACTCAGTTAACTTCTTCATTACGTAAATTTAACAAATCAAAATGATAAAAATAAATACAAATAATACATACTAATGATACCTAAGTATATTTTAAATAAATCTTTTCGGATTATTTCGCGGATTTATTTTGATTTTTTGTTCCCGATGTTTCGGATGCTTTACAGCAATCATGGTCACGGGAGAGACTAAGGTTATAGACGTCTGAAAGGCATTATATGCTTGTTACAGATAGTGCCTACTCACAATTTTATAAAATGATTCCAAAAATTCAAAAATGGCATCAAAGTACCTTACAATATTTGTTGATTTTAATGCTAAACATTTTATTTTTTTATTAAGTAGTATGTTATAGTACCTACTTATTAAAGAAATTTAAATTATATATAGCAATATATATAATTAAAGATACATTATTAATATAAAAATATATTATTTATACTTACTAATTGACTCTGTGATTGCGCTTTGCTACCAGCTTTTTCTTCGGGAATATCTGTTTCAGTATCAATTCCAAACATAGCACGTAAATTTTCTTTAGGATTAATATTCAAATCAAATGTTTCTTTTGCAGGTAATAGTTCTGAAAGTGTAGTTTTTTCTGATAAATCCAGGTATCCAGCTCGCATTGATTCAATAGTATCCCATTTCGACGAATTCAATTTAACTGGTGGTATTGTAACATTCTCTTCAGAAGGCGACATGTTCTTTACATAATCTTTGCTTTCTAACGTCTGGTTCAATGTAGATGAGAGTAAGTCATTTTTTAATTTATCAAGTGAAGGTATGTCTGATGTTACAGTATCTTTCAGGGAAACTCTAGATCGTTTCGTTTCGGCTTTTTCCATCTCCTCAGTTTTATTATTACTGATATCTCCATTGGATGTGATCAGTGGTCGCTTTCTATCTATCGTCGTATATTTTTTCCATACAGGTAATTCTGATTCAATCGTTCCTGGTTCATTGGTTGTTACTTCAGTAGTATCTGGTATTATGTTTGTAGGGCCATTGGTGAACTCATTATCATTGGTAGAACTGTTTACAGATGTTGACTGACCATCCATATCTGTGGTCGTTTCTTCTTCTGTGGCACCTATCATGTGAATTTCCGAGGCTGCTTTAGTTCTAAACATCGATTTTTGTTCTAAATGTTCTGTATTCGACATCAAAGAATCGCCTAAACTTCGCTCAGTTAAAGCTTGCATGGTTGATATAGTGTCTTTTTCATTCGATAAATTTTCTATAGGACTTTCCATAGAATTGACATTTGGCCCATGTTTAACATTTTTAGGATCATCTCCATATTTATTTTTTTCTATTTCATAACTTTTACTAGAATTAATATGAAATTTATCAAATTGAACAACGCTTCGTCTGATGTCACTCGATGGAGGAACATTTGAGCCATTCACATTTATTAACTGTAAAACAATGGTTTCTTCTTGTGCAAGATCTTGAGACCCGCTGCGAGTGCGACGGAGCGTGAACGCCACCGGTGTGTCAATACTAGACAACACGATAATCAAGCTTACTACGAATAACCTGCAACAAAATAATCACAATAATCACTGCTGTACACCTCTTAGGATAATTTGCTTCGGATTTATTGATCATAGCACTACTAGCGTTGCCTAATTTTTGAAATGAGTTAAAACTGTACATAATCATGCACGTGTATAAACTATTAGTTAGTAATGGTCTTGCCCAGTCACGCATACCACATTGAACAGTTTTGTATCAAGCAGGTAACTTCGTTCTTACTCTTTATCTTTATATGTTGGCCAGGTTTAATTGCACATACTCGTACAATAGTATTACTAACAGTTGTCCAAAATAATCTAAAGACTTCTAAAGACGTGGAAGGTACTGCAAGGATATGAGCGAAGTCGCTCATACTATTTTAAAATAATTTAATAATTCATCGAAACCCTATTTTGATGCGTGCAATAATTTTTTGGCATTTTACTAATATTTGTAGAAATCGATTCGAAAATGATAATCGTGATGAGCCAGAAGATCTCTTTTAAATATCACTGATAAGCGGAAGCGGATGGAAACTGTTGGTTAATCGATTATCTATTATTTATTAAACGAAGCTCCTACATCGATTGATATCGAGCGCCAAAGTTCAATATTTAACTAAACTAATAATAAATGTATTGTCTCCGGTTGTTATAACTGGCCGTCGTGACGTCGCTCGCGTGTTTCTACACAATATATCGTCCGATGACTTAATCGCTTCAATTGCTTCCATTCAATCGTTATCCAAATATAAGCATTCTATTACGTTTCATTAAATGTATTATATGTTATTTAATGTGTAATATTATTGTTAATGGTAATTTTAATGCAAGTACCTACGCGATATACGCGAAGGGTAAAGTACCTACCTACTTTTTTTTAAAAATTAGCGTTTATATGAGATTAGTTAAAAGTTACAGAATTAGATGAAATCTGCACTTAAAAAAATTAAAATCTTAACACCTGCAGGTAAATTTCTAAGAAATTAATTAAATTTCTAAGAAATCTATTGTTAACTGTAACGCCGGCGTGTCCGCGGTCGTTGAGGGATTATAGAATTTCATAAGCAGGTAAAAGATCGTAAAGTTACTATGTTAAATATGAGAAAAATGGTCATTTTAGAAACATTATGACGGCTCTATTGAAATCACAATGTAGGTAAATTGGTGGGAAGATGATAAACATGCGTGAATTTGCAACATCTTGAAGTTTGGAGCAATTAATTTTGAAAGATAAGATCATTTCATATTGTTCCACATATAACCTATAGGTACTTTATCTAAGTCAGAACTATATGTAGCAACTAATTATTTATCACGTGGGCGGTACAATTATACATATTCCTAGCGATTCGCCATCGTTTCGCTTCGGGTTCGTCCCTAGACAAAAACAAATCTATCCCACGGGAACCGTTTTCCTGGATGATATAGAGCCTTCCTCAGTAAACGGGCTATCTAATGCAAAAAATTTTCAAATCCGATACGTAGTTCCTGAGATTAGCGCGTTTAAACAAAGAAACAAACTCTGCCTCTTTATAATATTAGCTTAGGTGTGAACGAATTTTACTTAATAAAAAAATATCTATTATAACTACAGAAGCAAGCCCCGTCCTCTTTACAATTGAGTGTTCTATAAAAATAATATCGAAATCATATTATTTAACGAATGCGTCCTGCCTCATGTTATAAGTTAATGAAGCAAAACAAACCACCAGTAACATAGTTGTACCTAAGTACTTACTTAGCACTGTACAATAATGATTCAATATTTAATAACTACTTTAAATATTATGTGGAATATTGAACCCTTTTTAAATACGTCAGTGTATTTAAAATTTCATACATTTCTAAAATATCATAAATTTAACATAAATCAAGCTATTAAATGGTCTAAAGAAAAACTGTCCTGTCCCTTGATTATGAGTTCGCTCATAGCATCTACGTCCTATCCTAGCCTTATAGGGTCACATCTCTATCCCCTCTATGTATCTCCTCTTTTAGAATTTACCCTATCCTTATGTTACATAGAGAAAGCTGAAGTATTTCTGACAACGGGTTTGTTACGACTGCAGGTTAGCATTGTTATACACTGGCTGGTAATCCAGCGCATACAATTCGCTTCGATCGTATATTTGAAGGATTTTGCAAACTTCATGCTAATATCATGTAAAATTAATAGGTTTAACCGACTTTTTAAAATTTCACAATTCAAGCGCACACATTTCACTTATATTAAAATAGTTTCAATAATATTTTGTACATATATTTACATTATTTTGATTAAAATATGGAATGTAAAACAGAAATTTTTGATGTGGCAATTTATGTTTTAAAAAACATTTGGTCCTATTCGACTATTCTGCAATATTTATTAAAATTGATTAGCAACTGTAACGCCCTAATTCCTACCTGAAAGTGTTGCACAGTGACATCTTCACACGTTGCGTCACCTACACATGATAACACGCGCGCGCGCAGCGGTAGCCGCTAGATCACTGATCTATAATACGATCGATATCATTTGATCGCCGATACTACTAACTTTATCACTTGGATTTTTCTAATAAAGTACAATGATAATAATCGATATCGATCCTTTATGTCAATCCTAGCGGGTTACCTTCATCTGGATAAATAGTAGCAATAATATCTATCTATTTCTAGATATACTAAGTATCAATTCGGTATAAATGTTTTGTTTTTATTTTTTTCACACAATTATTTTTGTTTAAATATTTAAACTAAAACAACGTGTAAGCAGATTAGCGGACACAAAGAATACTAATTTTGCAACAATTTCTATTCTAACATTAACAAGGGAAGTGAAACAACAAACATACATCAAACTTTACAATATATTATTTTAATAATCATTGCAAGTGTTAAAATTGTAATATAATTGAACAGGTAGTAAAAAATGAAGTTAGCCGTTTTTATTAGTTAATTTGGATCGCGGCCTTCCTCCTTCAGTTTCCATCCGAAAGTACATCCGATACACTATACCTTCAGTCAGCGGTCGGTACCAACGATTAGAAATAGGAACCATTCATTAAACAAATCGCCGGGACTGTATTTAATATGCATGAGGCGTGAGTGTACCTCGTTAAATAACAATTATACATAAATCATGATAATCGCACGAGTTTTTTAAATGACACCCAAACAAATAGGAAATATTGTAGTGTAAAGGGAATAAGATGACCCGACGATCATCGTCGTGCTTATAAAGTAAGTATTTAGTACCAGTTTCGGTTACGTTACGGTTGCCAATATCTCTGAAGGTACGCCAGTGTGTGCAGGTATAAGTGTAGGTACGCTCTTTTCCTTTATATTTTAGTGAGACAAAAACTTGATACGATCAATGATGTATATATGAGGGTGCAGGATCGTCTAAAGTGCTCTCCGAAACACGGGGGTGGGCATACCGACATCAACTTCCCAACTCCGGGCACATAACGAGTTTTGTATGACAGAAAAGCCTAGCAACAGTTTTAGCCCGAATCGGGACTCGAACCTGAACTCACGATCTGAAGCTGTACTTGTAATCAGTTAAACCAACAAGGGAGTTATCAGCTAGCAGAGCATACCTATCTATTCAAATTCAGAATATTTTTTTCAACATTAAATTATTACAATTTTTTACTGAACGTCATGAGTTCCAGTTCGTTCTACTATTTGTAATCTGACCATGGCTATGAGTAGTAACTGTGTAATATACTGATGTCTTCTTGAACTTATTTCTTCGCAGCTGCCATCTGACTGAGGGAAACTTGAAGTTGTTACCATATAACCATACATGAGATGGTGCGCAAGTGTGCACGTGAATACAGCGTCGCCTTAGTGCTTATTTGTTCAAACGACCAATACTTGTTGTTTTTTCCAATAGAGTTTTTTTTAAAATGAAAGCGTTATTTCTAAGATTTATATACACACGTATATAGATAAAATACATTTTTTCGGCTTTTTAAAGTAAAATATGTATTTTATACCAATAGACATTACTTTTTACTCGCTTGCGTCGAAACCCAATGGCGGGTTGTGTTTGTGATATGGATGTGCGATGATGTCCGATCCTATGTTCCCTCGCAATTACTCATAGAGTATATTGCTACATATATAACAATTACTAAACGGCTTAACCGATTTCATTTATTCATACGTCTTAGATTCATCAATATTTTATAGGCTATATAGCTATAAACAAAAGGGCTTCTTATTTATGACAATCGTTTGAGCACGTCTGATTACCTGAATTATTTTTGACAACACGTTCGGCTCCGTTTGTGACCCTACTTGCTGTGCCAGCAGGTCGCAAGTTCGAACCCCGCTGGGGGCATTCATTTACGTAATGAGCACGAATATTTGTACAGCAGTGACAGGTGTTTATATTTATAATATGTATGTATTTAAAGTTATATATGTGTAGTGTAGGTATATCAGATACTTATCTGGTATCCATAACATAAGCCTCGTAGCTTACCATTTAACTAGATGATGCTATGTCTATAAATTTAACTATAATAAAAGTTTCTTAGTTTCAGGAATTCTATGAATTAAATATAATAATTTATTTGTCTGAATTAAAATGCCATTTCATGATGTGTAGGTAATAATATAATGTAGATTTTAAAATTATAATGTAGATTTTTCCTTGTTGAACTAAGTTATTATTGTGGACTGTAGGATGGTGTTAGAACTTAATAAGAGTTTCTAAACCTTTCAAACGTTCTCGTATGAAGTTACGATGTGTTTCGTTGATGTGTCGATTTAACTACTTATAGAACACGCTTCAATGAATAAGTACTTATTACTCTTAATGTATGTGACATATAAATCATTTTATTTATAAGCGTTTTATATCGATCTGCCGATTTTTTGTATTAAAATAATTGCATCATTCATTTTATTTATAAATTCAATTAAAAGAATTGATGAAATATAGTTTATTGTTATTAGAAACTCAAAGCAGATTTTATTGATATGTTTTGGCTTTGTTATGAAATATTTATAATGATAACATAAAAAGCAGTACATAAAAAAGGAACAACTTTAAATTTATAATATAATTTCAAATTAGTCATTCATTATTTTTTATGTACAAATTAACTTTTAGAAATTATTTAATTGATACTACCTTCGTTTTTAAACGAAAAAAGTCAATGTCAAATGTCAATTACGTTTCCGTTGGAAATTGAATTTACATGTCAAATATTCAAATTTCAAAATCAGAACGCTTGTTTATAAGTTAGGTACTTAATTAAAATTTACAACTAATTGCACAAAAATTGTGAAATTTCGATACGTTTTGTGAAAATAATAACAATGTCTGAATTTCGGACGCCTATAAAAACAAATAAAGCAATCGATCCCGCGGAAACAATAACGATTCCGCCTTCACCATTTTTAAACAGACTTGGATATGGCACAGGTAATAAGTATTTA
This sequence comes from Brenthis hecate, assembly GCA_951806755.1. Taxonomy (NCBI): domain Eukaryota; kingdom Metazoa; phylum Arthropoda; class Insecta; order Lepidoptera; family Nymphalidae; genus Brenthis; species Brenthis hecate. The sequence goes on from OX638281.1 coordinate 695,962, forward strand.
GTATTCATTTACTAGGTATACTACTTAATATTATTTTGTATTCAGCCAATCTTAATGTCCCACTGCTGGTTATGGACCGTCCTTCAATACGAGGGCGACTTAATATTATTTTGCATTTTGTGTAATAGGTGTGTCGGTAATGCAACTTGTGAGGTCGCCAAGAGCTGGTCAGATACGTTCTCCCTGGGCTTTAAAGATGTTAAACAAACGTGTTAAACCAAATAGAATATACACGGACAGAATTCAAGCTGAAGCAGAACTTCTTAAACGTATGTCTCATCCAAACATAGTAGGTTTCAGAGCATTCAGTAAAGGTAAAATATTGTATTTGGGCATGGAAGCCTGTGACCTGTCATTGGGAGATATGATTGAAAACAGAGTTGAAGAAAGCTGTGAGCCATTTTCGCCTAAGCAGATTCTAAAGGTGAGATATTATAATATTTATTTTTTATAAATTAAACCATAGTGATGTGTATCAATATATATACATATATATTTTTATACTCAACTGATATGATCTACATCTATAAAGTATACTTATGTTACCTCTTTACATAAATTAATAATAATGAAGCTAAAATTGTCTATTTAAATAATTTTTTTTACAGTTAAATATTATGAAACATTACATTCCAGGTAGCATTAGATATAGGGAAAGCTCTTGACTACTTACATACTAAAATGCAAATTTTGCATGGAGATATCAAGTCATACAATATTCTGGTAAATGGTGACTTTGTTATTTGCAAATTGTGTGATTTTGGAGTGACATTGCCATTAGATGAGAATGGGGTTTTTGATAAGGAGAAGAACAAGACTACAGTATATTATGGTATGTATTTTATGGTTCTGTTAATGCTCATGATCAATCCCAATAAGACAAGCCATCCACATGGACAATTTGAATATAGTTTATTATTCAGCGCTGCTTTTTAGATTTTATGACAGAAACCTAATGTCTATTTTATGCCTTATCTGGAATGAAACCTATGTAATCAAACCTATAAGCCATTTTTCTGCAATATAAATTAATGATAATAGGCTTTTGGGATGTAGTTTGATTTACTGTATAAATCAAAATAATAGGAACCATACAGGCTTACTGCAATACTAACTAGTATTATTATATCTCTACTCCAAATTTCACCTAACAGTATCAAACATTTTTCTTTATAATATTAGTGTGATCTTATATGAAAGTATTTATTGATAGTACATATTTCATGATTATTTTCCAGGCACTGAAGCATGGAGTGCACCAGAAGTGATTCATGGAGGTGAAATCTCAAATAAGACAGATATATGGCCGCTCGGACTTACCTTCTGGGAGATGATGGCACTAATGCCACCACACTCTATGGACGAAACGCTGGATGAAAGTATTTGTAGAGATCAGAGCATTGAGGAAGACTACTTTAGAGAAAAATATGGTAATTTTTGTGTATATATTTTTGCTCGGTTTATTTAATATATAATTTCTCTTTATTTTCCTGAAATGTTTGTATTGTTATCACACAAGTGTTAATACACTATTGATACTTATGGGTGGTACAAAGGTTGTTTATATAGTAACTAGCAATTTGACTGGTTTAGAAAATAATATATTGGATAGATATTTAAAGTGGAGATGGACTACGCACAGGCTGAGACAGGTAGGGTTGTTAGCAATAGGTATTAGATGAGATAAAAGATGGATTAACAATGAGGTAAATTGAATTGGAGTAGTGTAGAGCAGAGCATGAAATATATGTATGCAAAAGGTCATTTTAAGTACGTATGTGATATTCAGATGTCAGTATAATAATTTGATACTATCGAGTTTATCTGATGATGGGACCTGAATGGAAAAGGTAACTGCTTAATGGTAGCTAGTAGTCACCATTTAAAGCTGCAAAATTGATCCCGTTTGGTTAGTTTTAACGAGTTTCATTCAATAAGATTGGTAGTATCACATGCTAGATGGCTAATGGAATTCCAACAAGGAACAACAGCTACCTTTAAAAGCTTTAAATATATGTTTTAACATTACATATTTAGATATTATATAGATAATGTACATTAAAAGTGACATGTTACTACAAGCAACTGTTGAGTTTCTCGCCGGCTCTTTTCGACAGAACTTCCTTCGACTTGGTGCTAGATTCTTCACAGACTTACATACTAACATTTATTTTAAATTTTTGAAAATGTAAAAAGTGATGATTCAACGGTTCTTGTAAAAGTCTATATATTTGAAAAATGTATATTTTGATTTTATTTTGTTTGATTTGATTTGATTTGCAGGCACCCGTCCCCCGCTGCCGGTGAACATCTGCCCTACAGCATACACCGGAGCCCTGGCGCTGTACTGCGCGTGCACGGCGCCCGCGCCGCAGCGCCCCGCCGCCGCAGACCTGGCCCGAGCTGCGGAACACTTCTTACAAGAGTTGGGTACCAGTTGTAGCTCAACTGTATCTACTCAATTAGATTTTAAATGATATAGTCATTTTATAAAATGACATACTTGGATATACTCCCTTTTTACACATTTAATATAGTTTTAGTGATCTTATATACTAGTATTTTTAACAAGAGTATATTGTTTTTTTTCAATTAAGACAAAGACTACGTTTGTCTGTAAAACGCAAACAACGCCATCTATGGATACACAGTACAAACTTGGATGATTTTGAAATAGTAATCTTTCCAAATAATGTAAATTTGATTAAGAAGCCAATTATTATACTTTCCTTTGCTAAATGGATATAGGTAATAATTTTAATTATATAAATGATGAATGATTTAAATTTAAGGTTATGTATTTTATATAATAATAATAATAAATCTTTAATTCAGGCAAAAACCCATAATTACACACAAAAAAGAAGTTAAAACGAAAATCATGTACAATTTATCTATTCTAAGAGTTAGTAATACAAAATACTTAACCTATGTTAGCTTAAGAAGAGAAAAGAAAAAAACAAAACAACTAGATTGCCCTACGTGATAAGGCCACACCACAATCATTTAGGTCCGCCTCGTGGCTATATGAACCCTATTCCATTGTCTCCAGAGAGGGCTGTCCATCTTGACCGCCAATGTGCCAAGGAGCGTGTTGGAGCTGCTCACTAACCTGCTTATTATGGACGCGGTACGCTTGCGTATGATCGCGTAAAAATTTTAGAAATTATTACCAAGAAAAGATTCCACTCTGTGGAAGTTTTGAGATCCACGAGGTGGGACCTAATGCGATTTCGATGTTGATATACTTTTTGTGTTTAAGAACTTTAAAATTAATTAAAATAAATTATAACTAATAACTTTCCATTGTGCCCTTTTGTTATGTAATGAAATGTGGGAGTGGGACCAAGCAATTGAAGATTAAATCAAACCATATTATATATTTTAAAATAACTATATTTAACACAAATAAAAAATCAACAACAACATTCTCTCACACACACAGACAGACGTTTACATTATACGTTATATAAATATACATATATTTAGTTACAATGAATAGGAATCCAAAATATAGTTTCACTGTACTTTAACTTCAGCGAGTGCGGGATTATTGTATACGTACCAACATCCCTACATTATTGATAAATGACTAAAAACTATGTAAATACATCTTAGTCATGTTATAACATAGTAAGTTTAAATGGAGTTTTAAAATGTGTAAAAAAAAATTTTTTTTATGACAAATTAATGACAATATGATAAAACTGTTCTTAATTGAAACATACTTTTTTTTGTAAAATTAGTGTTAAATAAGAGATTCCAAATGATAAAATATATGTGTTGTGAACACAAATGTTTCTAATTGACTAGTTTTATTCGATACACTGCGAGAAGGCCTAGACAACTAAGCTAAGCACCGGGATAAAAGATATTAGGTTATATATACATACATGTAATATGAAATTAATTGCATGTGGGTGGTGTTTGTATGCTTTGTTTTAAATGTGTATAATAAAATGAAACTGGTTTTTTGAAAGAAATATTTGTTCAGTTTTTTCACATTGATGGTGATTATAAATAAATATGTTGGGACACTAAGACATAGCACCATCTAGTTCCATGGTAAGCTACGAGGCCTGTATTATGGATACCAGATAGCTGATACATTATCATATATAACTTTTAAATACATACATATTATAAATATAAACACCCATGACTAGAGTACAAACATTCGTGCTCATCACACAAATGTATGTCCCCAGCGGGACTCGAACCCGCGATCACTGGCGCAGCAAGTAAGGTCACTACAAACTAAGTCGAACGTGTCAAATTTGATTTATGTGTAGAAACATGGTAAAATAATATTAAAACACTGTTGTTTGTTGGTTTATAAAAAATAAGTGATAAAAATGATTAGTATTTAGTCAGTACAAAACTGTAACAACATGTTCTCTTAGTCTATTTAGTTATATTCAAAGCTAGGCTTAATATTTGCATTTGTTTTATGAAATAAATACAAATGCACAAAAATCTTTAAAATAGAGTTTTTTGTAATGTTTGGTTTTATAATATTTCATGGGAATAACTCATGAAGAAAAAATCATACTTGTAAAAAACTCTATTTTAAAATTTTTTTTTATGTGGAATTAACATTTCTTTATATGAAAGTATAGTGAGGTATACACATAAGGCGAGTGCTTGTATGTAATAGTCCACGTATAGTATCCGGGAGTAGTGACATACAACATACAGTACGTTCGTTATATATACATTGTTTTATAGCTTCACTTTATTAGTTATTGTACTGGTTTTGGGGTATTGGTTAAGTTATCAAATATACTGGGGAGAGATAGTTTGGTACAATAATTTGGAAGTTTACAATATTAAAACATTTTGAATAAATAATTCTAATTAGGGTTGTAATAGGTATACATTTTGTTTTTAGTTTAAGTAGGTAATTGTATAACTATTAGTATCGAATTAGAATTAAATATAAAAAATTTTTTGTTAGATATTCCAGCACGTTTCATCCAAAATTCATATTAATATTATAAATGTGACAGTGTGTTTGTTTGTTTGTTCTTCTTTTACGTCAATATAGAGTGACGGATTGGCGTGATTTTTACCGTGGGATAATATATCATTCCAGTAGGAAAACCCGTTATAATACAGCCCAAAAAATATTTATGATCACAATTACTTACTTGAAGGTTTGTATTAAGTATTAATGCTCTTCAATACAATTAAATAAATACTTGTTTTAGCATTTTTCGAAATTCATCCGATGAGAGAGTAAAATAGGGGATGAAAGTATGAAACCTACCTTATTAGTTTTTCTCGTAGTTTTAGCGCGAGCCAATTCGTTTCTGCTATGTAGTATTGTATAATTTCTGTCAATAGACACCGTTCGCAGTAACAATATTTACTGCGAGTTTATTATATTTACACAATGTATATCGGTCGCGGTGCGGGCGGGCTAGGAGCGGTCGCGCTCGAGCGCGCGCAGGTAGGCGACGACGTGGCGGTGGCCGGCGGCGGCGGCGGCCTGCAGCGGCGTGGCGCCGGCCGCGTCGCGCGCCGCCCCCGCCCCCGCCCCCGCGCGCGCCAGCAGCCGCACGCAGCCCAGCTGGCCGAACATGGCCGCGCCGTGCAGCGCCGTCTGGCCGTTCTGCGGCCAGGGAGAGACGTGATCATCTTTGATATAGACGAATATGAAAAAATCTATACATATTATAAAATTGTAACTGAGCCGAATCTGTACATTAAATATTTTTTTGAAAAATCTTATTGAAATAGATAACATTTTCGATACAGAGGCCGAATCGATAGTTTTTAGAATTTTTGTCTGTCTGTCTATTTGTTACCGCATCACGAAAAATCCACTGGAGACATTTTGATGAAATTTGGTATGGTGGTAGATGGTTATCCGGGTCAACATATAGGATACTTTTTACTGCAAGAAAATATCTCGTCCCTGAAAATCTATACTAAACGTTAAAACATAACAAGATTCGAACCCGAACGGAGCGAGGGTGAGTCGCTAGTCGGATATATCATTTTTAATTTGTAATACAAATAAACCAAAAGAAACCATTTTTTATATTTATTTTATCTTTAAACGTAATATTTTGCATACACATTATAGAAAATTACCGCCATCTGTTACCACTTTTAACGAATTTAAGAGTACTAAAAATTAATAAGAGATGGCGCTCGACCATTAACTATTTTAGCGCCTTATTTTGTTACCTTTGTAATTTAAAATATTAATAAATAGATGGCACCACACACTTGTACAAATCGATACCTTAATTGGCAAACCAGCTAACTCCACATGAGCAAATTTTTCAGGAGACACTTAAAACTTTATAATATTTTTCGGTATACTTATTAAAAAACCTAAAATACCGTTAGTAAATAATATCGTAAGCTGTTATTTTTGGTACTGTAAAATCCTACTGAGTTATAGTTGCGTACAATCTAAACCAAAAAATATTTTTTGACGAAATGTGGAGTTGGCTGGTTTGCCAATTAAGGTATCGAAATTTGTATTAATATTTTATTGTAATAAAACTTTAACTGTATATTACCACTAAAATACGAATAAAATTAAAAGAAAATATTTTATATAAAAGAACTTTAACCGCGACGGCTCGACGTAAATATGTTGATAAGAATAATGTGTTCTTAACCTAAACTTTAAGAGACAAATTCATTCCACTACCCTTATAATAACTAAGTTTTTTGGAAATGATATAAAAATTGCATTTTTCAGAAGAAGGCACCAATATGGATAAATTAAAAAAAACAAAAAAATATCTAAATACAAGATTTATACAAATCGTTAAGAGCTGTTTCCGAGGTATATGAAATAATTTTATATACACAAGTACATATAATTGTCCGTTCAATATTATAAGACGTAAATCGTAATACATACATGGTAAATATTAAAAACGTGGCTATTATTCAATATATAAATGGTTGAGGTTCATATAAATGTTCAGTAAGTATATATATATGTGTGTATATATATATATATATAGTACCTGGGCGACCGAGCCTTGCTCGGAGTGTTTGGCCAAAAAAAAAAAACTTAAAAAAAAACAAACTAAGAATTTGAATAACTACAAAAAAAAACAAAATTAAAAACTTTGTGTCCGACCGGGATACGAACCCAGACACCTATGGTTGTCAAACTTGCGCATTGGCCGCTTGACCATGATGCTTATATCTGAGCACGCGAAATTATCGAACTTAATATTTTGCGTGGAATTATTAATTTATTGAAATAATGCAAAAGAAATCATAATAATAATAAAGCTCTATTTATTTATTCATTTATTTATTATAAAGGCTTACTAACTAAATTTACATAAAAACATTTATTTAACATTATAATTTTACCTATTTGTATATAAATTTAATTTAAAAGTATGCACAGCTTTTTATAAAAGTATTCCATTAAAATTTTATTTGGTTAAGAGTATATAAGGAGCCATTTTAGTTGTACAATAAACAAAAGAAGAAAAAAAAAACTAATCTAAATATTTAAATACACTTTCTTTTTAAATAAATTTAAAGTATCAGAAAAAATGTCTATATCACATTGCTGAAATATAAAATTATATAATTTAGTGACTATTTATTAACTTATAATTTTTTAACTAATAATTTTGTTATCTGGAATTAAATTATTTTAAAAATCTTTAATATTATTTGAAATTATATTGTATATATATAAACTATCAATAACAAATAAATAAACAATGACAGTAAATAAATTATTCAATTGAGTAAATACTAAACATTTCACAATAATACATATAAATAAAATTTCTTTCCATACATTAATTCTGACAATAGTTATAAATTAGGTATTTAATTTCATATTTAAATGTATTATTTAGTAAATGTCTTTTTCATGTATAGACCCCTCTCGGTTAACTCCAAAGTAGTCCTGCATAGAGCTCTCCGTTAGAGATTGTGCTTGTATGATTGCAAAAAATTTTTTTTTTAAATTTTGTTTCCAATATATAATTTGTTTCTGATATGCCTATATCTATAAAGTATATATATAAAGTTTATAATTTTATCTTTGTGTTCATTTGATTTGTTGTAGGAAATACTGCTTTTAATTCTAGAAGTTTTTCTGGTGAAGATATGTATACCTTTGTTCATTGTATGTCTGTTTTTCTTTGGGAGGGTTATGGTCGAACTCCCCCACATTGACCGGCCGTACTGGGGGATAAAGATGAGGAGGTTCCTACTGTGTTTAATAAACTGTATCTTGCAGTGTTATTTTAGTTGTTCCTGGTTATCATTTGTGTGGTTAAAAGTTAATTTTGGTTTTTGTAATATAGTCTTTAATATTACCAGGTATGGTTTTCTTTGTATGTTGTTTATTTGTTAGTTTTTGTTTATAATTGAGGTAAGGCGTTTCTGGAGATACAGGCAGACTTCTTTTATTTGAGTATTGGCGAGAAGTGTTCTTATTATTATCCACAATAATTAGTTTGTCATATTTAAAGAAAGCTGTTTTGCCAAGGTCTTTTTCTTTATCTTCAGTTGGGCTTGTAACTCCTTGCGTTTGTTTAAGACTATTTTTTCCTCTAGTTCATGATAGGATTTTTCACCTTCTTCTACTCTGAACATAACCAAGTTCTTGCGCCTAATATGTCTTTCTAAATTATTTATTGAGGTACTTTGTTCCTGGATTTTTTTCTCAAGAACTTCAATTTTTATTTCTATGTGTTTAAATCATTATTGTTGATTGTATTTTTAATGTCTTCTTTCATGTCTAACATTTCTGTTTTCTGCTGTCTTATTTCTTGTTGCATGTTTATTAGCAACTTTTTTATCTCCTCCACCTTAAATGTGAAGTCGGAAGTAGAAAAGCTGATTGAAAAAGAGCACCAATTATACCTAGTTGAATTGCAATTTTATACCGAGTATTAGTTTTTGAGGTTATAAACTTATGTTTTAATATTTGACGCTTTCACTTCACAAATTATTTTGTTTTATTGTCATCACACACAGAAAAGATGGTTTTGCACTGATAGTGTCTTTAAGTTATGTTTGTCACTTTTGTATTTGTTTGGTAGGTGAATTTTTAAAAGCTCATTTGTTCTTCAACACATCAAGACTTGGTGATGTTTACATATTGCCCATAGGTTTTATCGATTTATTTGTAATAATGTATTCCATTTTTCTTTAGATTATTTCCACTTAAATATTTTTAAACTTGATGTAAATACGGACACGATGTTGACAGTTGCACAGTGGCGCCTCCCACCCACCAGAAGTGACAATGCAAAAATTGTATAAATGCAAAAGAAAATCGCATGAAAATTCGAAAATTCGCGTTTTCCCAGAAATAAGACTAATCTAGATCGATTTATCGCCCCCGAAATCTCCTACGTGCTAAATTTCATGAAAATCGTTGGAGCCGTTTCCGAGATTCAGATTATATATTGATATATATATATATATATATATATATATATATATATATATATATATACAAGAATAGCTCGTTTAAATATATAAGATATATATATATATATATATATATGTATGGTGGTTGACTCACGGGCAGCAGGCCGAGGTCGGGGCGGTACTCGAGCAGCGCCGCCACCACGGCGGCGTGCCCCTTGTGCGCCGCCTTGAACAGCGGCGTCGCGCCGTCCTGGAATACCACAAATATAAACATTATAAATACGAAACTTCACATGGATGTTTGTTACTCGATCACACCAGAACTGCTGAACGGATCTGGATAAAATTTGGCACACAGATATGTTAGTCTGGATAATTTTTTATCCCGGAAAAATTTTCGTGAGAGTTTTCGTGAGATAGATTTGTTTTTGCTTTTTCACTAGGGACGAACCCAAACGAAGTGGAAATAAGTGCTAGTAATTATATAATGAGTTTGAGGCAAGCTGTCGGTGAGTGGAGACATCAGACACAAATCTCTCGACATCATTATGCCGCTTTATAGAGACCCATTTAGTGAGAGATGATCACTACCGACAATGAGAAGGCAGATGTCGAATGGTTTCATATCACAGCCCAGTTGATTTAATATATATATACCACTAATATACTATACATTAATAGTAACTACTTAAAGATGAACCTCGATTGATGCATTAAATTAAATAATTATCAATTTTAATAAAAAATTTCGCTGTCCTGTCTGTCGGCACATTATGGTGTTTTTATTATTTCCTATTTTTTTGCTTAAAAAACAGTGAATGTAATATTTTTTAGTTGGTATTTTTTGTATGTTTTGATTGTTTAGTTGTTAATATGTATAAATCGATACGAAGGTCTCGGGTTCAGATCCCGAGTTATCGAGAAGTGTCGGTATGTCGGTGGTGTGACACCTCGGTATTGAGCCAGAGTACTATGTCTGATGTGAGTGCACATATATTGTTAGCTTATGTCACCCATAAAGAGTCCCCTGACCTCTCCGTGTGCGTGCGTGCGTGCGTGCGTGCGTGCGTGCGTGTGTGTGTGTGCGTGTGCGCGTGTCACCTGTCTGACGGCGTCGACGCGGGCGCCGGCGGCGAGCAGCGCGCGCGCGGCGGCGGCGTGGCCGCACTGCGCCGCGATCCACAGCGGCGTGGCGCGGTCGGCGCGCGCGGCGCGTCGGGCGCGGCGCCGGCGCGCAGCAGCGCCGCGCACGCCGCCGCGTGCCCGTTCTGCGCCGCGATGAACAGCGGCGTCGCGCCGTCCTGTACACCGTGCCCGCCAGTCCCGGCACCGACGTGCGATTATACGGTACGAGGGAGGTCGACGCTCGACACATAGTCCACCACGGTATACCATTTTTGACGTATGACAAAGAAAATAAATTTTCGAAATTTTGCCAAAAAACGCAAGTTCCGATCGATCGATCTAGTTATGAATACATATTAAAAACATAAATTTAAAATACAACTAACAATTTTATAATTGATAGTTTTGCTGAAGCTTGCATGTATAATATTACTTTTTACTACATAATTACTTAATTTATAATTATAACGGGTACTATAATTCACTACTTTTATATTCAAAATTTTTATATTTCACACTACGGTAGCAACATTTTACTATGTATTAGATATCTGTGGGAACTCGCTTGGTAGTTATTTATTGTACCTTTGAAAAACTAATAAATAAACAATAAACAACCTCATATATGTTAAAATTAAATGAATAAAACTGTTTTCTACCTTACCTTCATACAAGAGTTAACGTTGGCGCCGCGGTGTATGAGCTCCTCCACGACGGGCAGGTGGCCGCACTGGCACGCCACGAACAGCGGCGTGCCGCCGTCCTGTCCGCGACACGCGACACTCATTGTTAATACGGATAAAGACAATAAATAGTGCTTTGAGGGCTTCATTGTTGTTAAAAATCAGAGCTCATTGTTGGAAATTATAAAGAAACTAACAACTCAGGTATAGTAAGTACGTTTTAACGTTGTATGAAATAAATAGACTATATATTATATAATATAATTAAATGCATAGGTACAAAATAAACAGTTCTGAACTTTTCGATTATCCAGCTGTTTTTTTTTTTGAATTTTCCCTATTTTCTTATACTTAAAACTTACAAACAAAAGAATTATTCAAATCGGTCCAGCCGCTTTTAAGTTTTAGCGAGACTAACGAACGGCGATTGATTTTTATATATATAGATAATAGCGAGCTGTACACACCTTGAGTCGTTTCAAGTTTCAACCCTCACTACACATACCTACGAAAAATCATAAAATTTTTGATCATCATCCCACAAAACTTTAATTCTATTCTCAAGTAGTTCGTAGTCTGCCTTGCAACCAAATCTTTTCTCTATATTAATAATATTAATTATTAATGAATCAATGAATTTTAATTAATAAAAAAACCGACTGCATAAAAGCTAACTAAAAAGATAAAAACAAGTTCACGATGGAATATAGTTTTATGCAGTTGGAGACACACGTTTCATCCTTGCCCCAGGATGTACCTACATACTCGTATGTGCTTTTTAAGTATTTTTAAGTAGAAAAATTAGCGAGAATGGTTGTTAACCAACTTTATATCATTATATATCCTAAACTGTAATTTAAAATGAAAAATGATTAAAGCAACCTAAAAATGATTTTTAAATACCTATTCAACGATACCCCACTTGACATAGTTCGTCGATTTTAATTTTTTTCTTTTTCACATCATGGAACCTAGCAGCCTCCATATTTATTTATTTTTTATGTCACCTATCTAATAACACTTGAACTAATGAGACGAATCTAACAATACCTTAAATTAAAGAAATCCATCGAGTGGTTTGGAAGATATGAGGGAAAAAAGAATATTACAAATAAACATACAAAGGTAGGAGCGAGAAACATAACCTTTTCCTTGCAATCGGGTAAAAATACGCCATTCCTTTTTGTTATGTTATTTGAGGCGTAGTTTAGACCGTCTTCTCAAATACTCCCGTAAAGTTTCAGACGTGGGATATGGTTCCGAAATGTCTACATATATTGATGGTGTACGGCTTAAGGCAATTGAAAGTGAAAATACTTAAAGACCATAAGTTTTAACGTGGAGATAGTAAAATAAATATAATAAATAAACGTTATTTGACTCACCACGCTGGGCGCGTCGATGGCGGCGCCGGCGTCGAGCAAGAGTCGCGCGATGTCTAAGAAACCGCCTTGTGCTGCGAAGAATAACGCACTCGTCCCCGTCTGGAATAATATTACCAGCTGGTATTACTGTGGGATCTTAGAAGTAATCAAGAATTAGTTCAAAGTAATGTCAATGGACGGCGTTTGTTATTGATGTTTAATAAGAGAAAGAATAGATCTCAAAATGGTTCTGGTTTTAAAACAATGAAATAATACTTAAATAAATTAATTATTAAATAATCGATTGTAGAGCATATTCTTAGAGGGCGCTGTTTACATTTTATGAGTGGTTTACAACACACATTACACACACATAATACAAAATACGTAGTTAAAAACGTTTCGTGACAATTTTTATTTATTAAATACAAAATACAATATATTTCATATATTTTGGTATATAAAATAAAATTATATTTGTACATCATTTAGTACATAACATAGTATTTACTATTTATAAAATAAAATAATTAATAAAAAATTAAACTTGTTTGCGTGTTAACATTTTTTTTAGGAAAAAGATTATGTCTGTCCAATTTATTCATATCAGATGGGCAGATGTATAGGTGGGTACTACATTTACTAAATTAAGTAAGAAAATTTAATTTGAAACAATTTGCACAGCGATACATAGCTGACCTGGTTCTCAAATTAAATAAGTCAGCAGCTTACGAACCAACGACATAATTTCACCGTGAGCTTTTTAAAAGAAGCTTAATACCGTATTTTGTACGAAGCGATGTATGAAAGAAACTCATTCATATTTCTTTGAAAAGAAAAATGAAGTGATTTCGAGATAAAAGCGCTGAGTGGGTCGCCACATGTAGTGAGGCTTTCATAATAACAATGGAATACACTACATTATGGACCAAAGTTTGTGACATTTTTGTTTCGATGTGATTGCAAAAAAAAAATGCTTTTTTTAATTATATTTAATTGAAACCACTAGTTTCAACAGTTTTTAAAATTATATCAATGATACGAGACGGTAGTTAATATAAAGAAATATATTATTATAAAAGAAAATAAGTATGCAAAGAGATTTTAAAGGAAAATATGCTAGCGAAAAGCAAATGCGAACTCATTAAAACTCAACGTTTACTTTTGTAAAATAAGTCTGTTTATACACTTGTTTGTAAAATTTTGAACTAAATTATTTTGTCCTAGCTTCTGTACGTGTTAAAAAATATTTCTCTGCTTATTTCTATATACCATTTTATTATATGACTAGCGACTCGCCCTCGCTTCGCTCCGGTTGGTCCCTAGGTTGATTCCCCATACAAAGTTTCATCCCCATTTTCACCCCCTTAAGGGATGACTTCCGGAATAAAAAGTATCCTATGTACTTCTCAGGGTCTCAAACTATCTTCTTACCAAATTTCATCTAAATCGGTTTAGTAGGTCCAGAGATTACCCCCTACAGACTACAATGTCACAAACTCACAATTCATATACTTTACCTCTTTATAATATTAAGTATAGATAATAATAAATTAATTAATTAAATGACAATAATACCGTAAAATTATAAATAAAAACGTTTTAAAAAGAATATCCGGGACGGATATTCTTTTTAAAAGGATTTCAGGAGAGCGGTAAGCCAAAATTTGGCGCAAATGTATTGCAGAATATTGCAGTTTCATACACCTAATATGATGACAAGTAAATTCATAAAGCAACAAGTCCAAGTTATTATATTAACTGCCTCAGTGGTTTAGTCTATTGCAATCCAAGAGATATCGGGTTCGAAGCTTTGTTCGGCCCAAAATACTAGATTTAGATTTTTTGACATGTAATATTCAATAACAGTCTCAAAAGTTGGCAATATATATTATGTCGTAAGTTGTCTGTCTGTTAACTTACCGTCCGACAGCAGGCGGGGTCTGCCCCTTGAGCGAGCAGTTCCCTGACGCACTCCGTGTGTCCCATCGCGGCTGACAGAATCAGCGGCGTGGTGCCATCCTGGAATAAATAGTTTAGCATGTTATGTAACTACTTTAAAAATATACACAGGTTCAATATTATTACTTTTTAACTAAAAATGTTTACGAACTTCAAAAAAGAGATAATTCATAATTAATTAAAGTTAATTATTGACATTAAAGGTTGTTGTTTTTTATTGACTTAGGACATGAAATACAAGTAAATTGAGTACCTCCTTCTTTTTTTAAGTCGGTCAAAAACTGTTATCAACGCTCATTTTTGACGCTCTTCTGTACATAGGTTTAATTGCGCAGAAGTCGATGAAGACTTTCGATATGTCTCATAAAATACTAAATGTTTATCATCGACAAAGTAAGGAGCCAAGTTTAGTCAATTCTGTAGAGTGTACCTCATACTGTGTACAGTAGGTAGGTACGTAATGAGAAAAATACTTTAAGCTCGAGCTAGCGTATTATAGAATGATAACTACGGCATGTACAATGTACGCGAAAAAGGTATTCGGAAGGAATTTTTAATTAAAGAAAATTTATTTAATTTGATAAGTCTTAAAGTTAGGAATGCTTGCTGCATGCAGTTGGCTAAAGCAAATGCTATGCGATCAAAATAAATAGAAATAATTCGGCTTCAAACTCATGCATAGCAATTTTAAATTTGTTTATCTTTCCTTATAATTAATTTTGAAAAAGAAAGAAAAAAACAAACAGTCTGTAATATAAACAACAATTAATATGAAACTGCGTTAGGCCTCGCTCCAGTGACCGCGAACACAACTGTTAATATGTACATTTGCATTGTAAGGAGCACTCGTATCAACATTACCTACACTGTTTATTGCTACTTAAAACTTTAACGTCGATTCATTATAACGTAAAAATTTCAAAATATGATGATTTTCTTCAATTTTCTTAATTTTTTTCGACTTACGACAAATCTTGATGAGATATGTACAATGTACAAGATCTCCTGGGGCAGGAGCGGACCGTGAACTTGAGACGCCCTGAGCTAAAGCTTCGTAATTAATTAGAATAAAGCTAATTATCATTTTGTCTTTAAAAAATCTAGACGAAATTAAGATAGCGCTATTATTTTTTCTGGTTAATTAATCTCAGTTTTATTAAGTCAACCTTTTATGGTCTTATTTTTTTATTTTCGATATTTTTTTATGTTAGCATACACAAAATTAAACTGCTTAAGACTCGAACTAAATATGGAATAAAAACTATAGCATTTGAAGGAGCACAGCTTTACAATTCTTTGCCAAATAATTGAAAGGAGTCAAAAACATTAAATATGTAAAAAAAATAATTAAAACAATACATAATGTCACGTCAGAATCCCGATTTCGTTTAGAATCGCAACTGTTTAAATTGTAGACTATAATATTGTAGGTAGGTAGGTACTATTTAAATTTCGTAATGTAAGTTTACATTGCTCTTTTTGGAAATAAACAGCTTTAATATGAAATTTTTGAAGATTGATGATTCATAATAATCATATGACGATAAGTATGTAAATGTGCTAAAATCATGATATTTTCCTAGGAACAAAGAGAAGCTCCTGGGAAAAAATGTAAACCTAATAGTTACTATTGGAAAAAGCTATTAGCAACTATCTTTCCGATGAAATCGGTTAATAAAAAATATATAAAAAAACTGCATACACAAGCACAAGTAATGTTTACAATTTGCATTGCTAATGCACTTCAACCATATGAGGTAAGGCACGTTTCTTTCTCATACGGTCTAACTGCTAACGAACCCGTAAAGAAAAAAACGCCTGAGAAAAAATATTTTTTTAAACTATAACAAATGTTTTTGACCAACTCCAAATTAAAACTTCGATATCAAAACCTTTAAGAACTAAATAAATATATTATGTTTTTCTTAGCTAGAGTTTGTTGCAGAAACTGACGAGAATCTATTTAAAAAAAATATATTATACTTTGTCAGTAAGTACAAAACATAGGTATGTACTTAGTGTTGGTATTTCATTTAAAAGAACAATAAATACACCTTAAAAGACAGAGGATAAAGCTAGTATTTGAATACAAAAGCTCAACGAAGAACATTACAGACACATTTATGAATCACTCGGCATGAAACAAAACTACTTACATCTACTGCGATCCGAAATTCGTTGCGCTTGTGATTTCAAGGCCGACAGAGTAAAAAGTGCAATAACAAATATAAAATCTCAGTTAACTGATGTGTTTAGAATGTTATAAAGTAATTTTTAAACGTGTCTGCTTTAGAAACGGTTGAGATTGAAGAACAGATTGGAAAACAACTTCCGAACAAAAAAAAAAATATTTTGTATGATTGAGGTAAAAATAGTAATAATATAAGGTAAGTACAAAATTACTGTACTCTAATAATGTAAAGTGTATTTTTATAAGCGCAATTTTTGACTTTCGATGGCTTTTCTAAACACAACTGCATCTGTAAGTCGGTGGAAGCTTCCTCACGGATAAGCTACAGTGAATTTCCGTTTAAATAGTATATAATTTTTCTATTTTAAAGTGCTCGATTTAGATTACATCTCATACATAAATAAAAATTACGACCAATACTTGTTATATTTTAATGTAGTGAGTTTTTCCTCTATTTTAAAAACAAAACTTTATTTTTTAAATTTATATACGTGTATAAATAATAAAAAGATAGTGAACTGTGTCGCGGGACATCCGGTAGGGACAAAGTTCCTTCCGCTTTCTGCCCTTAAGTCGCCATTTTATACGCATTTATATAAAACAAAAAATATTTTAGTGGTTACGTATTAAAAAGACATTTGCAGCTACTGAAAGGACATAACAATATAAATAATACAAAACCTTACTTTCCTTATGTAAGATATTGCGTAGACGCGGTCGATAAATCATCGCCGCCATAATAATTACGACTATGACCGGCATAGAGTATAAGCTACAGCGAGCAAATGGTACAATATGACAAAATGCGACTTCATCTTTTGATTTTTTTTATACTTTAGTAAAAAAACATTTTTAGTATACGTAATTTTTTTATATATTGGCTCATTTGTTTATGGCAGGCATCCAGCAGGTTATCGTGAAGAGGAAAGTATAATTTTTGTGCTAAAAACTTTGAGATTAGCTTTTAAGCTCCAATTACAATACTTTTAGTTCGTTAAAATTAAGCACAAAATGGAAAAATACGGATCGGTCGCCTTTGTCTCGTTCGAAATGTGTCCCAGGTCTCGGCAAGCAAAAAGAAAAGGATTTTATTGTAAGTGGAACGAACGAAAAAAGAACCGAAGAATGTCGCTCGTAAATGTGTTACACGTGACGCCTAAAAATGTTTATGGAGTAGTCTGATAATAAAACAAAGAACGACTTGCGCATTTTATGAATAAAACTAATATTTTATTAACACTTTCTTAGATTTACGCGAATATTTGACATTTTAAATAAAAATATCCTTTCGGATATTTTCGCGAATTTATTTTGATTTTTGGTTCCTAAAATGAATGCTTTACAGCAATCATGGTCACGGGTGAGATTAAGGTGTCAAATGTATCAAAGGCATTTTAAATGTAGTTGTTAGAGACGGCCTACCCACAAAATAACAAAATGAATTCAAAAAATTGAATAATGTCACCAAAGTACCTTACAAAATTTGTTAATTTAAAAAAAATATTTGTTATAAATTAAAATTATTTTTTTAATAGAATATGGAATATTATTAATTTAATTTTAACTCTATTATTATAATTATTTTTATTACACTTATTATAGAAAACTTTATTAATTAGTAATTTATATTAAGTGTTGCCATTATTATATTTATAAACAAAGAAAAATAAAATATTAATTATTCAATCAACATTATTGTTCTATGTGTAATTTAAAAAATTAAAATTAATTAAGAATAATAAGTTTTCACGGTTAGTATGAAATACATAGACTATATATTAAATGATATATGTATAGCCTATAACCTTCGTCAATAAACGGGCTATCTAATGCAAAAAGTTTTTTTTTAATCGGATTAGTAGTTCCTGAGATTAACGCGTTTAAAGAAACAAACTCTGCCTCTTTATAATATACTAATATTATACAGATGAACTGTGACCGTTTGAGTATGATTTTAAATAAAAACAAAAAAAAACTAGGAAACGAAATTTATACGAATCTAAAAACATCTAATACAAGACCTCGGGCCATAAACATTAGATATACTTATACTTTCAACAGAAATCTTAAGCATCTTTGGTTTCTTTATAGGATTAAACTTCTAAAGAAATAAACATAAAATAACACGTGAAGAAGTAATCTGTTATGTTTTTATTAGCACTATACTCTAAAAGTAATATAAAGGAAGTGGATGTTGCACAAAAGTCTATTGCTCATCATCTAATGCTCCTCCACAAACACATCGTTAACCTAGAAACTGGATCTCAACACGTATAGAGCGTGATGTTATACTGCAACAGAAGTGTTAATTATACTTGTTCAAGTTTAAATTTAAACTTGGGTAAGTGTGCTTATGGTTTCAAAATAAAGACCTATTTAAAGCTTACGGTAGAAGTAAATAATATGTAAAAACTAGCTAGAGTATGTCACAGTTAGTATATAGGTACAATCGACAATGTATATATACTAGAGTGTTTGTGTGTTTGAGCGCGTTAATCTCTGGAACTACTAGTCCGATTTGAAAATTTATTTTTCATATTATATCACCTACTTTTTGAAAAGTATTTAGGTTACTTTGTAACACTCAAGGACTTTAAGGAACCGAGCAAATAAACATAAAAAAATTACGTGTGTGAAAACGCGAGTTTCACTCATAGACCACAGGGAAAATAAGAAAAATCCTAACGCTATTATTATTATTTTCCTTTATTTCTCATAAAGTATCGACTTTTCATTTAGAGTATTCCACAAACTAAAAATAAATGTAAATGAAGGCCATATTACTAATACATATATCTAAAATCATACAAGAACATCTAATTGCAATAAAAATGTCATCGTTTAATTATAAAGTAGAGCTCATTAAGATGAACTTACGCAAATATTTTTAACAAATAATTTCTAAATAAAAAAGTAAACGAGTATATCGAAAGTGGTTTGATCTGGTCTCGATTGCAAAAATTATTATTCCACGCATGTTTTACATTTCAAACGGACTTGGGCCCGTTACTTGTAGGCAATTTACAGCATAACAGCAAAAACGAGTAACAAGAACATATTATTACTTTATATTTGGCAAAATTGCTTGTATTCATGTACGTCCCTATACGTGATGGCATTCATGAAATAAAAAAAAATTGATGATGAAACACGAAATTAAAGTTTTAATAAATAAATAATTTTGTATACTTTAGAAATACTGTCTCTACTGTATCAAACCAGGCGTACAAGACGGTGATTTCTAATTGATTTAAAAAAAAATACTTAGTGAAATGTTATCCTACAATATATTTACATACTCGTATAATATAATAATAATATATTGTAATATAATAATAATATTATATTGTAACAGTGCACCCTAACAATCTATCTATCTGTGTTTACTACTTTAGTACAGATAGTAATTTAACATTAGCATCATATAAATTATGTCAAATTCCTACCGCAAGTAAGAAATATTAAAGATATATTCAATACATAGGTTATTGGCATCTGCCCTTACACACGCATAACAACGAGGATTATTACTTCTGCGTTACCCCCTGAGATGAAGGGGAGAGAGAAGGGGGAAACAAGGGTAAGAAATAAGTGACTGGGGTCTGCAGCTCTCTTGAAATAAGACGGTAAAGTACGTGTACTGTTCCTTTACGTCGATATTCTGTGAGAGGGTAACTGACTCTACAAACTTTTGATTATTGCAGTAAAATTTAGTTTGTATTCAGACAAAGAGATAAAACTCAAAATTAAAAAAATAATGCATTTGGTTTGAAACATAGACGTAAAAATAATATTTATGTACACAGTACAATATTGACGTCAAAATTCATAGTAATGCATTAGCTATACATATATACATAGCTGATGATTTTGAGGGATGGTATGGGAAGTATGGGAGGTATGATACTCATATGAGTAGGTAGGATATAATATAACATATAACTGGATCAAACGAAAATTTTACAAAATTAACATGAACGGTCTTCCTATAAAAGTAAACAGATATAACTCAATTATTTTAATTACTGTCGTGCTTGCGTTGCAACTTCCGTCTGTCGAATTTAAATTTTATAATTGAATTTTCGTATTCGCTGTGGAGCGTTTCACTCACGTAATTTAAATTTATGATGAAAATTTCATAGGATTCAAATAGTTTGCACTGCCTAGAATCTAGATTTTAGTACATATAAATAATTTTAGTCCATATCATTTCATTTCACTCGAAATTATAATATTATTTGGTACTTATATAGTTAAATTTTGGTAAAAAGGTGTTTCGGGTAAACAATCCAATTTTTCTTTTCTCTCATTTTTTTTTGTCTGGTGATTCTTTTACAAACTATGTATTCATAAACACTAAACTAATGTCGATATAATTTTAAACTCGTACTGTACTGTTCGTAAGAAAAATTATAAGTTAATGTAGACACCTGGGTAAAAAACTTAACTCGTTTTAATTCGCAGATACCATATTCATTATACAACATACTCTAGTTCACTCCAACAACGAGAAATCTAATGATACCTCATATGTTAACATTCTTCTTCATTACCCTCCTTTTCAGACAGTTGGGTAAACATCAATCATCATGTGGAAAAAATACATCGCTCATACATCGTTTACTGTTCGTTGGCAATTCATAACGAATCGATTGCTTCGATCCCGTCGCTCTACAGACCAGTCGTCTCGTGTCGACAATTTCAGCTTTCCTCGCGTACCTACCCAAGTTTCATTTTGTAGACGGATTTTAAACAACCAGCGATATTTGCCATTTAAATATTCAAATCTTAATCTGTGGAATCATTTTTTCAGACTGATTTTATATTCTGTTTGAAGTTCTATAAAATTTTATGAGTATATATTGAATTTAGAATCTATTTATTGAGAGCGGTATTTACTTCTTCGCTAAACTTTCAGGTACATTTCTGTAGATTATTTAGAAGGACGTAATAATTTTCTTTTCGAGTTCCACTTTTTTTCCCACATTAAAGTTCTAAACCGTGAATAGTATCTAAAAAGTGAATAGGTACAAAGGAACTTGCGTGAATTCATCCTTAGATTTATAACTGTATTTTTTTTATTTTCGAGACTTTTTTAAAATAAAATTAGAAGTTTTAAATAAAACTATCTTTTCGGATTTTTTCGCAGATTTATTTTGATTTTTGCTTCCCGACGACGTTTCGAATGCTACCAAAAATAAAAATAAATCCGGGAAAAACTGAAAAGATAGTTTTATTTAAAATCTCAAATATTGGCGTAAATCTAAGAAAGTATTAAAATTAGAAGTATAATTCTTACCCTGTCTCTGGAATCAATGTGAACCTTTCCAGTGTCTAAAAGCTGCTTCAGCCTCTCGCAGTCTCCTCTTAACGCTGCGAGGTGAAACTGCACATCTGTACGAGATTCTTTCTGTGAACAAATGACGATTTGTTAGTTAATTTAATGCTTATTGTTATTATAAATGCGTAAATGTGTTTGTCACTTTATCCTTCGGTTGTGTAACAACGGATCGATGTGAGTTTTTGAATAGACATAGTTTATGGACCGGATAGTGTCTATTTAGGCTTTTTAATCCCTAAATGGAAATATTAGCCAAGTGCATAACTAACGATCGGAAGCTCAACGTAGAGGAATCACGGAAATTCATAGTTGATATATCATTAAGCATTTATCCATCCAAATGAGTGTCAGTTCAGCTTTAGTTAGCGCTCAAAACCCCTTAGTCAAGCTCTAACATAAAAGCTTTGGTAATTAATAATACTATATACGGTACATATCTTTGGACTGTAGGCGTGGGTTAGTCCAATGTCAAAGTCACAGGCAATCATCAATCAAATATGATATCTTGACAGAATTATACATTTCCTACTGAACTGAACAATAATACTTAATTACGACATCACTTACTGAGATTAAATAAGTTAAGTAAATATTTAAGTTATTGAAATAACAGCTTATCTAAGTGCAGGAACTGTTAATAACTGTTTTTAGATAGATAGATAAAATTAATATCAACATGTTATGCAGTTGAGAAAAAAAATCAAATAGGTAGGTATACGAACAAAAATAAAAGTATAATTTGGTACTATATCTATACCATATGTTCTATCCAGAGTCTACTATGAAAATAGAAAAAAATTACACAACCCATAAAGCAAGAAAAACTCTTTAATAAAGAAAAAAAAAACAAAATATCTTAATATCTCAAACATAAAAATTATATCAACTTCATTTACGTAACTTATAGCTTATTGATACTGGTATATTTATTGTTAAGTTAAATACCAGCCTCTCATAGAATTCGACAAAAAGCGTGTCAATTATTCGCAGCAATCATTTACGTTGCTGTGATATCGCAACGAACGGTAAGAGTTACCGTACATTGTGGATTTATTTAATCAAAAATATTAAAAGCTATAAAAACATTAAATCAAATTTCTTAATACCTACTGTGTTTGTTAAAACTATTAAAATGTCATTTTCTTTTGTAGATATTTTTAACTCATTGTTATGAGGTTATAATTATGGCATATGAGAACACCTGACAAGTGAATACATACAATAAGGATTTATTCGAATTTTAATTGTCATTATAAAATTAATAGTAAGTTAAATTACCAAGTCTATATTTTTTAAATATACACACTAACTCCACAATATTTATTTATACATAGTACACAATCACTAACTATGCTACTAAGTAACACTGCGGTGGAGAATCAAAATTCCGCAACAAGCGCTGACTATTACCGTAGCCGCAATTTCGTGTTATCAATCGCTCTGAACTGTTAACTTAACTGTATATTGTGCAACGCACGCGAGATATCCATTTATTATAAATCCCGCAACTTTATATATAACTAAGCAAATGGAAAAGATGGGTGCGGTACTCACGGGCGCCGGGCGGTTTGCTCACTAATGTGAGATGCACAGGCTGTTTAAATCATCTAAATGTCAAAGTAATACGATATAGTATCTTTGTTAGGTTATTTAAAAGTCGTTTTGAGTTTTCGCTGACATTACAATTGGTTAAAAGCTTGTTATTTTAGACTGCAGGAAGTCGAATGAGTTATTTCGCAATTTATCGGAGATATTACTAAGGAAACTATAATATTTGTATATTTAACTATAAGTAGGTACTTAGATCTGAACAAAATTTAAAGTTAGTGCATGCACATATTTATCTAATATTTTACGTTTAAATACCTTCTATATATATAAAAATTATTTGCCATTCGTTAGTCTCGCTAAAACTCCTTAACGGCTGGACCGATTTGAATAATACTTTATTGTTTCGTTAGGAGTGTGTCAGTATAAATATAAACAATATATAGGGAAAATCCAAAAAAAACGGCTGGAAAATAGAAAAGTTCAGAACTGTTTATTTTGTTCCTATGTATATAATTATATATAATGTATAGTCTATTTCATTGTAGTGTGAAACCTTGTAGTGTGTTCATTTAGAGCATTTTACAATTTTAAAAAAAAATATGTCAATAATTTGGCTGGTTTCTTTAACCTAGTGGATAACTATAGGTTCCTAGAATGAAATCTACTACCCGTTTCAGTCTGGCTTTCTTCACTTCTGGTCTGGATCTTTTCATTTAGTCTGGCTTTTAATAAAAGCTTGATTTGAAATTATTTCATTTAATTTACTGAATGGGACTTACGTTCTGTACAAATTTACTTTATCATTTTTAACCGACTTCCAAAAACTAGGAGGTTCTCAATTCGTCGGAATCTTTTTTAAAACACTATCATCAAATCTTGTAATTGCAATAAATTACCAGTTAACATCAATGTCGCCATACGACAAAGCATTTCGATTATTATATAGGCTATGTCCCCCTTTACACGAGGCAGGGACGAATAAATTAGAACATGCTAAATAATACATACGAATAATACAGGTAGATACTACAACAGCGAATTTATAAATTTGTATGGTTATTTTTAATATTAATAATAAGCCTAAAGTATTAATCTACATAGTCGATATTAACTGGTTTTAAAATAGAATAAATTATTTTGTATAGAAGGCATAAACACAATTTACTTTTTGCCAAACTTTAAAAAGGAGGTATTAATAAATTATTTTTTGGGTAGGTATGTAACGTTATGTAATTTTATTTTATTACTAGCAGCAGCTAGCAGATGACCAAGAACCAAATTCTTAGGTTTTACATATTAGTATACTCTTACATTGCGGTTTTTCTATTTTTCTCAGAGATGAGACTTTTCCCGTGGTAAAAAGTATCCTATATGTTAACCCGGATAACCAGCTATCACCATACCAAATTTCATCAAAATCGCTCCAGTGGTTTTCCGTGATTCGGTAACAGACAGACAAATTCTAAAAACTATTGATACGGCCTGTGTATCGAAAATAATGTCTATTTTAATAAGATTTTCCAAAAAATATCTAATGTACAGATTCGGCTTACTTTAAATTTTATTATATGTATAGATATAAAACAAAAATTACACCCACTTCAAAATCACTTTACAAGTCATTATTCAACCTTCAGTCATGTATTTTTTTGCTGAAATGCATGAGCAATCATAAAAAACAATAAACTCACGCCACACACAGTATTTCCCCTGCTTGAAATAGGTAAGTAAACAAATAACAATATTACAAAAATCTAGAACTGCGAACAAAGTAACAGGTCTATCTTAGTCTATCTGTATAGATGTACATATTACATTGAAGATATTTTGTTCATTTAGTACGGTTATGCACGTTTACGAAACACAAATGTTACCCAGAAATCATAGTCCAGAATTGACGGCATCGCGTGACAGCGGGTATAGAATAGTTGTCGGGGAATCATCTTATAACAGCTGCTCGCCATAGCTGCACGTTACTGTGCGGCTTAATGATTCTTGTACTGCTAATATAGCTTCTTTATTTGTCTTTCCTTGTAAAATTAATATTTAAAGCGCCACGTAAATATAACATCGTAGATTTTAATTACATATATTTTTTTTATCTAGACAATTTAATCTATAAAAAAGTTACACGAAATAAGAGTAAAAGTTAAAGGGCGCGTCACTTCAGTTGAGACGTCAGCGACGACTTTCCTCAAAGATTTTCACAATCAAAGATACAATAATAAAAACAGAAGGCAAAACAAACACAATACAAATAAATAAAATTAAAGTGTTTGTTTGTAATGTTGTTATTTATTAGTTTTAATGCTAAAATTGTTCGATATATTCAAATTAACCTATATTTATTGTTATTAATTGAAGTTTCAATGAAATTATATTTTATATTTTAAGTTTGCTTTCATAAATTAAATACTTAAATGGATTATTATGATTTAGATATTACGCCGGAAGTGGTTGAAGTTCCATTATAATTATTGAAAAGGTGGGTGGATTGAAATTAAAATTATTATATAAGGAGTGCTTTTTATGATTGGGATTCATTCTAATTTAGTAAGAGTTACGGTGAAGTTATGCTGAAACTGTGTTGTGTAATTTTAGTAAAAGCAGCGATATATGTAGTGTGGTGTAATTCTTATATGTGAATCAATAATTATTATACGTTTGAAGTATATTCTGGTGGTTTTCATTATAGTAATGTCAAAATAACAACTATACGATACTGATACATTTTATTTCTCTTGTCTGTTTGTTCCGGTTAATCTCCGAAACGGCTGAACCGATTTCGACGGGACCTTCACTGGCAAATAGCCGATGTTATAAGGAGTAATCTTAGATTCTGCGTAAAATAATTAAAATCGATGTTTTTAACCAAAATATGCCTACCTACCTAGAGGCGCACCCGAGCAAAGCGCGAGTAAATCGCTAGTTAATCATAAGTGACAGGGTACTTAGTTCCTAATTAATAATACTTTCCACAAGAACAAAGCAGTAGGTACAAAAAGATGTAAATTTCATATGTATAAATGATATTGAAGCGGTGGAGCGTACACGGGCATTGAGCAGGAAAGACAATCCTATCATTCCGCACACCAAACCGTGCGGCTCCGTGATGCATATTGAATTTCTCATATCTGAACTATATCCGTGTTTATATGAAGTGACAATATTTAATACATTTGATTTCTACCGCATTGGACCCAAGCCTGTGTCGGCTGTCACCAGTTCGATTTCGATAAGGAAATATCCACATTTTAGTATCATCTATATATCTATACATATAATAAAATTGTAACTGAGCCGAATCTGTACATTAAATATCTTTTGGAATTTATTATTGAAATAGATATTATTATTGATACAGCGGCCGAATCTATAGTTTTTAGAATTTTTGTCTGTCTGTCTGTCTGTTACCCCATCACAGAAAAACTACTGGAGGAATTTTTATGAAACTTGATATGGTGATAGCTGGTTATCCAGGTCAACGTATAGGATACTTTTTACCGCGGGAAAATGTCTCATTTCTGAGAAAAAATACAAAAATTGCAATGTAAGAGTAGTAACGGGCGGAGCCGCGGGCAATGCTAGTTCTATATATGTGTACTCATAAGTAAATGAGCAAAAAAAAAAAACAGTTCAATATCTTTTTCTCTTCCGTTTGTCAATCGTTTTTTTCTCTTTAATAGCTATTGACGAGCTTTGAGTTTTATCAATAAAAACACAGTTGATAATTGTAACAGGTTAGTTAGGTTTTTTATAAAGATAAGTAAATTTTTTTCGTAAATGTTTTCTTCAAATTATTAATAATATTGTGGTCGAATTTCGACCACCGGCCGAACATTAGTATTAAATGTGGATGCAAACAAAAAAAAGTTTTGTAATAGGGCAATACTGATATAATAAATACAAGAAATAATGTATTAGGTTCAAATCTTTCATTTATGGCAAAAAACTAAGATGATTTTGCGTCTATTACGAGTATATTGAAAGATAACGAATACAACACGTGTCGAGGAGATTGATCTACTTATTCACTGTTAACTGGAATTACTACATTTCTCCTACCATATAATATCATATTACGCCGCGTACATTTTTGCTATCTGTGTTAAATTACGCCAATTTAGGTACTTTAAAGTGGAATGTTGAAATGTTTATGTTATTTGAGATAAGTTATATTTTAAATATGTAATACAAAACAGGATACTTTTGATTTAATTTGTTTTTGTCTATATTGTTTTGGCACTTTATACAAGACACTAAAAGAAACGATTCGCGCTTTGTCCTTCTTAACTAGATACTTCATGAAAATATGCACGTATACATAAGCATTAATAATAACAGTACTACCGCCTCGTTTATTAATTTAAGCATTATTAAATTAATTATTAGTACAAAGATATCATAAGTCGCCCAAGGAATTTCATATTATTAGACAAATTGATAGCAAGATCATATAAATATCATATAGATAAAATAAATAAGTAGACTAAAAAGATCTTTATAGTTTGAACTAAATCTGTTTGATACTTTTCAAGTTTATGTACAAATCCGTTGTTTAACTCACTATCAAAGGAGATTTTCTAATCTTGCTATCTTTGGGATCTTGTTTATTTAATCCCGAGTATTTATAAGAAGTCTATAGCTTAGACAAAATATCTGTATAAGAAATATTCTACAAAGTTCAAAGCTTTCTGAAATAAACTTAAGTAAATAAAGGCTTTAAATCAATCGAGCTACATTTACATTGTTAATCTTAAACTACTAAAACAAGACCACGTTTTTAATTTCTTTAATAGATATTGAGTGGGATTGCCAAGCAAGAAACGTGTTTTAAAGGTTATTTTTGTTTTTATAGTCTACTAGCATTGCCCGCGGCTCCGCCCGTTCAGATGACCAAAAAGCAAATTCTTAGGTTTTACATATTAGTATACTTTTACATTGAAGTTTTTGTATTTTTTCTCAGAAATGAGGTATTTTCCCGCGGTAAAAAGTATCCTATATGTTGACCCGGATAACCAGCTATCACCATACCAAATTTCATCAAAATCCCTTCAGTGGTCTTTCTGTGATGCGGTAACAGACAGACAGGCAGACAGACAAAAATTCTAAGAACTAAAGATTCGCCCTCTGTATCGATAATAATGTTTATTTCAATAAGATTTTCCAAAAAATATTTAATGTACAGATTCGGCTTGGTTATAATTTTATTATATGTATATTGTATAGATTACTTATTAGTACACGTGCTCAATATCAGAGGGCACTGTGTGTTCTGAATATGTTTATTGCTATACAAAATCGCTAAGCAGACCATTTATTAGACTGGGTCGTGTTAGGCTTCAGATTAAAGTGTCGTGGTCGAACGTGATGATTATGGCGAGTAAGTAGGTACGGCAGGTGTCTAAATATCAAAGATATATTACGAGCAGGTACTTTTGAATCTCAGTTAACTACTGAATTGGAGGTCGACAGTTTGATTTTCGCAACAAACAGACGCTCATATATACCAATAAACATAGATGATTTGAGTTAAGAAATACATTTGCTCCACCGAGCTGCTCTTTTTTTAATTTGACACCCGAAAATTTCCCATATAAAATTTTATTATCCATTTTCACCCGTGTATAAGTTGAAATTAAAAACCCTATCTTATCCAACCGCCTATGTCGGATGTTATGGAAATTGCTAAAGTAAACCCCCGAGTGGACAAATTGTAAAAAAGATTTTTATAGAATGCTTGCATTAATAGCATGAAAAATCTTGTAATTTTTCATTTCTACGTGAATAAAGGGTAGTTATTACCATTAATTTAATAAGGCACTAAGTCGGATATCTACAAAATAAAAAAGAATGCGATCTTTTTAAATAAATAAATAAGTTGGGACATTAACACACAGCACCACCTAGTTCCATGGTAAGCTACGAGGCCTGTGTTATGGATACCAGATAGTTTATACACTACACATATATAACTTTTAAATATATATACATATTATAAATATAAACACCCATGACTGGAGTACAAACATTCGTGCTCATCACACAAATGAATGTCCCCAGCGGGACTCGAACCCGCGACCGCTGTCACAGCAAGTAGGGTCACTACAAACTGAGCCAAACGTGTCGTCAATAACTATCTTTTGGTCACGTGGCCATGATTGCTGAAAGGTATTCGAAACGTCAGAAACCAAAAACCAAAATAAATCCGGGAAATAATCCGAAAAAATAGTTTTATTTAAAATGTCAAATATTCGCGTAAATCTAAGAAAGTATTAAGAATGCGATCGTCAACGATATAATTTTAAAATCTAATAGAGTTAACAAATAATAAAAAAAAAACGTTTGTTTTAATTAGGATTTACACTAGCTAATCGACTTAGTAATCGCATGACACTTACCGTTTTGGTGTAAAAAGCAAGGAAGGAATTAAGATCATTCGATAGATAAATACAAGTAAATGTGTTAGAAACACGTAACAGTGTTTAGTGTTAACTCGTAGAGTAGCTGGCGCAGTAGCAACTATCTTCCTGACGCCGACTATTAAGCCCGGCGGAGGCCGTCTCTTTAAAATTCTTATAGATAAACTAGCATTGCCCGCGGCTCCGCCCGCTTTCAGATGACCAACAACCAAATTCATAGGTTTTACATATTCGTATACTCTTACATAGCAGTTTTTGTATTTTTTCTCAGAAATGAGACATTGTTCCGCGGTAAAAAGTATCCTATATGTTGACCCGGATAACCAGCTATCACCATACCAAATTTCATCAAAATCCCTCCAGTTGTTTTTCTGTGATGCGGTAACAGACAGACAGACAAACAAAAATTCTAAAAACTATAGATTCGGCCTCTGTATCGATAATAATGTTTATTTCAATAAGATTTTCCAAAAAATATTTAATGCCTGATTCGGCTCAGTTAGAATTTTATTATATGTATAGATATTATGTAAAAGTTAAAAAAATATTTTAATTAAAAAAAGTCGTTAGATCGAGAAAGTATATAAACTAGTTATTATCTTATAATATGAAAAGAGCTTTTCTTGTATATATTAATTTATTTCGCGTACCTCGGAAACGGCTCTAACGATTTGTATAAAATTTCATATTTAGGTAGATAAGGTTTTGCTCCTTAAGTTTATATACAAGATAGTTAGCTATCTTGTAACAATGTCGGACAATATATATTTTTTTTTTTACATATTGTCCGAAAAACACCGAGCGAAGTTACGTCGCGCAGGTACTAAATAGTAAAGTTATTAAAAATAATTTAATTACAGAATTGCTTTCCCGGTGGTGGATTCTTCACAGACTTCTAATTTATGATTCAAAAATGCTTGTTTAAGTGTATTTCAGTTTAGTTGATTGATTTAAAATCCATTAAAACGAACGACTTTACTGTTACAGTTTGATTCCTTGGAGGCTTGTCCAAACTAACGTCTTTGTTAGAATTATCAATTATGCGAAACACGTTGGGAAATATTATGGGTGACCCAAAAGACACCTATAGTACCTAGTAACCTTGCTAATGTTAGCAAATGATAAAGGCATTCAATGCAATAAAAGTGGACGGAATTTTGATGCTAGTCTAATATACCTATATGCAAATAATCTTATGTTAGTTTTAGTTGAATTGTAAATATTAGTTAATCATACTCATAATTTATTAGAGCGTAACGTCCTTATTTCATGAAAATTTTGTTTTAGAATTTGTCAAGAATTACAAACAATTTACGAAAAGCCAATTGCTGAAATAAAAATAATTAATTTATGACCTAATGAATTTAATGACAAAACATTAGTAAAAAGCCAGAAATTTAACGAACGTAGCAATTTAGTTTAACACTTGTGACAGTCGATGTATTAACCACTACACGCATTGTGATTTCTATTTCTGTTGGCTAAGCGGTTGTATATACATATATTTTACATGGTAGAGAAGCCTACGTGTTAATGCATTAGATATTTTAACAGAAGAAAGATAGAGTTAGTGAATGAATGAAATTAAAATTAATTCTTCGAACAACAATATTACTGTTGATATTAGTTACTAGCAATTCACCCTCGCTTCGCTCGGGTACATCCTTAGCTTGATTCCCCATACAAACTTTCATTCCCATTCCCCCCCCCCCCCCCCCCCTTAAGGGATAATTTCCGAAATAAAGAGTACCCTATGTCCTTCCCAGGGTCTCAAACTATCTTCTATCCAAATTTCATTTAAATCGGTTCAGTAGATCCAGAGATTACTCACTACAACGTCACAAACTCACAATCTCACAAACTTTACCTCTTTATAAAATTAGTATAGATGAGTACTTTTGAATCGTCAATTTATTTAAAGAGCGTCAGTATAGGCTATCCTATTTACCTAACTATTCGGAAAGCAGTTGTGCTGAGAATATTATATATAATTTCTATTAATGTATAAAGAAAGGGTTTTCAATTTTGATGACCTCTTATCGACACAATCCCTAATATAATGGATGCAGCTAGAGTATGATGTATGTACTTAGTAATGGCAGGTTTCTGGGGTACTAGACTAGTATGTATTGTTTGACAAGGGTTGTGGTGTGAGTCGATAGCGTTTGAACAATAGATGTTATTTTATATTATACTAATACATAAATGTATATATACGTAAGTACATAGAAAGTTTAGAAATAAAGTAATCCAGCTTTGAAAAGTATTCCTAGAATATTACTTTTTAGTAAAAACGTTCTTTAAACTAAGAATAATTTTTATATGATGAAAAAAAATATATTTCACGAAATACTATAAGCAGAGTCCACGGAACTTGATGGCAGTGAGTGCATTATTATTAAAAAAATATATAAGTATACATTTTTATAGGACTGGCTCGATTACAAAAGGAATGCAGCTAACTTCATCGTGTCGCTTTCAGCTAACTTCACCTTGTGGATTTTTGGCTATCGGTATGCACACGCATCATAAAAATTTTACTCTCTAATTTTTTCCCAAACGCGCCAAAAGAAGTATAACTTCAAAAAAGGATCCAAGTACCCATTTACATTGGGCAGAAGAAAAAAAGATGAATACCACGAATTTGGAGCGCACGCTTTAGAAATAGAGAGTTGTTTACATCCGCCCGTCAGTTTTTGTTTGTACAAAAAGCTGGCGGTCGTCGACGTGGCTTTGTTCGTTTATGCAACCGGTTGGCGCCGGCTTTTAGGTAGCTGCCGTCAATCACGCGTTAAGACAGGATGAGTGTTACGTTTTTCGACTGAATTTTAAAAATAACTTCTGCAGAACAATAAAGTTTTGAATTTCTGTAGATATGGTCTGAATAATAATAATATTAATGATGAAAATAGAGACTTTTCACGCTGAAGCGGCTGGATCGATTTGGATGAGATTATTACACAGACAGTAATTTATGATGAAAGATAGTCTAAAAAATGAAATTAAATTAACTTTATTCAATTAGACTTATTATTATTTATAAGCACTTTTGAATCCTTAATTTAATTTAAGCGTCACGGTAGTCAGTCCGTGAGGAAGCTACCACTGGTTCGGAAAGCAGTTCTGAAACTCAACAGTTGCTCTTTTAAATATCGAAGTTACATATATTTTATTAACATAACAATATAGATAGCCCGCTTATGAGTCGATATTTCTCAAATTCATACATTTCCATCAACAAGAAACTCTTGAACTGTCTGATCTTTAAATATATTTTTTTTTTAATTTCATGACCTATGACTAGAGTAAACTTAGGGACACACTCAGGCTAAGGGCAAGTAACTATTATAATTTATATTGTTGGCCATGTTACTGTATTGATTAATAGAAGTATGATCGATGATTATTTTAAAGAGCTTTCTGAAATCGGAATATTTTTTTGTCTTAGCTGTCAAAAAAATTAAGCGTTAGTCCAGTCTTTTTATGAATTAAGTTTTTACCGTCCATTTCAACCTTAATTCAACAAAAACAGCGATATTTCATCATTTCCGATTTCTCAAATCCAAGTATTGTACGTACAATGTTATTATAATTAATAAGAAATTTGTTAAAATTTGTACAATGTACATGAAATAAATAGCGATGTGTGTGATGTGTTTATTCCGGCTATCGTGACTAATTGTGGGTAATAGTCCGGAAAGTTTTAACTTTTTATGTCACTAATTGAATGATATTTGCTTTAACACATGCGATGTGTGGTCAGCAATTGGATAGCTATTTTTAAAAGAAATGTATGTAACAATAATAATAATCAAAAAAAAATTCTGTATATATACAAATTACATTTTTGTGTCTAATTTAAATTTAATAATTATTTCTTACTGACCAATTTCGGTCATGGCGATCTCCTAAGATTAGCCATCTGCGCTGGAGATATTGCACATATGTTTGTAAGCACAAGTGCATCTTCTTTCTCGCTCTCAACGTCCTTAAGCCTCTAATACAGCGATAATTTGACATGCCTAAAGACCAGGCCAGACCAGGAAATATTTACCTGCTCTGCAAGGGACGGGAGTGTAACACCATG
This sequence comes from Brenthis hecate, assembly GCA_951806755.1. NCBI lineage: Eukaryota > Metazoa > Arthropoda > Insecta > Lepidoptera > Nymphalidae > Brenthis > Brenthis hecate. The sequence goes on from OX638281.1 coordinate 730,072, forward strand.
AGTTTCGTAACTTCGAGCTTTTATTGAGAATTTTTTAATTAAAAAAAAGCAACAATTGTGGTGACTTCACCCGAGACTCAAACCCAGAAAAAATTCATACTTACCACAAGATCAACGAGGCAGTATGTATGTACATACTAAACATAAGTACTATGATAAGCTTTTACCTATAAATCTTTCTGAAGTTCATGCAAGGCGAACTCAAGCCAGATTGCTTGTAATTCAAAAGCATTCCTTAATCATTTATGTTACAAAATGCACAGTAATTTTCTGTTTCCTTTTATAAAAGCTTTGTAACTTGCTCTTCCTAAATAACTTTATGTAATAACATAATTTTCTATCCCATTATTCATGAGACACGGAAAATGAGGCACAATAAAACTTTGCTGGGTACAGTCATGTGGTTACGTTGTAAATATTTAATGTTTAACCGACTTCCAAGAAGAAGGTTAGATATCATATTTTTCATTTTTTTAAGTCATATTTATTTAACATATTTATTTTATCTAATAACATTAATTTTGTACTTATTTTTAGGGTTTCGTACCTCAAAAGGTACAAAAAAGAACCCTTATAAGATCACTCTCTTGTCCGTCTGTCTGTCTGCTCGTGTGTCACCACCGATTTTCTCAGGATCGGGTGGACCTAGCAAGTAGAAATTAATACCAGATACAGAGGTCTATAGTCCTTATTAGGTGTATAAAAATCAAGGTCATGAGTCAACGCGATAAAAAGATATGGGCAAATTTAGATTTTCGCGAAAACTTGTAAGTACCAAATATGGAGCTATCTTTAATAGTAAGATTATATATTATTTAAAAAAAATATTATTAAAATCGATTCTAAATTGGCCAAGATATGTAACACACTCTCAAAAAATACACACAAATGGACTCCTTCCTATTGAAGTCAGTCAAAAGCAGCTAGATCAATTCATACAAAATGTATCAAACAATGTGTGTAATAAGTAAAGTAGTAGAAATACACATATATGTGGATATTCAGAGACAAAATCGGCTATGACTATTATTCATAAATATATTTCTTGTTCTAAAAATATATAAAAAAAATAAAAAATCTAATTATAAAAAAAAATATACAGTAGGCACCTTCTGCCACAATTAACCTAAATATTTTCAGACCAAAAACGAGATAAGCACGCGAGATGTGCGTTACCGATGTAACAATGCGACCCAGAAGCAACGCTATCGGTGTCAAAAGTAATCTTTCTCTTGCGTGCAAATATGTTTATAATATTCAGCCACCGTGGAACACTGGATGATTAGTTAGAATGTAGAAAAATAGAAAATTCTATTAAAAAGAAAAATGCATGAATAAATAAAGTAATAACGAGAATTCAACAAAGACTTGTATTAATGAGCCATAGCTAAGAAATAAAAGCACAACGATTAGGAAGGATTGTAACTTAATTTAATTAAACTTTTTTTACAAGCACTTTTCTGTTTATTATTTAAACATATTTGCTTAGAGCCAAAATTGAACCCGCTATCTCTTTAACGACACAAAAAATCACCAAATCACGAAATAATAAAGTCAGTTAAGTCTTTGCTTCTGCAAGTATCAGTACCCAATATAAAATACACATGTTTATTTCTTGGTCCTTTCAAACGCAGCAATAAAATAACATAGATTGTTTTAGTAGATTGAGATAGGCTACTTTTTGTTGGATACCTTTGATATTAGTGTATTGCAAAAATGTACCTACTTAAATATATGTGAGGTCCAGTCAGGTCCACGGCAAAGCGATTGTGGGTAGCTGCTTTATGGCATAAATTAAATTTCCATAAATGTATGAGACATAGAGTAAAATAAGTTCGCATACCGCTTTAAAATTCAATCGAAACCTATATGCCAACTTCAACAATCCAAATATGTTATCTACCAAGGACTTTTAGAATGCAGTTTTGATAGGACAACACATTTGAAAAAATTGATTAGTAAAACTCTATATAATAGCATTTTTTTTTTTGCTTAGGAAGTCTATAGTTTTTTCTGAGATACAAAATATTTTACTTACTATGAATTCAGAGCACGTTTCTGTAACATTTACGAGTATTTGAAGTATGTAAGCAGTATACGTATATAATACGAGTATTACGATTACGATTAATATTAATTTAAAAAAAAACTGGACTTTTGTCGCGGCTTCGCCTGCATCGCTTAATTTTGTAGGATTACTGCGTTCCCACAGATATGATGTAAGGTAGTTTATAATCTTCCTTCATAGTAGGTTAATAAACGTAAAAAGAACTTTTCAAATCGGATCAGTATATACGTACAATTATATATTAGCGCGTTCAAACAAACAAATTCTTCAGTTTTATATGTAAGAGGAAGTTTGGTGCACTATTTACAGTTTAAATAATTATTATTATGTATAGTAAATAGAAACAATAGAAGCGGCATATCTTATATATTTAAACGAGCTATTCTTGTATATATATATATATATATATCAATATATAATCTGAATCTCGGAAACGGCTCCAACGATTTTCATGAAATTTAGCATACAGGGGTTTTCGGGGGCGATAAATCGATCTAGATTAGTCTTATATCTGAAAAAACGCGAATTTTCGAATTTTCATGCGATTTTCTTTTGCATTTTCACAATTTTTGCATTGTCACTTATGGTGAGTAGGCGGCGCCACTGTGCAACTGTCAACATCGTGTCCGTATTTACATCAAGTTTAAATATATTTAAGTGAAAATAATCTAAAGAAAAATGGTAAATTTATAAATAAAACCTATGGGCAATATGTAAACATCACCAAGTCTTGATGTGTTGAAGAACAAATGGGCTTTTATAAATTCACCTACCAAACAAATACAAAAGTGACAAACATAACTTAAAGACACTATCAGTGCAAACCCATCTTTTCTGTGTGTGATGACAATAAAACAAAATAATTTGTGAAGTGAAAGCGTCAAATATTAAAACATAAGTTTATAACCTCAAAAACTAATAGGTACCTACTCGGTATAAAATTGCAATTCAACTAGGTATAATTGGTGCTCTTTTTCAATCAGCTTTTCTACTTCCAACTTCACACTTAAGATGGAGGACATAAAAAAGTTGCTAATAAACATGCAACAAGAAATAAGACAGCAGAAAACAGAAATGTTAGAAATGAAAGAAGACATTAAAAATACAATCAACAATAATATACTTAAATGAGAAATTTAAACAGTTAGAAATAAAAATTGAAGTTCTTGAGGAAAAAATCCAGGGACAAAGTACCTCAATAAATAATTTAGAAAGACATATTAGGCGCAAGAACTTGGTTATGTTCAGAGTAGAAGAAAGTGAAATTCCTATCATGAACTAGAGGAAAAAATAGTCTTAAACTAAACGGAAATAAAAAAGAAGTCTGCCTGTATCTCCAGAAACGCCTTACCTCAATTATAAACAAAAACTAACAAATAAACAACATACAAAGAAAACCATACCTGGTAATATTAAAGACTTTATATTACAAAAACCAAAATTAACTTTCAACCACACAAATGATAACCAGGAACAACTAAAAACAACACAGCAAGATACAGTATATTAAACACCGTAGGAACCTCCTCATCTTTATCCACCAGTACGGCCGGTCACTGTGGGGGAGTTCAACCGTAACCCTCCAAAGAAAAACAGACATACAATGAACAAAGGTATACATATCTTCACCAGAAAAACTTCTAGAATTAAAAGCAGCATTTCCTACAACAAATCAAAAGAACACAAAGATAAAATTATAAACTTTATAGGCATATCAGAAACAAATTATATATTGAAAACAAAATTTGAAAAGAAACCCTTTGCAATCATACAAGCATAATCTCCAACGGAGAACTCTATGACTACTTTGGAGGAGGCTTTTAACCGAGAGGGGTCTATACATGAAAAAGACATTTACTAAATAAATACATTTAATTATGAAATTAAATACTAATTTATAACTATTGTCAGAATTAATGTATGGAAAGAAATTTTATTTATATTTATTATTGTGAAATGTTTAGTATTTACTCAATTGAATTATTTAATTTATTGTGATTGTTTATTTATTTATTTGTTAATGATAATGTATATATATAAATTATTTATATATATACAATATCATTTCAAATAATATGAAGATTTTTAAAATAATTTAATTCCAGATTACAAAATTATTAGTTAAAAAATTATAAGTTAATAAATAGTCACTAAATTATATAATTTTATATTTCAGCAATGTGATATAGACATTTTTTTTATTGTACAACTAAAATGGCTCCTTATATACTCTTAACCAAATAAAATTTTAATAGAATACTTTTATAAAAAGCTGTGCATACTTTTAAATTAAATTTAAATACAGATAGGTAAAATTATAATGTTAAATATATGTTTTTATGTAAATTCAGTTAGTAAGCCTTTATAATAAATAAATGAATAAATAAATAGAGCTTTATTATTATTATGATTTCTTTTGCATTATTTCAATAAATTAATAATTTCACGCAAAATATTATGTTCGATAATTTCGCACGCTCAGATATAAGCATTATAGTCAAGCGGCCAATGCGCAAGTTTGACAACCACAGGTATCTGGGTTCGTATCCCGGTCGGACACAAAGTTTTTAATTTTGTTTTTTTTTTGTATTTATTCAAATTCTTAGTTTGTTTTTTTTAATGTTTTTTTTTTGGCCAAAAACTCCGAGCAAAGCTCGGTCGCCCAGGTACTCTATAATAATATTTTGACGTTACATAACGTGACCTTTATTACAAGCTGCAATTAACTAAAAGAATGTTACGTGATACCGATTCAGGAACTAAGCTATTGTTAAATTTAAGAACTTAAGAGAAAGTTATGTTATGCCTTTTATTATTATACTCTTATTTGTAAGCAGTAAAAAAATAACGCTATAAAATTTTACTAAGAAAATATTTATATAATCTATTTATTTATACTAATATTATAAAGAGACAGAGTTTGTTTGTTTGTTTCTTTGTTTGTGTTTGTTTGTTTGAACGCGTTAATCTCAGGATATACTAATCTGATTTGAAAAATTCTGTTTGCATTAGATAGTCCGTTTATTGAGGAATGCTATATAACATCACCACCCAAGAGAGCGGAGAGTAATCATAAATGTCAACAAATCGGGCAGACTTCCATACATTATTATAAAACTGTTGTTTATACGGGAAGTTTTTTATTTATATGATTATCTATGATGCTAGAGATAGACATAATATATATATATATTATTAATAGGTAATTTAAAACGCTCTTTATTTTCCCAGCAACCTATAGGTACTATGAATAAAAGGGCTGATTAATAGAAATATTTATGTTGCATCAGTATTCATAACACGTGAGTCAATAATATGTGACAGAGGTCAACTGAATCACTGGAAAGTTGCGATTTAAATGATAGATTGCTTTACAATATTTATTGGGTCTGGATCTAAATATAAAACATGTGACACATATTTTAATTAAATATAAATATATAGGGACATTAACACACAACACCATCTAAATCCATGGTAAGCTATGAAGGCTTGTGTTACGGATATCAGATAGTTGATACACTACACATATATAATAACTTTAAATACATACATATTATAAATATAAATACCCATGGCTGGATCCGAGAAATAATCCGAAAAGATAGTTTTATTTAAAATGTCAAATATTTGCGTAAAGTATTATACGTTTATGGCTAAAAAAGATTCGGAAAGTGTCACAACGTATATTTATTTGTCATCCTAACATGAAAATGGAGTCGCGGGCAAAAGTTGATGTAATAATTTTAAATATGTTAAATATCACTAAATTTAATATTTGTTTAGTGTAAAAGTGAAGTTGATTAATTTCTTTTCAGTGTTCCCTTCACCGTTATCTTGATAGATCATCGTAAAGATTGGACGTATGACGTAATGCCGGAATCACTGATCGACTTCTGCTAACTCTGGCTTTCGCCAATATAGCCTACATTATCACTGAGCTCTAATGTTATTTAATGATTTTCATTAAAATCCCAATTACGTATTTCAAGATGTCGCGTATGTGCGAATATAAACAATGTGCCATTTGAAATTAGCATTAATTAAAATTAGCATTAATTACAAAGAGAATTCCAGTGTAAACATAAGCTTAAACATTAATTTCCAGACTTGTAAATTTAATAATGCCTTCCATGCACTTTCAAAGCTCTATTTAAGCTTTTCAGGGAATGAATTTTCTATACATCTTGGTCCAATGCTTGCCTTTGCTGTGCGATGTCTGTCAATAATATCTATACATACCTATAATAAAATATTAATCGAGTCGAATCTGTACATTAAATATTTTTTGGAAAATCTTATTGAAATAGTCATTATTATCGATACAGAGGCCGAATCTATAGTTTTTAGGATTTTTGCCTGTCTGTGACCGCATCATGCAAAGCCACTGGAGGGATTTTGATGAGGTATGATGATAGCTGGTTATCCGGATCAACATAACTAAAGTTATTATATATGTGTAGTGTACTTTTTACTGCGGGAAAATATCTCATCTCTGAGAAATCTATACTAAGCGTTAAAACCAAATTAGGGATTTTTATTAAACAAGTCGCAGTCAACTTATCACTCTACGTAGCAAGATTTTATATCTTAAGGCATATTTAGCAAAATATTATCTAGGTGAAGGTTAAGTATACTCCTGCTCTTTTAAAAGCACATTAATTATTTTTAATTACAACTTAGAAACTTATAGAAAAAAATAATAAGAAAAACATGTTTATTTAGCCGTTCCTCATTTTTAATTCATCATTTTTCAGCGAACTTACGCTAATGTATACAAAAGATATTAATTAAAATAATAAGCACATTTAATACAAAATAAATATTCTTAAAACGCTTGAAAGCTTTGAAAAGTTTAAAAAAATATAATATTAAACTTCTTTAAACTTATTTAGTACCAAAGTCAAGATATCTCAGTTTCGTAACCGCTAACAATCCGATGGGAGTAACAGTAAGTAACAAAGGCTGGGTTCAACGTCCTTGGGCCCTTGGTTTTTATGCATCCGCACTGTTGCATAATGCTCCAGCGGATAATAATTACTGTAGTCATTATGCTGCAGATTGAATTTGTGCAATCACTCCAACCGTCCGATGATTGCTTTGATATAGCAACAGTTTAATTTTGTTTCGACCTCGGAGAATAATCTTGTAAATGGATTAACGTAACAGATTGGTATTTTTAATCTATTCATATAATAAAATTGTAACTAAGTCGAATCTGTACATTAAATATTTTTTGGAAAATCTTATTGAAATAGACATTATTATTCGATGCAGAGTCTGAATCTACAGTTTTTAGAATTTTTGTCTGTCTGTCTGTCTGTTACCGCATCACAGGAAAATCACTAGAGGGATTTTGATGAAATTTGGTATGATGGTAGCTGGTTATCCGGGTCAACATATAAGATACTTTTTAGCGCGGGAAAATGTCTCATTTCTGAGAAAAAATACAAAAACTGCAATGTAAGAGTATACTAATATGTAAAACCTAAGAATTTGGTTTTTGGTCATCTGAACGCGGGCGGAGCTGCGGGCAATGCTAGTAATATAATATGTTATAGTTTAGCTGTTTATTTTTATATCCCACTATTTAGTCACTTCAGTTTTTTAACGTCCCACAGGTGGGTATTGACCTTTCCCCAAAGTTTTAGGCTATAGTTTACTAAATATTTACGCTGGCCGAAATGTAATTTAGCCGACTTTAAATATTTTTCGAAAGCTATTGAGGTATGCTCAGACTTTTATGTATCCTCACAAAGATTTCTTTAGAGCATTAGTTTTAGTTTAGTAGAAAACACTGTTTCACTACCTACACTTTGTTAAAACGCGTCCCTATGTAGTACCTTCTTGCAAAAACTCAGATCCCAAAGGAGATACCTACTGGTATAAAAATGCTAATGCTATGTCATTTTATGACCCATTAAATGTCTCCAAAAGCCTGCTATATAAATAAAAATAAACCGACAAATAAACACATTTTTGCATATAATATAATATTATTAGGGATGGAAATATTAAAAACTGATATATATACATATAGAAAAAAAATGATAATAAGACTGAATATTTATTCGATAACAAGTTTTTACGAAGCATAAAAGACATATTATGCTTTATAGTACATCAATTTTCTTATTACTAATATACTTCTTCAAACAAGTTTCATATCATTTTTTCAAACGATCCTTAGGGACCCTGGGGTTTACACGTAAAAATAAATAATAACAGTACAGCAAACGTTTTATAAAAATGATATCAGTAGAAGAAACTTCATAAAATAGCACAACACTAAAGAGAGCCACTTCAGTAGAGCCAAACTGCATAGAAATAAATGGCTTAAAGATTCTAGAAAAAATATCTGAACTTTGCTTTGGCTATAGTTTTCCCTTTGTATGTTAGAAGTCAACATTCCTCAGGTTCATGTCCTAGTATAAAACAAAAATCGGTGTATTAAAATAATTCAGTACAAAACAAAAATGAATGGAACTCGTCGAAACGAATCAAATGAGCCCAAACTCGTGGGATTTACTACAAGCCATTGAAGAGTTCCACTATCACCTTTCTCTATCATCAGATCGGCTCGATGTTTCCACGATTTCCAATGAGCTTCCAAATTTGTTTACAATATGGAAGAAGCTAATAAAAGCGTGTTAAAAAGACACAGTTAACATGACATACCTATCCGCATCGTAATATAAAAAGCGTAAGTCATTTGAAAGGCCGCAAAAACTAGACGGAAAGAAGTGGCCTTGACTCGAATAGAATTTGCAGACATTCATTTGATAAGCTTATTTATTTGTTTAGGAAGTTGATTATAACATTAACCTTGGTTTTTGTTAAGTTTTACTTAACTAAAGTGTTGGTTTGTTTGATGTTTCTATACTTTCGTGTATAATTAAACATCCAAACTACATTCATTTTTTGATCTAATTTAAAAAGGAGGCACTTGATTTGTGGAGTATACATGTAAGTACCTACATATTATATATGAGTTTGTAGTGTTACTCGATATCTTCTCTAGTTTGAGCGTTCGAGCTAATTATTTTTTAATTAATGAGTTAATGAATACCCGTAAATAAATTTATGAATCTAACTTTTAAAGACTTCCTGTTCACCGTCATTAGATCAGGTAAATGTAATGTAAATAAGAATTAAACAAGCAATTTTGATGTTTTCTTAGACTTACGCGAATATTTGGCATTTTTAATAAAATTATCTTTTATGATTTTTCCGCGGATTTATTTTGTTCGATTCATAACTCTCCCGTGACCATGATTGCATTCGAAATGTCGGGAACCAAAAATCAAAATAAATCCGGGAAAAAATCCGAAAAGATGGTTTTATTTAAATCGTCAATTTAATTTAAAAATTGTCAGTGTAGTGAGGCAGCTACCCAGCTACCACCTTCTACCTAGCAGGTAATCTGCGATCTGTGCTTCTACTGAGAAGGGCGGGCGACACACTTAATAGTGGCTCCTTTAAAACCGAGTTAGTCTTGTACGCCATTATATAAAATTATTGCAATGTCATCTAAACTTAATACGTTTACAAAGTTTCATATCAACATAATAAGAGTAGTGCAAAAGTAGATTTTTAAAACATTCTTAACACTTTGGATAATTGATAACACAGTAACAAGTGAAACTAAAAAAGCGCATTAAAATTAAAATACATACATACATAGGTAGTCGTTGGCATAAATATGTTCACATATGATGTATTGTTATTGTCAAGTATATGAAGGAAACGGCCTTGTATTTGTTTCTTGTATTGTTTTATTACGATAGTGATGCATTCCCATGACTTCGCAACTTAGGATTGTTATGACAGCTATTGTCACTTAAGGGTTATAATTTAATTACGTACATAGATAAACAAGTGTAATAATACTCTGTTATGTAAATATATGCATTTTTTTAAATATATGACTAACAACATCTCCTCATGCGCTTTACAGTTTTTAGAAAATAAAAAAAATTGTGAGCCCGATGGGAAGTAGAAGCTAAAATACAATTTCCATATCAAACTAACGAACTTTGATCTATATTTCATCCCGTTTAGGGTGTGAATTGATAGGGAGCTCTTGTACAAAATGTCATTTTTCTAAACTCAACGTTTTATGTTACCTATTCTTCTATTCCAATATAATTAAATAATTTATCTGTCATGTATAATAATAGAATATCAACAAATTATTAAAGTTATAAACATAATAGAAAGTAGGATAAATTCACTCTGTAGTTCCATCCTTTTATAGAGAAAAGAAAACCGTCACACTGATGGCCAATGAATTTGACACATTTGTCGTGGTGGCACCAATTTCTCATTCTTTACGCTTGTACGGAGGGAAGATGGTGTCGCAATTTCTCTCTAAATATGCTTACGTTGAAACCTACGAACCATAGAGATTCACACCGTACCTTTACATATCTTTTACGCTTCTATATATTACTAGCGATTCACCCTCAGTCCGCTCGGGTTCGTCCCTACTTACGTTTTAACATTTAGTAAAGATTTCTCAGAGATGAGATATTTTCTCGCAATAAAAAGTATCCTCTAAGTTGACCCAGATAACCATCTATCATCATACCAAATTTCATCAAAATCCCTCCAGTGGTTTTTCCGTGATACGGTAACAAACAGACAGACAGAGAGACAAAAATTGTAAAAACTATAGATTCGGCCTCTGTATCGATAATAATGTCTATTTCAATAAGATTTTCCAAAAAATATTTAATGTACAGATTCGGCTTAGTTACAATTTTATACTAAGTATGTTTGTGTGTATACCTACTCTAAGATTTTTGATATTTAGTTTGCAATTACTATACTATACAGTTTTACTTATTATTTATATAGAAATATTCCTTCGAGGTATTCAAATAGATTTTTTTACTTATATAGTTTATATAATAATTAATTTACAATTTTACAATAATAGGAACAACGACTTCAAATCTCAATCAAATCTCTTCAAAGTAATTATTCTAATATTTAGGGTCAAGGTTTGATTTTTTTTATTCATATAATATAAAGGACCACCCTTGAGTTACAATTGCCAAAGTTATCACGTAGCATATTATAAAGAAAACTTATTTCTTTTGAGATTATAACTGAATTGAATTGTCTTACCTTCTTTTTGAAAGTGGACAAAATTTAGTGAACAGTTAGTGCCACTCTTAATTTTCATGTCATAATACAGTGTCTTCAACTCTAACAGCCCGCCCACTATCCTAAAGTCGTCACAAGTTTTATTAAGGACGTGTTTCGCAATTTCCGCATCAAGTTCTTTATATGCGTCATCAAATTGTGATGTTTGATGAAGTTAGTTGATTGGTCCGCTTACTTTTTATGTTATGGCTAAGTTTGTAGTGACCCTGTAATATGTTAGTACTTGCTGTGCCAGCGGTCGCGCATTTCAGTCCCGCTGGGGGCATTCATTTGTGTGATGAGTACGAATGTTTGTATTTCAGTCATGGCTGTTTATATGTATAATATGTATGTATTTAACCTTATATATTGACGGCGAAGTGTAAAAAAAAGTATTTATTCGTTGAGGATAATAATGACTTATGCTTTAATAATTACGTTATGTTTGAATATATTTTTTTTGAATATATCTTTGAATAAAACATGTTAATAGCGCTTTTAAATTCAAAACGATAAAAAAGTGAAGTTCTCGAAAAATGTTAGGAAGTATTGGCACTTCGCCGTCGATATGTGTAGTGAGTGTATCAACTATCTGGTATCCATAACACAAGCCTCGTAGCTTGCCATGGAACTAGATGGTGCTGTTAATGTCCCAACATATTTATTTGTGTGTATGTATGTATTCAGCCCTTTTTTAACGTCCCACTGCTGGGCACGGGCCTCCCTTCAGTACGAGGGGAATCAGGCCATAGTCCACCACGCTGGCCAAGTGCGGGTTGGCGGACTTCACGTGTCTTTTTGAAAACTTGCTAGGTTGCTAGGTTCTCTCAGACATGTAGGTTTCCTCACGATGTTTTCCTTCACCGTTAAGACAAGTGGTAATCATGTTCGAAATGATTCGCACATGAAAATATCAGAGGTGCGAGACCCGGGATTTGAACCCGCTTCACTCGGCTTCCCAAGCGAGCGCGTTACCACTGGGCTACCACTGCCTTATATTTATATTTATTTATTTATATTATTTTATTACTAGTTTTATATAATTTTGTTTGTCATACTAGCTGTCTGTCTGTGACGTGCCTGCGTGTAACGTTTCTATAACGTCCATGACAAACATGACAAGAGGTTCACAGCACTTTATGTAACAGCAACAGAAAAAGTTTTCAATCTATTCATATGTTCTCGAGTAATGCATGACTGAACAAACAAACAGACAAATTTTGACGTACCGACTCTCAACTGAAAATTGCAAAAAGTGTAATAATGTTTATATTTAGCACGATTTTAAGAAAATATTAATTATTAATGTTTTAAACCATTCTAAATAATCGTATGTTAATGTAAGAAATGAAATTACATATTATGTGTTTGTTTATTCAAGTGGTATATATTATTAACATATTATTGACATGAGTAATGACTATCTCTTGTTATAAGTCCATTAGATATATCATAATCATATTTTAACCTTGTAACCACATGAGCTAGCGAAAAAGGGCTACTTGCCAACAAACGTGGTCATTTATTATTCACACCAGTACAAAAGCCAAGGCTGTTTTATAATTTAACGTTTAAGGAGGTAAAGCACAACACGCAGTTAAATACATCGTAAAAGTTACTGTCACGATAATATGCTAATATGTGAAGGTTAGCGACTAATGTCTAAAAGATAGTGGTATAGTGTATTTAAAATGTACGTTAAGAAATATATATAATTTAGTTCAACCTTTGTGCTTGCAATTTGAAATTTACATGGAAATATCGAGATCGGTTTAGAAATGCCATAAAATAAAACTATAGAATTGGTTTTATGTATAAATAAACCATGATAAAATAAATATCCTTGCTAGTAGGCACGTATTTTATGGAAATTATTATTATACCTTAAGAAATAAATAAGAAAGTTGTATTTTTTTACGAAATAAGTAAAATAAAATAAATTTTATCCGCCTATAATAATAAATAGTGTTAAAGTTTCACATTATGGACTATTTATTTTATCAACAAAAATAATATGCTTTCTCACGGTTCCTTAGATGAAAAGTAAAAACGAACACTAATGTCCATGTCAGCTCAAAGATTATTCGTACCATATAGACGAAGTAGATGGCTAATGCAAGCTCTATACAATAGCGAAGTCAAATTGTGAAAAATTAACTAAAAAGGTATGGAAATAAAGTCTCTCCCGTGACCATGATTACTGTAAAGCATTTGAAACGTCGGAACCCAAAAATCAAACTAAATCCGCAAAATAATCCGAAAAGATAGTTTTATTTAAAATGTCAAGTATTCGCGTAAATCTAAGAAAGTATTAAAAAGGTATTGATTAGGTATTATCAAAAAAATACTTCAACTTTTAAACGTTTTATTTACGGAGACAAAAAATGTCGTGTATACACTTACAACTTTTAACCCTTTGGTCTGGGCGTGGATGAGTCAGTCAGTCAGGACATAGTAAATTTATTTAATATATTATAATTTATTTATTCAATAGTAAATTCCATCCACACCACCTCGATGTCCAGCGTTCCACAACAGTGCGATTTTTAAGGCATTTTCTGCCTCGCACAACCACCCTGTGGAACCAGCTATCGCCGGCGGTCTTTCCGAACCGCTACGACCTGGCCACCTTCAAGAAGAGAGCGTATACTTTCCTTAAAGGCCGGCAACGCATCTGCAAGCCCTGCGGTGTCGCAGATGTCCATGGGCGGCGGTGATCACTTTCCATCAGGTGAGCCTCCTGCCCGTTTGCCCCCTTAGTCCCATAAAAAAAAAAGGACATGTAATCAGAGAAAGCATCGTAAAACCTAAATCGTGTTTTCCGTTTCCTGCCGTTATGCGTTGTTCAGATATCTACTGGGTTGGGCAGTGCCGGATTCGACCTTAGCGCCTCCCTTGGGCACTGTAAAAAATCCCGCCTTATTATCGAAATTTTACATAAAATGGACAAAGTTCAATTTATTTAAATTTTTTGAAAAATGCATAAAATTGATTTATAAATGATCTCAATTTTTCGAAAAATGTACCAGGTAGTATTTTTTATTATTATTCATTTTTTGGAAAATACAAAAAGATTTTCGATAACATTAGGGTGATTTTTTTTCACCCTCTGAATTTTACTGCCCTGGGCACTAGCCCCGACTCGAGAGTGCCGCTAGTGTAAGTACAGCGCTGGGGTTGGGTGACAATTTCTATTCGCCATCCTTTTTCTTAATCAAACGATAGTTTTCTCCTAAACTACCCTTAATAAATGGAAATAAAAACAAAAATATTCCCGTGAAAATAGAATCTGCGGTGTGCTTTTTTATTGGCAATGTCAGTTAACTCATGTCCTAATATGAAACGACTCTCTTATAGAAGAATTTATTCTTCTTACAAGAGACACTTCGAATGTCTTTATTTCACCCTTAGATGTTTTCTATAATATGTAACTATATGTTTTCTCGTTTTGGGATCTATTTTTTATCTTTTGTTAATTTAACACGTTTTAATAAAAAAACAATACATTTAACGTCATCTATTGACATTTATTTGTACTAATTTTTCTTTGTTCGTGATGAGACTCGTGATATAGACATTATATATCTATATATATATATATATATATATATATATATATATATATATATATATATATACACTTACTGAACATTTATATGAACCTCAACCATTTATATATTAAATAATAGCCAAGTTTTTAATATTTACCATGTATGTATTACGATTTACGTCTTATAATATTGAACGGACAATTATATGTACTTGTGTATTCTGTGTGTATATATACAGAATGAACTCGTGATCCATGTATTAAAATGCTAGTATACTGCCACTGCGCCAGACGTACACCAATAATGTTTCTGCAATAATTAACTAAAAGTTAGGTCGTTTATAGCTTATGCAAGCAACTTCCTGCTAACATAGGTTTTACGACATTTTACGAGTTAGCCAATGGATTGCAATTAGCACTTTAAATTATTTATTAAGGGCCGAGTTTCACTTCACGTCTCACCTGCTGTTTTCTCTTCACGCTTGTTACTGTTATTTTAATTGAGTGATAGCTGACTTATCAACCGTGTCAATTTAAAATATTGTGACCAATCATACTTCGTAACATTAGATGTAATAAAATATTCCCAAAATAAAATAACCAAGATATTTTATACAAGGGCGAAAAAATATTCATACAGTATATTTTTAGACTTCTTCGAATTTAGAAAATATCTTGTCTGCTTATCCATGCTCATTTTGTAAAGATACTTAAACTATTACTATACGTAACATATTTATTCATTCAAAATACAATATCTATATACTAAATATATGAAGTATGCGCAGGCGCAGCCGCTGATGTTAACTAGCATTTTAATAGAGTAACCACTTAGAAGAAATTTACGACAGAAGAAACACTCGTAGATGAGATAATTACTCGACTGTGCCTAATTCGCAATAATGAACTAGCTAACGCACCGTTGCGCAAGAACTGGTCTTAAACTACGACGCGTATGTACGAGTATGTACGGTGTACGTACCATACAGTATTTTAAGGTAATTGTGCCTATAATTGATTGTAAAATGTATAATCGAGTGCAATTAGTAATTATAAATGAAATATGACGGAACCCAGTTATAATTAACGGATTTTAATGTTTTTTTTTTGGGTTTTTAATATCATATACTAAAAAGTATACCCGTTAAAAATTACCGCTGTTTGGAAAATTAAAAAAATAAAACTAAGTTTTTAGAAATATCCACAAAAAATACAGCTATCGGAATTTTGAAATATTTATTTTAAGAAAATAATAAATGTAGCAGTTTTTGAGGTTGTATATACAAGATTTCTTATATATAAAGCTTTTTATTAGTATGCTATTTTTGTATTCATTTGCTTTTCGTTCAAGATAGATAAGGCTGAGGAAATTAACTGAGTTATATTTATAGTTTTTGAGTTAAACAATTTTCAATGATGAGAAAAATTACAATTTAGTTGTGGTATTGTTTTATAACAATAACATTTCTAGTATAATCATTTATGTTTCTTATTATAAAATCTTGTAATATCGTCCACAACTAATTAAGGAAACAAGTTTTATTTTAATAATAAATATTTATAGTAGATATTCTTTTACTTTGAAAAACAATTACGTTTTAAAATTAATTTAAATAAGTTAAGCCTTGTCCAAAAATTAGCTACTCCTAGCCTCCTAGGATGGTTGAAGGCTTGACTTTTTTAGGGAGGCCAAATTAACATGACGAAAACATAATATCATTAATACAGAATGGTTTTATTAAATATTTCTTTTATGTAGAAACTTTCACATAAGCACTTTTACCTATTTGACCTATCTGTTGGCAGTTGCGAAAGGTGCATCGAGCCAAACGGGTCAACGACTTCACTGTTTATAATGTTACAGCCCACCTCTTACACAATACATGTAGTGTACACTATACCTATAAACTGAATATCAGAAGATATAAATTGATCAGCTACTTCGATGGTAGCGCATCTACACGTTTATCATAAATTTTGTTAGTTCATTAGGTACGTACGTGGGTTTGTTTTGATTTGTTTAAGCGGAAGCCTATTTCTTTTTTTTTAATAAAAGTAGCCTAAGTTACTCCTTATAACACCAGCTCCGCCAGTGAATGTCCCGTCCCGTCAAAATCAGTCCAGCCGTTTCGAAGATTAGCGTGTACAAACAGACAACAATTTCAAAAATTGAGTGTTCCTTTTAAGTATCGTATATAATTTTTTATGCATTTAGTAAAAAGCTGGTTGGAGACACTTCAATTATATTGATCTATATAGGGCATGTATAGATAAGTAAGTAAACCATATTATGAAAGTATCGATATTATTCCAAAAATATTCACTACTTTGCACATTTTCTTCTGAGTAAACTTTATCTAGTAATTCTTGTTTGCAGTACTAAGTAAAATCCCACCGCACGTCCTTTGGTATAATAAAGAAGTTACTATAAGGCGTGCAGGGCGTATTTAGAGTACCTACGCAATTTGAGAGTCAGCTTTTATGAACGAACACAAGTGCTTTTGTGTTCATAAAAGCCAATTCTCACCAAGAATACTTATTACACCCTCAGTGGTGGATTTTATTTAAATATTTCTGGAATCACCCTTAAGGAGCACTATAACCTATTCATTCAATAAAGAACTATAAAAATCGATTTACAATTCGTCGTATCAGTGCTTATTTATCCAAGCGACCAATTTACCGAAAGAGATTTTATTACAGAATTATTGAATTTAAAAATTCATTATGTTTAACCTATATATGTATATAATAAAGCTATGTTTTTAAAATAGACGAAAAAATCTGTACTAAAGTACAAAAAGTGGTGGTTTAAACAAATAAGAACTAAGTTGACGAATTGGAAGATATCGCGTAACACGAAAATCTCATTTCAAGTCAATAAAATTAAAAGTGTATCGAGGCAGAGCCAGGGCAGCTCGCTAGTTGAAACTAAGTGGGTATGTAATATGTGTTATGATTATTTGATATATAACTTGCTGTGCAATGTACAGACGTAGTCTACATGTTTTGTTTACATAAAGTTCGTTGTCATGTGTCTAGTGTTGAGAAATATTTAACATTTGTATGGGAAGATAAATAGACGCTGCTAATTCATACAAAGAATGTTCACTTTGGCGTTTTGGGTGATGTCATGTGTAAATACCGATGTAGGAGCCATGTGTCTAATTTTAGTAAATATGTGGAACCTTAATTCGAATGTGTTTTCTTGTGTAAAATTATGTGTATATAATTTTGTAAAATTAATCAGTGTAGAGATTAAGAAGAAGCTCTCTAAACCAGTAAAACGCAAACAAGCTATTTCCGCCAACAAATTACGCAATTTACGTACAATAGTGATCCGATCTCATATGCAAAGTTGATCTCCAACGTGACCGTGACCTTGCGCGGGCCTTCGTCATTGAGGTAAATACTACGTGTATCCATTTAACTTGACTTACGTAAATAAGTGTCATGTTTTAACGTGTCAAGATTTTGTTTCAATTTTAAAGAAAAACATAAATAAGTTGTTGTTTTTACCCGTTTGCGGCGAGGCTCAAAGGAGAGTTATGTGTTAAATCTGTTTGTAAGTACTATATAGATACTTAGAAAACGGAAGTCCGACCCTATGTTTCCTCGTAATTACTAAACGGCTTAACCGATTTTGATGATTCACATATTGTTAGTTTGGATTATAATACACATTATTCACGATCAGTATAAAATCTATAACCATAACATAATTAGTTGGTTAAATTGATATTGTCCGAAAATAAATGCTCTTTTGTTCCAAATTCGCTCGAAACCCCTATAAGGATGTTGCTTTAATATGATGTAGTGTATAATTAATTTACTTTTTCATATAAAGTCTACCGTTAATAGTAAAGCCAATCGTGTACAGGGAAGTTTGCATTTCAAATATTGATCCCGGGGTCTTCCGTTCATAGTGCAAAGCACTTTGAACTAGACTCCATGCAATATAAATGCACTATGTAACTATACTGGTATAAAATGTATATGGCATAAGCTAAGCTAATATGTACATACAACATTGTAGTTGTATGAACTGACGTGATAAAACCTATTGCGATATAATCTATGAAAAGCAGTTGAAATTTGTAAATGAATTGTAAGCGTATTTATAAATTATCTTAATTAAGCGCATGTAAGGATTTTAACATACAAGAAAACCTATCCTATGTCCTTTCCAGGATCACAAACTATCGTCTTGCCAAATTTCATCTAAATCGGTCCAGTAGCTTCGGAGTTTATACGAACAAACCAACAAACAAAAAATCTTTCCTCTTTATCTATGCATATAATAAGATTCTAACTAAGTCGAATCTGTACATCACATATTTTTTGGAAAATCTTATTGAAATAGACATTATTATCGATACAGAGGCCGAATCTATAGTTTTTAGACTTTTTGTCTGTCTGTCTGTTACCGTATCATGGAAAAACCACTGGAGGGATTTTGATGAAATTTGGTATGGTGATAGCTGGTTATCCGGGTCAACATATAGGATACTTTTTATCGCGGGAAAATGTCTCATTTCTGAGAAAAAAAATACAAAAATTGCAATATAAGAGTATACTAATATGTACCTAAAACCTAATAATTTGGGTTTTGGTCATCTGAACGCGGGCGGAGCCGCGGGAAATGCTAGTATTAGTATAGATTCAGAATTAAAATACATTATACGAAGTCTAGTCTGAAGCAATCTAAATAACTGTCTGTGTCTAGACAAGAGGCTGGGATGAACGGACAACGGTGTAACTTTGCATATCAATGAGTGTGGGCGGGATATTTATAAGTGGATTATAACGGTTAAAGCATCGACATATCAGGCCGCTGGAGCAAAAATTGACTAACTTAGATTTTTAAAATTGGCGAAATGCGGTATACTGTTCTTATTCTATGTATTTTAATTACTAATATTATAAAAGCGACAGTATGTTTGTTTATTCTACTCACACTTTACCTCGGCACGTTAAATGGTTAATGATTGGTAATATTTACTGAGACCCGCTGTTAGTTAGGGTTTGAACGAAGCTACGACAGATGTCTAGTGTTTCTGAAATATATATTTTAGCTTAAGAAACTTTTGCTTTGAAATCTATACAGATAAATAAAATTGAAGTGTCTGCTTGTAATATCAAAATAAGATTTTTTTTATTAAATACATATGAAAGTATATACGGTACTTATAATATAAAAAAAATTGTCTGTCTGTTTGTTTATTCCGGCTAATCTCCAAAACGGCTGAACCGATTTTGATGGAAGTTTCACTGGCAGATAGCAGAGTTATAAGGGTAATTTTGACTACTTTTATTAAAGAGAAAGGATTAGGGTACCGCAAGAAAAAATCAAAACCTATGAAATTGCGAACAAAATCCGCGTACTGGATGCACCCGAGCCGAAGCAAGAACAAATCGCTTGTCTTTTTATACAATGACAGCTTCTCTTTAACACCATGAGAAAACTTTCTTTACCTAACTAAGTTACCTATATAATTTGCACATCGCGATTCAATTCGATACAATTCAAGGATTAAATTAATTTCTAAGGAGGGAAGAGTTCTAGTTAATAAGTTGCATATGAATTATGAATATAACGAGGTTTGCAGATTCCACGGTTCGATGACTGATACTCGCACTGGATGAACAGGTCTACCCGGAGCCATATATAGAACTTACCTCCAACGTATTAAGAAATTTATTTTCAAATCTAACTAACGTATACATAGTTAATCGAATTAGTATTAAAGCTAATATTGCACTTGAGTTTTACTATAAAGTTTAGTTTTTAGTTTTATAATATTATTCCAATATATGTAGGTACGTACATATATTTTTTGATTATTTGTTATTCTGCGAACGGAATGACGTTTAATATATTTAATTGCATTAATTTTCACTGTAATTTTTTGACGATACGTTTGGCTTAGTTGGTAGTGACCTTACTTGCTGTGCCAACGGTCGCGGGTTCGAGTCCCGCTGGGGGCATTCGTTTGTGTGATGAGCACGAATGTTTGTACTACAGTCATGGGTGTTTATATTTATAATATGTATGTATTAAAAGTTATATATGTGTAGTGTATCAACTATCTGGTATCCATAACACAAGCCTCGTAGCTTACCATGGAACTAGATGGCGCTGTGTGTTAATGTCCCAACATTTATTATTATTAATTTTATTATCGGATAAAACCGTGAGTGTTTACTTATAGTGATAATTATGGATATTATTTTATTTTTTTAATACCTATGAGGTGATGGCTCTATTCGTAGATTTGATACATTTGATTTTCCCTTCTTGCAAGATCTTAAAAATATTTTCGATAAAACTATATAGGTACTTACGTTCGAGTTTATTTTCAGTTAAATAACGATTATTGGGAAGATATTTTAAATACTGAGGATTTCGTTTTAACCAAAACTAAAGAAATATACAATGGCAATATAAATATTTTCTTATCAAGACAAATTGAAAGAGCGATCGTAGTTTATATGCAACGTACGTGTCCGCCAGCCCACACTTGGCCAGCATGGTGGACTATGGCCTGGTCCCCCTCGTATTAAAGGGAGGCCCACCCCCAGCAGTGGGACGTTAAAAAGGGCTAAATACAACGCTATAAAAATGTTCAAAATAAATAATTCTTCATTCCAGACATAGCCAATGTATAGCTAGGTGTGCATAACCTGTAGATGATTTCGCGGTTCAGTGACTGAGTCGGGACTGGTTGGAAACAGGTCTGGCAACTGCTAAATATGGAACCACCCCTCGCCGCATGACCTGATATTTGTTGCATGAGAAAATCTTGTAGGTCACTAGCATTTGACTTACCTTTCCTTTTATAATTTATGTTGAAATATTAAATATGTATGTAATATCAATAATTATAATAAAAAGATATAATAAACATATTATTTCGCCTTTTTATTAATTAATTATATTTAAAGCAGCTTTGACAAAATACCGATTTTTTGTTTTGTTAATTATTACTTAGATAAGTTATAAAATTTTCATATATGAATATATTTAAACCAGTTATTTCAAAAATAAAAACAAGGAAAAACCAACTAATTATAATTTATGTATGTATATCTTAAGATATTTTTGATGAATGAATTCTGAAGTTTTATCATTTTGTCAGTTGTCTTATAATGGAAATACATATTATAGAAATAAAATTAAATTTTAGGTATCTACAGTTGATCTTTGAAATAATTTGTTAGAATATGAGCACATTAAAACTATTTATACTAAAAAAGAAGTAGAGTATATTGATTATCAAATTCGTAAAATCTGTCAAGTGCGAGTCGGACTCGCACACGAAGGGTTCCGTACTATCGTACGTGTACTTTTTATTAATATGACTTACTCTATATAATGTAGTTGGTATACTAATTTCGATGATCGATTACGAACTTATACCTATTACGGTTCATGAGATACAACCTTCTGACAAACGGACGGGCGGCCAGTGGAGGCTTAGTAATAGGGTTCGGTTGACACCCTTCGGGTTCAGAACCCTAGAAAAGTATTAGAAAACATATTACCTATTATTGTAGTATTAAATACCTATTGATGTAGGTATTAAATAATTACAACCATTATCGAAATATAAATGAAATGACGTTTTTACTAGATAATAAAAACAAAAATAAAAATAATTATCGTCAGCAAAAAATAATGAAATACTGCTGGCTAATTCTATAGACTATAATGTAAACAACATTATATAACTAGGTATTAAGAAATAAGTATTTAAAGATCTAGTTACGTTTTATAAATAATCATTAAACTAAATTCATATAGTTAACATGAAATCGATGAAATTTATTTAATTATACGCCTTGTACAATTAATTATTGTACGTTTATTCTATGTAATTTATTCGCACGTGCTAAGCTACGTTGACAGTCGTAAATAAATTCACGACCAGTAATAAAATGCACTGCAATGCAGTTTAATTTATCTACCCACAATATAAATAGAAGCAATTATAATATTATACTTACTTTTAACGACATCTTTATTTATCGATGAGCTTACAACACAATATAATACACAAACATCGTCCGACAACTATATTTTTTGCACAGAAAAATAGTTCATTTACACAATTATATTTTTTCGCCACTGATTACGTAATTTTAATTTACAAATATTGTTAAAACAGTCCTGTGTTTTTATTGTTGCGTTACGGTCGAAGCTCCTCGAATGTTTGATTAACGAAATAGATAGATGCGAGCGCACAGCGCAAGTCCCTTCGGTTTATAATTTTTTCCCTCGCTCGGGCGCGAGATACGACATTATCGTTAAATGACATTTAGTCACCGGTCCTGCCATATTGAAAAAAAAACCTAATTTTATATTTAACTGTTCTGAAAAAGGAAATTATATATAATTTACTGTTTATTAAATTATTATATATTAAAATATACTTATATTTTATTTTTATCTCCTTAGAATTTATAATATAGCTGTGAAAATTCACCAGCGATACTTACGCCACCTATTGAAAAATTTTGAGATAACAGAAACTAACAAAAGTTATTGAATATGCATAAAGATGGCGTTGTCCACAAAAGTATACCTAACAAAAAAGCTTAACCCTAACATTTTAAAGGGAAGGTAAGAAAGAAAAACGTTAAAAGTAAATAGCAGTAGTTATTGGCAGCAAACATATTAATTAATGGCCATACAACAAATCTAATTAGTATTTTTAAACCACTTAAATATAACAGGTAAAAATTATTGTTCATCTTTCATTAAATGTCGTTTCACAGCTTCGAGTGCAGTCTTCGCGTCGTATTTGTCGGGATGCGCGCTGGTGTAGTGCGAGCGCAGCAGCGTGGCCAAGTTCGTTTGGAAAGAGCAGCTTGAGCACGCGTACAGATGCAGCCCTGGATGTCGCCCGCTACGGAGCACGTGTTTTCTAAGATTTTCCTAAAAAGAATTAAGTTTATTATTAAAATTAGATTGCATCAGGAATTAAGAAAAAATAGTTCAAATAAGAGAAACAAAAAGCCCCGTAAAATGCTATGTGTAAAAAATTTCGAAATAATGTGTTATTTTAATCATAATTGAACTATCAAGTATCAGCCATTAGATAATGGATTTGCCATGGACTTGTTTTAATTAATACGATTGGATTACTGTTAAAAACTGCCAATGTTACTGAAATTTATTTAATTAAATGCGTTTTAATTATAATGAATGATTTTTACTCTATTAAACATATTTTAATATGTGATCTGTGGTATTATTTTATACTTATATATTTTAACGAAAAATTTCGACAGTTTGTAGATCAACGCCATCTATCGTATAATGGAACAAGCATTATTATATCTTTGCATGGATTGGGGCACTTGTAAAAGTGCCTACTTTACAGGGTCATTTTTAATTTACTGAAAACCTTTTGGGAATATACTATTTACATCATAACAACAACATCGGTAACAAGAAAAAATTATATATCTTAAATTTTTATTTTCATACAAAAATAAAAATATTTTTATTGCACCGTTTTCAGTAAATTAAAAATGACCCTGTATACATAGAATTGTGTCACCTGTAGTTATACTAAGTATTTCAAGTATATAGACTATATATTATCTCAAACTATAGTACTACTAATTTAAAATAATATTTAGTGGATAAAATTTCAAAAGAATGTATGTATACACATAATTTACATATTATTATATTTATACTGAGTAGCTATACTCAACAGATAGATGAGTATTTAAGCGACTTGATTACTTATTAGGTATACTACTATTATTTTCTATAAACTGATACTCACTAAACTTCCACAAGTGAAGGTGCAGTGTGGACAGATGTACGGCTTAAGTCCTTTGTGGCATAGCAAGTGTCTTTTCATATGGCTAGCTTGCTCTGTTTTAAACTCACAAGACGGACATTCATAGTTTTTCACTCTCTCACCGTGTGTGCGACGATGCCTGAAAATATTATTAACTTTGTTATTACAATTTTTAATTTATATTGTGATTAATTTAATTAATGTATTTAATATGTGTTCACGAATTCTTGTAATCTTTAAGTTAATTTTAATCTATTATAAATATTTGTTAGAAATTGTAATATATTTAACATTTCATATATTATTGTTTTAAAGCCGGAAATGCAATCAATGTTGTGCATGCCTATAATTAATGCTTGTACTAGCATAAGTAATCTTATAACATAATAATTTAGAATGTAGGTACAATGTATTGTTGGCATTTCTTGCAAATAAATAAATACAATTTAATTACGTATATAAAGTTCATTTTACATTTTAACTTGTAGCTTTTTCTAATCATTATTTTGTTCGTTAAATTGGTGGAAAATCTGCAATACGACAAAAATATAATATCTTCGTGGAACCTCAACCTGCTCTATTTTTTTATTTGAACATAGGAATAACTTGTACAAATCATGGTTTGGAAATTAGTAACGCCATCTCTGTATAGTAAACAAAAACAAACAGAAATCTGAACCGCCATCTATTATCAATTAGCAAAATTACTTCAACTTAATTCATAATTTGCAAGTTTCCTAATAATATAATAGATGGCGCTAAACATCAAACAATATGTCACTTGTATTTAAGAACAACAAATGACTTTGCAAATGCAGAGTAAAAAAAAAATTCCACGACTATATAAGTGAAACAGTTGAACGGTGTATTTAATTCATTTAAAAAAAAAAATGGATTTTATTCTATTTATATGTGATTATTGAAAAATAACCTTAAGATAAAGAAATAACAAAAAATGTACTTATTAAGTTGTGCGATACTGGATGCTATGTAGGAGCAATTTTCATAGGGGCATCGTCGCTCCTCGGAGCTGCAAGTCGTAGAGTGGTGAGTGAGAGCAACGCTGAAACGTAACATAATCAGTGTTGCCGTTTTGTATATGGAAATAATACTAGATTTTTGCGACGATAATGCTAAAAAAGTGTTAGATCACGCTTTAATATGCTAAAAAAATAATATATTCTTTTTAACTAGAAAAGGTTAACACTAATTTTATAATCACTTAAACTGATTTTAAGTAAGTAAATATTTCACACTTAGAGAAAGATTCTTTTTAAATTATATCGAATCGAACCACAGCCTCTAGATATAAGCCTCTTGATTAAAAAAAGAATTATTAATATCTATTCACAATTTACAAAGATATCGAGTTACGTACATACAAACAAAAAAACTATGAATATCAATGATTTGAGTTTGAACTCTTTTTAAAATTGACCAAAAATACAATATAACAAGTTTATCCGACGTTATCTGATTTAATTAGACGAGAAAGCTAACATAATTGTGCAAAAAATGTTATTTACACTTGCAGAATTAATAATGCGCGTAGGAGTGTAAATGTTTTAAACGGGCAGATTCATTCAACACTGCAGCGTTAGAGTAAAACGTAAAAATAACATTTTCGTGTATTTGAATAAATAACAATATTATTCTTTGTCTTTCACTAAAAAGTCAGAGTCTGGAGTCTAGACCATCATATTTTTAAGATGACGTGTGATGGATCATAATTAGCATTCGCATTTATCTTTATTATTTAGTTCTTTAAGTACTTGTTTGTTGAAAAATATTAATTTTGCTTTTGGACAAATCTGACAGAAGTTCGAACACGTCACTAGTATATTACATCTAACATCACCAACATACATAGTATACCAAGCCTCTTCGCAATAAAATTTGAATTCTCCAATTATAAATTATTTTAAATAAAACTATCTCACCGAATTTTTTCGCGAAATTATTTTGAGTTTTATTTCAGTCTCACGGGAGATAGTTATAAGATAGTTTTAAAATGTCAAATATTCAGGGAAAATAAGAAAGTATTATAAACTATTTATGTAATATAAAATTAAATAATAAGTATAATAGAGCTCAGGTGAAGTAAGGCGCTCTCAAGCAACTCGAAACCTATACATCTGCAGGACGTATCATAAATACGGCTTAATTACACAATTTCAGCTGGACTTTGGAATTTTGCGCCGCTCACTAGAATGTTGGAAGACAGCGATCGTTCCTTTCAATTATTTCTGACGTGATGTTTTAGTTATATGGATGTAAACTAATGTAGTTGTATCGTACGTGTGTTGGGATCAAGTTTGAGGTAAATATTACGCTTTATTTTGTACTATACATTCATTCGTTCATATAAAACGGGAGACAAAGCAGACAGATCAAAATTTTATAGAACAAGACAAAGTAAAAAATCTGTCTGTTTAGTGTTTATAGGTATTATATTTATACATATAATAAAATTCTAATTCAGCCGAATCTGTACATTAAATATTTTTTAGAAAATCTTGTTGAAATAGACATTATTATCGATACAGAGGTCGAATCTATAGTTTTTTAGAATTTTTGTCTGTCTGTCTGTCTGTCTGTCTGTTACCGCATCACAGAAAAACCACTAGAGCGATTTTGATGAAATTTGGTATGGTGATAGCTGGTTATCCGGGTCAACATATAGGGTACTTTTTACCGCGGGAAGATATCTCATTTCTGAGAAAAAATACAAAAACTGCATTGTAATAGTATACTAATATGTAAAACCTAATAATTTGGTTTTTGGTCATCTGAACGCGGGCGCCGCGGGCAATGCTATATATAAAAATATGTTTTTATATTTACTAAATTACATTTACATAGTACTTTCTTAGGTTTATGAGAATATTTGTCATTTTAAATAAAACTATCTTTTAATTTTTGGTTGCCGACGTTTCAAATGCATCACAGCAATCATGGTCACGGGAGAGATTCCTCACTACTCCACATACATTTGCAGTAAGATCATCATAACGATGATGAGGTTGATGGATGGTAAAATAATGTTTTTATGGTAACCTTAAGTTTGTCTTAAGTACTATTCACTTTTTCAAAGATTGTTGGAGTTATTCGCCATACAAACTTTCACCTCAATTTTCACCCTCTTTAGGCATGATTTCCGGAATAAAAAATGCCCTATGTTCTTCCAAGAGTCTGAAACTATCTTCTTACCAAATTTCATTTAAATCTGTCCAGTAGTTTTTGAGTTTATTCGTTACAAACATAAAAATCTTTCCTTTTTATAATATTAGTGTAGAGGTGAAGATTAAAATAGTTTGCATAATTAACTTAGTCATCACCAAAAGCTCAGATAGTCTAAGCGAAACTTTAAAACGGTTTAAAATTACGGAACTTAGCGTTTTAAGGAAGCTGTAACTATTCCTAATGCTAAAACCCATTGACACTGCATCCTGAGTGTGGCGGAGTGCATTAATACAACGACCCTATAACGTGTAAGATATTACGTAAGTTGCATCATCAGTGAGTAAATGTCCCTACAGCGGTCGAGATACGTTCGAAGTTCTGTAATGGCGGCGTTGACTTGATTCATGCTGCTTCCAGCCGTTAGTGGAGTTATCCTTGGAACTATCAAAGATAAAGTGATCATTTTGCATAAGTGAACTGATGGATGATACGATATATATTTCATTAAATAATTTACACTAAGTTTTCGGAATTCTTATATGAATTCAACTAAATAACAGGTATCGTACATAAATATGTATATCTAGAAAGTTTATTTTGAACTTTGTTACTTGCAATTCTCGCAGCTTTTTGTATTTGCAATAATTGATTTGGAAGCTTAAGTCATTCGGATGATGATACAATACAATTGATACTAACCGATTAAAAGATGGAGTCGGAACAGTGAAAAATGAACAAATGGTTATGAGAAAAATCTTTGTACGTGTTTTAATTTTAACACTGGTAGTAAAGTATTTTTTTTAAATATATTTGCGAAATTTGTTTGAACGAGAGGTGAAATATTTGTGCTTTATAATGACAAGCGGAGTTTCGAGTCAATGCTCTACCCGAATAAATTTTATTTGTCATATAAAAGCGAACGCTAAATTTAAAATAAAAAATGATTAGTGCCACGTCAACTGAAGAGTGACAAATAAAGTTTAATTGAAATTTACGAGACATGACACGTTATGATCTTCAGAAACGAAGGAGGCCGAGTAAAAATATAACTGGGCTGAATCGTGCATAAATTGAGAGCTTCAATCTGTCAAATCAAATACTCGGTGTCATGCAATTCCTAACAGCACGTGCGTTCAATAAAATAAACTCGCAATGTTGTGATCGAAGTATGTTCCGGCGGAATTTATTGGTGTTTGGTGTTAATCCGTCGACGGTGAGATGTTTCGAATCAAAGAGCTCTTGTCAAATTATGAATGTTTCCTGAAATTGTGAAGGATTTGTCGCGACGCGCATCCGCCGCGTCCAATTGATGTGGACCAAGTTTATTTTCGTACATCTCACATGACTGTCTTATTAACGAGGGATTTGCCCCGGACTTGTTTGTCGATGATTTATTTGCTCGGACGTGTGCTTTTTTTGTATATTTTAAAAATATTTCTAAATAAAGAATGTGATAATTGAATCAGATAATGTCAAGAAACTGTTAAAAATTTGAATTTATTTAAATGTTTAACTGAAATACTGATTCGATATGCTACTGTCATAACATAACTTTAAAATAACTAAGAATCAAATAAAAATATAACTTACCTATCATTAAATGTCTTCTTGCATTTCGTACACCTTAGCGTCTCCTCTGCTATTTTCATTAGAGCAGCATCAATTGAGGTCAGCTTCGGTCGATCCAAGCTCCCATGCTCGATCTTACAATGGTTCGCCAAACTTGACTGGCGAGTGAAATTTGCACCACATGTAGAACAAATGAAAGGCCTTTCAAATGTATGTTGCCTCAAATGAAGGCGTAAGGAAGCTTTCTTGAAGATCTTCGAGCAAATAGGACATGAGTATTTCTGTATAGGTTTATTCTTTCCATCTTTAGCTTCTATAATTGGCTCTGTGTGAAGAACCTCGTGAAAGAAGCACTCGGCCTGTGAGTCGGTGGTGAACAAGCATTGGCTGCAGTTCCAGAGGATCGATGAGTTAATTGTGTCGTTCTTTTGGAACTGGCAGGCGTTATCTCGGATATGTCTTGAGACTTCTTGTGGAAAAATGAAAGCTTTGCCGCATTTTGGGCATCTGTAAAATATGATAGTTAGACTTTATTTTTTTATTATTATAAAGATCGGTCAGTAACAAATTAGACCGACTAATTATTGACAAAACTTTACCAAATATACCGGAGTCACATACAGTGAAAATAGTTTATCACTCGGATAATATCTATTTGTTAGCGTTATACCTACAAGGATAGAAATATCTATATAGACCTAAAATATATTTTTTTACTAGAGACCCACCCTCCCTCGGTCCGCTAGGGTTCGTCGTTACTTACGTTTTAATGTTTGGTATAGATTTCTCAGAGATGAGATATTTCTTACAGTAAAAAGTATCCTACATATTGACCCGGTTAACCAGCATTATTTGAAATTTCATCAAAATCCGTCCAGTGGTTTTTCCGTGATGCGGTAACAGACAGACAGACAAAAATTCTAAAAACTATAGATTCGGCCTCTGTATCGATAATAATGTCTATTTCAATAAGATTTTCCAAAAAATATTTAATGTACAGATTCGGCTTAGTTACAATTTTATTGTATAGATTTAGAAATGTCAGTTTATAGGACATCTAAGTTTAATTTAACCATTAAGAATGTATTATATTAAATAGGGTAAGTAATAATGTTATTTATACTTACTTCTTTCTTATGTCAGGGTGTGCTCGTTCTATGTGATTTTTGAGTTCAAGAATATTCTTTAACATGACTTTTTCTGTGCAGTAGGGACATTTCTTACTTAGGTCTTTAGTGGCTTCTCCTCGTTCACTTAGTATCTCCTTTCTTCTAACTCTATGTTCTGAGGTTTGTCGATGTCGCTTAGCTTCTTCTGAAGATGCAAAAGTCTTAGAACACACGAGACAAAAGTATGCTTTTAGCTTGTGTTTGGATTTCAAATGCGCAGCCAAAGTTACTGATGACTTGAATTTTACTTTGCAGTGCTGGCATAAATGAAGCTCTTGATAATTATCAGTAGCACTGTACGCACATTTGTGACCTGTTTTTAAGCAATGTTGTTTGATTTCCATGTTATAACGAAATTCTTTTTGACATGTTTCGCACCGTAGCACTGTTTTCTTTCTTATTATTATTGGCATGGATCTATTTATTACAGCTATGACCTCACTATGTTCCGAACTAGACATATGATTCAACATGTCTTGAGAGGTGTCACATTCAAATTTGCAGAAAGAGCACCAATATCTACCATCCATTGAAGACACTTTACTTTCATGTTCTTCAGAAAACCAATGTTGCATAAAATTAGAAAGCCAATTTGTATAAAACTTACATGGGCTACATTGGAAAGGGGCTTGGTGTACTATCGCATCCATGTTATCAATAATAAATTGTTGGTAAATATCACTCTTTATATCAGCAGCTTTTCTAAAGTGGTAGTGTGATATTAGATGCTTTCCCATTAAATGAGTTCGTACTCTTGATTTACAACCGGAGCATTGAATAAAATAACTCTTCCTTTTACGCTTCTTTTTCTTAATCTTAATGTTTATTTTAGGTTCTAATTTTTGTCTCTTTCGAGAAGTTTGCGAAATTGACTCGCTGACGAACAAAGTGGGACGAGTTGTTCTTTTTTCGGATACATTCTTTATAGGCTCCAAATGTCCTGAAAACTCTAATTCGTGTTCTGGAAGCACTTTCCGCATATGTAAGTTAGACATGAGATGTTTGTCGTAAATAGCCCTCGACCCTAAGCGACGGTTACATGGTCCACACCAATATTGTACGGATCCTTTTGCTTGAATTGTAGTTTGCATTATTTGTGTTTTTTCATTAGCTCCTGGAACCCACTTGCCTTTAGTGTGGCCTGGAGGTGGGGCGTCATAATCATAGTCACGGTCAAGTTGTTCCTGCTCTTCCCACTCCTCCCGTTCTGGAGACGCAGGTCGCCACTTACCCCCCGTATAATTTGGTGGCGGTTTCCATTTACCCCCAAGAGGTACTTCATCTTCATCGTCATCATCATCTGAATCCTCAGATTCCTCTGAATCATCGTCACCTTTGAAGTCATTAAAAGTTTCTATGTTGTATGATGTACTTGGAAGATCCTTTTTTACCGTACCACTGATACTAGCAACAGCGTTAATTAGTTTTGTCTGATTATCTTCATTACTACCTATCCTAAGGCTGTGTCCACCGATCCAATCTTCTCCTCTTAAATTATTTTCTATAGGACTCATACGAGGTAGGTGTGAATTCGAAGAAACAGTCAAAGCGCCTTTTTTTTCAATGTTCGCTAAACTTGTCTTAGATATTGATGTAGGTGGTGTTAATCGTGATAGTGAAGATTTTTTAACGCTACTTTGCAATTCTAATGACTGAAAAAATACATCTGCACCAAGGCTATATGTCGGTTCTAACGGGTCAATGGATGGGAGTACTGATTTTGTTTCATTTTTTCTTTTACCGCAGGTTTGTTTTCTATGCTTGACATAATTATCGAGGCCGATGATAGTGGCATTGCATTTGATGCACAGGTGACTGTCATCGTCGTCGTCGTGAGGTGACAGCATCTGAAAAGTTAGAGCATAAATCTGAAGTCTTGACGTTGTCGAAAAGATTGATAGTTGGGATGGAGTGGGGTGGTGACATCGTCGCGGGGTGGAAATAACTCGTTAATCGCGTGGTGGATAGATATTAAGCGGTGACGTCTCGGAGCTCGTCAGCAAACTGGGGCATTAAATACGCTTTCAATGCGAATTATTCAACAGAAATACCTAGCAGTTTCGTGATGATCGATAATATATGCAAGTCACTACGGTCTCATTACCGAGAAACTTTGTTTCGCCATAACCTGGTATTTGCATAAGGCTATCTATCACTCTATTAACATTAGTTCAAAGACTAAGTTTAATAGGAATGTGATTTGCTTGCAGAGGCTTGGGAATAAATAAAGAGGACTGCAGTACGGCCGTTGAATTTTAAAGGGGGGTTGATTATAGAATGCAGTGAAAGGGGTTTTTGTTGGTCGATGACGGTGGCGGCGACGGTGACGGCGCGGCTTCGAAGGACAAGTCCGAGGTACGAATCGGTGGGTCATTAATAATGCCGTTCACCTGTCCGACTACCTCGCCGCTCTACTACACTTTCACGACAATCGTTTGGGAATTAGATCGGAAAATGATTTATACTCAATTGCGCTTACAATCGAATCCATAAACTTTGCTAGAGAATGTATTGCTGATATGAAACTGACAACGGCTGATATAAATAAGAGTTGTGGTACTTATGTGATTTGAAGGAATGTTTTATTTTTAAAATACTTATTTTTAATCATAACGAGGCTTGTTATTATAAATATGTTTAATTTCCTTAGCTTGTAAGAGTAGCGAAAAATAATGTAGTTTAGTATTAAGTGTTTTCGTTCGTCGTATATGTACATATATTAACTGCCTCGGTGGTGTAGTGGCTAGCATGTACGGCGGCACACTCGGAGGTCCTGGGTTCGAGTCCCGGGTCGGGCCAAGTTTAGTTATTGAGTCTTTCTGTATAGTAAGTCTCAGTAACAGCCCGGAGTTGGGAAGTTGGCGGTGTTTCACCCCCGTGCGTCGGAGAGCACGTAAAGCCGTCGGTCCTGCGCCTTAACTCTCACTGGTCGTGTCGAGCAGTCGTCCCACCAGAGTATGAAAGGGACAGGAATAGAGAGTGCACTTGTGTCCGCGCATACACTTGTGCACTATAATATCTCCTGCGCAGTTGGCTAGTCTCAATGAGATTGGCCGCCGTAGCCGGAATCGGCTAGGAGAATATCATGTACATATATTATTTTTAGTATAAACTATATTATAGAATTACAATTGTATCTAACTAAATATTTTATTTCTTTGTCAATATATCTATAAGCTTAGATCTGATTATGATACCAAAATGAACTTAACTGAATTTAAGAAGATTTATTTTAAATCTCTGATTTTACGGGGAAGTAAACAAAAACTTCCACCAAATCGAGTTCGATTCGACATTCCATAGTAGTGGCACGTATCAATCGTCCCCGCGCCGCCTGACACCAGCGCTCTGACAAACAGTTGACAGCAACTGACAAATGATAACGCTGTCAGTCATGACTGTCGCTGTCGTTGTTCTGGGACTTTTGTTATTTAACCTCGACGTAAATAAAGAATGGAAATGTTAAAAAACGTTTAAAAATGAATCTTTCACGTTATACACATGTATTGTTTGAACGATTGTATTTTATGTTGAAGTAGTTTTTTCGCAATGGTTTAGACTTTAGGTAATTCAAAATGTTCACCGTTAATTTACTATGCTTGATCATACTTTCGATTCAATTTCAAATGAGTAGTATATCTGACGTACTTTTGACGTATTATAGACAAAGGTAAAAATCTGTTATGGCTAATTTTAAATTAATAAATTAACAAATATGACTAACAAACTAACCAACATTCTTATTTTCATTTTTTTTATTTTATTGACAACTAGCATTGCCCGCGGTTCCGCTCGCATTCAGGTGACTAAAAACCAAATTCTTAGGTTTTACATATTAGTATACTTTTACATTGCAGTTTTTGTATTTTTTCTCAGAGATATTTGCCCGCAGTAAAAAGTTCCTATATGTGGACCCGGATAACTAGCTATCACCATTCTAAATATCATCAAAATCCCTCCAGTAGTTTTTCTGTAATGCAGTAACAGACAGACAGACCAAAAATCTAAAGACTATATCGATATTTTCAATTTCAATTCGGCCTTTGTATCGATAATAATTTATTTCAATAACATTTTCCAAAAAACATTTGATGTACAGATTCGGTTTAGTTACAATTTATTATATGTATAGATATAACAGTGGAATGATTCGTATCAATCGTCCCGCAGACGAGCAGTTGACAGCCGGTGACAAATGACAGCGTGTCACTTGTGATTGTCATTGTCGTTGTTTTCAGGGAAGTCTTTTAATTATCTGTCTGTTTGCACCAACGTGAATAGTGTTTCAGTTTTTATTGTTTTATATTCAAATAAAAGTTTTCCAATTAATTTTAAAACTTTAACTACGTAACAACAATCGAATTTCATTTTACACATATGCATTATTTCTTGGAAACTTCCGAATATTTTATACTTACTACTTACTTCTTATGTAGTTCACGTTATTATAATTAATCAACACTTAAAAGATAAAACTTTGGACTATATTATAATAATAAAACGAATAAATAGAACAAAAATATAAAGTAAATAATTATATTTTGGAAATAATCTTGATACTGAGAAAAAGAACATCACTCGGGCCCGTAAACTAACTTTGCTAAAACCACGTCAATCCAATATAACGTAGTTTTGTTAAAGAAAGATAAAATGGACAAACAGTTTCGCATTTACTATATATGAAAGATATATATGTAATACTAGCCGAAAGCGCGGCTTCGTTCCCGCTAAAACAAAGATATCTCTAAAAAAGTAAATTTCATACAAATTGTTATTTTCTATTTGACCCCCTTATAGGATGAATTTCGAAAAATACTAAAACACGTATTTATTAATTTGTACTGAAGAGTATTAATACCATGTTTCAAGTAATTCTGATCACAAACAATTTTTTTGTTTGTATTATAACGTGTTTTCCCGTGTGAATAAAATAATCTCCCGCGGTAAAAAGTAGCCTATGTCACTCTCCAGCCCACCAACTATCTTCAAACAAAAATCACGGCAATCCGACGTGCAAGAAGGACAAACAAACACACTTTCACATTTATAATATTAGTATGGATGTTAGATGTAGACGTAAGAATCATTTCAATAATTAGGTTCTATGATAACTATACACTACGAGTGTAAATTTCTTGAAATAAGATATAATTTATAATAATTATCTAAATGGACTGGTGAATGATGAATACATGGACTTGCCATGTTCCCAAACAAAGGGTTCGTCTTCCCAAAAACAAACTAATACAAATAAGACAAGTTAATCCTTAAATCTGGCGGTGGTGGTGTGAGTGCGTGTATGTATGTGTGTGACGTCCGTCAGTCACGTGTCCGCTGGACGCTTTCCACTGGACGGCTCATGTTTGATTCGCACATTTTTTTTTCAGTAATTTCTTTTTTGTGTAAGTAAATTATGCCTTGGCGCCTAAGTCAAAATAATGACAATAATATTGAATGGATTTAAAATAAAAGGACACGATTTTAATTTATTTTAATGTTCTTAGTTAGTTTAAGGTAATTTTAAAATTTAACAGTACTCAATTAAACGCTTTATAAGCGTTTTTTTTTACAGAAATTTCTTAAAAGTTCTTTAAAGGGACGCTTTTACTAAGATTTGTACGATTCTTTGTATTTTGATTATATTCTACAGAATGTTTTGTAATTTATCTGAAAAACGTAATAAACAACAATAAAATTATAATGAAAATATGATTCAAATGCAAGTAGCGAATCTAGAAGAGTCCGCGTCGTGAAAGGCTGTCGCCCTAATAACGGCGTCGACATCGATCCGTCCCGCCGTCACCTTCGTAAGTATCGGCGAGTTTTTTAAACGCTTACACAGAGTTTTAAAAACTTTTAAAGTGAAAATAATGTTAATAGATACATTCCATTCAATGAGTTGGTTTATTTAATTATTTACTGTTAGGCACTAGGCAAAAACAAAACATATTTCTTTTTACGTTTAAATAACTACGAAGTTACTTATTGCTGTGTTGGGAATGTAGAAAAATGTCATGATATTCAATTTATCATGTATGATATAAGAAAAATAATTATTTTTGATTTTTATATATCGATTTTGTATTCAAACAAAAGAGTTAGTGTTTTATAATTACGACCCCGAAGTCGACTCCGAATTTAGTGTTTAGTAATTGTATTTATTTTTTATATAGTTGCTCATAAAATGTAAAGGACTTTAATTAAAACAAAAGAAATTCTTCTAAAAATTTGGTTTGAGCAAGGAATACGAATTTTTCGTAAGTACATTATCTATTATAAAGTATTAAGAAAGTACTATTTTAAACACACAATTTTGGCGTGGCAAAAATATTAACATTAAAATTAGGTGTTAATTTAAATTGGCTGCAGAACGTAGTGGAATTCTCATTTTTAGAGTTCCGTATCCGAAGGGTGCCAACGGAAACTTATTACTATGCCTCCTCTGTCCGTCCGTCCGTCTGTCAGAGGGCTGTATCTCATGAATTGTAATAGGTAGAGAGTTAAAATTTTCACAGAGCATGTATTTCTATTGCCGCTATAACAACAAATAATAAAACTAAAAAAAAAAAAAAATTAAAAAAAATAAGGAAAAAAAATTAACGTTCGTAATACATAATCGAAGTTAATATAGTTTTAAACTTCATTCATACAGTAAAAATTATATTAATTAAAAGTACATGTATGATGGCACGGAACCCTTCGAGTGCGAATTCGACTCGCACTTGACCAATTTTTATTAAAAGTCACTAAAGACACCTGAGTGGAGCAACGGCTTGTCACTAGTATTTCATATAAACTTATTGAGGTATCCGTTCACAATAAACAAGACGTCCAGACTGCGACCCAGTAGGTGATGTTAAAGTAAATGAAGCCATCGCCTTTTTAGTCCAGCAATTAGCGATGCGTACAAGACACTCGTTAAGGCCTTTTGTAGAGAATTAAATTTTACAAGCTCTTTGTTATTTTTATATTTTTTATTATAGAAATGAGATTATAGGTAGGAGTAGTTAAGCCATTGAAAAGATTACAGGTGAGTTTTTAAGGAATTTTATATTTTGTGTATCGATAGCTTATATTTTGTCAATGAAATATCCGACCGACTCTAACGAAGTAATACGACCTAACTTTAGTGAAACGTTTATAATGTAAATATTAATCTCATAAATATTATAAATGCGAAAGTTTGGATAGATTGGTGTTTCAATCAACAATCACGCAAGCACGGCTGAAGGGATCTGGATGAAATTTGGCACATAGGTTAACTTTTATCCAATGTATTTGTTTTTGTTTTTTACAGAGTAAGGGATCGACTATCTACTCCATACAAACTGCTAAAACGTACGTACGGACGAACCCGAGCGAAATGAGAGTGAGTCGCTAGTTATACATAAAGCTTTTTCAACAGGAAACTATATTATTCATATCTTGTAAAGTACTATATAAGAAAATACATAGACGTATTACATATATAAATATTAAAGGGTATTACAGTTAACGATACGCGGTATGCTGTATGCACTATGCAAGGTGCAGTGAATTTTTCCAGGCAATAAATCCGCCGCCCCGCCCGAATCTAATGGAAATTATAATTGATTCCCACCCAACTAGCTTGATCAATGCAACTTGAAACTAATTCATTTTGATACGACATGATTTGTATATGTAGTTCTTTGGTGGGCGGCTCGAGACAAGAGTGGGCACTGCTTCAGTGATAACTGTAGTTCTGGAATCTTTTAATAGTATTTTTTTAGGTTTTTTTCATTAAAGTCGGATATCTACATATTTATTTTGTCCGACCGTCCGGCTGTCTGTCCCACATTTTATCCCGGTGCAATATATTTAAATAGCTTTCATCAGATAAGACATACTCAAGATATGCATTCAGCCCTTTTTAACGTCCCACTGCTGAGCACGGGCCTCTTTCAATACAAGGGGGATCAGGCCATAGTCCACCGCGCTGGCCAAGTGCAGGTTAGCGGACTGCACACGTCTTTCGAAAACTTGATAGGTTCTCTGAGACATGCAGGTTTAATTTCGTTATTTTCCTTCACTGTAAGAATAAATCATGAGTGTTTTTCTCTAAATGAATAAATAAAAAAATAGTAAATATTAATACGTAGTGTCGCATCCAAAAACTAATATTAGTACCATCCAATTCCATGTGTTGGGAAAAAACACGGGGTCTCTTTAGGAAATAAGAAAAATTAGTTCAAATTAATGTCGACAGATGGTGTTACATATTCATTTGTTATTAGTGTTTGTGTAAAAATAATGAAAGAAAAAATATATCCATAAAAGTAAAGTTGTTTACCATGTTAAAAAACTATTAAAGTCACAGAAATATGTTTGATTAAATGCAAAATGAATTAAGCTTTCATATACTTAAGCACATACACAGTTGTGAAACAAAATAATTTAGAAGTCCAGATCAACGCCATCTATTATCTAATTACGAAAACAAAATATTCTAAATTAGGGCAGTCCCATTTCCTTTAAAAGATATGAGATGTCTGTTTTAGTATAATGTTATGTATATAGTATAATTAGTATAATATAGCGGAAAACCCAACTCCTACATGATTACCAGTTGTCTTATGGTGAAGGAATGTAGGTAGCTTGCTAGGTTCTCTCAGGTAGTATGTCTGAGAGAACCTAGCAAGTTTTCTAAAGATACGTGAAGTCCACCAACCCGCACTTGATCAGCGTGGTGGGCTATGGCCTGATCCCCTCGTCTTGAAGGGAGGCCTGTGCCCAGCAGTGGGACGTTAAATAGAGCTGAATACAAGCCAACAAACAGTTTGCATTTAATTATTAATAATAAAAGTTATAATAATTATAATGTAGGTCTCAAAGCGAATCAATCTCTAACGGACGGCACGGACGGTCGGAAGCGGTCAACGGTCGCAACGAATGTCTCCCGCGGGGCTGCATCGATGCTACGTTAATTCAAACTTCGCTAAATATCCACTTCATTTGTAGAGATGATATAATAAATTCACATATCTATATTATTTATTATATAATATTAGTATATGAAATTTATTTGTTTGTTGTATTTTTATGAGTTTTGTAATGGTCTGTTGAGAATATTATATTTTTTATTTGAATTTAGTGTTGGTGTATATATCAGCGTGCTTTTACGGTTTTTATTTAGTAAAAGTATTTTTTTGGTTAATAGGCTACTTTTTAGGGTTCCGTATCCGAAGGGTGCCAACGTAACTCTATTACTAAGCGTCCGCTGTCCGTCCGTCCGTCTGTCACAGGGCTATATCTCATGAACCGTACGTAATAGGTAGTGTTGAAATTTCCACAGAGTATGTATTTCTATTGTCGCTATAACAACAAATAATAAAAAAAAAGATTTTTTTTTTTACGTTCGTAATCGATCATCGAAGTTAATACATTTATAGAGTCATATTAATACATAGTACACGTACGATGATACGGAACCTTTCGTGTGCGAATTCGACTCGCACTTTCGTAATTAAGATATTACTATTTCTAGTGAAAGAAACCTTGATATATAATTCACATATCTTTCAGTCTATTAAGAAGCAGCGTAATACTTTCTTAGATTTACGCGAATACTTGACATTTTAAATAAAACTATCTTTTCGGATTTTTTCGCGATATTGTTTTTTTTTTGGGCAACCAAAAATCAAAATAAATTCGCGAAAAAATCCGAAAAGATAGTTTTATTTAAAAGAAGCAGCGTGTTGTGTCGATGTCTAAGAGTAGGCTCTGTCTTCATTATATTAAGACGATATGTACGATAAATACAAAAAAAAACATGCTGTATGTTGATTGTTGTACTCCAGTTATGGGTTTATATTTATAATATGTATGTATTTAAAGTTTTATATGTGTAGTGTATCAACTATCTGGTATCCATAACACAAGCATCGTAGCTTACCATGGGACTAGATGGTGCTGAGTGTTAACGTACCAACATATTTATTTATTATTTATTATTTATTTTCTTAATATTTATACGTAATACTCATCCTTACAAAAAATAGTAGGTACATTATACTACTCGTAGTATATGAGTAGATAGTATGCTATCCAATACTGAATTAATACTCTTATGAAGGATTCGAACTCTAGACCATGATTAGCGTGATTAGTGTGCACATTCATTTTCATATAATTTTAAGTTTTTTGGTTTAAAGCGGTATGATTGAAAATACTAGCAAAACCCACGGCTTCGCTCGCGCTAAAACAACAAAAAAACTCTAAAAAGGTAGGGTTCCTACAAACTTTCATCCCCTATTTTACCCCCTTATGGGATGAATTTCGAAAAATGCTAAAACACGTATTTATTTAATTGTATTTATTTATTTTTGATTAAAACTATTTATTAATACTAGATATGTTTCATGTAATTCCGATCATAAATATTTTTGGATTGTATTATAACGTGTTATACGTATGAACGAAATAATCTCCCGCGGTAAAAAGTAGCCAATGTCACTCTCCGGCCCTCCAATTAGCTCCATACAAAAAATCACACCAATCCGTCACTCTGTTTCGACGTAAAAGAAGGACAAACAAACAAACACACTTTTATATTTATAATATTAGTATGGATAGTGCGATGAAGCGCCACCCAAGATGTCCATACAAAACCTCTCGCTACAAAGCTAGACCCGTGGTAAAAAGTTCAGATTTTTCTTTATTAGTGACCTACCCTTGCTTTGCTCACATGCCTAGGTGTCTTTTGTATTAATAATTTAATATTCAGACAGCGTCACCATATTAATATATTAATCTTATATATAAAATTTCCACGTCACAATGATAGTTACCGTACTCCTCCGAAACGGCTTTACCGATTTTTACCAAATTTTATATGCGTATTCAGTAGGTCTGAGAATCGGCTACTATCTATTTTCCATACCCCTAAGTGATAAGGATAAGGGTGGTCCTCCCAGACCCTACCCCAGGGACGAACTCGAGCGGAGCAAGGGTGAGTCGCTAGTTAATATAATAAAATTCTGAGTTGAATCTGTACATAAAATATTTTTTGGAAAATCTTATTGAAATAGTAATTATTATCGATACAGAGGCCGAATTTATAGTTTTTAGAATTTTTGTCTGTTTGTCTGTCTGGGAACGCATCACAAGAATACCACTGGACAGATTTTGATGAAATTTCGTGTGATGATAGTTAGTTATTCGGGTCAACATTTAGGATACTTTTTACTGTAATAAAATATCTCATCTCTGAGATACCTCTCAGTCCTTAAAACGTGCCAATGGAAGAATCCGAGCGAAGCGAGTGTGCGTTGCTAGTTTAAGAATAAAATAATAAATACGATGTTAACTTAATCAATCTTTCGTAAAGTCTGTCAACTGTCAACGTACATACGGACACCGTATTCGTCCCGCGGGACTTCGAACGTAACTTGAACAATTTGCTAAACCTATACTGGAAGAAATGATGTAATAAAGTTGTAGTAACGTGATATGACTTGTGTACAAGTTGTGTAGCAATAAGAAAACTGGTATACAATTAATTTTAAGTTAGCATATATTAAGTATGAACTTAATTGCGTAGAAATATCGGTTTTCATGGAAATAAAAGTTATTTTTACAAATTATTAGCTATAAATATGTATTAATAAATCTTTTGAGTAATATTAAAAAAAAAACTATTTAAGTACTTTTAAAGCTTAAAAAAACAAAACCGCTTGATGAAGTCCTTTGTCTTAACCAGAACAGGATAACAAATGTATGAACGCAGCATTTAATATTCAGATAGGTTATCCCATACACCGAGTCATCATAACAACCCATACCGATTCCACTTAACATCCCAACCATCAATAATTAAACAAAAAAAGCTGCATCTCGACTCGTACACGCAATTCTAGTACCAATCAAACCTGGCGATCTCTATCACTTTACAATGGGTTGAAAAACGCGCCTATCCGTCATTGGTTTACTCGTTCGCCATCATTACTCCACGTCAGAAATCCAGAAAAGATCATTACAGCGACCAATCACGGCGCTGCGCCTGCGCACCCCGCCGCGTGCTTTATAACACGCGTGCGTGGATATATCGCGCGTCAAATGTAAAGGGCTTTTTACAAACGTATCTCGTATTCGTCATCGTTAAACGCTCACTGGCTTACCAATAAATAATATGAAACAGGTTATTTATATTATAATTTTTTTTTATCTTGACACGGATTTGTTAGTATTGATGTATTTTACTAAGATATCGACTCTATGTCTTATAGCTCTACGTTTGATGTCATAATCGTTTGTAGGTGTGGCTATTTATTTAGAACCCAAGTTTAATATTCATGGATAAGTTAACGACA
This sequence comes from Brenthis hecate, assembly GCA_951806755.1. NCBI lineage: Eukaryota > Metazoa > Arthropoda > Insecta > Lepidoptera > Nymphalidae > Brenthis > Brenthis hecate. The sequence goes on from OX638281.1 coordinate 772,908, forward strand.
AGGTGTACGTTTATCGGGACGCAGGATAAAAACTATTCTGTTGGAAGTTCGAGAGACTTATTGGGCAGGATGAGGACTTCCTGCGGTTCTTTAATCATCTACTGAGACGTCTTTATGTTTGTTGTATCTCAATTTTATGTTGAAGCTTTCAAATTAATCAACTTCTAAAGTAAATGGATCTTCACATGAAATAACTAACCTGACGATTTTAAGAGAGTATATGTATTCATAGAGCCGTAAGACTTTTTAATTATAAGGCTGATATTTTCATTCTTCAAAAAAAATTGTATTATAATATATAACAAATATATATTTATTTGTACATAAAAAAATAGTGCAGATGTTGTATTTTATATTCAGATAGATAAATTGATATTTTTGGATGGATACTAACTTAAATGCATTCTGTTAACGAAGGATTTCTAATATTTATTATTTTCATTAAACATTTCGTTATGTTAAAAAAAAAACTTTTAAGTGATACATTAAAACTAGTTTATAAACTTATAATATTGCTATGTCCTTTTATAGTGTATAACTAGACTTACTTAGCCCTAGCCGAGATATATAAGAAAATATTTGCATTTGTATTATTAGTAAGCAAGCAAATATGTATCTATGGATGCAAGTTATTTCACAATATATTAGCTTTGTGTCTTCTGTAAATTTAATATGAATATGTTTATCTCGTTTGTTTATCCTCCACTTTACATCAATTGAGTATCGAACCCAGAAAATGTGATTAGAAGGCTTTATACCTAACCATAGACCACTGATCTAAATGATGCTCATCAAGTATAAATAGTACATACAAAATAATAAGCTGATTAAAACAACAAACGTAAAACCAAAGTAAGAAAAATACAGTCTATATTAAAACTTTGTTTTGAGCAATAGGTGCTCTACGTGTGACACATGCAACTTAATTATATTTAACGTTTAGTTTAGTATAGATTTCTCAGAGATGAGATATTTTCCCGCAGTAAAAAGTATCCTATACACCCGGATAACCAGCTATCAACATACCAAATTTCATCAGAATCTGTCCAGTTTTTCTTCATTCGTTTCAAATCCTAAAAACTATAGATTCGGCCTCTGTATCGATAAAATTGATTATTTCAATAATATTTTCCAAAAAAAATATTTGACGTACAGATTCGTCTTAGACTTTTATTATATGTTTGGATATTGTAATATTGTAATGCTGTTAGTTTATGAATGTTATTTTATTCAACATAATTCATTTGTTTTGTTCGACCATTTTATTTCGCTTTTAATCACTGGGACATACTCGTTCACTCAATTTATTATTCAATTTTCTTTATTATTTTATGGAGATCAGTCTGTTAGATCTTAAAGTCATTATCCTTAGAACATCTCTATAGAAGTTTATATAAACGTCTTTTCTTCTAAATTTGCGTTTTTGAATTAGAAATTCCACCGTTACTGCTTCAAATGGTTATAACCAATGATAAATTAAAAGATAGCGCAATGAAAAATTACGTAACATTTATCACTATATATTATAAAATAAAATCCTCCCGACGTGTCTGTCTGACTTAAACTCAAAAACTACCAAACAGATTTTCATACGGTTTTCACCAATAGATAGAGTGATATATGAAGAAGATTTAGGTTTATAATTCATTACAGTTTTGTGTAAATTGGCTGAAGTATGACGATGATTGTTGATGATGTCGGAAAAAATCATGTCAACTGGGACTTTTACTGGTGCGCTCTGCAGAAATCAATATAGTTATATGAAACAACGAGATTATTCCTCTTAAAAAGATCTAATAAACTGTATCAAAGCTATATATACGAACATAGGAACTCACCCGAGCAAAGCGGGGGTAAGTCTCTAGTATACAGTATAGTAATCTAACAGGTAGATCTCGTACGAATCGCCGCAAGCAATCTTATACTTTGGTACACTGTGCGAAGTCAATCACACAATGTCCATTGAAAGTGTAGCCAGTGGGGAGTCGAGTCGATGGAGGCAAGGAGCTTGTTCTATTCAAGCTCTGTTATAACACTGTATTACCTTTGTAGTTAAATGTAAATGTTTAAATATGTATTTTAGTTTGGACTTTTATAAAAATCCGAATATGCTTTTCGATTAAATTTAACTATTTGAAAATTTTCATTTACTTAACACAGTATAGTATCTCATGAATTAAATATAACGACATATAACAATTGACCCTTTACATTTATACCATTTTAAATTGTAGATGTTTTGAGAGAAATAATTACGTATGATTGGATGATAAAATCTGCCTTAGCCAGCTTATTGGAATGAAAACAAGAGCAGAAAGAAAAAAAATACAAATACCATAGAATTCTTATATTTACATATAAACTTATAGATCATCTCTACACCTAACATTATTACTAATTTCAACATCCCAGTTTAGTACAAACGTACAAAAAGACAGTCAGAATATCGTATTTATAATATTACCGTGGGTTATTGCTTTCTATTCGCACTGAAGGAATGTCCCACAGACGCTAGGGCACGCGATAAATCAGTGGTGGCACAATAACTCGAAGATTTCAATTAAACATAAATCTTTCGCGACGGGCCGCTAATGGAGTTGAAACTCGCGCGATCTGAGCGTTTGTCCGCAATTACACTTCTACGTGCAATGTTTATTCTCTATGAGGTAGTGTTTGATAGATATGAAAATGATTTGAAATTTAAAATTCAAGACCCTGTCTGGGTATTTTTAGCATAATATCAAAAATGTTTGTCCCTTTGTCATACTTTGAAAACGGATGAACCTATTTCGATGTGAATCTTGTAGGGATATAAAGCGTTTTGAAACGGCCGTCCAACTTCAAAATGGCAGAAAGCCATTACGCTAGTCGTTTTAGTAGTAGTACGTAGTAGTTTTAAAAAATGCCACGAGGTTTTTAATAGAAATGTTAGTATGTCACAATAATTGCTAAATCTATTTTGATAACGTTTTACTTTTATTTAGTACATGAAAAATATAAGTATGATATTGTAAAATATAATTAAAATATTCTATTAAAAAAAATGTTTTATAAGTACTACTACTAGATGGCGCCACTAATAGTATAAAAATAAAAAGAAGAAATTATAACGTATCCAGTAATTTTTTTTAATAGAAAGTAAAGAATGAAATATAAGAATTAAATAAAATAAAAAAAAAAGTTTCTAGCAGAGCGTAGTTTCGATCTACGGACCTCTGGGTTATGGGCCCAGCACGCTTCCACTGCGCCACTCTGCTCTTGTCTGTTAAGTTGAAATTGTAGTACAGTTTAAACAGCTGAATTATATTTTGTTATCGTTCATACTGTTTTCCGCTGATGTTATCTTTTCTTTTGTATCTAGGTTTATAATGAACAAGTTATTTGAGTTATAGTAGTTATAGAAAACTATGAGATGTATAAAGATATCGATGCTTTTGGTTGGATATTAGCATATTCTCTTATGAGAGAATGTGAAAAAAGCTAACTTATAAAATTTTACAAAGCATTCAATACATTACTAATATACTTATATGGCTACTGGATTATCAAATATAATACATACTTCTGTAATATATAATATTAAATAAAATTCTGTAATATAAATATTAAATCGATTTTTAAAAATCTCCTAATTATTTATTTTAATATTACTATATCACCGATACACTTCACTAGTAAAGCCAGTTTTAAAAACTTCTTAATAAAAAACAAACCCTACCTAAGCCTGCAATCTTTCCAATCAAATGATGCAAATAATTTTCAACCAAAAAAAAAATGTGAACGCGACTTAGATGGATTAAACATTATGCAAGGTAGCAATAAAATAAAAACCTAGTCGATATTGTTCGTAGCAGCGTTGACGTGGTTATTAACGGGAAAATTGAAAATTGACTCGCGCAATGATTGGCAAGGGAATATTAGCTCGGGTACAAGCTCTTGTTTGTACAGACTTAAGGTAATACTCGTGTGACGTTAATCCATCATTTTTCTGCAGGGCGAGAGTATAAATTAAATATTGCATGCTAATTAAAAAAATATTTTATACGATGCGTTTGTATGTGGTTTTGTTGGGTTATTGGTGTAGTTCCCATTGGAATACTAGATGGCGTTAGTAGTATGTAGAGATCAACTCTATCTCTAGAATTGATTTCGTCTTAGTTGAAAATAACTAATAAAATTAACTAAGTTAACAATGTATAATGAAGTTTATTTTATACTATATATGCATTTTTTAAGAAACTCATCATTTACTAAAAAAAATATGCAAAATTAGTACAACAAATATAAAATAATTAACAAACCTACACAAAATATACACCCATATAATTTTGTATACACATCATGTTCGAAATATAAAGATTTTTATATATTCATTGAAAGTGACACGTGAAGCATTCGATGACAGTGGCCCTGGCAGCGGGCTCAGGTGCGCTCCCTATTATACCTTATTATTGTCGCGTTCCGTGTTTCCAATATCTATAATATTTCCAATATTTTCCTTTTCGCCATCTCATTAGGTTGACGGCGTTAATCCGCCGGGAGACGCGCCTAATGGAGGTGATCATGTATCCTACGCAGTACGACGCATTCAAACATGACGTATTACCTCACCTCGGGGACCGACTGGGACTGTAATAAACGAAAAAAAAAACATACCTATACCTCTGAATAAATCAAGAAGAAGAAATGCCAATAAATATCGCGCCGAAATCCAATAATTATGAGGCAATGAGCCGGCCGGCCACAAATCAACGTGCGCATACTAATGTCTTATCCTACATCAGATTAAAAACATCAATACCTGTCAATAGAGGTCGCCTCCCACGTAATTATAGCCAACAATATCCCGGAGATTCTGAGGCCGAAGGGATTAACGTATATCAAGTGGGAATAATTGAAGGAATCGATTAAATGAAGAGCACTAATTGATGCGCCGGCGCAGGCTGATCCCATCGCGCGCCTTTGATGCGCTCAGTGTTATATTGCTCAGTATCTTGATCGCTGCGATCTGGAAACCAGACGAGAGACTCAGAGCGAAACTAGATGTTACTATTTAAAACCTGATTATTTTTATCGTAATTTATTGCATCTCGTAGTAATATCATTAATACTTATATGATTTATCTTCACAGTTAATAGGTTAAATGTTCTTACAATCAGATCAGATCTTAAGTTATAGTACTTTGTATATTTAATATCTTAAAAACTGCTGCTAATAGTATCAAATATATAGTATGTATATACCTACTAAAAGTTTACTAAAACAATATATATGAAAATTCTCAACTCCATTAGAATATATTCGTTAAATATTATATTCATAAAATTTTCCCTGAAATAACAAAGGACGACTACTAACTAAACAAATAAAGCCAAAATTCAACATTTCAAAACATAATTATCATGCTTTAGTTATAACAAGCGATATTCTGACAAGCATACCGCTCAAAGAGGCAACGGCAAATGAAAACGATACAACATTCATAACTTTTTAATTTGCGTTTAGCGAAATAGCATCGCGATTAACGCGGTTAATACGCAATTTAAAAACCGAACAAATGAATGTATGTAAATTGCGCAACTCTATGTAAAAGCCAGCGATAACCTCGCATTGAGCGCTTGCATCCTAAATGTAGAGTTCTGAATCCTATTACGGCGAGATAAGAAATGTTCAAATGTATCACAAAGTTGTCCGGATGGAGTGAGCTGGAAACAAGCACGTTCAGAAACTGCTTACACGAATTAGCGCGTCAAAGGGGCGAAGGGGCGAAATTAGAAAACTCACCCCCGCCTACCCTTCTGTCGTTCCGCACGTCATAAACTGACAATTTACGATAACTCCCGGATTAGCCTGTTTGTCTGTTATGCATCCGAGTATGAACGGAGGATGATGGAGGGAGGGGGCGGGAGAGGGGTCGAGGGAATTGTTTCACATTTGCATTCGCAAGTGAAGCACCTTCAATGGGATTGATCAAAGGTTTGTTTTACCGAAACTAAAATATCTGCGAACCTTTTGTTTTTTGGTGTTAAGTGAAATTTAGATAACTATGCAAATGTATAGCTACCGTTTGTACAGTGTACTTCTGACTTTGTTTTAGAATTATAATTAGATCCAAGTTTAGTTTGAATCTTAATTGTGAATTCATTCTAAACATTGTCTCTTAATAACATAATATAACATTAATGTAATTTTTAAACATTAACGCAGTACTAAGCCACTAAAGAAAAAAAATAGCATTTATATATATATATATATATATATATATATATATATTATCCGTATGGTCTTCAAGTTGAGGGACATACTTGATTAAAACACTTTGTTTAAATAAACTGCTGCATGGCAAAATTCTACAAAATTGTTGAAAACCGAGTAGAAAGTCTCTACATTTACTTTTCAACCGCAACTGATGTAGCAGTAAATTATTTTCATTTCAAGCTTTATCACGGATAACGAGATCGATGGTAAGTCTGAAAAATGTCGCATCTACCATTACGCAAAAGCACACAAATAAAGAAAACCCAAGGTGTTTTATTGTAAAATTAATTTGACTACAAAGTCGTTTGCTTTGTCCCCGTCCACATCTATGTGCCCATTAAACGTTACGGCGACCATGCTTCATAAAGAGCGCCGTAAAAATTAACTACGGCCGCCGTCCGTCCGCGCCCTGCGGGACAGATTTGAAACTCAGTATTTTGTGTACTGTCAAATAATTTTTGGTATCATTGTCGTTGAATAAACTAGGCTTTTCATTTTATACGTACCGGGCCTTGTTGGTTCTATGAGGGTATAATTTTTATTATTTTCTCTAGCTACATTGTTTATCGATATTTTTAACTTATAACTTTTTATCATTTTTGCCAAATAGAATTGACGTTTTAAAATTATTATTATTTTATTTAGCCATTTTAGTTTGTAAAATTATTGTTTAGGCATTTGAAGCTCTAACCATTGCTTCTGATTGAACTGATCCGTGATGGAGTGCAGATATGGTCACCACATTGCTAATTTCTTAAAGGGCGACCCCGACCACGCTCCGTAAATAATTGTCGTGCTAAAAGAAAACCCAGCAAATCTCCGCGATTAGCATAAAAACCATCTAAACAGACCGCCGGAAGCGTCGCCTTCCTTCCGCAATATTTGTAAAAAAATTACACGTTTCCGTCCGACATTTTCTCAACGCGAGCAAACAAAAAGTAACTAATGTTAATTGCTGCACCCGGAGAAATAAAACTTTAACCTATAAATGAAAGTTGTTAAAAGGAATCGCATCCAGCGTCTTTGAATTCTTTTGTCTACAGGGTAAAGGCTCTGATGTAAGTCAAAAATAAATCTGATATGCAAAAACATAATCTTGACAAAAATACTACCATTCGAGTACTAAAGATGTCAAAGTTAGATAATATGTTTAATTTGAGACTAAGTTTTATATTATTGTTTTGGACGATTTCCTACTCACTATGTCATTCGGCCTTGCCATGTTGAGTGCTGTGACAAAAGGAGCCTTATAGGTTAGCCACATACAATATATTTTCAAGTACATGTCTTCAGCTGAATCGGTTATGTAGATTTTTCATGGCCAATGTACATAAAAGATATAACTTTACAATGCAAAATGTTATAGAGTCTCCGAATTAAAGTAATATTTCTAAGAACAAAGAAACAGAGGATGTGGTCATGCAACATTGTCTATGGAAATTAGAAAAAATAGTTAAAAAGCTGAATGTTTACTCGTTGTGTTTCAAAGTAAAGTGCTTTTGTGTTTTTTTCAGAAGTTACAGTTCTTAGAGAGCTTCGGTACATTAAAGAAAATTCGAAGACACACTCGTAGAGACTTAATTAAATATAACGTAAGTTATAGGATAGCACACTAGAGAAATCACACAATTGGTAGCAGACACGTTGCGTCGTTAAAATTTAGGAATAATTTCGCCCGCAGAAGCCCGAACACTCCAGACATCTGTTCCGAATAGCAATAAAGGCAGCAGAAACATAGAATTTTATCACGGCCGCGTCCATCATAAAGCATCCCTCGTGAGGGGGCGCATAAAAGTTTACAGGCATTCGGCTAATAAATCGTGTCAAATAAATAAGTGTTGAGTCGGTTGGCGGCATATTGATTCGTCATGTGCCGCCTTAGAGGGGGGTCCGGGGAGGGGGGAGCGGTTGGTCATAAAGGTGCGTAATGGCCGACGTCGGAAGACAGCGCAGTGGCGCGCATCGATTAGCGCCCCGAGTTGCCGTCAGCCGCCGACGCAACGAACTTCTGAGCTTCGACCTTAAGCTTTAATATAATATAATATCTTTTCTAATTCACTTTGCATCATGTACTCGACAAATACACAAAAGCACACATGGCGATCTAGCGGACTCTACATACGTTCAAACAGGTTTTTCCATTAACGCTAATAGATGGCGTTAGCTGTTTCTTTCAAACTATCGAACTCTACATGTATTATATCAAGAAATAGTTCTTAATTGTCATAATATTGTCATTATGAGTTTGTTACGATATAAATTAAAGCGATTTATCGAAATGGGCTGTCTGCTTTTTGTATTGGAATAAAAAACAAGTTCGCGTGTTCATTTGATCTAAATCTTATTGAATGATAAATATATAATTTTAATAAAACATAAGATATTCTTGATATTTATTGATCGTCTCGCTCAGTATGCACGGTGTGTCGTATGACGTATTATTGCAGTAAATTACAATATCATTATTGTGGAAGGACTGTCTCGGGATTCTCAATAACAAATAACCGATTTTACAACAAACTACACGTATACAGGACGATCAAAATTGTTTTTATTTAAGCTAATAAAAACATAGCCAAATGTTAAAATGTAAAAAGTAATTAATTTTAATTAATATTGGTTTTTTCGTTATAAAAATAATTTATTCATCAAATATTTTCGAAACAATTTTCGTTTTTAGTTTGCCCGTGTTTCTTTGTGATGCGTGTTGGGTGGTGACTTCAAGCATCGTGTTCATTGTCTAAAATAAATTATGGGCAATAATGTTAATAGTTAACCTTAGCGTTATCAAACTTGTGACCTTCTGGCTTTACCTTTATTCAACCGTTGAGAAATAATATATGAATATAATAAGTGAATTGGCAGGCTTTACAAAATCGCTATGTCTGCACTTTAATGAATTTTAAATAACCTATAACTAATGCGTTATCCAATATTTCAACAATAAATGTAGTATAATATTTTATAGAAAAATGCTTTGTAAATGTACCGCGTGAGTGAAATATAAACAAGATATAGATAAAGCCGTTAAATTGTGTTTTATTACATCTTTATTACAAGTTCCAACTGTTTTACGTGACGTTCAATTAAACGGCTAATTTACTACCTAATTATATTTCGCCCGATAACTACATAATCAATAGCAAAACTACATTCAAATTCATCGTCCGCTCTTCATCTCGTGAGAGCGCGTTGTAAAGTAATTAATTTCAATAGATAATAACTAATAAGCATCCTGTGCACGAGCCAGGACTCGAACACCAGTCCCCGACTTATTGCCGTTGCTTTCGGACGTTGATTAAAATCTCTCACTACATTCACACAAAGCTTTACTTTGATATATTTATAAATCTTATGAAACGTCGGCTTCGACCCGACGACCCGACCTCGCGGCCACGCAGTTATCACCTCTAACTGACTAGGAGTTAGGTGTTAATTAGCATACCAGGACGGACAGACCTGCCTACCACCTGTCAAGTGATATATTGGCTTTAAATAACATATCTTATTTATGTTGAATCGGAAACAAAATGTATAAAAAGGTTTTAATATAAATAATCGAGGCGGCCGAGTGGGTGGACGACTAAATTTGTACTCAACCGTGTAATACAACTTATTGTTTTGTGCATGTGTGTATGTTCGCAAGCTGGAGATAAATTGCAATAGATAGCGCACCTCTCCTTAATAAGCCGATTGTACGAATGGTCGGTATCGATATGTACTTATGTCGATACAGATAACAATAATCGAATTGAAATGCAATATTTAATCGATAATTAAGAAATGAGACGTTGGGTGATTAATTTGTAAATAACATGTAATGCAAAGGTGTTGCTTGTGCTGGAGACAATTAAGAACTCGTAAAAATATGCTGAACTCTTTTCTATCTATTTAACTTATTATTTATCTATTTTATATGTATCTATTTTTTTTTGTGACTTTTAAGCAAAAATAATTATCGGTTACCTTTAATTACTATAGGAATATCCAGTCAAAATATCAGTCCTTTGGAAATAGTAGTTAAATGTACGCTGTAATGAATCAGTTACCAATACACAATTTTATAGTCTATATAGAATATAGAATAAATGTCACCTTTTATATATTATTATTATATTATTGTGTATTTCAGATTCCTATCTTTAATAAAGTGATAACTTATATATCCTTTAATAAATAAGATATGAATTCAAATATCTTCGATGAAGTATTTATGTTACATGTATTAATGAAAATGACACTTTGCCAACAAAATAATAATTATAATATGGCATGTACTTATTTTTATATCAAAAAGTTATTTTCTTGTATATAGTATAGAAGAAAATATGAAAATTTAAACTTCTAAGAGTCTGTTAGAGACATCAGTTTTTCAAACTACTCTAGAAATTAAGAACCTAAAGTTTGTTTGTAAAAATATATTTATTTAAAAATTGTAAAGATATACATATGTATATATGTATATTTTAATGTTACTGCAAGAAAATTTGAATGACACTTGAATGACCTGGCTTAAGCAAATGATGACTTTTACAAAATATTTTGAAAATACAATATTTTATATAATAAATTTTGTTGTAACATAATTTGAATAATGCCTATTTAAATCTACTCACTATTATTGAAAATAGATACGTTTCATTTAAATATTTAGACGACGTAGATTATTAAATATATAAATTAATATTTAAGCTAAATTAAAATGAATATGAGGTCCTTATATACATTGAGGAGTTAACAAGGTTGATTTGACAGGTGAATTCATTGCACACCCGCTGCGCTTGATTTGGTTGATGTTTACTTTAAAAAAATATTTAATGTCAGCTTTTGAGGTGAAATCCTTAATAACATACTTCATTACTGATGACTTCTCAAGCCAGTAAATAAATATTAAAAGTTTTTACGTACTAAATATTTTAAATGTTCATGTAACCTGTTAATGTTATTAAGGTGTTTTGTATTATTGAGAATAATATTTATTTCATTGAAAACGGATCAAAATGAAAGACAATATTTATATAATAATTAATTTAAACATAAATTTATAGATTTTTTTGTATTATATATTTACATTTAATTAATTATTTAGCTTTCTGCTTCAAATTTATTATCTTTCACAACTTGTTCGTCTACATATAGGAAGGTCTTTAAAAAAATGTAATAAGATTGGTAGCTCTTTTACTAACACAAAGTCACAATATTTCTGAGTAGCATACGCTATTTTTTATTAACACTCGTTCTCCGCATGGTAATATAATAAAGTAAGAATCAACAGAGCGAAAGAAATAACAAAGCAGATATTTCCTTACTCTACATAACCGGTAAATACTGATATGTACTTAAAAACGGAAAAACGCTTTCGATTCACATTGTTCCTCTCTTATTCATATGAAATTTAATCATAAAAATTATTAATATGGATATATATCATCTTTTCGGCGCAGTCCGTGGAGCCATTAAAGCGGGACATAATTCAACACAGATCGAGTCGCCGGCCCCGAGTCTATGACACACTCGCTAAATCTCTCGGAAGGCGGTCTCTTGGACCATAAATTATTATTTTGTAAATAAAAATAATGAAAATGAAACGTCCCGCGCCGGAAACATTTGTCCCGCCGGATAATCCAGGACACTTGATTTATTAATAATTAGCGCTTTATGTTCTAGAGCACGCACGTCTATTTTTTCTTGCTATTGTTGTAATCGAGACCGAATTTTATATTTAAATTAAACTTCAATGTCCAAAGTTAGAAAAAATGGAAGTAGCAGTTTCTACTTATTTGGACTTCTTTTTCATTTTTAGAACAATAATTAGTTAGTAATTTTAAAAGGACCTAACCAAAAAGAGTAGAAGAAAAAAGTTTGTAAGAATATAATATAATTTTAATAGGGTAAAGTCAATAAATGAAGATATTTCAACAATCAGGTATCTTAAATCATATAAATATTCATTTCTATTTAATATAAAAATATATAATTTGATATTCGAATTAGTATTTACATTTTTATATATTACATACATGTTTCTACATGTCAAGACATTGTCAAAGTATAGTTAAAATAACTAAGGCACTGAAGATTTCACTTAATTGATGTTCTTCTTAGAGAATGAAAAAGATTACCAAGGACGAATACAGAAAGCAGTTTATTTTATAAAATGACAAAAAACTATAAAAATATAATAAAAATACCATAAAATGTAACAGTATCGTATATATATGTAAATCCCCACTCTACATAGAGTCTTTTGATAACAACTTAGTTGAAGTCACACAGTATTTTAATATTTATATTTAAATCCATAGCAATGATTTATATAAAGAATTATAACAGCGTCTCACGATGCGTTACTATTATCCAAGTGGTCGTAAATCTGTCGCGGGAGACGTGCGTAATCTGCCCTTTATGACTGATGCAGGCTATTGTTTGACACTCGTAAATTTACTTTTTTTTTACCCCCACATTGTAGAGCTCATGGGGTCTTCGCAAAATCAATAATAGTTGTCGAAAATTATATTCAAAAAAGCATTTCTTAGAGTATTGTGCAAAATATGTGAATGATGAAATTTTTAGCGTTTGTTGTTTTTTTTTGTTTTTGTTTGGTCTAAGTCAAATAATTAACAGACTCAACAGAGTTTAGTATTTTGTGATCTGGAATTGTATTACACGAAAATTGTTTTTGTTTTTTTTTTACTTATTTTATTGGCAGGCATTGTGTGCAAGTGTTGATTATGACATGAAGTAATATTAATAATTAATATAAGTATTGAACATAAGTAAACATTAATTCCATATAATATAAATCTGTGAGAAAATCCAAAAAAAACATGACATTTAAAAAAAAAAACTTTTATTTAAAATGTCAAATATGGAAAAATCTACGAAAGATCAACATAAGTATTTAATTTCTGTATAACATTTTAATGTTGTAAGTATTATTTGCGTGTAAATGCTGATTTTAAAAGACACATAGGTAGTACTTACACGCAGGTACTTACACATTTCATTATGATTTGACTATGAGATACATATAACGTGCAGCCATTCAAAGAGATTTTCTTTGAAGGGGAAATTTTATAGGTACTTATGCGACGCTTTGTTATATGTGAAAATTATATTCTTAAATTACTCGTAATATCATTTGTATTTGCTAAGATAAAATCCACTGCCAGTCATTGTGAGCGACCATCATTAGTAATTAATTGACATGATGAATATTTACACTATATTAGGTATTTAACAGAAACCTATATGTGTACTAAATTTTATCCAAATCAGTCCAGCCGTTTCAGCGTGACGGAGTAACAAACAAACAAACATACAAACTTTCGCTTTTATATTATTAGTCTATGTTTTTAATAATGAACTATTAATTAAATAAAGAAAGACTAAAAGTGTTTATTTAAATGCTAGTATTTTATATATAAGTAACTAACAGACCTGGCCACGCGTTACTGTGGCACACTTATACCTATATTTTTTTTCTTTAGGGGTAGAATTCGTGGCTTAGGATAGCCATTTCTAAGGTTCTCTATCCGGAATCCCTCTCCGGATATGAAAATCATTGATTTTGCAATAAATAATCAGGATAAAAACTATCCTATCTTTTAAGTTGGAACAAATCACACATTTAAAAAAACCTCCAGATCGGATAAGTTGTTTCGGAGTTCAACGCGGACCAACATCGTGACAAGAGAATTTTCTATATTAAGATATAACAATGATAAAACAAGCTTCTGAGCTATGACAACGACGATTGTGTAGATTATTATATCGCATAATGCAAATGCCTTATAACTGGTTTCTATATCCTATTAGTTTTTCTATAATAAAGTTGCCAACGATTTATGACATCCATATATGGGTTTGTTTTAATGTAGAGATCGTGATTCCTTTTAATTCCTATTATACAAATATTTTCAAACAAAAACTACTGTGTGCGAGTATTTGCGCCGGTTGTGACAGCACCTGTATAGTTTATTGATAGCGGATTCTCACGCGTACGTAATTTATTCGAACGTTATCATAATCGTTCAGCCGTCTCTGGTCTAATCTTATGTCTAATCAATAGCTTGCTTAACATTTGTGTAATAAAGATTTTTAAATAGAACCTATTAAATGCAATCATACTGATATTACAAATGTTAAAGTGATGAAAGAAATCTATATACATTATACGTATAATAAAATTGTAACTAAGCCGAATCTGTATATTAAATATTTTTTGGAAAATCTTATTTAAATAGACATTATTATCGATACAAAGGCCGAATCTATGGTTTTTAGATTTTTTGTTTGTCTGTCTGTTTGTCTGTCTGTCTGTGACCGCATCGCAGAAAAACCATTGGAGGGATTTTGATGAAATTTTGTATAATGATAGCTGGCTATCCGAGTCAACATATAGAATAGTTTTTGCTGGGGAAAATATCTCATCTCTGAGAAATCTGTACTAAACGTTAAAACGTAAGCAGCTAGTGAGTGAATAATCTTTGTAACTTCACTATATGCTGTAACATACAGTTTTAACGTTTAGATGAATGAAATTTTGTCCTACACTCTCTTGTGTTATAATGATAAGCATTGAGCATTTAGATTTTTTTTAATTCATCCCCTAAAGGTTTTAGATAGGGGGTGAAAGTTTATATGGAAATCTTAGTTTTTATGAGTAGAAATGTACGTAGAAATGTAAAATGTATGTAGAAATGTAAGGACACAGGTAGTTGATTTATATAATTGTCATATCGTTGGCTCACTATTACAAGGTTCTATATTAATTTTAATAAAGCTTAGTAATTTTTACAAAGAACTTCGTTATTTTGTTATCGTAAAACAAACAACATAGAACTATGTAAAATTGAATATTTTGAGTTAAAGTGCCGCTATCTAGTGGTTTGTTTTTGCAAAACTGTAGCTAATGACACATAAAACCTTGTAGCATTAATAACTAAATAAGTACTAAAATTGTAACATAGAACCTTGTAATTGTGAGCCAACGATATGTTTTCTATTTATACATAAAATATAACAAGTATATACATACACTAGCGACCTGTCATGTTTATGCATAAAGCAATTGTGTTTTTCGAATAGATTATCGATTTTCAAATACTTTTTAACATACTTTTCTTACCTTCATTTGTGGGTACTAATTATGTTAGTCGACTTTAGCCTATTTCTAGTCATTAGTTATTTAAAAAAATAGTTTTGGTTAGTGAATAATTTTAAATCAAACACTAACATGCACATTGCACATCTGTACTAATGTTATATAATGAGAAAAGATTTTTTTGTTTGTTTGTTCCGAATAAGTTCCGAAACTACTAGACCGATTTAGATGAAATTTGGTAAGGAGATAGTTTGAGACCCTGGAAAGGTATAATTAAGAAATTATCATTCATCATTATTATGAGTCGTTAGTGAAATATAAAATATTTTACTAAAATAGTTGACTCACTATGTAAAATAAAGTAAAAAGCAATTCGCCAAAAAAAAAGAAAAGAAAAACACAGGAGTATTACAGTACCTACGTTATAAATAAACTACAGAAATCGATTTTGTGATCTCCTTCATACAAGTACCAATTGCATATGAAATTGTCAGATCCTATGAAATCTCTATAAATCTCTCCTTTAGGAATGCAAATAACATATCTACATTGTAACCAGTAAAAAAAAAATTGATTTTAAATAGAAAAAAGGCTTATAATCTGACGTAGAGTTCGGAGAATAAATCTAATTTTCCTTTAAACACAATACGTGCGATCAACACTCAGGTGTGGGCAATAAATAAAATAATTCAGTCGTGCAGGTTTAAAGAATTTCCAAAACGGGATGTTTTAATTTTCGTGAAGGGCTCAGGGTGGTGATAGGGTTATGCTACCTGACTAATTTCATTTATATAAGAATTTATAAACTTATTGTAAGATGACTAAAGTTATATGTAACTAGCGTCCCTAGGAACATTTTAAGGGTTAGTACAGATTTCTCAGAGGTAAGATATTTTCCCGCAGTAAAAAGTATTCTATATGTTGACCCGGATAACCAGCTATCATCATATCAAATTTCATCAAAATCTGTCTAGTGGTTTTCTCGTGATGCTTTCGCAGACAGACATACACAAATTCTAAAAACTATAAATTCGGCCTCTGTATCGGTAATGACTTTTTCAATAAGAATTTCTAAAAAATATTTAATGTACAGATTCCACTTAGAATTTTATTATATATGTATATAATATAATAAGAATACATAACTTATATAAATTATATTCATAAGTATGTAAATTATTTTATTAACAAGAACCTTAAGTTAAATCGGTAAGTTAAATAGAGTATTTTTTGTTATAATTAAATAAATTAATATTATATATATATACACATACACATATATATATATATATATATATATATATATATATATATATATATATACACTTTATGTACCAGTATATTAGTTTGGTCAGGATAATATATCCATATCAATTGTTGCTTTAACATATACACGTTGGGTCTTACTTGATTTCTAGATACATTGACTTAATAATGTTAAATTGTGAAAAAATTGATTGGAGATATTATAGTGTCCACAACACTAGTTGTCGGATATTCATTCTTTTTAAATGAATTCAATTAGTAAGAATTCAGATTTTTGTATGGACATAGATGTGACCTTACTTATTTTAGACAACATGACATTCGACCTCCACAAACGATTTAGAAATGCAAAATAGATCGATAAGTCACTATTTCTCTGTAGACAGAAATGAAATGAATTAAACTTTATTCAATTAGACCTATTACAATTTTGATTCGTAAATTTAATTTAAAGAGCCTCAGTGTAGTCTGTCTGTGTGGAAGCTACCATCGGCTCAGAAAGCAGTTCTGCTGAGAAAAGCAGGCGAGAATCTCAACAGTTGCTCTTTTAAATATCGAGTTACATTTTATTTATTTTATAAACAAACATTACACATAACCAAGTCCGCATATGAGTCGATACACAAAGTTCTCATCAGTATTTGCAAGGTAGTTTTTGTCATTTATCGATCTTTTTACTATATTTTATCTTAATTTATTTTTAAATATATATTTGTATTGTAATTTAAATATATTTCAAAATTATTAATTTAAATAACTTTATACTAAGTATGTAGTTTTAAATTCGCCGCACAGCCCTGAGCCCTGCGTGCGGAGCCGCCACGCACGCCATAAATCTGTCACAACTCGCTCTACCACCGACACCACTTCAAGAGCTTTTACTTTTTATACACACTTCTTTATATTATGTTACTAGCATCAGATTGAATAATCAATATTTAATATTTTGTTTGAAATAACATAATTTGTTGGTAATCATTTGCTTTAATGTTCGACTGTGAAATAGTTTTATCGTTATTGCTGTTGCTTAAAGCTTTTGCTGTTGTTAACGCTAAAGAGAATTAATTATTTTTTTTATTATTTAATAGGTATGTGACGTAAATATTTATCGTATTAAGCTTAAGATAGATTTTATACTTATATGAATTGGCTGTTTTTGTATTTGTAGGAAATACAGTAATTAATTACAATATGTGTTTGTACAAAATGTAATTTTCTAAAAATATTTTATTTGTATGAATAGGTTTACGATTTGTTTTGGTATATTTTTGACACGACTTGAATTACTCAATGGCCTATAGTAAGTTATTGTAACTACGTAGATATGTAAGTAAAATGAGGAAAAGTGATTTTTTAATGTAGGTATTTTTTTTTAATTATTGAGTTGTATAATTTCTTCCTAAATATTGTATTTAATTTGAATATCAAAATAGGGAACTTAAATCTCATATTAATTATAATTCATGGATAATAATAGATAAGTTATATATGTAATATGTTAATATATTGTACTTAGTTAATTTATATGATAAGAGATTTTAACACTTAAAAATAAACTTTTTATAAATATTACTAAACAAATAATATAGACTCTTAAAATATTATAATAAATAATAATCAAAAGTAATGTTTGTTCTACATTTCGTAGTTTAGTTTTGTCAGTTAGCAAACTCCGCCCCCACGCTCAGCGCCATCTAGTAGCGAGAACTCTGAGACTACTCGCATCAAACCTTTTGAGGTTATGTTACATGGAATTATAAATAATGTGTTAATTAACCCCTCGCAAGTTATCCGACTATTAAAAAACGAATAAATTATTTTTTATTTGTGCAGTTATAACAATATTTCTTTCAAATAACTCGATTTTTTTACCAAAATACACTTACACTACAGACGGCATAAAACACAACGAGAAACAATATTACAAGCCAACTATATATAACCAACATCGAAATACATAAATATAGCAATAACTATTCCTATATAAATCTAATTATCGCTTACCAATAGCAGGAAATACGAAAATTGTTGATAAAACACAGAATGAACACGACAAAGCAAGTGTGACTCAGCTCACCTTGTGAAACTGCGTTGCGAAGTTAGCTAAAGTTAGGCCCGGCCCTCGGCCCGCCCCCGACGGCGCTCTGACAGACAGACGCGCCAGAATCGCCCGATGTTATATACGTATGAAAACGTTTCACATTTCGCGCTAAATGCTATTAATCGAACTAATAAAACGTATGCTAAACAATAGAAAATATATGAAAGTAAAAGCAAAAATGACGATTGATTGACGAAATTGTTTGTGTGGTGGAAGAGTGGTGCTAGGCTCATTTCTGTGCTGTGTATATAAATTAATGAGAATAAAAAGTTGATGACAAGACTGTAACCGGTCGGGAAGAGATTTGAATCGAGCAGGTAAGTCGGACAATGGCCAGTGAGCCACGATTCGCTTAATTAAACATGATAAATAAAAAACCCATCGGACATTCAAGATCGGGCTGTTATTTTGCTTTATACAAGCTACTAGAGTATGTGCTTTATCTACAAACATTTAAGTCCGTTTGTTCGTATCTTATTTGATTTTTTGTTATTTCTTTTAAAAAAAAACTTCTTAAGAACAATAGTGAGTGAAAGAAAATATTATGTAAAATATAGATAATAAAGCAATTAATTGTATAAAATTTTAAAAGATTCGTATAATTACATCATATATCATGAAAGCGAATTGGTGTAAATAAATATTTTTTTGCTGTTCCTGTGATAAATTATGACTTTCCATATAAATAATAAATTATTTTTAAACTGCATATTTTTGTTAGGAAATAGAAACTGTGTTGTGTGCTAATTAGTACAATTAATTAGCCCATAAACAAACAATTACTAAACAGCATGCAAATTAATATGTCGAAAGACGATAACAGATGGCGCCACATGTCTAAAATTATATGAAGACGATAATCTTAAAGTTTAAGAATATATTATTATTAAAACTACCGACTCACCCTTTCTTGCTGCGCTCACGTTCATCCTTACTTTTTAACGGTTAGTATAGATTTCTCAGATATGAGATATTTTTCCGCAGTAAAAAGTATCCTTTATTGTAGTATCCTATAAAGTTAACCCGGATAACCAGCTATCATCATAGCAGATCAAAATTTGTCCAGTGGTTTTCTCATGATGCGTTTCCAGACAGCCAGGCAGACAGACAGAAAAAATCTAAAAACTATAGATTCGGCGTCTGTATCGATAATAATGACTATTTCAATAAGATTTTCCAAAAAATATTTAATGTACAGATTCGGTTCAGAATTTTATTATATGTATTGATCATGAATAGGATAACAAAGAAGCAAATTATTGTTCTAGTAGTTATATATTTTAATAATGCCATTATAAGTGATTCTAAAGTACTAATAACATTTAGTTTTCTTAGAATAAATAACATTAAATGACTTAATAAATGCCTTCAAACAGAATTTTAATAAATTATAATAAAATAAGGAAAGTACTTTAATAAGTCACATGTACGTGGCAGGTGTGTCTCAGGAAACCATTTATAACTACATACATATATGGAAATCTAAGAAAAAAAATATACATAATAAGTATTCTTGGTGTTAAGTCAAATTGTAATAAATTATTATAATTATTTCTTATGTTTTTGTAAGTTTCCTTCTTGTTGAAATAGATGGCGCTGTTAGTTTTGATTTGCGTTAACTGAAGAAAAACTCTTCTCAATACAACACAAGTTTTGTTATAATATTATTAAAAAATAAGATGTTATTATATAAATAACATATGTTTATATATAGAGGTGGAATAAATTATATTTTATTATGATTTTGAAGTCTACCTTAATAAAAATTTGGTAATTTACTCAACTTTAATCACTATAAACTTATATTCCTAAATATAAATGCTTCATTGACATAATTATAAGGTCAGAAGTACGTATTTAGTTCCTTGGGAAAGATGAAAATGCGGCTGGTTAAAATTCAAGGTTAAAGTTCAGTACTTTTTTTCCTCCTTTTATCAACAGTTTTTTTAAATAGCTATTGACGAGCATTAGTGTCAATAAAAAAATTTTGGAAACTGTTTATATAGATAGGTAAATACTACTCATATATGTATAGGTGCGTTTCCCTCAAATTTGTAATAATTACTATAGTCAAATATCGCTCACTTGGAGAACAATAGTATATACCTACATATAAATAACTATTGGAATTCCATCAGTTAACACTTATCACATAACAATCAGTGATATTTATGGAATTTTACATAAACATAAACAGAAGCTTAAACATTAATTTCCATATTCCTAACTTCAAAAATCAAAAACTTTTATACAAAATTTTATCCCTTCTTTAGTATTTAGATCAATTATAAAAAATGCTTAATTGGACATATAGATCTATTTCTTTATAAGAAATTGAAAAAAAATAAATATTTAATTAGTATGTAAATGATGATGATTCTAGTTTATAATTAATTATATTCCAAAAAAGATGAACTAAAATTCGTACACTCCATTCAGGTATATTTTTTTAGTGTTTATGTACTATATAAATATATTAAGTTTTAAAAGGTAATTAATTTTAAACTA
This sequence comes from Brenthis hecate, assembly GCA_951806755.1. Classification (NCBI taxonomy): domain Eukaryota; kingdom Metazoa; phylum Arthropoda; class Insecta; order Lepidoptera; family Nymphalidae; genus Brenthis; species Brenthis hecate. The sequence continues at coordinate 794,148 of OX638281.1, forward strand.
TCAAATTTTCCAAAGCGTATTGCTCCTGGATTGTCTTTAGCGCTGACTGATGGCTTTATTCTTAAACTAGCATTGCCTGCGGCTCCGCCCGCTTTCAGGTGACCAAAAACCAAATTCTTAGGTTTTACATATAAGTATACTTTTACATTGCAGTTTTTGTATTTTTTCTCAGAAATGAGATATTTTCCCGCGGTAAAAAGTATCCTATATGTTGACCCGGATAACCAGCTATCACCATACCAAATTTCATCAAAATCCCTCCAGTGGTTTTCTCGTGATGCGGTAACAGACAGACAGACAGAAAGACAGACAGACAGACAAAAATTCTAAAAACTATTGATTCGGCCTCTGTATCGATAATAATGTTTATTGTATTATTAAATAAAACTATCTTTTAGAGACACAAGTCTCTCCCGTGACCATGGATGCTGTAAAGCATTCGAAACGTCGGGAACCAAAAATCAAAATAAATCCGCGAAATAATCCGAAAAGATAGTTTTATTTAATAATGTCGAACATTCGCGTAAATCTAAGAAAATATAATGTTTATTGTAATAAGATTTTCCAAAAAATATTTAATGTACAGATTCGATTTAGTTAGAATTTTATTACATGTATAGATAACATCTATCCAAAAGACGATAAGCCAATAGGTGTTTTGTTACAAAAATGTTCTCAGCGCGTGTTATGTCTTGCAATCTAACTTGGGCCGTTGTCGGCCTGTTAGTGGAGCACTATCTCGCTATGGCGGTCGTCACGGGGAAAGTTTTAATGAATCGTTTTCGTTTTTGTTTCGTTCATTTTGGACATTGCATTCTTGATTAAAACCTAAAATACTACCCAGTTTGGGGATAAATATGTTTGTTTATGGACTTACGGGTAAGAAAGTTTTGTTACAGACTGACTACGTATTTCTATGTACGTGCTAACTAAATCTGAACTACGATTAATTTCCACACTTAGTGCAGTAAGAAAAATACACATTTAGTATTTTTAAAAGTAATCAATCGACTTGACGACACATTTGGTTCAGTTTGTAGTTACCCTACTTGCTGTGCCAGCGGTTGCGGGTTCGAGTCCCGCTGGGGGCTTTCATTTGTGTGATAAGCACGAATGTTTGTACTCCCCTCATAGGTGTTTATATTTCTAATATGTATGTAGTTAAAGTTATATATGTGTAGTGTATTAACTATCTGGTATCCATAACACACGCCTGGTAGCTCATCATGGAACTAGATGGTGATATGTGTTATGACCTAACATATTTATTTATGATTGGTATTAATTTAAGCTATACGATTAAGAAAGAGTGAGAAGAGATAGAGTTAGATAGAGAAAAATTAATAGAAAATTCGTCTGCCGCTAAATGGAAAACGTCACTAAAATGAAAATTCTGTAAATATTATATTTAGAACGCTTTAAATGCGTATTCTATCGCGATATCCGATTGTATTGACAAGTGTATCAGCGCCAGAGCGACGTGTGACTGATAGCTGTCAGATAGCAGCAAGGTCACTGTCGACGATCTAATATAGACACTAAAAATATATTTTATACTGCTTTAATATTTATGTATTTTTTATATCTGCAATTTTGTATGTTTATTAAATAATTTCACTTTAAGCTTCGAAACCAAATTTTTTTTCCAATTTCAACTTTTGACTGACTTTTAATAAATGAGCGTTACAAATTGAACTCCGAAATGTCTCTGTGTGTGTTACGCGATAATAAAGAAATCCTGGTCCCATAGAAATTTCAAGAGAAATATTCCTTTTAAGGGGTTTTATTTAATCTAGAATATTTTTTGGGAAATCTGAACAGATTTAAAGTATTTTTATAGGTTATATTAACTCAAGATATAGTATAAGATACAAGATACGAAATAATATCTACTAAAAATGCAATTTTGCATAGCTAAACAGACATATGTTTATTATTAAACGCGTTTTTCTCCAGGATGTGGTATATAAGTTGTTTTGAAAGTTTTATTAATATTTTGGATTACCATTTTTATTTACTTATAAGTATAAAAATGAATCCTAAATGTGTATTGAGCTCTTTTTAACGTCCCACTGCTGGAAACGAGCCTCCCTCCAATACGAGGGGGATCAAGTCATACTTTACAAACCTACTTTCGTCTTTCGAAAACTTGCTAGGTTCTCTAAGACATGCAGGTTTTTCCTTTACCGTAACTCAAGTGGTGATCATGTTTCAATTGGGTTTTCCACCATATTATGTTACTATATACATAATTAAAAACATAAAGGTCAAAAAAATATCTTGTGTAATACTCATAATAACAAATACATTACTTACGATTTTTTCAGCTGTTTCGAGATTTATTTATTTTATGGGGACTTTACTAGGTTACATTTTCAGTCCATAAATCCTTCGTTATAGAGACAGATGGACCCAGACTCATAGCCAAGATGGCGTTTGGCAAACAATACTAATCTTCTATTTAGTTAAACGAAACCGAATTAAATATATAACACTGTGTTAAAATATGTAGAGTAAAATAATATGTAGAGTGGAGATGAAATTTTATGATCAATAAAATATAACTTAATTTAATTATTTTAAAAAATCTTTAAATTTAATTATTTCTAAAAATCTTTCGGATTTTTTGCGGATCGATTGCTCTAAATTATTCGTAAAAAAATCACCGTCTGTTGAAAATTAAAAAACAAATTAAATCACCGAAAAAAAACCAAAGAGATAGTTTTAGTTTTATTTAAAATTTCAAATATTCGCGTTTTAAGAAAGTATTATTATAGTTGTTTAATAAAATGCATATGAAATTAATAAAAACAAGTGTTTGTTTACAGAAATTAATCTTGTTATGATAAATTCAATTAATTATAAGACGAGTATATTCAATTTAATATAAATATATGAAAACCGATGTGTGTGTTGGATGGCTATAATAATTAAGGTTTTTTTGTTCTAACATAAACCGGACCTACATATGAATGTAAATACGTATACATACAAAATTATATAGTCAGTGTAATTTTTTCTGTGTACAGGAATAGAAACCACTACTTTCAACGTATTATACATATGTAGCGACTTATCCACGCTGCAGTTATGTATTTATATTATACACAGGCATAAAAAAAAATCAACAGTTAACTATGTATTACTCTCCAGGTCGTAGTCTATTTTTGTTCAAAATTTCTTTCAAATCAATCCAGCCGTTTCAAAGTGAAGGAGTAACAAACATACACACACATAAACAAACGGATAAAATTCCGAATAGCCCATATCTCCCCGATTAATATGAATTTTAGAATACATATGAATTTATCGTAATAATCGCGAAAAACATACAAAGAAATCGATTTTTCTTAGATTTGACCTTGAAAACGATGTTTGCAGGTACTTTGAATAACATGCTCGTTATCAACGCGTCGAAATCCATGTGTATACGAAAATTTGGATTAATCGTAGATATGGACCTATTCGGAAGTGCAGCTCAAAAAATTTTCGCATTTATAAGACGAGTGTGAATAATGTAAGACACGAGTAAAGTTGAATATTAGTCCTTGTGAAATATTTCCTAGTATTAGAATATATATCAACGTTATTAAAACAAGTCACTAAGCTATCTTAAACACTAATCTAATGAATAAATAGACGTTTAATTTATTTGCAAATTATGAAATAAACGCGGCCCACGTGAGTTGTGCCTGTTTTCATGACAGAACCTTTATTTATGTAATTATTCAACTAGTGCTAATATTATTAATGCGAAATTGTTTTTGTTTGTTTATCCTTCTTTTACGGATGTAACTCAGTCCGGGGGTCCTGGGTTCGATGTTCGACACCAGAGTCAGGCCAAGTACAATTATTGAGTTTTTTGGGCGAAGAGAATCAAGGGAGCAATCCCTTGGTTATGTGGTCTGCTTAGGCTAATATAGACAAGATTATAAATTGTTGATTTAATTTTTGTTTAAATATACAACTTAATCTATGTATCGGCTACGGAGAAGATCTGCAATATCGACGGTGATTAATATATAGCTTATCATAACAGTTGTAATCAAACACTTGCTCCCCCAAAATTGATAGACAGTGGAAAACAGAAATGGATGGTAACATGTCGTCTTTGTTAACTTTCAAAAACAGCTTTAAACAGTCAAGAAATCTTATAAGTTATGTAAATTTACATAAGAGCTCGTGACATACCCTCGCTTCGCTCGCATAAAGGCAAACGTTCAAAGTAAAAACCTTTTATTGGGCCAATAACCCTCATAGGCGTATATAGAATAACCCACCCGAGTTTCATCTTAATCGGGTTAATAGTTTAGGAAGGCATAGAGGACAAACATACGAACAGTCATTTTTATTTATATAGAAGATTATATAGATTTTATATTAAGTATATGAATGATGTTGTATAGATGGTACTTTCTTTATAGGCTTGCTATAACTTAAACTGTTTACCGAGTAACTGCGAGATAGTTCGTAGCAATGTTAAGATATCGCAGCGGTCAGTATGAGCCTCTGCTGTGAAATTCGATTGTTATCAAACGCTATTAGTACCTACTGTGCACCTCGTAGAAGTTTCTAGTATCTACATACTCACAATAGAATTTTAATTTGATGTACGTACGTCTGTATGTTATTTATACTGTACATGTATAAGTTATCTTTGAGATGTTCCAGAAATTAAATATATTTTTACCGAGAGTGTGAAGTTTAATTGTAAATTATTTTGTCTTAACGATAATTTCATTCATTGCATCGTGTTAAAAAAGACCTTAGGTTTTGTAATTTACATTAAAATATATTCGATTTATGAAACAAATAATCGATTCCAAGAAACTTTTATCATCGGATAAATTCAACCATATATTTGTAGCCTAAAATAAACATTTCGGCCACTATCAGTAGCTATTACGGGTTAATATAATGACCACCGCAGCGAGATTTAATCGACGACACGTCCGCTCGCGATGACAGATAGCGACGAAATGCGTTTAACATTTTTAAACTTAAGCTTACGTGCGTGCACTAGGATGTCAACTATTCTGCCTTCACTGAGATTTAATTTTTAATTCATTGTTTCTTATTAAAATTAAAAGTACTTCTAAAAAAATACTAAAATGTATCTTTTTGTTTATTTTTTCTACTTATCCCAATAATCCTATTATCCCATTAATATTATAAATGCGGAAGTTTGGATGGAAGTTTGTTACTCAATCACGCCAAAACGGCTAATCGGATCGGGATGTTATTTGGCACAGAGTTAGAGTATAGTCTGGAATAGCACATAGGTTACTTTTTATTCCAGAAAAATGGACAGATCCCGTGGGGTAGGTTGTTTTTGTTTTTCAGTGAGTTTTTCTATTCCATACTAACGTACCAAGGGAAGAACCCGAGTGAAGCGAGGGTGAGTTGCTAGTCATAATATATTTGATCATGATTTTTGTTATATTAAAAACATTTGTTGTACGTCATTGGTTTTACGTTATTAGAAACCTTAGAAACTAAATAGGATAATTCAGACGTACAATGTGAGTAGTTTTTCTAAGAAATGTAATACCTATATAGCTACATAGATAAATATACACTTCCTATAAAAAAAGACTTTAAATAAACAAATTTGTGTTAAACTAAGCATTCGTATTAACAACTAACAACTTTTAATTTCCATTTAACCTCAAGTATTCGTTCAAAGTAAATTTAATTGACAATAATCACTACAGCCAGGTGTATTGAAAAAAAAAATCGCAAGTGTCCTAATAATTTCCACATCTTTGTCATACTAGTGGACATCGAAATCCTATAATGAGCAGGTGAGTGCATATCGCGGCGGTTCGTGTCAAATAAGTGTCTGTAACTTGAAAGGGGCATAATAATTAGCTTTTACTTTGTTTCGACGTCGGACTATTAAGTCTCGTATTATATGAAATTATTTGAATTTTATCTTTATGTCATTTAAACTGTACAGAATAAAAAGATGGTAAAAATGCATGCTGATTAAAAGTATTTTTAAAATTACACTATCTATACTATAATAAAACTGTAACAATTATGTTTTATCTGTATGTACTATGTATGTGTGTATGAGTGTATTCTAGTACCTACTTATATAAAGTTTTAGTCTTATTCTTAATTACCTTGATGACGTCTGATTATTGAATATTTTTGGCCACCCAGAGTTTATTTCCAACTAGCGGCTCAACTTCGCTTCGCTCGGGTTAGCTTCTAGAAAAACAAAAACAAATCTATCCCACGGGAACCGTACATTTTTTCGAAATAAAAGGTAGTCTATGTGCTATTCTGATGTATGAGCTATATTATTGTAAAGTTTCATTAAAATCCATTCAGTACTTTTTGCGTGAAAGAGTAACAAACATCTATACATTTATAAAACCAGACACCCGTACATCCTCACAAACTTTCGCATTTATAATATTAATATAGATATTCCATGCATATAACATATAATTTTTTGAATATTCTAATTCTATTAGTAAAATTCAGGTACTCATAATACGTAAAAAGTAATGTTCAGGTTATAGACATTTTAAAATAAAATTTATGTTTTCATTATCATGTAACATAAATGTTATTCATATACCATCACCTATTTTTAGACATTAACACCTCTAGGTAAATTTCTAAGAAATTAATTAAATTTCTAAGAAATCTATTGTTAACTGACACGCCGGCGTGTCCGCGGTCGTGGAGGGATTATTAAGTGATACAAATAAGACTAATTTTATTATAGCAGAATATTATATAATTATTAAATTATTACTGGATCTATATTTGCATCATCTACCATTACTAGAAAAGGCTGACTCTTAATATTTTAGAATTAAAAATTAACTGAAATTATTTTATATTCCTAGTTATACAAAAATTAAAACCTTAAATAAACTTTAGTAGATATCACCATAATCAAGAAGCATATTCTTTGCAAATTGAATCCTTTACAAAGCCAGGCATATAAAGAATTCCTTGAGGACATAGAGTACAAGAGATCGGTAGTCCTTTAGTATTAGTGTATGTGGACAAAGCGAAAACAGAAACAAAAAATGCACAGCAAAAAATGTCTGCCGCCGTGCTATCTACAGCTCGCGATCCTGTCTCAAATAATGGCATAGCGAAAGAAGTGGATATGATGTTTTATAGATTTTAAATATTTAATATTTTTTTTTATTTTTCGCCCTTCAACTTCATACTTCATAGTATAAAAAAATCGTTTTACGGTTGGGTTTTTGTAATAGAATTTCGTACAAGATGCCAAGAAGATTTTGAGAAAAAATAGTTCGCCACTAAAAAATGAATTCTTCATCCGTAACAATTTTGTATGATTGGTAAAAAAAAGTATTTTTGTATTACGCGCACGAAGTACGTAGTAAGATAATATAATCAGTAAGATATTTATTAATTAACATTTATAAAAATAGATTAAAGTACAAATTGTTGCTCAAATTCGCTAGTCTATTTTTTTTCAACAAACAACATATGTACGTTGGCAAGAGATAAATATAAAACAATATTATATGAAAAATACTTCCAAACTAAAACGATAACGCATAAAAACATGTTTTTTTTTATTAAAAATAAGCTCACTCTTGACCTTCACCTTAGCTTAAATGTATAGATAAGGTCTATGATGTAGCGAGTTTGCCCAGGAGAAGCCTGTCCTTACAAGAAACTAATGTGGCCGGAACATTAAAAAGAACACAGTCTAAATCGACTCTATACCTTTCTTCAACCAGGACGGTCCAGTAGAGCACCCGCAGCCACGTAAATCTACATCAACACGCTGTCCCCTTCGTTTTGTTCTCATTCACTTAAGGCTCGCACGCGCCCCCGCCCGCGCCTCGACACACCGCACCTTATTATGCCTGAATGATGCCGATAAGGATTGCAACATTGTGTCTAATATTCCCATGATTTTATAAGATAGTTTAAATATCTTTTGAGGAGTGGACAGAAAAGAATACCATGTTTTTTTAATACTTTTAGATATATCTAGTTTTAAACCATAGCTTTTGCCATAGATATAGCAGGATACTAAATACCATAATAACGTTTCTCTTTCACCCATTTAGTATCTTGAATTGAATCAATATATTCTATTCATTCATTGCTGCTTTAAAGAAGGAAAAGTTGACAAGAAAAATTCGCATTTTTAATTTAACGTTTAAAGGTAGGTTTACTTATTATTATGTAATATGCTTTTGCAATGCACTATGGAATTACAACATGTAGGTATGGAGTTCGATACTTGCACTTTATACTAAGAACGGTTACGCATGGTCATTGTGGTGGGTTCTAATAAACATTAAATCAAAGGAAAAGAAAATGAAGATGATTAAGCGCTTAACTCTAAATAATCTTGGTTTGCCTTCAAAAATATTAACTGTGGATTAAAAAAAAATAGTTACAACGTTTGTGACTGACAATTCTGTTATAGTAGTGAAAAATGTACTATTTTAAGCATCGAAGGCGGTTTTTAAACATAACACGGCATTGGAATCCGTACCCAATAACTATTATGCAAAATTAATGCTATCCGGATAAATAATAATATAAAAACAATACAAAAATCACGACTTTAAGATACAGTCTTCAATAATGATGGGAAAAAGGAAATAGTGTCAAGAATTATTCATATAAAAAAATAATTAAAATAGTTTTCGTTCAAAACATTTTGATTCTAAATCCAAACATTGGTTTAGACGTAAAGTCATAATGATTTACATCCACCAGCGTTCCCTCGGCTGTATGAGAAGCGTTATAAACAGATTCTGCTCGCGAAAATAGCCTGTCAACGTGACGCGGCTGGAAGCGGCGCGACAGCTCCATATCGTGTCACTGTCAATCCGCGAATTTAGAGTTTGACGTGCGCCTTCAGCTGATTTTGACAGCTGTCATCGTGACCGACTGACGCGTCGATAGTGATAATGTTGTACTAATTTTAGAATATTCCGTGTTTCGACAGTTCAGAAAGAAGATATGTTAATTGATGCTATAAATAAAAAATATAATTTGACGGTCACGTGTTTAATGGTATAAACATACTACTATTTTATTTGATGGCACGTTTGGCTCAGTTTTTAGTGACACTACTTGCTGTGCCAGCGGTCGCGGGTTCAAGTCCCGCTGTAGGCATTCATCTGTGTGTTGAGCACGAATGTTTGTACTTCAGCCATGGGTGTTTATATATGTAACATGTATGTATTTAAAGTTATATATGTATAGTATATCAACTATCTGGTATCCATAACACATACTTCGTAGCTTACGTGTGTTAATGTACCAACATATTTATTTAATTATTTATTTATTTGTATATGATATTCGAAAGTAATAATGATCATAGTGCTTACATAATTATTTTTAAATGCTGTTTTTATAGTTATATAATTATACATATTACATACGTAATTTAATTCACCCCTAGGATGGACTTTTTAATTTTCAAATATGACCACCCACCATCTTCGGGCCTATTCGTGTCTATTTATTAGAACAATAAATTTTAAAATCGATTTTTAATAATTAATTAAAAAATATTAATTTATGATTGGCATTATTTAGTTATCTTTTCGTTTCGGTAAGTAATATTATAATCAATGGGTATTCTAAAATTTTGTTTGAGGTAATATGAGGCAAATGTTTTAATCTAATTAAGGGCTAACGAGGAGGACAATGGTGTGGCAAGTGTGGAGAGCGAAGAGACATCTCTATGAAGCAAGAAACATTGTACAGATGACATAAAAGTATAATTTTGTAAATGTCACATTCCACCATATTGAAACACATTCAAATACAGATAAAATTATAAACATTTAAAAAAAACATGCTTATGTAACAAACTTTCAATTCCAACTAGGTTGCATTACGATCAAGATATTAATAATGTAAAATGTCATTTAATCTTATGCCTATCTAACCCATAAAAGGATGCGAGAGTTAGTTTATAATTACAGGTGATTATCTTTAATTATATTGCATATTTAAACGTAATTAGCATCTAGCCATATGCCGTATGATAAACTCGTAGTAGCAAATAGTATCTATATAATATATATATACATTGGCGACAAACTTCACACTCAAAAAACACCTTAGCAAATAAGATATTTTAACTACATAATTATCCATACAAAACTACTTATTTTTAATTATTGCCTAGTGCACACATTTCGTGTATATTTCATTCAATTTAATTATTTATTCTAAGACCGTAATTATACGGACAAGTAATTACATTTGCTTGTGTTATTTGAAATCTTATGTATATAGATATAAGGTTTGTCTGTCTAATAATAAATATAGTCTATGAATGCATGTTTTCTAGATACGATCGAAAGGAAGGGTGCAAAAAGTTTATTTTGCATGCCGTTGGATAAAGCGAATAAGCATACAATTGGTCGACCACAATCGATGGCAGGTCAGCGGACTTTTTTCAATTTTGTGATATGTAAATAGTAAGTAGACTCAAGACTTGCATACGAAAATAGTATAAGTTAAATATAGGATGTAATATACATAGTATTCGATATACACGTAATATATTTTAAAATATCTCCCAAACACACAAAATACAAAATTTAAACTGCAATCATAATAATGATATAATAATTTAGTTATATCTATATATGTACATACAAACGACTCACCCTCACTTCACTCGGGTTCGCCCATAGGTACGTTTTAACGGTTAGTGGTTCCCATAAAAAATAAACAGTTGTGATTTTTTTGATTTTCTAACGACTTTTTGGTTTCTCCCTATTTTTTATACTTAAACCACCCCTAAAACACTCTTAATAAAACAAAAAAAGAATTATTCAAATCGGTCCAGCTATTTTTGAATTTTAGCGAAAGTGACAAACAGCAATTGATGAAGAAGATTAAGGAAGATAAATTATTTATAGGCCAATTAGATACAACACTTCTGTACAAACAGCTTTAGGGTTATCAATAAAAAAATAATAATGATTATGGTCGAATTTTGACCAGTGGACGAACACACGTTTTAATATTATAAAAAATTACGTTGACAGACTGTATTATAAAAAAAAGACATTAAAAATAAGTATATCCTAATTAATTTATCATAATTGCAACGATTATGTTTAACTTAAATTAACATTAAATAAATATATTTCGAGATTATATTTAATTTTAAATTACAATAAAAATAATGACTTCATATGGGATTGGTGTTTTTTTATTGGCAGAACAGGAAAGAGAAAAACAGTATAAGTTTTATGAAAATCGGTTCAATTCAGTGCAGTTCACAGTTTATAAGATATGGACCGTAACGGAGACCGTAGAAAAAAAATATATAAAAAATTGGATTAACTTTGAGACTGAAATAACTTAAAGGGCAAAGTAGACTCATATCAACTCTGTTTGGTATCTTCTATAAATAGAGTTTAGATTTATTTGTTACATATCAAGAGGCTTATTATTTAATTTAATATTTCGGCTTAATTGTTTTTTTTTTAAATATTGTCTATTTAAACATTACTGTCTTAGCTAATATAATGTAAAAATAAAAATTGAAAGTGTTTATAATAATTGTTGCTCATAATCCAAACATAGCACCTTTTGAAATAACCCATTCACTAAGTGTACAATTAACAATAAAACACAACTATTTATAGCTTACACTTTTCATTCCCCCTTCTTATGCTATAATTGAAATTCTGTTTAGATGCAAAATGTAAAAAAGTTTAGTATACGATATAGGATTTATAGTGCACGGCTCACTACACCGGGCTGTCAGTCAAACGTCACCTCGCCTCGTAAATTATGACGTTTTTATGCGCGCGCGCACGCAAATATGAGCATAGAAGTTAAATGTAGATGCGGCAAATATATGTATAATCTGATCCGTGGATTTATAAATAATTTATCTAGTGTTATTATGTATATTACAAAGAGAGATTATAAAAAATAAAGCAGTCCTAAATAATTTAATAGAACTTTTGTTATGGACTTTTAAATAACTTATATACATTTCTTTAAGAATTAAATAATAAATATCGAAAAAAGACTTGATTTGCGGAAGTAAAATAAAATATATTTCAGACGTCTAAAATAACAATAGGTACTTTGATGGATTTGTTGGCATGTTTATCTATACAGATAAATCAAATTGAAATGTCTGTTTGTAATGTTAAAATAACAGCGTTTTACTCAATGCATATGAAATTATATACGGTACTTATAAGAAAATCTCATTTTTTTTGTCTGTCTGTCAGTTTGGACCGGATAATCTCTGAAACAGCCGGACTGATTTTGACGAGATTTTCACTGGAAGATAGCTGATGTTATAAGAAGTAACATAGGCTACTTTTATTTTAGAAAAAGAATTAGGGTTCCGCACAAAAAAATTAAAACGTAACTCCCTAGTTGTAACGTACGAACCCGAGTGAAGCGACACTTTGAGGTCCAGAAGCTAGTCTTTTTTAAACATATTTTTGACCACTTGGTGATTTTTTTGCTAATTCTCAGAGAGAGAGAGACGATACGCTTGGCTCAGTTTGTAGTGATCGTACTTGCTGTGCCAGTGGTCGCGGGTTGGAGTCCCGCTGGGAGCATACGTTTGTGTGATGAGCACGATTGTTTGTACTCCAGTCATGGGTGTTTATATTTATAATATGTACGTATTTAAAGTTATATATGTGTAGTGTATCAACTATATGGTATCCATAACACAGACCTCGTACCTTACCATGGAACTATACTAGATGGTGCTGTGAGTTAATGTCCCAACATATTTATAAAAAAAAGAGAGAGCAGTTGATGAAAGATATGTAAGTTTTACTTTGTCAATAATTTAATGACAATTATCAAAGGTATTTATGAACAAATAACATTTAAAATTCATTTCATAATTCATTCATTGACCAGTTAACACACTTCCTAACCTAATGGGTCTTGAACCACCAAATTGTACACCAGCGTTCGTTATATGACGAAAGGTGAGAATTAAGGGAGAGTTTGTAAGTGTCACTTTCGAAGTAAGTTATATGAAAATTTATATCACTTATCTCTAACTAAGGTTTTTATATACATATATATTAATTGTGCTGTCTTTTGTTGTAGGTCCAAGGTTTATTAAGGATTTACTACCTTTTTACTCATTATAATTTAATATAGTTTTAATCCCACAGACAAACTGTGCAAACAGTTTTGTGGGCCCATTGTAAAATTATGAGTAAATCATATACGTATCTGTTTTGTATAGTTTTGCAAAAAAAGTGATCTCAATTTCCTGATCAGTCTCCTTCGTGTCTTCTCCATTCTGCTTGGCATTGGCGAAGTAATCTGTGCTCAGCTGGAACGTTTAAAAGCCATTGACAAGTAAATTGAATTGAATAAATCATTTGTAAGGTTCTTTAGGTATATATATATATATATATATATATATATATATATATATATATATATATATATATATATATATATATATTTAAATACATGACAGTCCCGTCTAATTGAAACTTAATCTATGGCGCGGAAGCAATATTCGTCTCACGTACGCGAGGGTGGGTAAAGCCAAACTATTAGCATATTAATAATCGAATCTCCAACACGACATTCGCGTGACCACTGCGCCGGTTAGGTCTCGTGAAAACCAACTCAAGACTTGGACAGATTAATCAATTTCTTAGCCACGCAAAAAAACATCTGCCCGCTAATGAACTTTGCTTCCTACAATATAGCAGATATTAAAAAATTACGTACATAATTATAACGGTCGTTGATTAATGAAGTTTTGAAGTAAATAAGAATATAATTGCAAGGTAATACGGATGAGTTTTCATTTTTAATTACAGTATCAATCTATTTATAGGTAAATCGAGTCCGGACCATGACTGTTTATCGATGCATGCGTTACGACCGATGTAAAATATGAACTTGTTGTATACATTGTAATTGGTTGAGTCATTGGCGTTTCCTGAAGACCACGGATAGAAAGCGAAATATGTTAATTAAAGGCATCGTCTTATTTTATAATATAATAAACACCTGTAATAAAATGGTTAGTTAGCCTTATATGTTCCCGCAAACGAGATCCTGGATTTATGCAGCAGAAGAGACAAAGTAAGAGGTAAAAGTTCTTGTACAAATTGCTCATGACCTTAGCCAAGACGTCAACAAGTGAGCTCAATCTTCTAATAAACTAGCGTCCAATAAACATGCAGGTGAGAGCAGTTCGTCATTTGATACCGCGGATAAGTTACGTGATCCCATTATATGGGGCGATGCGAGAAATGTTATTGAAAATGCAAGAAAATAAGGTAAGATAGCTTAAAGAAATAAGATCTAGTAAATAGATTTCGTATTAAAAAATCTGACTTCCAGGCACTATAATGTAAAAAAATAACTAAACTGGGGTTTTCATTTAGAATAGATACCTAATGAGATATTTTCGAAGTCGGTGCCAGCCGATGCAAAGCATTGGAAATTATGTAATATATTTCGATACCTAAAATACATCACAAATTGATGTATAATATTTTAACGATAATTAGAGCTCATACTAAATCATATTTATCTATTAGATATCTTAAAATATTGTCGCCTGGCACCGATTTCGAAAATATCTGATTAGGTATCTATTCTAAATGAAAACACCCGTTTAGTCATTTTTTACATTTTAGTGGCTGGAAGTCGGTTTTTATTTTTTGGTTAAAAAGTTTTTATTTTTCCATTTTTAGTGTAGACGTAATAAGAAGGTAATTTGTAAGAAGAAAGTTTTTTAATAACATATTCAGTTAAGCAATTAATTAAAAAAAATAATTTATTGTTGATTTTTTAAAAAACCGCTCGACCGGGAACCTAAAAAGTATACCCTTCGAAACAAAAAAAAAAATATTTTTCAAATTAGTTCAGGCGTCTTCGAGTAATCGATGAACATACATACATAAAAAAAGGATTCCGACGAATTGAGAACCTCCTCCTTTTTGGAAATCGGTTTAAAAATAAACGTCTTTGATCAACTGTATGGAACTCTTCAAACATTTCAAAAGGCTCAAAATGTTTATTAACTTGGCTTTTATCATATCATCTTGGTGCTATTAAGTAATTGTGATTTTTGGATAGTTATGCGGATTTAACATCCTTATAAAAATACAAAACGAAAATATGCATATCATTACAAAGGGGAAAAAAAACAATTTTACATACTTGTTTATAATATTTATATCAAAAATTATAAAAAGAGTAATTTTATTAATATAGTAATTTAAAATCAATAATAATTACAAATATAAAACAGTAAGTACCCTCTGACACAAATTACTCGTTAATTTTATTATCAAATTAACTATTATTATGTATTACATAAGTATATGATTATATATATTTATATAATAATATATATGTGTATATGTATATAGTATATATAATATGTAAGTTATCGTATATTTATCATTATATGTATCTTTTATTTATTTATTTTTATCTTATTCAAGTGTATAATTATTTATAATTTTATCTTAAACCAATCGCACTGTTTTAAGCCCGTTTTAAAGCATTATTTCTCACATCCATAGGTTGGCCAGAAGAGATCTCTTGTAGAGATAAATCCATCTTTGCCCACATTGGTCTCTTGTATTATCTGTGTTAAATTATTAATATGCAATAAAGAATATATTTTTATTTGTCTTAAAAGAGTATATTTTATAAATACAATGGAAACAAGTAAGCAAGCAAGTACAATAATCGTCAGGGGTTGTCGGCAGCGTTAGACCGCCGGTGGCAGCTACACGCCACGCCAGCCTGTTCTATACAGATTCTAGCTACGAGCCTGTACGTGGTCAGTGAACTTACATCCTTACCTCATCTTAATTGGAAAAATATTTTATTAACCGCGATATGCATCGTTTTGTAATATTAAAATGGTACGTTGGTGTCACTATTGTTCTATTTAAATTACTTGAAATATGAGACTAATAAAAAATACGAGTGCTTTGTGGCAATATTCTACAAAATAGATTATTATTGCGGCGCACGCGCACTGGAATTTGTTGCTAATAGTGTGACCCATTACTGCTCGGGTTAACCTTTTGTATTTATTATGTATATACTTGTTTTTAATAAGAAAAATGCTTAAAATTAACTATAGAAATATAGTTAACTAGCGACACACTCGCTTCGCTCGGGTTCGTCCCTATGTACGTTTTAAATTAAATGGATTTGTATGTCCTTAAGAGATAGACATATGCCATCGCGGACTTTTCTGTAGACCTATATATAATGCACAATTCCACCATACATTATTTTGTTATATCTCAAAGGGTTTAGGCAGCGTTTTCGTTGAAAGCTCCTAGACGGCTTATTTTTTTCCGACACCTTCAACAAATATCGTTATATTTTAGTCAATGTATACAAAAACTTAACAAATTATGTTCTAAAACCTTCCTCTTGAATCTCTCTATCTATTAAAAAAACCGCATCAAAATCCGTTACGTAGTTTTAAAGATCTAAGCATACATAAGGACAGATAAACAGTGGGTAGCGACTTTGTTTTATACTATGCAGTGAGTATTAGACTATAAAAAAACTTATACTAATATTAAACTGGGAACATCGATGACAAAATGAAATAACAGCCCTTACTGACCTTACTCAAAAGAGGTATATTATAAATCAGAAAGGCCTTTTAATACACAACAAGGATATAAGCAAACCTTTTTTTCTCGATAAATGAAGTAAATGTTATAAAAAACTAACCGTAGTTCGTTCACATTAAACGTAATTAAGCTAATACTCTCTTAGATTTACGCGAATATTTAAAATTCTTTTCGGATTTTTTTTTTGGTTAATTTGATTAAATTTATTTGATCACGTTAGTCTCCCGTGACCATGATTGCTGTAAATTCGAAACGTCAGGAATCAAAACTCAAAATAAATCTGCGAAAGAATCAGAAAATAAAAATAATTAAGCTAACTTTAAAACCAACCTAAATAAATAAATAAACTTAATATTTTTTATCATTAATTTTCTAAATTCGATTCACCAAAACTTTGATTAATTATTGATATTGCAAATCTCCTTTGAATCTGATTGCATTAAAGTAAGTTTGCTGTAGCGTTCCAATTAGATGGCTATAATTACATCGCGCGGCTCTGCCCCGCAGTCGGTAAATAATAGTTGCTGTCCGCCTGACCGATGCATGCGCCCGCGCAGGTACTCCAGCAAATTACTTGATTGATTCTTTTTATTGGCGTTGTATTAATTGTCTTTCTGTTTTTACTAATATATTATACAGTGGCACGCCCTTCCTTTAAGCTGAAATTACTTTTAATTTTCTATAAGTACTGCGTATGTCTTTATGTTATCCTTCGTGGGATAGCTAAAGTGGAATGATTGTTGAAACTTGACGAGATGTTTCTTTTTTATCGCTTATCTTCTTCATCTGTTAGACAAAATATTTCATAGCTAGGTTATACAAATTTAAAGATAAACTCTAATATTAAATTTTTAAGGTTCGAAATTAAAAAAAAAACGTGTTGTGTCTTATGTACGCACGTAAGAAGTTTGGCGTAGTAGAAAAAAATAGCCAAAGATTTCACCCCGTATGTCAAAACTCTCTGTTTGTAAAAGGAATGCAGCTAACTTCATCATGTCGCTTTTTGGTTGTCGGTGTGCGCGCGCATCGTAAAAATTTTACTCTCATTTTTTTTTCCAAACGTGCCAAAAGAAGTATAACTTAAAAAATCTTTTTGATGCAACAAACATACAACAAATATTTTGATTTTTAAGATAACTCTTATCTACTTATAATGCAGATAATGCAGCATCCATTTACTTTTTAATTGATTTTGTTACTTTAAATAAACTTAAGTGTAGTAAATAATAGGGTCTGATCGATTCTGCGTCCGCGCTCATATCTCTGTAAGTTGTCAGATTGATTTTATATTGGCAAGTCCAATCATTCCTTTTTGTTGGTCCCTGTTTTGATGTGAATTGAATTAAGATAAGATTGTATGAAATATAGATGTAATTTTGCTGACAGAACTTTTAAATTCAGTTTTAGAGGTTAATTTAAATTTTGTGTAATTTTGTTAATTTTCCAAGAACATTATCACCAAATTTTAAGTTTAAGAAATACCTATTTATATTATTTGTCACTCCTTTTGAAGAGAGAGAGAAAGAAGTCAAAATGTTTAAAAATTCGTCTTTAACACATGCGTACGGTATTAATTAGAGAATGTGTACTTAGGATGCTGTTGTACCTATATGACAATTAACGTGGCTTCTATCTTAGATAACTTTAAGAAGGAGTTTATTTCGTCTATATTTTTTGTGTACGTTTCGTGGTATTTTAGTCAATTTTGATATAATTTTTATAGTTAATAGTATTCCACATTTAATCTTTAAAAACTGAGCAAACATCCATACATTTATACACCCAGACATCCATACATCCTCACAATTTTTAACATATATGATGTTAGTATAGATGGATCAAACTGTACGCACGCAATGATTAGTTAATATTTGATTTTTTTCCCTTTAACACCTCCAGGTAAATTTCTAAAAAATTAATTAAATTTCTAAGAAATCTATTGTTAACTGTAACGCCGGCGTGTCCGCGGTCGTGGAGGGATTAATACATTTGTTGCTAAAATTAAAGACAAAGGATTGGTTACCTTTATTAAGCACATAAAATCAAATCGACATAACCAATATCAACGTTTCACCCAAAATAATACTTAAATGCTTTCTCATCACATTATTTCGGCGGTAAAACTGAATAATTTAAAACCAAGCTTTCTGCAAATGACGGGTAATGAGAATGAAATTTGCACGTAGTTACATTTAATTGGTTATTTCGTAATTCTATTTTTAATTTATATGGTTGTTGAATTAATACAATGGTCTGTAACATCATTTTAGTGATTAATTTTTGTGCTTATTGTTTTAGCTTTATGTTTTCTACCAGGCTTTTTATTAGCTTCATTTTTATGTATTACTTGTTTAGCTCTGTTTGTAGTGACCCTACTTGCTGTGCCAGCGGTCGCGGGTTCGAGTTCAGCTGGGGGCATTTATTTGTGTGATAAGCACGAATATTTGTTTTATTTATAATATGTATGTATTTAAAGTTATATGTATAGTGTATCAACTATCTGGTATCCATAACAAAAGCCTCGTAGCTTATCATGGAACTAGATGGTTCTTCCAACATATTTATTATTAAGTCTTGGAAGTCGATTTTGATTTTAATTGGTGTACTTACTCTTCTTGGTTTATGCGAATATTTGACACTGAAATAAAACATTTTTTAATTTTTTTTTTAATTTGAGCTTTGTCTCCGAATTTCGGAAAAAATGGAGAGACTGTCCTGAAAATCTCTTAAAATAATTTGCTTTTAATTGTTAATTTGACATTTTATAAACATATGAAATCTGAATGATAATCCATTTTGATACCATCGAGTTAATCTCACTCAAAGGAGATAGTGGAAATATTCAATTGCTTATAAAAAATATTTGACCTTTTGACTTTATTTAAATAGCTTTGCTCCTATACATAACAGCTCTCTGTCTTCTCAAACTTGAAATTACTAGGTCTGAAGTAGTCAGATTTTTATACTAGTGCACTTTTACATATTGTACTGTCAGTGACATAAGACATCGATATTCAAGACTTAAATGATATCTCCTTACAAATAAAAGACACCTCACGTTATTTTTCTTCAATATTATACTCAATATTTTTTAAAATATGTATAAAAATTTTAATTTTCAATTTTAACTCAAACATCACTAATCGTATCAATTTCATACATTTTTTCAGTCTGTAAGTTACTTAGAATTTTAGTTATTTATTTTGTTTTCATTATTATAATAATTGAAGGTATAGAGACAACATAGAGAAAGATATGAGATTTGTGCTATTGACATTCGCCTAGTATAGTGATTGCGCGTTCGAGTCCCGCTCACCGCAAGATACTTGTCAAGGCTTGGCAAACAAATGACGCTGTAAAACTTGCATTCATTTCCCCATAGAATAGAAGCTAAAACCACCTTACAGCATGACTTCTAAGCTCTAAAGTGCTCATTATATTGACAAGTTGTTATAATATTCACAGGCGAAGTCGGCAGTTAATTTAGTTAGTACTGTTTGCTGGCATCAAAGGCCCCGCTAATTCGCCTGACCTTTAAAGCAACACCTGCAGACCACACAGGCTTCGTTGATATGCTATTAGCATACATGGGTTTTGGATATTTTTTCTATGTCATATATTGGATGGGTTAACATTTTGAGCGTTTTAATAGAAAATAGTTACACTGTTTATAACATTGCTGACAAATGATGGCTGTTTAAGCGAATAGATGAGAAAAAAATATCTTTTCTTTATTTCAAGCTAGTTTTTGCACGTGGCTTTGCTTGATTGGTAGGGGCATTGAGAAACCTGTGTTTATTAAAATATGAGCTATATTTCAAATCACATTTAAATCCTAAGATCTATTACAACGAGAAGAAATTACAAACAGATATACTTAATCATTCATTAATTATATTTATATATTTCTTTGATATCAATTAGTCAGAGGTAGAAAGTTCGATATCCGCAAAGTGTAAATATTTAAACGATTTCGACTGTATACGACAAATGACTTTTAACATCATCATTCAATATAGATAGTGCTCAAGTATACTACTAGGTTATATTGTTGCATGTTTTTATATAATTTATGCTTTATTTTACAGTCTTTCTACATTTAGTAGGTAGCTGATTTTTTAATGTGTAGAGCTTAGAGATATGGCGTGTCCCTCTTTGGAACCTAAAACATCAGTATAACAGATTCCAACAGTCTGCAGATGTTCCAAAAACAATGTTATCCTAGGTTCAAGACTTAATTATTATGTCAAAGTTAGCTCCATCAAAATGTTTTACACCTAACCTAATCTAAATACATATAATAAAATTGTAACTGATCGCTGTCTATAGGTACATGCAAAATATTTGAGAAAAACTATTATTGGGGGTCTTTATTGACGCAAAATAATAGAACCCAAAAAAAAAAATATTTTTAGAATTTTTGCCTGTTTGTCTGTGCGTTTGTGCGCGCTAATCTTAGAAACGGCTTAACTGATTTGGGTGCAGTTTTCAATAGAGTATTGTGGTAAGCTTCACTTAACATTTAGTATTTGTTTTGTTTCAATCGGTTCATAAATAAAAAAGCTATGTCAATGTAAAGAATCACCAACTACTAATATGTTTTTGATCATTATGACCAACGAACTGGTGAACATTTTTATTAGAATCGCAACCAAATTTTATAATTCATACAATCAGTTTCATTAATAGAAGATTTTGATGAAATAATGATTTCTTAGAGACCTATTTAATATTAAAACAATGGTACAAAATTCTATAGACATAATATGTAAAGTAATAACACACCGTGAGACAGTTCTCGCGCTCCCTACTGATGTAAGTCAAGCAGAACGGTGAATCCTTCTTCCATATATTATTGTATTATAAACTAAAAAAAAATATTAAGCTTTGTTTTAATATTTTTATGTCTATTTTGATGGATTTTGGGCGAGTGTTTTTGAATATTAAAGAAATAGATAGCTACTTTTAAATAAAGGGCACTTCAAGTTATGTTTTATGATAAACATTTTTTTTATTTGACATTAGGTATACTAAATTTTTTTTCTATAACTACAGAAAATCACTATTCGACGTGTGATAAATATTTTTTTAAGCAAATTTACAAAAATAAGCCACTCATATATATGTATTACGTATAAGTATTTATGTATATGTGATATGTCAGGAAAAATCGACCTTACTGAGAACTTCCGTAATAATATAAATGCGAATTGCATAAAGACGAAACGAAGCGAAGCGAAGCGAGGGTGGATCACAAGAAATTAATAAAAAAAAACTTAAATAATAATAAACAACAATGATATAGTACCTGGAATACTACCGTCATTTCTAACACCTGTCACCTCCATAATATAAATCTCTAAGCAAAAATATACATACATTCACACCGTCGCTAGCTGGTCGTAATGAGCGACGTTTACACGGAAACGAACAACCTTGTATGATGTAGGTACGGTGTAACTCATCAATCTAGTACGCTCTGATAGATACCCCATGATGTAGGAGGCCTAGAAGGATATTTGGATATGCAATATTCACCTTTTGTATATTGTAACACAGGGAATGAGTTATATATAATAGTATATAAGGTTTATACATTTCGTAGAGTCCCAGTTTGAGAATTAAAAAACAAAAATAATATGAAGCTCTCGTTAGCTTTCCAGAGATATTTATTTTTTTACCTAGAATTAAGTAAAAAATTATAATAACTGGGTTAAAAATACATTGTAACCTAAAAATATTACAATATATTCAGTTTGTGTATATATTGTGTAGGCAAATGCCTCATAAGTCCAGTGGTTAGAGTCCCAGTAACAGAACTGGGAAGTTGGCGGTGTCGGTTGAGCCGCTGGCCCAACGCCTGATTCCTTCAAGATCGTATTGAACAGTCTTCCTATATAACTAGATTTAAGAATGACATAAATGAAAAGTGTGCATTCTGTCTGTGCACAAACTTGTGCACTATAATATTTTCCGCGTATTTACTTTGGTTAGCTAGTTTAAATTGGCTGACGTGGCTTGCCAAAATCAGTTAGGAGAATGGCGACATTACTTATTTTATTTATTTTTATTGTATTTATTTTAACAAGATTTGCTAATTATTACATGTTTTATAAGTAATTATTTAAACTAAATAATTAAATAGAGCACAATTATACATATGCACTTAAAAGCAAACACAATTTGCATATCTTGTGTCCGTTTTCACAATTATGAAGATTTTGATAACATAGTAATTAATATTTTAGATTACTTTATCATTAGGTACAATAAATTAAATAAAAATATAGCAACAATTATGGATGGATGTAACCATCCACTTTGGATGGCATTCGCATGAGACTATTTAATTGCCTATGTATATATAAATAGGCAAAGAAAAAATATTTTAGTACCTTCTTCTCCTCTGTTTGTTAACCGTTTTTTTTAGTTTTGACGAATTTTGGTGTTATCAATGAGAAAATATTTCGATTTTGTCCACTGGACGGACACTAGTACTGGTTCTGTATTCCTGTCACTCTCATACTCCGGTGGGACGACCACTCGACACGACCGGTGAGTGCTAAGGCGCAGGACCGACGGCTTTACGTGCTCTCCGAGGCACGGGGGTGAAACACCACCAACTTCCCAACTCCGGGCTGTTACTGAGGCGTACTATACAAAAAGACTCAATAACTAAATTTGGCCCGACCCGGCACTCGAACCCAGGACCTCCGGGTGTGCAGCCGGTAACCGCCGGGTGTGCAACTAGTAAATAGTCTGAATACAAAAACTAGGTATGTTTTATATTCATAAGCCGCGGAACTTTAGTGGTTATGGTCTAAATGAACAAACACACCGTTTGTGGAGCTAGGCCATAAATAATGACTAAAATAATATACTTAGAGATCTAATCAGTAATTTGTTTTTTTATATAAATAAAAGTAATTTTATGTAATCTGATGTATTAATTTTGATAAACAAAAACTAAAAGTCTGAAATAAGTCTAATAGTCTAAAATATCAAGTTTTTTAATTGTAATAGGTGATAAATGTCTCAACGGGAAAGGTGACTTTAGCGTCATGTCAACATCCTCCGCTGTCAAATAACTTGTGGGTTGTTTTACATATCTTTATTTTTATATTTGATTTGTGCCATTATTTCACTGCAAATAATAAATATACTAATTTATTTTGATTGTTGGAATTTTAGAGGTCATTTATCAAAGATAAGTACTTTTGCATATAAAATATTATTTTCGTCATATTTTTATTGGCGAATAAATATGTTAATGTTATATTCTTGAAGGGATAAATTGTGACACAATTTAAAAACTTTTAGCTTATGTTATTTGATAATATTGTAAGATACATTTTACATAAATATTCTACATTCAGCCCTTTTTAACGTCCCACTGCTGGGCACGGGCCTCCCTTCAATACGAGGGGGATCAGGCCATAGTGCACCACGCTGGCCAAGTGCGGGTTGGCGGACTTCACATGTCTTTCGAAAACTTGCTGGGTTATTTCACACATGCAGGTTTCCTCACTATGTTTTCCTTCACCGTAAGACAAGTGGTAATCATGTTGAAAATTATTTGCACATGAAAATATCAGATCGGTTCCAGACTCGGAATTTGAGCCCGCTTCACTCGGTTATCCAAGCGAGCACGTTACCACTGGGCTACCACTGCCTGCATATTTTAAACTCTCAATAATACGTAGATCCCCAGAAGCATTTAATATTTAACATGAATTAAAAATTGTTTACGTATATAACATGTCCTCATTAGGAACAGTTAGATAGGCATAATTTAGTTTGTACCAAGTAAAGCCAAGTCCCATAGCTAGTATACCACATCCATCGAACAAAACAACGTGCTATGCTGGTAATTAATAGCGGGCAGCGTAGATTGACGCGCGCCTGATTACCGTGAGCTGTGATACACCGCCACCTGTAAATTTATTAGCCTCGTGGGTCATTGGAATGGGTGGGAAGCTGGAGTTAGATATTTTTGCTTCCTTTATACTTTATTAAGTATGAACAACGTATTTTCATACAATTTTTAATATAAAATAAATACTTTTGTTTGAAAAAATTACGTGCCTATTATTAATCGATAATTACGGTAGAGGGAAATATTATGAGGAAACCTTCATGTATAAGAGAACCTAGCAAGTTTTCGAAAGACGTGTGAGGTCTGCCGACTCAAACTTGGCAAGTGTGGTGGACTATAACCTTGCCCCACTCATTAAAGGCCCGTGCCCCAGCAGTGGGACGTTAAAAGGGGCTGAATACAATTGACAATTGATTTTGGAAATAGGAGAGGTAGGAGAGAGCGATACTGCTATGAGTTTTAAGCTTTCACCCATTATCGAGCTACAAAAATACCATAAGTCTATATAAAAAGCGTCTGCATCGCCCATGACAACTAGATTTAACCAATCTTCCAGACAGTCTACTGCTAATAATATTTTAAACATATTCGATTGTTGAAACCAGCAAACGTTAACTATACAATATATATCTGACAGAGTCATCTTGATTCGTAGTCCTAGCATCATAAACCTCGCGAAGATATGACTGCTTGGAAGTTTCATAACTTGAATCTACATACAGTTGTAAAGTGTAAGACGAATTTTGAGTTGTGCCAGTGTACTAAATTCCACGTAGATACTCGGATGCAAACCAATAAATATATCGGTTGAGGGGTTGGCAGGATGGTGAATAAACATGAATGTGCTACACTGTTGGCCGTGTAAAGTATACACATGTATTGTCATGGCAACAAAAAATAGTCTATTGTTAAAAAAGCAGATCGTAATGACATAACTACCTCGTATCGAAGTTTTTAGACATATTTAAATAATTAACTAGGTCATGGTAAAGTTACTTACTTGCCAAACTTAAGTATCAGTTTCGAAATATCAACGATTTTTAAAATAAAATAAATATCTTCTACACGTTACGTAAATAGACTAAATCACTTTAGAATTCTAGAATGAGATAACTGTAGCCGTGTCATCGCTTTATCTCGCTCGTACGTTTTTATTTTTAACAGACGTATCGTTCGACGGTTTTAATCATACACTTACATTTGGATTTAGATATTTATCTAACTGGAAATTTTACGTTTTACTAAATTTTTCGGTTAGTTTTTTTATAAAATAACTTTGACAATCCTAAAAGTTGCAGCTATATTTATATATGATCACTAAATCGACTTACTCTTTTAGACTGTCTTTTATATTAGGACACGTTTGACTCAATTTATAGTAATCCTACTTGCTGTGCCAGCGGTCACAGGTTCGAGACTCGCTGGGGGTATTGGGGCATTTGTGTGATAAACATGAATGTTTGTACTCCAGCCATAGGATGTTTGATGTTTATAATATGTACATATGTAATCTATACTAATATTATAAAGAGGTAAAGTTTGTGACGTTGTAGGGGGTAATCTCTGGATCTACTGATACTGAACCGATTTAGATGAAATTTGGTAAGAAGATAGTTTGAAACCCTGGAAAGGACAAAGGATACTTTTTATTCCATAAATTATCCCTTAAGGGGGTGAAAATGGGGATGAAAGTTTGTATGGGGAATCAAGCTAGGGACGAACCCGAGCGAATCGAGGGTGAGTCGCTAGTATGTATACACACACATAGACCAGTAGTGTCACCTTAATAGATTTATATACATGATACAATGTTCCTGTACTATTTTAGATGCTACTTTATATGTAAATTATAGTCACGTTAAGTACGCTTATTATGTTTACCCTTTAATGAGGCACGATAATATCAATATTTTAAGTCTTAATTAAGCAAGAAAATTATTATTAGATTTTTTACGAGGATCAAGGACCTAGCACTTATAATAAAAGTCGATGAAACATGTATGATAGAGCATTAAATGTTTCAATTACCAATAATATAGCTGTTACCTGCAGTTTTACTTGCGATCGACTTGGACTGTGTTAAATAATTAGATGATGCTAGAATGTTAATGTTCTAACGGCATTATTATTATTTATCCTATACTTTGAAATTTGGGTAGTCTATACTAATATTATAAAGATAGTGAAGTTTGTAAGTTTGTGAGATTGTTTGTTTGTGACGTTGTAGGGGGTAATCTCTGGATCTACTGAACCGATTTAGATAAAAATTTGGTAAGAAGATAGTTTGAGACCCTGAGAAGGATATACCTAGGATACATTTTATCTCGGAAATCATCCCATAAGGGGGTGAAAATGGGGATGAATGTTTGTATTGGGAAGCAAGCTAGGGACGAACCCGAGCAAAACGAGGGTGAGTCGCTGGTCTGATATAAAACAGATAGACAAACTCATTTTAATATTCCGTCGTTAAAAGTCTAAAAAGAAAGTTTTCCTTGGATTTTTTCTTATTTTAACATATATCTAAACATTTAAATTTTTTCTTCTTCTAACTAATAAACAATTTTCATACATTATAAAAATAAATATTATCTATTATTTAAAAATCGTAACCTATAACTAACATCGAATTTTTGAAATAAAGCAATAGGTACTTCATTAGAAGCTCTTTATATAAGGAATAAAAGTAGCTTATATTATTCTGTTTTCCAAAAACTATCACTTTTTGATTTGTCGATCTGTGCTTTTATGAAGAAATGACAAACCAACAAACACATTATTACTTATGTAACGTTATTATAGATAAGAATTATTATTCAAATTCAAGTAAAGTCATAATTTGAAACTGAATTATCTATGGTGAAAACGAACCCATAACACTATATTACCGTAACAAAACACATAATTCCTTACACCTACTGCCATAAAAGGATTCTTAGGTAAACCAACACTGGTGTATACTTTACCTGCTCGCAGTGTAGTCGCCCAAGACAGGCCTCACTCAATATCGGATATTGTTCTCGCAAATGAGTATTTATGTCATCGTTTGTATAAAATGTGCCCGATATGGCTCGAACGCGTTTTTCCTCCTATCGAAGTGCCTGGTTTTGTTTATTGAACAAACTTCCAGGGTATTTTCTTTCTTGGAATTTCTGGATGGTCTGAACGGGTTTTCGTTTTATTATTTAATTATACGTTTATTATAGAGGTGTATATTATGATTTATTAAAATATCTATTTCTTTGGATGCATAATTATAAAGTAATAAAAGTTCCTGAAACCGTACCGAAATCAGTGAGATATTTTTGTATAATGTCCATATTAATTTAATAAATACGGAAGTAGATCTATTTGATTTTCATTGCCAATTTAGCCAAGACTAATTTTGAATAAATTTTCGTATAGAAATATTTAACATTTAGTACCTATAAATTTCTAAGAGCTGAGATATTTTCCCGCTGTAAAGAGTATCCTATATGTTGACCCGGATAACCAGCTATCATCATACCAAATTTTATCAAAATCGGTCCAGTGGTTTTCTCGTGATGCGTTCCCAGACAGACAGACAGACATAACTTCTAAAAACTATAGATTCAGCTTCTGTATCGATAATATTGACTACTTTAATAAGATTTTGTAAAAAATATTTAATGTAAGATTCGACGCAGTTAGAATTTTTATGTACCTACCTATAGTTTAATTGAGGAATTATGTTCAAAAATGTCAATTTCTAAAGGAGATAAACATTTAAAGTCAGTAAAAAAGAAAAAAAAATACTCCGTTCACATGTTTCTTTAAAAAAGAAACAGTTTTTAACGTAATATTTTTTACAACAGTCATAATACATTAGATACAAAGTGAATACAAAGAAAGCCGCGGCTAAGAGCTAGTTTCAAAAAAACCGATCTTCACTCGGCTTAGGCTGCTTGAGATATAATAAATAACCGATGATATGGTTATTGATGTTAAATAAAATACTGTTCGCGTGTAATTGGATACATGGTATAAGGGAGATTTGCTAATAATTTATATCTACGAAAAATAATAAACGTAAGTATGTCACGATATATGACAGATAGGTAGACCAGTGGTACCGTGTTCTGTTGATAAACCGAATAAAGCGGGTTCAAATCCCGGGTCACGTCTGATAGTTTAATAAAAGATTTTTTTTATATCGGATAACTAGTTCTTGAGATAAGCGCTGTCAAACAAACTTTCTCTTTATAATATTAGTATAGATAATATTATAATAGATACCTAAGTTATTATGTAAAAATAAATACGTATACTATCTTATCAATTATTATCTAATTAACTTTTATTAACATATACAGTTGAATATGAATTGCTTTTTTTATATATTCATTGATTAAAGCCAGAAATAAGAGTTATCGAGAAGACGGAGAACTAGCTCTCCGCCTTTCAGGTAAAAGATATAAATAAATAAATATGTTGGGAAATTACACAGCACCATCTAGTTCCATAGTAAGCTACGAGACTCGTGTTATGAATACCAGATAGTTGATACACTACATATATATGTATTATATATATATATATATATATATATATATATATATATATATATATATATATATTTAATGTAAACACCTATAACTGGAGTACAAACATTCGTGCTCATCACACAAATGAATGCCCCAGCGGGACTCTAACCCACGACCGCTGTCACATCAAGTAGAGCTACTACAAACTGAGGCAAACGTGTCGTCAAATACAGAAAACGGATAACCACATACAAGTGTTTCCGTGTAAAGTAACAACAAGTAAATAGTAATAAAAGTAACGGTCACAAATTTTATAGGATTTTAAAGTAAGTAATAATAAAACACACTTAAACATACCGGTTAGAAACAAAACATTACAGGGGATCGGTAACATCAAATCAGCATGATTAGCACCTGTGGTTTGGTCTAAGTCATAGACGATAGTTTTAGCTAAATATGATATTATATTATCTTTTTTTCATTCTAGTAAATATTTTACATGGTATTGAATTGTTTAATTATTTATTTCTAAGGTATATATTGTAAAGGAGACCACTGACTCCGTAGACACTGGTATTTCTACTTTAGAGAGCCAGCGTTGCCACTGAGTGTATGTATTGCTTACATAAACATTTTTTAAATAAAGATCGTTATAATTATTACATATGCCTTTTCAGAGTAATGAATGGGACATTTTTTGGATTTTGGGGAAATAGACCCTACATGTACAAGACCTTTAAAAGACTGTTTGTTTGATTATGACGCATCAGCCGAGATCCATCTCTGAGTAACCCATATGGAATTCCACAAAAAATGAATGAAGAATGAATGAAAAATATGGAAAACTAAATAGGTTATTGAGAATTGAGTCTGTATTGGCTAATAGAAAAATATTTACAAAAAAAAAAAAACCGACAGCAAAATTGCTGAATACCAAAGAAGTTCTTCATTACAAATATTAAGTATTTTTAAGCACTAATATACATAATTGAGCATACAATTGTAATTATTTTATAATACAATTACCTACAATAGCACTAAGGTAAGGAATAGTTTATTTTATTTCGATGTCAACGAACTATTTTCCATTCCATATAGCACAAAACAATCAGCCTTTAACTCAGTCCTATACGACCCGCTGCGAACAAAGATGGCGGATTTACATAAAAACTATTTAATCGTAACTCGGCACCGGCTATCGCCATCTGAACATATTATCATAAATTAATCCAATAAGGGATTGAGCCGATCATTTATGCGCGGGCGCCGGATAACAGGCAGATATAAAACTGCGTTAACTCGCCAAGTTACGGCTTCCATTAGATGAAGGTTCTCCGTCTTGATTTACGTTTCATTAAATGTTAGAAATATCCGCTTTTTGAAACAGTATATTTGGTTATAGCTAATAATAAATTAAACTTATGATTTATGAGTTTCTTACGATGTAAATTTTAGTATTTTATAAGTCGAAGTTATGGAATGGCGATTTATTTTTATTAAATACTAGCGGCTCACCCTCGCTTCGCTCGGGTTCGTCGCTAGGTACGTTTTAAATAGAGATAAATAGTTATTAGCCAGTGCTAGCAATATAATTTTTTTTCGTTAATTTTTCTGATGTTTTAATACTTATTATCCTATTCCGGACTAAGAGAAATCCAAAAATTCAAATATCATAAAAATTGGTCCAGCCGTTCTTGAGTTTTATGTCACGTCACACGGGAACGCGATCGAACGGGATAAAAAGTATCCCATGTCTGCCTCCTGGTTCTAAGCTACTTCCCCACTAATTTTCAGCCAAATCGGTTCAGCCGTTGTTGAGTTATAAATAGTGTAACTAACACGACTTTCTTTTATATATATAGATTGTATAATCACGTGAAAGTTTTAGGAACGATTGTTTTTATCACAAGAACCCAATTTTCTATTAGTCGTATCTAGTTATTCTATCTATCTATCTATCTATCTATATATATATATATATATATATATATATATATATATATATATATATATATATATATATATATAATAAAGCCGGGTAAGTTACACCATTTATAGCTCAAGATCGGGTGGACCGATTTTTATGATCTTTTATTTTGTTAGAATTGTCTCCGCCCCGAATAACAAAATAACAATTAAAACATCGGAAAAAAATATGAAAAAAGGGAATAAAATTTTTCATGGCGTACGCTGGCCAATAACTATTCATATACATAATATATATCTATATTTAAAACGTACCTTATAGGGACGCATCCGAGCGAAGCGAGTGTAAATCGCAAGTTTAATATAGCTTAAGCACTTTGCAAAAACAAAGCTTAACACGACTTTAAAATACTACTGTCAAGTAATCTTTAATTATGATAATCTATACATATATAATAAAATTGTAACTAAGCCGAATCTGTACATTAAATATTTTTTGGAAAATCTTATTGCAATAGACATTATTATCGATACAGAGGCAGAATCTATAGTTTTTAGAATTTTTGTCTGTCTGTCTGTCTGTCTGTCTGTTACCGCATCACGGAAAAATCACTGAAGGGATTTTGATGAAATTTGGTATGATGGTAGCTGGTTATCCGGGTCAACATAAAGGATACTTTTTACTGCGGGAAAATATCTCATTTCTGAGAAAAAAATACAAAAACTGCAATGTAAGAGTATACTAATATGTAAAACTTAAGAATTTGGTTTTTGGTCATCTGAACGCGGGCGGAGCCGCGGGCAATGCTAGTATTAACTAAAAACGTTGACGAACATTAATTGCTAACGATGGCGTATTAACTCCTTTTGCGGCAAATGTGAGAACTAAATCAGCGTGATAAATACTGGGCTTGAGTACGTGATTTTTCTTAAATATACTTAAAACGTACGCAAATGTTTATCCTCTTAAAAGCCAATGTCTTAGTTAATGAACTTTATCTATATTGACTGCTTTATAAAGGAATGTTTATGAGAAGTGCACTTTGTGCAAATTTACGAGTTTGGTGTGTTTTGTTTAATTATGAAAAGTATCTACCTAATTTGGGGTTTTTGTATATCTTGGATATCTAATATTGTTGATTTCAATATGTAATTTACTAACTATCCTTGTATTGTTAATGTAGCGAATATACCTCACGTTTTCTGTAGTTAGTTTTTGCAATAAGCTACTATTCCACAGGCATCACTTGATATACCGGGTAGACTCACCTGTGCATCTGTTCCGTTACATCTATGCCAAAAATTACATTAACTACACCACTGTGACGTGCAAGAAAGATAAACGTCCTATAATCAAACAACAAATCAAATTATTTATAATACGAGTTAGTATTATATTATATTACATAAGTAATGGTAGACTATTGGTACTGCTCTCGCTTAAAATCCAAGTGACACGGGCTCAAACTTAAAATTTCTCACTTGTAATTTTCTTTCGATTAGATTACCACTTCCTAACATGGTGAAGGAATCATGAGGAATTTGATATTCCTGAAAGAAGCTACTTCAAAAACGTGTGACGTCTACCAACCCGCATTTGACCAGCGTGATGGACTATGGACTGACTCCCCTTTCTTTGAGGAGGGGCCTGTGCAGTGCCAGTTAAATGACAGAATTATAAGTAACAGTAAGACCAGGACCCGGTCCCCAAATACAATCTATTTATCTTGTTATTGCAATAAGTTACTGAAATAAAACCAAGATGGTGTCTGTCTGTACACAACGATTTGGTACATAAAATAACGATATGCCATTTATTAAATTACTAGCGACTTACTCACAGTAAAAAGTATCGTATATGTTGACTCGGATAACCAGTTATCATCATACCAAATTTTATCAAAATCCCTCCAGTGGTTTTTGCGTGAAGCAGTAACAGACAGACAGACAAAAATTCTAAAAAGTATAGATTCGGGTTCTGTCTATTGATAATAATTTCTATTTCAATAAGATTTTCCCAAAAAATATTTAATGTACAGATTCGGCTTAGTTACAATTTTATTATTTGTACCTATAGGTGACTTCTTCTGAAATGTCGCCTACTTTTATAGTACTTTATTACTGTTTAATAATACACAAAATAACAGTTTAAATCTCCTTAAAATATTTAGTTTTCTCAAATTTACAATTTACAACGTACTCGTAGATACTTGTGAGATAGTTATAGTTCTGATAGCAATTTTGTGAGCTCGCTTTGCTTTCTTTACAATTTAAGAAATTTGATAAATTATTATTATATAAAATCCATAGGTCAAGAGCGTAACAAATTTGTATTAATTAAGCTTTGATGAATCAAGTTGTAACAATCAAAGAAATAAATATTACACTATTACGTAACAAAAGAAACTGTATAGGAATTCGTATCTTTGGATGTAAAGAATACACTTGTGGAGCTACTGAATTTCTAAAGATAGCTATCTATTTTTAGATAATACTGCAATCCGACTACCTTTATAAATACGCAAGTTTGTTTGTGTGTTTTTTTCTCCATTACACTGAAATGCCTGTACGGATTTGGATAAAAATTTAATGCACAGATAAACTAGAAACTGAGGAAACAAATGGAGAATGAAAAGCAAAATAAGTGCACGTCGCTAGTTAGCTAATATATACTCGTAGATAATTGATGTACCACGAGTACAGCTGTGGGGGGAGTGAGAAACAAATATAAAAACAACATACAGATACGAGTAGGTGAATATGTACATAAATCCATCAATAAAACGACTTTAAAAGTTCATTATAAGGCTAATACTATAAAATGCACAACAAGCGACCCCCTCGCAACTCGTTAACATGTCGAACTGTAACATAATATCATATGCGTGACATTCATGTGATGTCCGACAGAAACACGTGATATGTAATGATAAAGGATAGGACATATTTAGGTATAACTTTATTTATAGGATTTATAAGATTTTAAGTTACAACACGACTGTATCTCTACTTGAGGATATATGTTTTCTGATTGTATTTTTGTTCTTTGTCTTTTTAAGGCTACTTTGGAGCATATGATGTTAAGCTATAGATATAAAACATATATAAAAGTATAATATCCAATCTGGTGTCTGTGAATTAAAAAAAATGGCAAAAGAGTTCATCTAAAGTTTATCAAAGAGTTCAATTACTATTTAATAAATACCAAATATATTATACTAGGGTCTTATTATAGGCAAATTTTTGATACCTTAGGTTACATCATTGCAATATACCTACAAGTTTATCCATTACCAACAAACATACAAAAAAAAAACATTTTTTTTCAACAGTAGTTAGGCACCTAAAGTACGCACCTGAGCACAACTACTAGTAGTAGTAGTTTTACTCCATAGTTTGTTTGAGTATTAATTTCATCCAAATCCAGCCAGCCTGCAACCAGTTTCAGCTAGAAGAAGTAACAAGCAAACATACATACAAAACCTACAAAATTTTAAATACAAATAATTTTTTAAATAATATTGTTAAAAGAACATCTTTTCAAATATTCAACATACTTTAATTGTCTAAATCTGAGCAAACCATTGCATGTTAGAAAAAGTTTTAAAGCTACAAGGCCACAAAAAGTGCGGGACCTTGACTGAGGTGTGAATGAACGCTGTTTACGGTTCATTCATAACTTACAACGTAAAATTGTTCCAGTTTGCCTACGCGATAACGCAGTTACAGCGACACTGTACACCTTTATATTTATTGTGTACACATTACAACTATTATTTATATTATTTTGACAACACGTTTGGCTCAGTTTGTAGTGACCCTACTTGCTGCGCCAGCGGTCGCGGGTTCGAGTTCCGCTGGGGCCATTCGTTTGTGTGATGAGCACGAATGTTTGTTCTCTAGTCATAGGGTGATATTTATAATATGTATGTATTTAAAGTTATATATATATATGTAGTGTATCGACTATTTGGTATCTATAATACAGGCCTCGTAGCTTACCATGGAACTAAATGGTGATGTGTGTGTTAATGTCCCAACATACTCGTATATTTATATTTACAACATATATTTATTATGTAGATTTACTTTTAGGTATATGAAATTACAGCTAAATATTAATTTACAGTGCTAAAAAATAAGCTGTGAAACTATTATTCAAATTCAATCCAAATCACATGGGCCGTTCTTATTGTATTTCCTACCTCGTGAGATTTTTTCTTTTTTGGCATAAAAGTAGCCTTTAACCCTATCGCTAGGTGTAAACTTAATAGCATAATGAATAGATAAATATAATTCATTTAGTTTTTAATCTATACAGACAAATAAAATGAAGTGTTTGTTTGTAATTTCAAAATAATACATTTTTACTAAATGCAAATGAAATTATATACGGTACTTGTTTGTTTGTATCTTTATTCCGGCTTATCACCGAAACGGCTAGACTGATTTTGACGGAAATTCAACTGACAGATAGTTGATGTTATAAGAAGTAACTTAGGCAACTTTTTTTAGAAAAATAATTGAGGTTTCGCTCAAAAAAAATTGAAACGTACCTAAGTCGCTTGGCTTTAATAAAATATTGATTCTTGAATTCGCGGTGATAAGGACTTTCACTTGACACGTTATAATGTATTTTCTTAAAAAAGAGGGTTATATTCGTTAACGAACATACTTTAACTATCTATTTAAGTCCTATAATTAAGTTTAAAGATTGATATTTGAGGTTTATTAAAGTTAAAGAAGAATTGAATAAGGATGTTGGGGTCCATATGAACATTTTTATTGCCCATTCATAACGTTCGCGATTGCTCACGTTCGCCTACGCCTGTCTCTAAATTAACGGATGCAGGTATCCTATATATATATATATATATATATATATATATATATATATATATATATATATATATATATATATATATATATATATATATATATATATATATATATATATACACAAACATTTTAGTATTTTTTATGAATGAAGCGTCTACTACCTATACTATATACTAATAATATTATAAAGAGGTAAATTGTGAGTTTGTGACGTTGTAGGAGGTAATCTCTGGAACTACTGAACCGATTTAGATGAAATTTGGTAAGAAGATAGTTTGAGGATGAAAGTTTGAATTGGGAATCAAGCTAGGGACGAACCCGAGCGAAGCGAGGGTGAGCCGCTAGTGTTTAAATAAAAGCCAATGAAGTTAACTAAACTAAATTAAGATTGAAAAGTTATGTTGTATTAGAAATACTCTTGTAACTGATATCTTTGTTACTTGATTATAATTTTCATCTTCAATGCTTTGTCCAAAACTAAGTAGGTAGGTATATAAAAAAATAGCTTAAAATGACGCAGTAGTCGAGTAATTTAAGTAGCTTACAATAACGATTTATTCAAGAGTTTTGTTGTCAAAAAATCATATTTTAGTATTTAAATAAAAGATACATTTATGATTTGGAGACTAGACATAGTACATATATAAAAATCTATTTTATTATTTAAAATTTATTTTATTGCATTCCTAACATATTATACAATTTAATATATATTTTATTGCTTACCATTTGATCAAGCAATAAATTAATTATAATTAGATAAAATATAATTAATTAGATATGTATCAGATCGTCGAATTAACATAATTCCAACAAAATTACAACACAAATCGACAAAACATTTGAGTGCAAAAATTTATTTATACATATAATAAAAGTGTAAATGATCGCTGTCTGTGTATGGAAGAAATTTAAGAAAAACTATTGTTGAGGGTCATTAACAACGTAATAGAACCGAAAACAATGATTTTTAGAATTTTTATCTGTTTGTCTGTGCGTTTGCACGTGCTAATCTCAAAAACAGCTGAACCGATTTGGGTGCGGCTGTCACTAATATATTGTGGTAACCTTCACTTAAGATTTAATATTTGTCTTATTTCAAACGGTTTAATTTAAAGAATCTGACATATATCTTTTTATTATATGTGTTTTCTTCAAATTTTCTATAACTAGTAATTATTAATTAAGTAACTTTTTCTATAAGTAGAACTTTACAAAAACATGAACGTTTGCCACTATCATTATTATTAAAAAGCCATATTTGTACCCAATAACACAGATGAAGTTTATCCTCCCCTTTTCTTCCTTCCAATAAAAAAAAACCCAATAAACCAATAATCCTTTCTTAGTAAGACTCAATAATAATTGATCTAAATCCAAAGGCAACGTGATGTTAAAAAAAAAATATTTTAAATAATTTTAAAATACCTATAGAAAATTTAATGAATTGTAATTATTATTTTTTTTAACAAAATTCGCATGTTACACGTACGTAACGTGTCTTGAGGAAACTTTTACTGCTTAAATATACATACATACATACAAAAATAGTTTCATACAAATTTCTAGCAGTTTTTGTGTTGCATGAACATAAAAGACAAATAAAATATTTTTATTATAATAGATTATTACATTGCATTATGAAGTATCACTTTATATTAGATTTTTCGTACTTATGATTAAGGTGCAATATCTTTAATTATAGAATTTTGATTGTATTCAGAAAGCTACATAGATGCAAACGACCAGCAGACGTAATATAATAAAGTTATAACGTAATTTAGTACATTGTATGGGAAATGATAATCTATCCTAGATTTCTTAGGAATATTATTTAACGAAGCTTACACGAATATGGTATATGAATTAGAAATATTTGATCTGAATTAAATCTGATTTCTAATAATAATGACCTAATACTTTCTTAGATTTACGCGAATATTTGACATTTTAAATAAAACTATCTTTTTTTTGTTTAAAGTTAAAAAATATTGTAAGGTAATTGGTGAAATTTTAATTTTGTTATTTGTGCGTAGGCTGTCTGTAACAACTATACCTTCGAGACATGTAACACCTCAGTGTCTCCCGTGACCATGAATGCTGTAAAGCATTCGAAACGTCGGGAACTAAAAATCCATATAAATCCGCGAAAACATCCGAAAAGATAGTTTTATTTAAAATAATGACCTAATTAAATCCTTTCAGATTTTTTCAGATTTATTTTGGTCTTTGGTTCCCGATATTTCGAATTTGCTTTACAGCACAGTCACAAGAGATTTTCCGCAAAAAAGTAAAAAAGATTCTAAATAAAACTATCTTTTCGGATTATTTCGCGGATTTATTTTGATTTTTGGTTCCCGACGTTTCGAATACTTTACAGCAATCATGGTCACGGGAGGTCTCTAGAGTTGGATAATTTAAAAGGTCAAACATTCACGTAAAGTATTAAAAAAAGATTCATTTAAAACGTCAAATATGAATGATTTAAAATGCCAAATATTACTTGATCCTCCTATAGTTCAATGGCATAGGCGTATACATAGCTTAATTCTCAATAGATAACGCTTATAATACTAATTAAGCTCATTTTCTCTCGTCTACTGCTACTACATCATAAGTTTTCCTTGAGTAATAGTTATCATTGTACAACAAAAGCTGTGATGCGGTCCACGCGCGACGCCGGGGCATGTCACACTCTTCCTCTCGATAAATAAAGTACAACAGTGAAACGGGAAGCGACTGCAGGAACAGAAAAGTTACAGCGGCCAGCTTTTAATTACCCACCACCCCGTTATAAATATGAAGCTCTCATGCGATGCAATTATTGACTAGGTTCAGTGGCTCTCAAACTTTTGTACAGATCATATCCAGATTGGATTGGAGGAGATGTTATTTGATATATGTTTTTACTGTTTTGGATAACTAACATAAGATTTTAGGTATTTTTGCAAGCTAGTATACTGGTATATAAATATATATAAATAAAAATGAATCACCGAAATGTGTGTACGCGCATAACTCCCGATCGACTGCACCAAATTGGATAATTCTTTTTTTTGTGTTTGTTATTATCAGGACAATTTTTGTATATTATATGGGGTGGTAATGGTAATGGGATGGTAATGGGGATGAAAGTTTGGAAATAAAATTATTTTCATTCTTTCTGTACTATGTTATAAACTCATAAGTTTGAGAAGCGTAACACATTATTATACCGCATCGATTCGTTATGATGGACGGCCGAAACCGACTGAGCCTTGTTTGCAGTTCACCGTGTAATTACCAGCGAGTACCGGCCAGGTCTAGTCTGTTGGTGTTGGTCTATTTCATTGGCACACGATTAATGGATCTGTATAAAATAGTTTAATATTCATTGGAAGTTATTTGGTTGTTTTGTACCTATATTTCATTTTAATTAAGACATTAAGTTATTTCTTGTGTTTTTTTAAAGAATAAAGCCTAATCTAAAGAATCATGTTACGTATGTACGTAATATAATTATAATAAAAATTATACACTTACGTATTTGCATACTTAGTGTGAGATTAGCTATATATTAATTACTTACTCTGCTTATGTAGAGTAAGGATTTTTCGTGAACATATTTATTTATTTATATTTG
Source organism: Brenthis hecate (assembly GCA_951806755.1). Classification (NCBI taxonomy): domain Eukaryota; kingdom Metazoa; phylum Arthropoda; class Insecta; order Lepidoptera; family Nymphalidae; genus Brenthis; species Brenthis hecate. The sequence continues at coordinate 833,541 of OX638281.1, forward strand.
GGAAACAAATAGTATTTAAAACACTTACATAAAATACAAGATAATTAATACACCAATAAAGTTTCCACTAATATACATATCATGTTAGCGAGCAGTCAAAAAATAGGAAAAAAACAGCAAAAACTTACAAAACATTACAAAAACAACTAATAATTGACCTAAATTACATTATAATTACAAGTATTCTCTAATACTTTTTTTTAAACTGTGTGATCGAGCAAGTTTGCAAATCCAATATTATAGAATGTTTCATTATACTTATTACAAGTCCAAAACATAAAAGTATTTTGAACATATTTAGTTCTTGTTGTTATTGGCCTAAACTTAGGTGTCTGATATTTATAATATTCCCACACTCTCTTCTTGATCTTTATTATAAAATATAATTCTTTATTTCCTATAAATATCTATCTGGTAGGTATAATATATATATATATATATATATATATATATATATATATATATATATATATATATATATATATATATATATATATATATATATATATATCTACCAGAATACATAACTCATCTGTATGTTTTACTTTCATTTCACTCCCTTCAAGCTTCATTTTTGCGTCAAAAAGTATCCTACGGGCTAGGTCCATCTCCCTCTCCCATCTATCTTTATACCAAAGTTCATCAAAATTGTTTCAGCTGCTTAGATCTGAAAATGTAACAGACAGACAGAGTTACTTTTACATTTATAATATTATATAAGTAAATTATGGATGATATACATATATGGATATAATAATTATAATCGTGTAATGAGCAATAATATGTAATATATTTTTAAAAGCTATGTCTGAATTCAATTATACCATACGAGGGAAGTAAAAAGGGTTATGCTAATAAAGCCGCTTTTATTACTATGTTATTTAAAGTGAAATTCATACTTAAAATTAGAATATACCAGAAGTCTACATACTTATGTTAAATTAAACAATAAAAAATATGTAAATTTATCAATTTCTCGGAAATTTGATAGCTTTGACCTTAACGGAAGTTCGTAGCGCAAACTGCGAATATATTAAAGGCTCACTATGAAGTATAAATATTATGGACTTTTAAATGCTATATTTCTATGATTAAAATAAATTTACATTAAAAAATTTCTTACTTGTGTTAATTATTATATTATGTAAGTTTAAAGTAGGGGAAGCCCGGGCAAGAAGCATAATGTGGGTAAGAAGAATAACTGATTTTTCTAGAAATATATAATAGATAGCGCTATAACACTTTCTCAAGTCGTGACATGTGCGACCAGTAACGCCATGACAGTTTGACCAAAACAATACGCGAGTGCATTTTTTGTAGAAGGAGAAAAAAAGGATTTTCGTTGTTTTGTTACGATTTTTGTGAAAATTTGTACACAAACTTTTTGTATTAGTCATCAGTTGCCTATGAATATTTTTGTTTATTTATTTGCACGTTTATTTAAGTATCATTAATTGTAATCGTTACTTTTTGTTTACCTACTAAAACATTTCAAGTCTTGACTTGTTACTAATATTAGCGTGTTGGGCAAAACGGATATGGGCAAAACGGATAGGTAACCGTTTTGCCCGGTTTGTTATTTCATTATCTCCTTTTTAAGTTAGAAATATTTTAACAGTTTTTTGACAACTAATGTTAATTCTATACAGATCTCATCTTTAAATGCACCCAGGCCGTATTGGAAACCTCTGATATGGCAAAACTATTTGGCGTAGCATACGCCAAAAGTGCTTTGGTTCAGAATGCAGTTAATGGATTTAAAAAACCGGGAATCTGCCTCTATGATCCAAATGTTTTTGGAGAAGAAGATCATGCTCGCTCCTTCAACTATGACCGACCGTCCTCTTCCTGACGCACCGTCTACTAAGACCGAAGGTCCTGTAAATGATCACCGTCGACAATGACCAAAGATCTTTTTAATGCCACATCGACTACTATGATCGACTGAGCTTTAAATGATTGTCCAGCAACAGCAATAACGACTGACCCGTTTCTACTTGAAATCGCATCTGTTATCACAAAGTACGCAGTAGCTGAATCTTCCACACCGTTCGTTATCATTGTAGAAATAGAGACTAAAAGGTTTAGTAAGCTACACCTTTGCCTGATTCCAATATACTGGAAGAAGGATCAATCAGCTCATTCACTAGGAGAAAATCATCCAGCGCCTGCAGCGAGCCTTACGCCATTTCAGATTAGATCTATTCCAACTATGGCTGCTCCTAAAACAGGCCGCAAGCACAAGAGGCAGGAATCAGAAGTATTGACGTCTACTCACGTCAAAGCTGAACAAGCATTTAAGTTTAAGAAGGCAAATATTAAGAAGACCAAGATTTCTGAGTTAGAAGGCCCCAGAAAAACTAAAACTAAAAGATCCTCAGTCTAACAACAAAACAAAAACCCGAAACCAGATTTTTACTGTTTAGTGTGGGCTGACAAATACACTGAACCACCAGCGGAAGATTGGATTCAGTGTAATGAGTGCAAAAGTTAGGCACATAAATATTGTAGTTCTTATGTAGAAGATGACAGCTACTTCTGTGATGAATGCGAAGACAGATCTGAACTAATTTAACATATTCTTTTTGCCCTTGTGGCGTATCCGTTTTGCCCGACCCCTCCGGGCAAAACGGATAATTTATACTTTTTGTAAAAGCTCATAATTATTATAGAAATCGTCAAATTTTTTTAATTTAAATGATTATTTTCCAAAGATGATTAAACATAGTACAAAATAAAAGTACAAATAATTCAATTGATTATTAAAATTTTGGTCTTATTCACACTATGCCTTAACATATGCGTCTTGCCCGGGCTTCCCTATGTAAGTTATTTAATAACTACTGCTTTGCTCTATAAGCGAGAGAAGCAATAAGGACTTTTTCAGACTGATCCAAATAAAAAAATTATATTATGATAAATAGGTATGATAACAGAAATAATTTACTTGACGACTCTACATTTATAGTACATAAATACTTCCTGTACTGCATGGTGTATTATTAATAGATGATCTCAATAATTTATACATAGTATAAAACAAAGTCGCTCCCGCTGTTTGTACGCTTAGATCTTTTAAGCTACGCAACAGATTTTAATGCGATTTTCAGCAATGTATAGAGTGATTCAAGAGAAAGGTTTATATGTTTAATACATGCATATTATATTCACACTAACCGTTTAAATAATAATAATTCTTACTTGTTCTTCTTTGTTTAGGGCTAAGCCTGAACAGATCTTCAATTCTCTTTATCCCGGTCATTTTCGTATGTTGTAGAGCCAGGACATCTTCCTTTTAAAAATATGTACATTACATTCACTTGTAAGTTACGTTCATGCCTTAGCACATGTCGTAGGTACGCAACTATTCTGTTTTATGGTTTTAGTATGGGTTTATTTCGTTTCATCCGTCTGATGACCTCAATATTGGTGACTTTATCCCTCCAACTTGTCCGCTCAAGTTTCTTACGAAGATCTTCTTTTATGGTCCAAGATTCGCAGTCGTAAAATATGACAGGCCAAATACAGCATCGCAGGAGTCTTGTACGTTTATTCGATAGATAGTCTCCCTGTAGTAATGGTGAATATGATGAATATGCTCGTCCTCATGAATGAGGCTTTCGCAGTTTCTATTCGAACTTGTATCTCAGTGTCACTCTCACAAGAATCAGTCACCCCAGATCCAAGATACTGGTATTTCTGAACTCACTCGAGACTTGCCCTGTACCAAAGCTGCACTGTTTTAGCTATCAAAAATAACAGACGCAAAAATTATGACCTATATTTTTTATTATAAAATATTCTTGGTAGAGTCTAGGTACTTAATTTCTCTTGTTAAAATTAATTTTTGCATCCAATCACATATATTATTACATTTATTACATAATTGATACGTTACATCTCTAATTCAAAGGATGTGCACGTCAATCTAACCTAACAAATAAACATCCGTCAGCCATCAATCAAGTGTCCATCAACGGGGTACGAAACCAAATTAGCATACACTCACATAAATTATACATAACTCTTAGAATTATCATAATAAGGTTTATATTTCATTGGATTTTTGTTTTGAAATGATTAGTTTGGTTTACTGTATGCGTAATTTAGGATCGTAAAGTGGGTAATTTTCGCGGGCGCCACGATGATCTGTCATCGCGGGCTTTATGACTACAAATTATACAGCGCGAAGTTTTTCTCGTAGCGATCGGTCAATCCAAATTGTGCTCCTTTATGGCTGTATGGCTTTGCGATTAACGCAAATGAGCTTGCTCGAATTATGATGTAATTCTAGCTTTGCCTACAATATTAATATTTTAACTATTCTTGCATATTTTTAGAAAACAATGGAAAATATAATATTTTCCATTATGTTATTGAAAAAGAAAGGGGTTTTTTAGATACATGAAACTTTTTTACTATACTTTAAGCTAGCAAAAATTAAACACCGTTTTAAATGGCCCAGAACAACGGGTTAAATTGGATACTAATAAGGTTTTCTGAAAAAGTAATAATCACCCCTCTATTATTGACTTTTATGATGTTTTAAAAATACATCTCGTCCCCTCTTTGACGATGTGTTAAGAAAATACCCGTTATAACACTCTTTTTGGTTCACCAGTGACAGAAACACGTATATACCTACGTATGTCGCAGGCATATCGTATGATTCGTCTTTTTACAAATGTCGCCGTCTGCTAACGTTCGCGCATTTGTGCCTTAGGCAAACTGTAAAACGTTGTATTGTAGAATACACCATTGTGAATAGCAAGGGTTTCTAGGTTTAAAAAAAATCTAACTAAAAGGGTAAAACGGGAGCTCGCTTGAGCTTCGTTTGGCTGTCGTCTTAGCTTTTTCATCTACTGGTGCTACTAGCATTAAACCATTTGTCACGAAGCAATAATTTAACATACGTAATGGAATGCCGTAAATAATACATGTTTTACATAATAGAGCTGTTTTGTACTAATTGTTTGAAAAATAGTTGAGTCTGTATTGTAGCTATTTATTTTTAAACCATAGTTATATTTCCGTAAGGTGAATTAAATTCTGAAGCATTTTGCAACTTACCTTCGGAATTTTATAAAATTTCGCGCGTTTGCAAACAGACGGCGCCGTTTGTATAATGACGAAGCATATGTTATGCCTGCAACATAACACATACCTATAGAACGAACAATGAAGGAGTTTCTTTACCCGGACACTTCACTTTACCCAGGTTTCTCGTATTTTTTTATAAAATGAACGATTGATGCTGATGCCACATGAAGAATATTACCACATAAAATATCTTTTTAAATAAAACTTCCGTCTTCTCGGACTATTTCGCGGATTTATTTTGATTTTTGGTTTTCGACGTTTCAAAGGTTTTGCAGCAATGATGGTCACGGGAGAGACTAAAGTTTTAAACGCCTATAGATAGTTTTATTTAAAATGTCAAATATCCGCGTAGTAAATCTAAGAACACCTACTGTGTTACATTTAAAATCTACTTAGACCTATATTATACATATACAGAATGTTAATAATAACTAGGTAGGTATAATAATATCAAGTTACATATATACCTATAGGTATAGGTACTTTGATTTAAAGAAAGATTTTTAAAAAAATCTTTTCTCTCAGGATAATATACAAAAACTAAATGTATTATAGGTATTTGTTAATCATACAAGTATTTAGTTTATAATTTTCATAAAAAGCAAAAAATTAAGAAGATTTGGAGATGTATTTTTTTATTTTTTTTGAAACCTTCGCCGTTCTTGAAGATAAATACCCACGCATATTATTCCGCCATCGTAAGAATCATTAGAACAAACAGTTCTAACCTGCAAAAAGCGTGACAACATCACTTCACGCTTCGTAAACACGTGATAAATAAATATAAATAATCAAGGAAAATAATCACTTATCATATATTATAGGTTATAGAATTGACATACTTCGTTAAGGCCAAAGACCTCATAGGTCCGTTTATCCTCACAAATACCATAAAGTATACACATTATGGTAGGATGGTATACAAAAATTGCACATATTTATAGTATAAGTCCACAGGTTCGCCTACGTGCCTCATAATGTTGACGCTTTATCGTCAGCCGTCAGCCGATTGATTCTCAGGTAGTTTCATTACTGATGAAGGATTTAGATATATCCTTAAGACTTGATGTTTGGCCTTTGATTTTTTGACCGACTTCAAAAAGGTAAGGTAGTTACATATTTAATTCAGGCGTATTTTTTTTGTTTTTACTCGATAATCGATATCTTCGTAAATTGTGAATCGATTTTAATATTTTTTGACTAGTATATTATCTGTCATTAGAAAATCGATTTTTTATAACGTTACTAGAATTAGCATACTAGGTATACCTACGTATTGATAGAGCTAGTTGTATTTGGTTATTCGTCAGTCTCTTTATTTTTTAAGGCAAATATAAAAAACAAATATATCAGCTTAGTTTAAAATGTAGGTAGGTATATATTTATACTATGTAGATACATATTATGTATGTATGTATATATATATATATATATATATATATATAATATATATATATATATATATATATATGTCAATGTTAAAGTGTACGTAATAAAATAGAATATTTTTTTAATATGTACATTGTATTTTATTGACAGTTCAAAAGAAAACTCATTATTGTTTCTAAACGAGAGAATCAGAAACAATCGAAAATTAGATGAGAGTAAAATGATATCAACCAATATTTTACGAGTGGTCGTAAAATCACGACATAATTTCGGCATCCGATAATATTATTGTCTTACACGTTTATGGCGGCAGTTAAAACTTAAATTCATTTACATTCTCATATTTTCCAAATAAATATTTAGAAGTTAAAATCCATCGTCTATATAGAAATTAGTTAGCAGTGAACATGTTAGGTATAGGTATTATATCTACTTAAGATTTTGTATGTGTGTTTGTTATTCCTTCGCACTGAAAGTACTAAACGGATTTGGATAACATTTAGTACACAGATAGAGCATCATTAAGGTTACTGTTAACCACCAAAGAACGCGAGTGAAACGAGGGTAAGTAGCTAGTTCTAAATAAATCACTATTTACACCAATTATAATATTTAATTATATTATATTAAGTCACATAGAAATAAATAATTGAATTGAATAGATATGTATTTTATCTACCTTCTATATTAGGTAGGTACTACCTACTAATATTAGTAATTAAGATTAGACCTAGGTATCATTTTATTATGTTAGTATTTCTTGTGCTCTTTCATTCATTTATTTATTAATCTAAATAATTAAAAAATGATATAATTATTTGATATCGATCATAAGTACTTACTTATCTTTTATTAAATTATATCTTAGAAATTAATAATTTAAAAATTATTACCTGAGTGCTGAGTACACCTCCAAAATCTACTGCAAGTTCTAAAAAATCAATATTTAAAATAATAAATATTAATAAAAACAGATAAAAAAACAAAATACATACAAAAAAAAATACAACAAACAATTAAGTTCATATCATCGTAATTTAAAACAAAAAAATATATAATATGTTAATCGATTAAATAACTTACACCGCTATTTTATAAATAAAAATAATAATAATAAAAAAAACAGCAAACGCAGAAACAATAAACGGCGCGAATCCAAACAGAATGTAGGCACAATCGCGGTGGGGACGTGGGCGGGGGGCGGGGCGGGGCGTGGCGCGCGAGCGGGACAGATGCAAGGTCACGCCGCCCGGTGTCACTTGATTAGTTTTGAATGCTATTTTGTTTGATTTTTTTTGTGCATATTACAGATTTTTTAATTGATGTTGAATTATAAAAAAATAATTAGTTTTTTTTATATTATGTAGTTATATTATATTTTTGTATAATTAGATATGTAGTTATATTATATTTTTGTATAATAGATATTTTTGTATAATTAGAAATATGCAATGCTTAGTTTAATTAATATTAATTGAATCATGTGTTTGAATATAATATAATATTAAGAAATAAAAATATGTAAGCAGTTTACTTATTTTGATGTACAATTCATAACATGTGTTTATTTTTATATTTTGAAAACAATAATTTATTATCCATCTAAGCATTTTTAATAATACAAGACATGAAATAATTTTTTAATATCAAAATATAAAGCAATCATTGTAAAAAGAACAAAATTAAATAAGGAATGCAATGCACACTTGCATATTATGACACGTTAACGTTTGATTGAGCGTAGTTCAGATGTTAGCCGCCTAGCGCTACTGAGCCGCAGCGACGCGTCACTCCGGCCGCGGCGCGCGACCACAACGCACCGCGCCCCGCTCGCGCGTGTCCCGTACTACACGCGACCGTCACGTAAAGTGCCAAAAACTAGTGTCACGCTCAGTGCCAGCCTGTTTCTGTGAAGTGAACTCGAAAAACACCTGTTCAAATATCTCTGTTTAATTTGTATGATGGATTGGTTCGTGTGAGGAATTTGTTCAAAACAAATAAGAGTCGGAAAACAAAGCGTTGCTTGCTTAGGTGTCTTGTGTCGTTCTTTCAAAAGAATATTATTGGTTCCAGGTAAGCGATTCGAATATTTTCATTCGATAGATATCAAGATTTTGTCACATGTTAGTTCCACTTTAATGTTATTTGTTTTTAGTGCTGTTTGTGTTTAACTTAATTTCTTATGTTTAAAATTAAAGTGAGTTTTCACGGGCTAAATAAGTTTGGGCAGCGTGACAAGGGCGGAAAACTTTGTAAATTGCCCGTGAAACTCAGTGGCGACGCGGCGGCAGCCAGCGCTGGTAGTGTGAGCTTTTGAACACGATAAACTCCTGAAAATGTTACTTTACACGTATAAAACGACTTTTAAATGCTAAAACAAGTAAACTAACATAACTTTTAATGAAATATTAATAGAGCTTCAACATAAAATGGAATCAAAGACTAACTGTCGTAAATAAATAAGTGTAGTGGATAGAGACAGTGCTCAAACACTTTTTAACATAAAAAAATCTTTTTTAGTTAGTTTAAAGTGTTTGAATAAGTTAAAAAAGTGAAAAATATCATTTTTACTGGTGTAAGTGTAATATATATTTTATATTTATAAAACTTTCTAATTTTATGCCCAAGTACAAAAATGTATACGTCGATTTAAGTAATTTAAAAACTGCTTCGGCATATTCTTGGAAGTGATGTCAAGTGTGACTCAATACATAAAATGTTTATTCGTATTTCAGTAATTAATATGCAAATATGATTTATTTTAAACACAGTTTTATAGGTAGGTACTTTGATGTTTATAAAATATAAATTAAATTATAAAATAAATTAGGTTTAATTAGCAAAATTTTTATTCACCGACTAAGCTGTAATAGGCTTAATTGATTAAATAAATATCAGTTACATCTTTTCCCTTACATTTTAATTAAAAGCCGCCATTTTTATTTTAATGATATGACTATATAATATGTCTAATGTGTAGATAAGTGTGTGTGTAACTGTATATATTAAGTATATTTTGTTGTATATATCTAATATTTTAAGCAAGCTCTATATGAGTTGATTTACAATATAAATTTGTGTGTTTGAAAGTCATTTAATCATTATTCATGGATAAAAATCATTAATAGAAAAATATATTTTAAATTTAATATTTTTTAATAACTTATAAAGTGCACATTTATTTAATTCTTTCTTATTAATTAAAAATGTCTCAAATGTTTACTCTATATTTTTTAATTCGAGCTTACCTATTTGTTAAAAAATTTAAATATCATGTTTTATCTAAGTAAAGTTTAATTAAATATTAATAAAACATCAATATTGTTATAAAATTACTATGCAAATAGTTTTTACTTATACTTACAAACTAAACGGACTCTATTATTTTAATCAATAACACTGTCTAACAAAATATAAAATGGATTAATTATAATTTTTCATTCGGAAATATGCTTATTTATTTCATAAAATATTCTTGTTATGCACATGATTTTCACCCCGCGTATTTTTAGTGGAATCCGCCATCTTTACTTGAATGCACGCCGGGGGGCGGGGCCGCGGGGCGCTAGAGCGGGACGGCAAGAAAACATACGGCTTTTTCAAAATACTGTCATTGTTTATTGTTTTGTTTTTTTGTATCTTATATTTTTGTTATTTTAGTTAATTTTATTTATAAATTTTATTTATATTTTTAGAGTATTTAATATAAAAAAATATTATTTTTTATAAATTAATACATACATAAGTAAACTATAATTGTCATTTCTTTATTATAAAACAATGACTTGATTTTGTAAACTAAGTAGTTATATGTAGGTAGGTATATATTATATTTTAGGATTAAATATTTTTTCTTATTAATTAGGTTTTTTATTACTATTTAAATGACTAATTTTAGGTTATAAAATATTTTACATGATTTTTTAAAACAATGAATACCTACAGTTAAAAGTGCGGTTAATTTTATAATTAAAACGTATAAATATAATATGTTTTCATTTATATAAGTAGGTATATAGTAGGTAGATATATTTATAAAAAAATACACTATTAAATACTTTTTATACATAAAAATATATTAATAAATTTTTTACAAGCATACTATTTCTAACACTTAAACAGTGGGTGAGCTTATAAAGCATTATTCGATTCGAATTTAAACGTCAATTCGATGAATACTCACATTACCATACGAATTGCACATTATTTCATAGTAACAGTATTAATAAATAATAAAATCGATAATCAATTTGTCATAGTTAACGTATTTTTTTAAATAAAACTAAATTTGTACCTACAGCATTTTTTTTATCATTTTATTAAAAAAAAGTACTTATATATAGTTTATTATTATTATTACTAGGTGTAGGTATATTTAAATAATAATACGAAGTAGTCATATTGTAATGATCGGAATATTTTTTCAATAAATAAAATATATTTATTAAATAAATTCTAAGTTTCTCCCAAAAATATGGTTGTTAGATTATGTTGTTTTTTGTTTGCTATTATCCTAATAATGATGATGACTCTACGTCAATAAAGCACAATTTCTGAGAACTTTCTCATTGACAAGTCTTATCTCCAATGATCTCTACATAACTTTTAAAGATACAGAACTTTTAAATATTCAATGCCAAAATGAATTAATTAACTTAATTTACGTATTAGAATTTGAAAGATTCTTAAAAAAACTTTTTATTCAAAGCCAAGAAAACATAAACATAACTGATTTATATTAGATATGCTTTCTTTCATAAATTTTTATGTTTAACTGTTTAAAAATATTTCATATTTTAACATATTTTAGAAAAAATTAACTAGTTGAAATTATTTAATTTATTCTCGCAACATCATTTTAATTAATAAACTTAAATTAGAAGTGTCAAATACGTTGACATTACGAGTAGCATATCTTACTCTCGCTTACACTATGTTCTATATATACATATATATATATATATATATATATATATATATATATATATATATATATATATATATATATATAATTTTCTAATTGCACGTTTCTGTTATTGTGAATGTTAATTTAAAATATTCTAAAGTCTTAATTAAAATTCACAATGGAAAAACATACAAACATAGGCACCAACGTATGTATATTGTATACATGTATGGTATATATTATTTACTAGCATTGCTCGCGGCCGCGTTCTGGTGACCAAAAACTGGTTGTTCTGTGATGCGGTAACAGACAGACAGAAAGACAAAAATTCAAAAAACTATAGATTCGGCCTCTGTATCGATAATAATATTTATTTCAATAAGATTTTCTAAAAAATATTTAATGTACAGATTCAGCTTTGTTACAATTTTATTATACCTATGTATAGATTTATATAAAAGTGATATAAAAATGGATGCATCTTTAATCCTTTTATGGGATAGCGAAAGAACTCTATGGTCATAAGCAAATTTTCTACATTCTACTTTTTTTTTAAATATAATCCTAACGTATCGTATGTGTGTAAAAGTGGTATCCACTCAATAAGAACTTGCAGCCGTAGCTTTTAAAATTATCTACACCATACTGCACCTTTAAACCTATACATACGGTACATACATATATTATGTAGGTACGAATGTCGATATAATAATCTGAATTACGACGCTCACGTCAAATAAAATGAGAATTTATAGCATTCCGAAACACGGTAGGTCGCATTAATTATTAATATGTAATAGTATATTATGTAATTAACTTTTTCTTATAAAATAAAGTTTTTTTAACTGTTATGATTTTGCTAATTTATTAATGTTAATGTTTTTTGATATTTAATCGCTGTCACCAAGACATTTTGACAGATTCCATTTTTAATAGTTACTTGTTGTTAAATCATAATAATTATTATTTCTTATTTAACACTAGCATTGCCCGCGGCTCCGCCCGCGATCAGGTGACCAAAAACCAAATTCTTAGGTTTTACATATTAGTATACTCTTACATTCCAGATTTTGTATTTTTTCTCAGAAATGAGATATTTTTCCGCGGTAAAAAGTATCCTTGATCTTGACCCGGATAACCAACTATCACTATACCAAATTTCATCAAAATCCCTTCAGTGGTTTTTCTGTGATGCGGTAACAGACAGACAGATAAAAATTCTAAAAACTGTAGATTCTGTACCAGTAATAATGTTTATTTCAATAAGATTTTCCAAAAAATATTTAATGTACAGATCTGGCTTAGTTACAATTTTATTACAGGTATGTATAGACTAGCGACATACTTATTCAGATGTTATATACTATTTATGTACTTATACATAAATAATATGCGTAGATACAAGATATTTCCCAAATGCTGGTCTTAACGATGAATAAAAATTAGACAAGTACAGTCTGACTCGCGCCATGATTTCCAACCCATGGTTTTTTAACATTACCATAGATAGCTGTCCTGTATATTTTGCTCTTTAGGTGAAATTTGTGTTACATTGTGACATATGTACATATTTATATTATAATTAAAATAAATTATTTACACACCTAATTCATATATTTTATTCGGTTTGTCGACATCAATAATAGATTTGTATTTCATAGTATTTCTGATAGCTGCTCACTATGAAAAACAAAGTTATTTTGGGGGTCACTTATTTAAAAAATAATACGTAAGTATATGTAACTAAAAAAATATATCGTATACCTACCTAAAACTACTACTAAATTTTTTTTTTACGTTTAGGTACTGTACGTACTTACCTAGGTTTCAATATTCTCGCCCATTAGCACAAGAAATATGTATAATCGGTTACGAAACCTAAAAAATGATTTTTGACATTTCTGGAAAGCACTTGAAAAATTTAAGGCTCCTAACACATTTACTTTGAAACTTTGAAGATTTGAAGAGAATATATATAATTATAGTTGTGAGATAATATCGAAATTATTAATTGGTATAATAAAAGTTTAACTAGTATAAATCTATTAATATTTTATCTGCAATAGCATACTAATTGAATTAAATAATGATACAATATTTACGTCATAGACTAAGAGCAGGCAAAGGTGGTGCTTTCTTAGTCTTTATATTTATAAAAATTCATAAAACGAATGTTAAAATTTATACACAAATTATATTTACATAAAGACTAAAAATATTTTAATATTAATGTGAGACAAAACTAAAAATAAATATGTTTTATAGTTGAAATAAATATGGCGGGTGATTTATGACGGTATTGACATTGGCGCGGGCGCAGCGGCCATCTTGTTTGCTAATTGCCTTATGTAATTAAATCAGTCATGAAGCATACGCGATATTTGATTTGCTTATCTAAAATTACTAGTTTATGCACGCGGTTTTATTTGATTTTCAAAAGGTAAACATGGCATTATTTAGAGATCAAATGTTGTGACTAAATAAAAAATATCAAAGTCAAACAATAATGTCATAAATACACTGCGATCAAAAATCTGGAAGACTCGAATAAATTTTAAATTGTAGTCAGTCTGCGAGGAAGTTACCGTGGGTTTGTAAGGCAGTTCTGCTGTGAAAGGATAAGAAAATAAACTGTAGCCCTTTAAATGTTGTTGCTAGGTTTTATTGCAGTGATACTATAAATCTTTATCAATTTGAAACAAATAGACTATATTTGACTGACTAAAAATATAAAATATGTATGTATGTATATAAATAATAATATTAATTCCTTCTTTTTACACGCTAACTCATAGCGAACCTTTTTTACAGAATAAAAAGGTTTTTACAAGTGTTCCATTTTAATGTTAACCTTATTATTATTAACCATATTTGAATATCTTCCTCTATGGAATTGAATTTAGCTAAGCTGTATAATAGTTTGATGGCTTATTCTAGCTATGTTATAATTCTTCCCATTCTTTTACACTAATACCTACTCCTACTTCAATAGTAGTAAAAATATTAATTTTTACTACTATTGAAGCTAGCATTTGCTGTATTATCTTATTTTTTCATGATATATTTTATGTAAATCACAATAAATAATAAATAAAATGGTAAATAGTTTTAAAGAAATTCAAAAGGGTCTAATAAATTTATCTACTATAAATAGTCAAGGTTAAATGTGTTCGAGCCAGTGAATTACAATGTATTTCCTACCAACTAAAATGTGGTACATTTCAGTATATTATTACCACATTAAGTTATGTCAGCTATCAATGTAAAAACTTATATTTTTAATATATTAAGCTTGTATTTTTAAGACGATTAATCTAAATTTTTTGTTATAATTTAGTTCCTCCTTAAATTATTGCGACCATTCTTTGTTACGTAGGTGGGCTTTTAAAGTTTTCCCATTCTCATATATTTATAGAAATTTATAAATTTATTATCAAAATAAATCAATGTCTGTCGATCAGATTTGGGTTTTTCTAAGAATGATGTTAGCTATAATATAGTTCATTTGACATACCTACCACAGCTAAGTTAGGGTTGCTTGAAACGTTTTTAGGTAGCCATTTAAAATTGTCAACATATAGGATACTTTTTACTGCGGAAAAATATCTCATTTTTGAGAAAAAATACAAAAACTGCAATGTAAGAGTATACTAATATGTAAAACCTAAGAATTTAGGTTTTGGTCATCTGAACGCGGGCGGAGCCGCGGGCAATGCTAGTTGTAATATATATGTAGTTATCA
The DNA here is from genome assembly GCA_951806755.1 of Brenthis hecate. NCBI lineage: Eukaryota > Metazoa > Arthropoda > Insecta > Lepidoptera > Nymphalidae > Brenthis > Brenthis hecate. Next base: position 848,678 of record OX638281.1, read on the forward strand.
CTTATATACCAATCCTACCTGACTGCCTTTACGAATGGCGATCTTTAACTTATCATTAACTTACGTATAGAATACCAAGAATTAGTTACTTTGTTTCAAGAAATGTCTAAGGTCCTTTATATTATATTATTTTATATTGTCTTAAGAAACCTGACCTACCTCACACTACACTACCTCAAAATAACATCTTTCACAATCTTTCTTTGCCCTTAAATTAGCGACATTTTGACATTTTCATCACTTTATGATTTTTGTATCAGTACCAGTTTTTTTTTCAATGAAGAAAAGTCTATTTAAAGATCTTGATGAAAGAGCAATCTTTAAATTTTTGAAAAACACTTTGACTTCAACAAATGCATCTTTAAACTTTAAAGTAGTCCATCCTTAGGGGTTGTTTTTTTTTTGAAGTACCCGAAGGACCACCATTTCCCTTTAAAAAATCATAAAAATCGGTTTACAAGATGCGAAGCTACCGCGTAACGCACAAAAACATACACTCGAATACACTCGTTTTTAAAGTCGGTAAAAAGTGATTTCAGATAATAGATAGTCTTATCCCAAAATTACTCACCCATACTGATAGATTCTAATCAATTCCATCAATTCTAACTTATAGCTCCACTCTCCGAAACTTTTTTTTACAGAATTTATCTAAATTGCCGTACTTCTTTTTGTCTATTCCATACCGTGTATGTACGTCCGTTTGATATTTACATAAATAATACATTAGCGTTGAGTTAATTGACACATTTCACGATTTATACCTGAGTTACAAAGATCGAGTCACTCGGAATTTTTAGTGTCCTTACATATATTTTAAACTAGTTTGTTTATAAAAAATGTATTGGTTTTTAATAAAGATGGATTGAATTTATGTGAATGAAATGCTTATAAGTTCAGATGAGTGCCGTTCGTGTATTGGGAAGATGTGAGTTTCATTCCGTTAAGGGGTTTTATTGGGTCCAGTTTAATGGTATTTGCTCCTGAAGATAAGAACATTTTTTTGTCCTTTTCTATAATATCCCTGTGCTTATTGTAATATAATAATATAATTAAAAATTATTCGAAGTGCGTAACATCTCAAAAAAAATTAGCATTAAAAAAAAGCAGATATTAATAAAATAATTATAAATTATATTTTTTAAATATGACACTCAAAAAATATAGTTTATCATACACTATGCAGCTTTTACAGCTTTGGAGTTGAAATATAAAAAAAACTTTGGGGGGTTATAGATTATCCCCTACATTAATGTTTATCAAAATATTAATATACCTACTTAGTTATTTAAGAAAATGATCTATACATATTCATCATAGAAAGGATATATATATATATATATATATATATATATATATATATATATATATATATATATATATGTATATAGATATATAATAGATACAGTACATATGTAGATTCTTTTCACCTCTAAGAGTAAAATCTTTTTAAATATTTTTAGTACTTTTTTTTCTTTTCCAGGCCATTATAAATATATATTCAAAACGCATATAACGTAACGTGACTCATGTAATTTAAGTTATAATCTTCTAATCCAATATATAACATTTTATTGAGTTTAAAGGAAATTATTCATAAAGGATGCTGCAGTGTAACTGACTTCATGTGTAATGTTAAATCTTTCGTCATTCAATAACTGGTAATTTAACTTTAGTGCGTCCGGTGGAAAATGTCACCTGCACGTTTCTTAATAAGATTCAATTATAATTTGTATATAGGTATAGTATAAAAACAGTGCAATTTTTAGTCTGTCTGTTTGGGCGTTGACTTCTTTTATATTATGTTGTAAAAATTTTAATCGGACTATAATATTATATATACGATAGTTTGAATGTTTGTATGTATGTATGCGTTATTATTTCTTCATCTTGAAATTTAGTATACTGATGTAGGTATATGCTATTGGTAGACACTAGTGTTAGAAGTGAGGGTAAATCGCTAGTCCAATTTTAATCTTCATTTGCATGATTATAATAGATTTAAATATATATTACAAAAGAATATATTATATTTATATGGCTAAATCGATGCTGACATAATTATTATGTTTTGAAGTTATTTACTGATGCGCCCGCGCATGTTATTTGAACTTAATAAGAGCGCTTCCTTAAAACCTAATTTTAACGAGAATATTGTTTTATTTGTTAAACTCATATGAACTTTGCTTTCGTATAATATTAGCATATGTTATATGATTAGTTTACTTTGTGATGCCATTAAGAATGATACGGGACTTAGGCGTGTACATACTCGTAGAATTTTTAATTACTTAAAGTACAGATTTTTACCAATATAAGTATTTAAGATTTTAATATCTTTATTGTGCGTGCCATATTTAAGGTATATAATTTTTTTAAATTGTTTACTTCTTCAATATGCCTGTGTGTCTGTTTGCGGCATCTTAGGCCCTAAATGAATGAACCGATTTTAATTTAGTTTTATTTGTTTGAAAGGTGACTTGATCGAGAGCGTTCTTAGCTGTATATCAAGAAAATCCTTTCAGCCGTTTGCAGCTCTTTTCTACATAAAACATAACAATACCTATACATATACATAACAATATACATATAACAATATACTCGTATATCTATATGTTTATATATACTGCTTAGACTTATTAGACTTTTTTTACGTTATGCATATAGGTATATGGATAATGTAAAAAAAGTCTCACAACGCAGTTCTTCTACCGCAAAAAGTTAAATCAAAAATAAAAATATTGATTTGTCTTCATATATATGCTTACCTCATCACACAAATATTTAGTAATAAATATAGAATCTACAGAACCGTATTATCATTTTATTCAGCCACCTAACAATAACTTACTCGGCGATACACGTAACGTTTGTCATCATAGTCAAAGCACGATGAGTTGAGGAGTAATGTGAATTACACATGCATATATAAACTGACAAAATTATAGCCTTCAGCTGTTATGGACGGGTAAAAATATGGCTAAATCGATGCTGACATATAAATTGTAACATGTTGACTTTGTTTCTAGCGAATATGAAAGCTTAATGCAATGTAATTGATCGCTGCTTGGTAATGAGTTTTTGCAGCTGCATATAATCTTCTGACGTTTATATAAAATTTCCTATAAATTATTAAAAGTGGATAAGTGTGGATCAGTGGCTGTCTATCCCTGGGTCCAGAGTTCGATTTCCCTTCGAAGCTAAGTTTTATTCATCGCATACTAGCTGACTCATCCTCGCTTCACTCGGGTTCGTATATAGGTACATTTTAACGGTTGGTATCGAATAGATAGACTATATATTATACCTATACATATTACATTTTATTAGTACATAGGTATAATGAGTTGTTGTGGGTTGTCATAAAAAGTAGCCTTTGTCACTCTCCAGCCCTCGAACTATCTCCACACAAAAAATCCCGTCACTCTGTTTCGCCGTGAAAGAAGGACAAACAAACAAACAAATACACTTCCATTTATAATATTAGTAAGTACTAGTAAATATGGATGTTTAACAAGCATATGTTAAAATTAATCTATATACATAAAAATGTAAAATCTCGTTCTTTTAACTTTTCCAATGTAATTATCTTCATTCACACTTCTCTCGTCATTCTACATTAGGTACTAATGAATTAAACGGGGCTTTTGAACCCACTGTCTATTATTTATATATTATGTAATTTAAACTCGAAAATATCCAGCACCGGAATCTAACCCTATATCAATCTCATTTAATAGTTATTGCAATCTTTGATCCGTATACACGTAATATCAGAGAAAAGTTCAATCACAATTAGTATAATAAAATATGTAATAAGGAAATCGCATACAAGCCACCGTTGATAGAAATGATACGTATTGATAGATCTAATATCGAGGGAAAATGTTATTTTGGTACTTTGATCTTGATGTATTGAATCGGTGCGAATGGTTAAAGTATTTTGTTTTCTATCATTCACTCGCCAAATGTTTCTTTAGATATCGCTAGTTAGCTGTGTTTTGACAGACTCAATCTGTGTAGTAATAATGCTGTCTTCGACTCCATATGGGCCAAATTGGAACGCCCAAAATTCTTCTATCGAGATTTATATGGGAATATGTTATGGTGAGCGACGTATTATCTACTTGTTTAGTTTAATTATCTGTGCTAATGTTTAGTTTTTTTTAGCTGTGGCTTATTTGGCAGTTATAATAGTAAGTAGTGATGTTTGACTAAAAAATAATAATGACAGAGTATCATGTAAATAAATATATAATAATTGATTTTATTATAATAGAAAAAATAAAAAAATAGCTATTTCAAAAACAAACTAATATTATATAAAAAAGAAAGAATATAGTAAATAAAATTTTTATTATTCATATTTTAGAAGTTTTTTGTTTTTTTTTTTATTTAAAGAAAGTAAACGACCTGTGTGGCAGAATTGAGAATTGTAGCATAAACAGCAAATCACGCTACAATTTTTTTGACTTAGACAATTTTTTTGGCGGGCTTCGTGTATAATCTACGTAGGTATATAATTATTTAGTTCGAGATAGTGATATATTTGATTATTAGGATGTTTTAAGTACCAAAAACATTTTTGAGTTTTACATACGAATATAATTTTTTCGTGGCAAATGTTAATAATTAATATTAAAACTAAAATATTTTTAACAAACGCTAACTCTCTGGCTGAATACATACTAGCTCTCTTTATACCTATTGCTATATAGTGTTAAGCTTGTATAGAAATTACTGAGATATTTTTGAACATTAGTATTTAAAACAAAGTTTCTAATAGTTGTTATCAATTGCATTTACAAACAATCTTATTAAATAATCGAACTATAGTTGTAATATTATATTATGTAAATTGTATGAGAATCGAACCCGTACACAATATTTGATGCCTACCTACATACATTCTTCGATCGCCTTACCGGTAGCCTCGTGTGTTTTCACACGACTCGAGCACATTCCGATTAATACGATATTTCCAAGACGATATGTATCATATAACATGTAAATAGCAAAATATTTGTAAAATTATTTTATTACTAGCGACTCGTCCTTGCTCCGCTCGGGTTCGTACCTAGTTAAGTTTTATCGTTAAGTATAGGTTTCTCAGAGATAAAATGTTTCCTGCAGTAAAAAGTATCCTATATGCTAACCCGGATAACCAGCTATCATCATTCCAAATTTCATCAAAATCTGTCCAGTAGTTTTCTCGTGATGCATTCCCAGATAGACAGACAGACAAAAAAATCTAAAAACTATAGATTCTGCCTTTGTATTGATAATAATGAGTATTTCAATAAGATTTCCAAAAAATATTTAATGTACAGATTTGGCTCACAATCAGTTAGAATTTTATTATATGTACCTATAGTTATACTGTATATTTTAGTATGTAGGCACAGTTAAAAATAATACATATTTACTTATTTATATCAACATTTATTCTCAATAACGAACTTAAAATATAACGTTTTATTTAGAGTTTCATCTAAAAAAATATTTTTTTTTCTTAAACCAACATACGTGTAGCTTACTAGTGAGTTTATCTAAATTCGAAAACAATGAGCTTAAAAAATAGCCCATTAAAATAGATACCAGTGCTATAATTAAAAGCCACAAATTACCAATCTTCTATAATATATATATAAAAAAAAAAACAATTTAAATTCTCGCAGCTGCCAACTCAAAACTGAACAAGGCGCGCTCACGGGACTAAATCAATATGATATGACAGTTAGGGTCAATTTATGGCCCCCGGTTAATTACAAACGGGAGGGAGGGTATCTAATGACTTGTAAAGATGCTGCGTACGTTATGCTATCGGATTGTGAATTTCATGTTTTTATTGTTTTTAGGTGCTTTTGTTACTAACAGTATGTTGTGACTTCGTCTGAAGAAAATTTGTAACTTCCTTCTTTGCTATTGGGATGAATTTTCGATAAAATTAAAATAAAACAACTAAAATAATACATAATTCATAAAATTGTTACGTTTGACCTCTTAAGTCAATATAGGTGGGCTTAGTCAAGTTGTCATTCTGTAATCCTTGGACAAAAAAATAATACTTTCTTAGATTTACGCGAATATTTGACATTTTAAATAAAACTACGCATCTTTTCGGTTTTTTTTTATTCGAAGAGACTGTTACTCAGTTTTTCGCGTGTCCATGATTGCTGTAAAGCATTCGAATCTTCGGGAACCAAAAATCAAAATAAATCCGCGAAAAAATCCGAAAAGATACTTTTATTTAAAATACTTACTTTTGAAAAAATTTGAAATATTTTTTCAATTTAAAAATTATCAAGATACTCAGTAAGCACGTGAGGAAGTTACCATAGCCTTTAGTCGTACTTTTCATAATAAAATCTCTAATAATAGTGAGCTTTATAGCATGATACTTAGGTATATGGAAAGCTCCAAATATTACCTTGGTTGGCTATAAATGGTACATTGTTAGAATTGTAAAAAAATTCATTACAAAATTAATGACTTAACTCGATTAACTGTAAGTAATTATGAATAATTGAAAGTTATAAAAATTGTAAAGCATATTTTTTAAGTGTAATGAACAATAAATAAGTGGAAATGTACTGTTAACACTTTTGTAGAGCTTTTGTTGAATTCGTAGAATAAGATAGTGATTGGAATAGGTTTAATACAACTAGTTTTGCCTGCGACTCTGCTTATGCTATATCAATAAAAATAATCCCTACGTTAATTAATGTATAATTCTATTAAAGAAGTGAATTTTACTTTTACTTTCTTCAAGATTTTAAATCTAGACCACAGTGGTTGGGATTTCTCACAGAAAACTTATTTTTGTCCAAGTAAAAATCATTTATAAGTGATATATAAAATATAAAGAATAAATAAATATTTTATAAAATAGATCAGTTGTTCTGGAGATTACCTCCAACATTCAAACTTACAAACTTTATAACACAATATTACTGTATCTTAGGTAAAGAAGATTGATTAATGAGATACTCTAAAATAAAAATTCTGTTTAAAACTAAAACTCCACTTAAATTTTAGCTTTAACCAGTCTAGTGTAACCTTAGTTTGGCATTGAATTTGCACGTGTGGTCGCACACATGTCACCTGTCTATCAATCATAACGCTAATCAAATTAATAAGGTTGATCACTCAATGAAGTCTATAAATAATAACTCACCATTTTAGACTTTGTCTTAATGTGGTCAATATTTTTTTCAAATTTGAACTATCATATAATACTTTCTTAGATTTACGCGAATATTTGACATTTAAATTGAACTATCATAGTTATTCAGCCTTTTTCAACATCCCATTGCTGAGCACAGGCCATTCAATACAATGGGGATCAGACCATAGTCCACTACGCTGGCCAAGTGTCAGAGTTGGCGGACTTTACAAGTGTTTCGAAAAGTGCTAAGTTCTCTTATGTATGTTTTCTAAAGAAAATTTCCTTCACCGCAATAAATGTGATTCGCACATGAGAATATCAGAGGCTTGCCGCTTGGCTTGGTTTCTCAAGCAAGCGTGATACCACTGGCTATCTATACTTGGCGTGATAACGATTTTAGTTAATAATTATAAAGACATACTAAAGATACCTTCTTGCTTCACTCAGACGCACTCCTATCTCTCATTTAGGTACTTCTATTGCACATATTACCTTTTGCTTTGATATAATCTTAGAACTTGGAAATATTTTAGACTTTCCATTCCTTTTTACGAATACTTGACACTTGCTCAGCCTTTAGTACGATATATTGTACAGTAAAATATTATAATTATTTAACATTATTACATGTAGAAGAATAAATATTTTCGATTGCATCGCTATATCGCTGCAATTCACGTGGACGATAAGTTTTATATTGGCGAGTTCAAGGACCTTATTATCGGTGCTTTGAGAATTCGTGAAGATCATTAAGACATAACTTCGGTATTGTAGGGTTTTATTGTTTTATGCTCACTTTTTCATTGTTTCTCCATTTTAAATTATTAATATTATACGCAAAAATTTTGGAATTTTGTAAATAAAAGAAACTGTGGGTAGGTATAAGTCATATGAAAAAATCATTCGAATCCAGTAATATTTGGAACCATTTTTCTAAGTTCCTACGAAATTCTTCATTAAGACATTCCTGCCCCTTTTGCAAAATGATATAAAGTAAATAGCCAGATCAAGTAATATGGTGATTTTTTTATGCAATCATATTACAATATATGTATTAGACACTTACATTTTCTTAGTTTCAATCGAATATTTGACATTTGAAATTAAACGATTTTTTTCCGGTTTTTATTTAGATTTTTATTCTCGATGTTAAAATTGCTTTACAGATTGCCCTAAGGAATTTGAAACGTTTTTAAAGGTGTTGATAACCGAAAATTCATTTATGATTGTTAACATTATGTATGAAATTAAATATATAACCAGCTGAACCCGCCGCGGCTTTGCTCGCGTTAAAACTACAATAAAATCTTTAAAAAAGTAGATATCTAGGTTTTATACAAACTTTCATCCCCTATTTTACCCCCATGGAGGATGAATTTCTAAAAATGCTAAAACACGTATTTATTTATTTGTATTGAAGAGCATTAATACCAAGTTTCAAGTATCTAATACTGATCAGAAAGAAATTTTTGGATTGTATTATAACGTGTTTTCCCGTGGGAATGAAATGATCTCCCGGGATAAAAAGTAGCCTATGTCACTCCCCAGCTCTCCAACTATCTTTACAACAAAAATCACGCCAACCCTTCATTCCGTTTCGACGTGGAAGAAAGACAAACAAACATACAAACAAACACTTTAACATTTATAATATTAAGTATGGATTAGCATTAGTTCAACTGTTTATTATCGATCTGTTTGTTCGTCCTGTCAACTCGTGTCACTGTCACCTGTCGTACCGACGCTGCGGGTATTTTGTTTTATAGCTAGATCATATTCAAGTGATTTAGTAACTAAATACTTAAAACACATACATTTTATTTACTATACTACATTTCTTCTTTATCATTAAACTATGCCTAACTAATAAACGCCTAGAATTAATCTTGTAAAAAAAATTATACTAGATTTTAACTGCGATTTGTCTAGTTCTAGATGGCATAGTTTTTTTTTATTTTGTTTTTTCCTTTATCTTTATAACAATTGTAAAACCTTAATAAACAAATCATCATAATTACACAAAGTGAACAAACTACGAATTACTATAGCTCATATTATTGTTTTATTACTTTAACTATATGAAGTATACAAATAAAATTTTAGATTAAAAAAATCAAAATTTCTAGATATAAAAGCTGATGTCTTGTATCAATGCTATCAGGGCTGTCCGTCACCTGTCACTCTATTGCCGGCTGTTAGGTCATGTGTGGCGAATCATTTGTTTTAGTTTATTTCATTCTGTGTGTTTGTTAAAAATGTTAACAATAAAAAACAATAAAAATAGTAAAGTATATACATAAGTACCTTTAAAAATTGTACAATACTAGTAACTTACCCTTACTTCACTCTAGTACGTCTTTTGAAGCCTTTTATATTTATTATAAACAGTCAGCGCCATCTTTTGGCAAAAAATTTTCAAACTGTAGCTTAAGTCTTACTCTAGGTCTATTCGGTACTAAATTTAATCAAAATCGGTCCAGCTCTTTCACCATAAAACAGCAATAAACGTATATATATATATATATATATATATATATATATATATATATATATATATATAATATATATATATACTAGCGTCTCACCCTCGCTTCGCTCGGGTTCGTCGCTAGGTACGTTTTAAATAGAGATAAATAGTTATTAGCCAGCGCTAGCCATATAATTTTTTTTCGTTAATTTTTCTGATGTTTTAATACTTATTATCCTATTCCGGACTAAGAGAAATCCAAAAATTCAAATATCATAAAAATTGGTCCAGCCGTTCTTGAGTTTTATGTCACGTCACACGGGAACGCAATCGAACGGGATAAAAAGTATCCCATGTCCGTCTCCTGGGTCTAAGCTACTTCCCCACCAATTTTCAGCCAAATCGGTTTAGCCGTTGTTGAGTTATAAATAGTGTAACTAACACGACTTTCTTTTATATATATAGATATATAACGTGTATATATATATATATATATATATATATATATATATATATATATATATATATATATGTAAATTGTCGTACTTATTAGTAGCGTGGTATGGTGGTAGAAGGAAGATAGGTGTGAGTCAATTTAATTTCAAATGTAACTACTTTATGAGACAGTCGAGTAAAAACCTAATAAGTTAAAATCATTTAAAAAAGCTCTTAAAGATCCAAATAACAAATATTTTTTACAAATTAAGTTCCAAGATTAATTTGCATCTTTAGTGTTAGTTTGCATGTGAACATCAAAGCTCGCCGCGGTCAGATGTCATTGCACCTGACCACTGTCTGTTCCATTCACCCTTATATGTACGTGTACGTAGTATAATAATAGTAATGTCTATTCATTAATAACTTATACTATCTTTAAATAAAACTATCTTTTCGGATTATTTCGCGGATTTATTTTGATTTTTGGTTCCTGACGTTTCGAATGCTTTACAGCATCCATGGTCACCATGGTGATGTCAAACATTCGCGTAAATCTAGGAAGTATTATACTTATACTATATAATAGATTACAAGCTTTTTTTGGAAAATTAAATTTTAAATGGTTGCAAATACGAATATAAATAACTACTGCTCTTATAGAATATGGGTGTTGATTTGCACAAACACGCAGACAGGTATTTTTTAATAGTGGTTTTACATTTGTTATCTCTATGTAAGGTAGTTCAATTGATGCTGAACTTGAATTTTATTAAAAAATTAGGCATCACATAATCTTTGTACTATAAATTAACACGTAAGTATGTAGTTATAGTGTATGAATTTAATTTTTTAATCCATAAATAGATGTAGTGGGCTCTACTTGCCTACTAAGAAGTCGAAGGTTCTAAGTGAAGTTCTTTTATTAGCATAAGAACGTTACTTGTTTACGATACGTTACAATACGTTTAAAAAATTAATAAAAAATAGAAAACTAAGCACCGTGTCCATATGTAATGCTTGCACTCCTCACCGGATGTAGAGTATGGCTATAACTTTTATAAGATGTATCTGTAAATTGGTTTTAACTGTTGCAAGCATACTTACTATGTAAATAATATTACTATTAGATGCTCTATCTCCATTAGGCAAGATAGAGATATCATGGCTCTATTACAGATTTTAATGAGATGTAGAGCGAAATATAACAACTATAATCTAAGTACTTAATACTTTATAAAAAAATCTAAACTTACATATGTATAGTAATCTACACCTACATACGTTTTACTTTGTTTCATGTATTAATGTATGTACGTATATTGTATAATCCTCGTACGAAACTGACAATCGAAATCGATCAATCTAATTTAGAATTTCTTACACTTCTTTCTTTAGCTACATATTTTTAACCGACTCTACCGAAGTTAAGAGAGTATTTGTTTTTATTATCATTGATATTATCAATATCCTTATAAGATCGATTGAAACGATTTCTCGATATAATTTTAATTTCGTTTCGCTATCGAATACTTGTTTGTAATTGTGACTTTATCCCGTCGTATTAAGGTGTATAATGTATTGATTAGATGTTATTGTGCAATATAAAATATGCAGTGTAATTATATCGAATCTGCCCGGCTGTCTGTCAGTGCGTCAATCAAAGGTGACGCGGCAGTGATGCGGATCGATGGCTGTACCCGTATACGCTTGGAACAGAGTGGCGGAAGTGGCATGCATGTTACTATGTATACTGTATACGATAAGTGTTCAATTTTTACTTAATTTTTATTTTTTTTGGATTTAGAACGTGAATTGTACAAGAAAAATGGGAGTTATAACATAATTCCAGGGTAGCGAGAGGTACAGAGAGTATACAATGTAGAGCGTCACGGTCTTGGCATGCTGTTGACGTCTTTCTTTCTTAGTCTTGTCATGACATGCTTCGGGGGATTCTCAAAGATTTGAGCTGACCTTTAAACATACTTAGTCTTCAAAAGGCCTTCGATGTGCTGACCATATTTGGTCACCCATTTCATCATCATAATTCGCATCCCTATGCGTGCCTAAATTATTAGAATTTTTATATCTCTTTTTAATCAATCAATCAGCCTATCTCCGTACACTGCTGAACAAAGGCGTTTTTTAACGTCGGTAAACGTATTTAGGCACGAAGTGTGGGACTCACCGGTAAAGCCAGTACTACCCAGTACCCACTAAAACCCAACGGAACCTCCCCCGTCCTCCCTCAATGAGCGCCGACCAAATAAAATAAAGAAATAATAAAATAATAAATAATTGTAATAAATAATACCTAAAATTTCTATTACTAAAGACATTTTTAAAATATTTGTTTTACTAATATAATGTATACACAAATAGGTATTAGCACACTTTTGTTAGAAAAATCTGTCAAATAAGATGCCAATAAGTGTTTCAGTTAAGTCGGTATCATTTCTAACTTATTTTGTCATCTATGAAAACATGCACAGTCGTCCAAGTGACATAATTATATTTATAGCTCTTATTAACATATAATTAAGGTTTATAATATGAAATTCGTCATTGGTTCACTGTACATTTTGCCTACATCAACAGGATTTTACTTTATAAGGAGATAGATTAATATTCACTGTCTATGCCCAGATTGATTGAATATCAAATCATTTATAAATGTGAAGCTGTCGTTGTTTATATGAGATCTTAGCGAAAAGATTAGTTAGTGACATTTGATCACAAGGTCTTCTAAATATATTAGATCATGGTAAAAACCGAACTCTTATGGCATAGCATTAGTATGCAAATATGGAGAGCTCCTGATTAATATTTCAATAAAAACCCAATTTTACCTCGTTTAGGGTAATATCTTCGTTTGGAGTTCAGAGGAGAAGGTGGTATAATAAGGGGATGCACCCCCATGCTTCGAAAGCACATAAAGCTTTCGGTCCAGCGCCTGATCTTTAACCAGTCGTGTTGATTTTTCGACCTCTCTCTCTGTATCTCTGAAAGTGAGAGGAACGGAAGTGTACTTGTGTTTGTGCACTTGTCACTTTAATATCTAAAACATGGGTGGTTTCAGTGATATTGGTAGCTGTAGCTGAAATTGGTCAGCCGGACGACGTTACGTCACTCGGGTATAATATCTTATATATATATATATATATATATATATATATATATATATATATATATATATATATATATACGATATATATATTAATAAGTAAAATAATTTTCAAAATCGCAGTTCCGGGGCAAATTGCAGTTCCGGGGTCTTCTACATACATAGTTGAAATAGCGTGACATAGTACTTTCTTAGATTTACGCGAAAATTTGACATTTTAAATAAAACTATCTTTTCGGATTTTTTCGCGGATTTATTTTGATTTTTGGTTGCCGACGTTTCGAATGCTTTACAGCAATCATGGTCACGGGAGAGAAACGTCGGGAACCAAAAATCAACATAAATCCACGAAAAAATCCGAAAAGATAGTTTTATTTAAAAAAGCGTGACATTGTAACCTTAATAAAAATAATTCCATATACCGTATTATTATTTTGTCGTATAATATATATTTTGATTATCAACACGATTCTAGACAATAGTCAGTTTGTAGAATAAATTGATCTATACTCACGAAGTTATTATACTTTCAAATTATTTATGTTTGTCCACCTTACGTTAAACCATGTTTTACTATACACTGTCAGTTTTACCTTTTATGGTAACAAAATCGTTAGCAGTTCATATTATATTGTTACTATGCTCCTTACAAAGATACGACAAGGTGTGAACATCACTAATTTTGCTATTATTAAAGGTGAGAAAAAGAAAGTCATAGGTTGTCGTATGATTATGAATATATATTCATCCTAATCCTGAGTGGTATTGTTATATTAAATTAAATGCTTCGGTGGTTTAATGGCTAGCATGTACGGCTGCAGATTTGAAGGTCCTGGGTTCGAGTTCCGGGTCGGGCCAATTATAATTACTTAGTTTTTGACTGAAGGACCGATATTGTTGCCTCTAATACGAACAAAGCGCGGACAGGTCACTAGTAAATTGAAATGTGAAGAAAATACTGTGATATACATTTATTATAATATATTCACAGATGTATTCAGATAATTTCAAAGTCATGGTAATGAAAATAAGCGATCTTGATATGTACATACATTAATGAGATAAACTAAACATTTAGAATTTAGATTTATTATCTATGCATCTAAATACCTACATGAATTTAAAACATATCAGCGTGTTGTTACTATATTTTATCCTTGCGTTTGATAAAAACACGTAATTGGGACATCTGTTCGTAAATAAATCTGGCTGCACCGATTTTGGTGAGAGTTTCATGGAATTATTTTTATAATATTATATACATATACGCACCCGAATGAAGCGAAGTTTAGTCGCTAGTATCATATACAATTATATTATACCTCTTTAAAGTCTATATAATTATTTTTTATAGGCTGCGTTTTTTTTTTATTAGAAATGGGCTTTCTCTTAACCTTCATCTTAGCTTATGTTTATACATAAGTGTGATATTGATATTAATTCGAAACTTAATACTAAAGGAAAACTAACGTGTCGAGTTGTGCGTAAGGCATAATACAAAATTTTAACAATATCTTTGTATTTTACATATAACATTTATTCATGTTTTATCTGATTTAAAATCAACAATCATGCATTCGAAATGATCCGTTAAAGAATTTGTATCGATTTACATAACAGTTTAAGTTAATTAAATTTGGACAGCGTGTCAATAATACGTTTATTTATTCGAGTTAGAAAAGCCGGTTTCTGTACTTGGAATATGTGATTTATTCAAAAGTGAACTAAGCAGGTAAAGTTTTAATTTTTTTAGACATATTTTTGAATCGATTTTTTATAAAAATATTTTGTATAACAATTTCTTAGATTTACGCGAATATTTGACATTTCATATAAAAATATATTTTCGGATATTTTTTCGCGGATTTATTTTGATTTTTCAGAGAGTTTTTACCATGACCATGATTGCTGTAAAGCATTCCAAACAAA
This sequence comes from Brenthis hecate, assembly GCA_951806755.1. Classification (NCBI taxonomy): domain Eukaryota; kingdom Metazoa; phylum Arthropoda; class Insecta; order Lepidoptera; family Nymphalidae; genus Brenthis; species Brenthis hecate. The sequence goes on from OX638281.1 coordinate 863,801, forward strand.
TTGAATAAAAAAAAAACAAAATCAATCCGCGAAGAAATCCAAAAAAATATATTTAATTAACATATTTTGTATATTGGTCTCCCTTAACATTTTTTATTTATCCACATATGTATATCATTTACTAAGAAATCCGCCAAAATAAGATGCATCAAAAACTACAGACAGACGAACAATGGGTAAGTTATGTCCAAATCGTTAGAGCCGTTTCCGAGATTGGGTCCCAAGCCTTGAGGTGGGGAACCCTAAACATAATGTCATAGGTTTCGACCATCATTTTAATACTTTTAAATAGAATGGAACTAGTGATTCATAAACATTACGGCTTAGAAGTTTCCCAAGGTTTTTGAAAACTAGCAACCAATAAGTTGATTAAATCATACAAATAAAATATACTAGCGACGTTTACGTTTTAACGTAAGTACCCATAGATTTCTCAGAGATGAGATGTTTTCCTGCAGTAAAAAGTATCCTTTGACCTGGATAATCAGCTATCATTATACCAAATTTCATCAAAATCTATCCAGTGGCTTTCTCGTGATGCGTTCCCAGACAGACAGATAGAAAAAATTATAAAAAATATAGATTCAGCCTTTGTTTCGATTATAATGACTTTTTCAATAAGATTTTACAAAAAATATTTACTGTACAGATTCGATTCAGTTAGAATTTTATTATATTATGTATGTATAGATATTTACAGATAAACCCTTGGTACTAGAACTCTTGTTTACTAAGCAGGCTTGCTACCACTGAGCCAGATAGAAGTTTAGATGTAACATTAGTATGTAGTATTTGTTGAACATAAAATAATTGGATTGTTGACCTTAGCTATGCAAATGGTAGGGACTTGGTGTCATGTGAATTTTAACAGAACTTTTAACCTTTAAGGGCGATATGCAAAGTACTAACATATGTATGTATGTCTGGATCGTGCTTATTTTAAACAAAAGTTTTCAGCATGTTTGACATATCGTCGGCTCACTTTTTACAAGGTTCTATGTTAATTTTAATGAAGTTTAGTAATTTTTACATAGAAATTCGTTATTTTGTTATCGTAAAAAAAACAACATAGAACTATGTAAAATTGAATATTTTGTAGTTAAAGTGCCGCTATCTAGTGGTTTGTTTTTGCAAAACTGTAGCTAATGACACAAAGAACCTTGTAGCATTAATAACTAAATAAGTACTAAAATTGTAACATAGAACCATGTAATAGTGAGCCAACGAATTATGTCATACATAACTAAGTCCTGTTGCTGATTTGCCCTTTAATTAAGGTCTGAATATTTTGAGCTAAGTAGCGTGTAGGCATACATTTTAAAATAAAACCATGTATATATGTACAAATACTAATTTAATAAAGAGGCAGAGTTTGTTTGTTTGAACGCGCTAATCTCAAGAACTACTAATCCGATTTTGAAAATTCTTTTTGCATTAGATAGCCCGTTTATTGAGGAATGCTATATAACACCATCACCCAAGAGAGCGGAGCAGTAATCATAAATGTCAACAAATCGGGCAGACTTCCATACATTATTGTAAAACATAATATATTTATAATCACATAAATTTGTCGCGGGTGAAACCGCGGCGCAAAGGAGAATGCTTAGTTACTTTTAGTTTTCTATTACGCATAAAATTTTCTTTTGTTACGATTACTTAAACGTAACAAAACAAAACGTAAAGAAATATAAATTCACAATAAAACATTATCGATTTATAAATCACACTAATGTATTAAATTATAATCTATCGAATGTTGTAGGTTTACGTCAAACGATTCCCATCCGCCCGTCAAAACAGTTTGGCAGAATTTTGTTACTCCGCGGCCGACAGCAAAATTAACTATTTTCCATGAACGCCACAATTTCAGAGCATCGCGTGTCCCTTACTATTTATTAAATAGTAACTGGGCGACCGAGTTTAGTTTTTTTTAGAAAACATACCCATCCCTATATATATATATATATATATATATATATATATATATATATATATATATATATACCAAATAATTTTATGTACATATGTTTATATACAAGAATTGCTCATTTAATAGTATAAGATATTCGTAAGATAGAGAATATCATATTAAACATTTATAATTTTACTACTATTAATTTTACTTACTATTAATTTTAGTACGTTTTAAAGGTTAGAATGGATTTCTCAAGGATTAGTTATTTTCCCGCATTAAAAAGTATCCTAAATGTTGATCCGGAGAACCAGCTATCATCATACTAAATTTCAAAATCTGTTCATTGGTTTTCTCGTGATGCCTTCTTAGATAGACAGACATACAAAAATTCTAAAAACTGTAAATTCGGCCTCTGTATCAATAATAATGACTATTTCAATAAGATTTTCAAAAAAATATATTTAATGTACAGATTCGATTCAGAATTTTATTATAAGTACATATGTATTGATAATATTTAAGATTTTGACAATTGTACAAATTATTCGCTGAATGTTGTTTTCCCTGTTAAAACAGAAAATTAATTGTTAAAGATACAGGTGAAATAAACAGCATAAGCCAAAACTAAGAATTAAGTTTGATCAATTTAAAAATGAAGGAGGCTATGTTTTTTTGGTTTATGTTACTCACTTGTGAATCGATTATTATTATTATTATTATTAATATTAATAAATAGGTTATATCTCAAGATAAGAGTGTTGCCATATACATGAATTTCGAAAAAAATCCACTCCTAAAGATGCATTACGACAGTGTGTACCTATTTAGTTAAAAGTATTTTTTTTTATTTTCTTTCCATTATATCCTAGATGTACCCAAATACTTTCCAAAACATTTAGAACACAACTTATTTAGTTAGAAATTCTTTAAATTATTGTTTTTGTATGCTCGCCTAAATATTTTAGTAGTAGGGGTAGAGTTCCTGTCGGCGTTTTACAAAACAATATCTCCCGTCAATCAGCTGACCAAACATGGCGGCAATCGACCATCTACGCAATTTGTAGCCAACACACCGCTTGTCTATTTATTTTCCTAAATAATTAAATTTTATATATACTGAAAATGTAATGTATGTGTAAGTTATGCATTGAAATAATGAATATATATCATTTTTTTTTTAAGTTTGATTGAAATAAAGCTGTAATTGTTCTATTATGATTATCAGTTACTCAAAGAATATCGTACATTAAGATCTACAACAATTAAAAAAAAATTTTTAAACATTTTGGGTACATTAATTTTTAATTTGCATTAAACGTAATTAAATTTTATTTCTATAAAACATTGATATAATCAAAATATCCTATGTTATATAACTATGCACTATAATGCAGAATAAAAAACCTTCAACCGGAAGGCACAATAAGGTTCTATTTGTCGGAAACGAAGGTCTAATTGTATGCTTATTCAAATGAACTAAGACGGGAGCTATAACTAGTAGTTTCTAAATCAGCTATTATCAATAAACATTCTCGATATTTACGACTGTGTAATGATTGAATATAGATTATAGAAATCTATTAAAATGAAATTTGCATAATTTATGGGCTATATCTCGTTTATTTGTCGTTTGTTTAGCGATTATTATATGGTTCACCTCCGTGTAGACACCATGGAGGTTTCAAATAACTTTATTTGGTTTAACCGGTTATATTTTATTAGTCTCATGAGGATTTCCTATTTTTTTTTAATATTAATGTGGTTTTTGGACTAATTTATACTTATTAAAACTGCTTAACACCTCCAGGTAAATTTCTAAGAAATTAATTAAATTTTTAAAAAATCTATTGTTTACTGACACGCCGGCGTGTCTGTGGTCGTGGAGGGAAAAACTGGATCGGCATTACATGGCTTAGTTTAATAGTAAGATAAAAATATTATAGAGTTAAAAATAAAATAAAGAAAATATTATAGAGGGCTTAGGAACATATTAAGGAGACCCTTTTTGAAAGTCCAGCAATTTAGTTTTAAAATGGTGTAAATTTGTATGAAAAATAAAATAATTTCTTGCTAAAAAAAGATCTTTGTTTATTTAAATACACAGTAAATATATATATATATATATATATATATATATATATATATATATATATATATATATATATATATGTCTGTATATATAAAGTTATAACCCGTTATACCTACGTGTAGTTCAGTTTAATATATACATTTATATTTTTTCAATTTTTTTTTTTCAACAAACAAACAAAATGTGAAATATTTCGTCTTAATATTATATAAAATATCGAGGATAATAAGTTAAATGCAGTAGATTTTGACTCGATACATATAAAATAACATAATCCCCCCAGTCCACTGGCTGCTCGTTCTACTCCATTAACGGATACACTGACTAAACCCGCTTGGGATTGATTGCGTCGGAATGCAATGCTTTAATAGAGATTTGTTTCAAATATAAATATATTCGCACTCACTAAGAATTTAATGCAAAAAATTAACCTAAATTCGAATGGTAAATATAGTGATTCACTCAATATTTAAAAGAATCAAGAAACATGCGCCCGCGCATATCTACGTATAACACCGTTGTATCTGTTCGCACCGCCATGTTGTAAACTATGCACATTAATTTTGACTTAGCGATGCATTTGTCGTGGACGTTCGACAAAATAGTTGCTTCTACTTCCGCACTTTGCTATCGGTTTAATTTTACAGGTGGTTATACTTTTGTTATCATGTTTTATTACAATCTATTATATTAATATTATAACGAGGTAGACTTTGTTTGTTTGTTTTTGTTTGTTTGTTTGTTTGTTTGAACGCGTTAATCTCAGGAACTACTAAACCGATTTGAAAAATTCTTTTTGCATTAGATAGCCCGTTTATTGAGGAAGCTTATAGGCTATATATCATATAATATGTCTATTCCCTACTTACCGTTATATATTTCTCTCGTTTAATGATTTGCATGTACAATAATAATTGGTAAAAAAATAAATAAATTGCCGAATGACTGTTATGCACAAGTTTTAATGTCACGTTCTTTCATTTGAAATATTTTATTAAATTCTCTTCATATCACCTCGCTGTGAAACTTAAAGAAAACCATAAGATTCTGAGAAGTTCTAAATTCATTAAACAAGTTAATTTATATAAGTGATCAAACCTCATTAGACGGGTCTCTGGCCGAATATGATGAGGGCCTTTCTCTTAGCCAGGTATTTTATCGAACTATTAACAGTGGCATATGCATATTTATGCAGAAAATGACCCAACAAAAACCTTCGTCGGGTTTATTACATATAATTTACAATTTAATGATCTATATCTCGACGTGTGAACTACTCCAGAACTGACAATGACACCGAGACATGAATACAGCTTTTTATTACTATGGTTCTTCATTATTTTTATAGTCATCTCGTTTTGATGATCACAGGACATAAGTTCGGTATAAAAACTGTGGAAGTTCGAAGGACTGATCTGTTTAGAAGGTTATTAAAGCAATCTTTTAAGTTATTTTTGTATTTCACATGTTTTCTTAAAACAAGTATTTTTTTTTCATGAAAACTCAATTAGTTAAAATTTGTTAAAAAGCTATTTTCGCTGAAGTTAAATATCGTTTCCTTATATTTTTACACTGACATTGTGTGACAGTGATTCTTTAAATTGACATAACTTTTGTATTTATGAATCGATTCAAATAAAATAAATACTAAATGTTAAGTAAAGCTTACCAAAATGCTATAGTGAAAACCGCACCCAAATCGGTTAGGCCGTTTCTGAGATAAGCGCGCACAAACGCACAAACAAACATTTTAAAAATCATTGTTTTATTTTCTATTGCGTTTATAAAGATCCCCAATAATAAATGGTTTTTCTCAAATATCTTCAATATACAGACAGCGATCGGTTACAATTTTATATATCTATGTATTAGATTAGATTTGAATCATACCTATTTCCCTTGTTTTTTCTCCTAACCGGATTGGACTAACCAATAAATCACAAATAATGACAGTCTTCTAGTGTGGTCCCTTAATAGCTCTCTAAATAATAGATGTAATGATATAAATAAAACAAAATTTTCATTTCCAAAACAACTATTACATATCGTGCTTAACAAAAATAGAAAGGGCCACACATACTTATGTAAATAAACAGTTGTAAACATTTAATATCTATCTCGGTTAATTTTGAAATTATGCTAATTCATTAATTTTTATTTAAACATTTCATCCCATCACTAATTTTTGAAATATTTTATGGTGTGTTTATGGTCTAACAATATTACTACGGTGTTTGATTTCCGGTTGTGCCTTTAGATCGAGTTTCAATCGATTCGAAGTTGGCTTTATGCGTTGTAAAATATCGATACTTATAGTATCATCACATAAATATAATTAGTTTATAGCTTTTTGATAGTATATGTGATAGAGTTCTTTGAATAATATTATTGTTAAGTAATTTCAACCGTTTAATATGTGTTAGTAGTGTGTGGTAGGAATTTTATTTATGTATGAACTCAGAATTTATTAATTGTGAAAGCCCATTAGGCCCAGGCAAGGCATGTTTGAAAAAAAAAACAAATTAAACGGTTTCAAACTGAGACTCGAACTTTTGAGATTTTCATTCATCTATACATCTATAAATAAAATTGAAGTGTCTGTTTGTAATGTCAAAATAACAGCTTTTTACTAAATACATATGGAATTATATACGGTATTTATAAGAAAAACATATTTTTTTAAATTTTTGTCTGTCTGTTTGTTTGTTCCGGCTAATCTCCGGCTGGGCCGATTTTGACGGGACTTTCACTGGCAGATGTTATAAGGAGTAACTTAGGCTACTTTTATTTCAGTAAAAGAATTAGGGTTCCGCTCAAAAAAATTAAAATGTACCTAGGGTCGAACCCGAGCGAAGCGAGGGTGAGTCGCTAGTTACTTTTATATAAACGATCAGTACTTTTTAATATAGTGAACATATTAAAAATAAACATCGTAAGTAACACTGCATGTCTTAGGGAATCTAATTAGTTTAGTTAGTAGAAGACTCAAAATCGCCAACTCACAGGTGGCCAGCATGGTGGGCTATGGCCTTATACTCCTCGCATTGAGAGGAGGCCGACGCCCAGCAGAGGGGCGTAAAAATGACTAAGCTAGGAATTACATTGAATTGAGGATCATAACCGTCCATGCCATAATATAGCAATGCAGTGTGTAACATATTTTTTAACAATATATATATATCGTTGTATATATTTTTTCGATTGAAATTAAACCTAGATAAAGCGTGACAAACAGTTCAAACAAACAGATAAAATCTTAAATAAATCAATAAATATACTACTACTCATTTCTCTTAATTCTTAAATATTAAATTGCTTTTTAACATATTAACACTTAAGTGTTACAATAAACGCAAACACTTCATTAAAGAATGAAAATGGATATATTATACATTTATTATGAAATGAGAATAAGCCTTTAATACAAAAATAACACAATTCAAAACAAATTGTACGTTTTGTGAACTTTAATAAGAAATGAAAGCCAAAATGTTAATTGAAAAATGTCGCAAATGACAAACAAAATAACGTATCATTTATAAAATTACCTATCACTATAGAATAACTGAGTGTTCCAGCCAATTTACACACCTGTGGGAATAACAAAACAGCTGTTGCGAATAAGGGTGGTCTGTGACTCAGCGCATTCTACGCGTCTGTACTACACGTTAGGTCCGGTACACATTAGCGAGCAAATTATTTTATTTTTTTATTGATATTTTAAGTTTGGGAATTATTAATGATGGATTTTTATTACTTATGCTAATTCTTATAATTGCCGGATATGAGAATCAAGCTTTTAATCTAGTATATAGTAGGAAGTGACAGCTTAAGAAAATTATTATTCCTTAATTTTGAGGCAAACGAAAAAAAATCGATTTCATTGCCTTTTATAAATAATAATTATTATTACATATGTTTAATAAAATAGTGTACGCAATTTAGTATATTTTATTGTAAATCGGAAATTACTTATACAAAAAAAATTTAACAAAATTAGCTTTTTTCGTTTATTTCGATACTTATTACTCATAGCCACCATACCTAATCGTGTAACTGCGTATATTGAATCAATGTATACACAGCCTAAACATAATTCAGTAGGAATTAATTTACGAGTTTAAATTTTAAAACTTGAAAATGTCAGTGTCATTGCTAGGGGAAGAAGATTTCTTTAAAAAAATGTAAATATAATTGAAATTTTAACACATAATATATGTATTTTGTTTGAAAGATAACTTAAGAAGTTATATTTAATTTGTTTCTAGCTTAATTCATATGAAATATTAGTCTATTGGAAATGAGAGTACATCAAATCTGAAAGGTGGATCCATCCATCTTGGTTCAAAGCAAAAGCCATCGTCACCTCCGTCAATGGTGTCTAAGTGCCGAACTCCATACATCACGGCCCATTCTCGCCCATTTTGATCCATTTTCCACGTCTATGGCAAACAACATCATTTGTTATAGCATTCAGTGTATTTTTTTCGTTGATGAAAGCCCGTGTTAATAAAATCGCACTTCATCCCTTTTTGTCGATCACCGTCACTTAGATGCGCTGCTTGATACGCTGGGGTGGCCTAATGATTAAAAAAATTGGGACATTACTTTATTTTGTTGATAAGATACAATATTAAATATATTTATTAAAATGTTTAGTCCTTTGTAGACTAGTAAAATAATGCGAAATTTTCCTTTAATATATTTTCATGTTACATATTAGCTTTATTTATTCATTTTATTAAAACAACAATTTATTATATCTCGACATGTTTGGCTCAGTTTGTAGTGACCCTACTTGCTGTGCCTGCGGTCGCGGGGTTGAGTCCCGCATTTATTTGTGTGATGAGCACGAACGGTTGTACTCCAGTCATGGATGTTTATATTCATAATATGTATGTATTTAAAGTTATATACGTGAAGTGTATCACCTATCTGGTATCCATAACACAAGCTTGTAGCTCACCATGGAACTAAATGGTGCTGTGTGTTGATGTCCCCAAATATATATATATATATATATTTATATATATATATAATATATATATATTCTTCTAATAATCTAACACCATTCCGCTACAAATGTAATGATATCATATCAATTCTCAAAACTGACATGTCGATTCCAATATATAATATCAAAATTAGCGATAATTGATTTAAATTGCCGTTTATAATTTTTATAGATCGAGTATATACAGGAGATAAAATCGCAATGCTAATTACAAACCTGAAGAATATCTATTGCAAAAGAACATTAAATTAAGCGTCGAATTAGTACGATTTCTGCGAAAATAATTATTTTATTATTTGCCGTCATGATGTATAAATTTATATATTATATTTTATTACTCATCAAATTAGTATTTCCGTATATATTTATAGTAGCTCTGTACCAATCGTAACATATAAAGCAGAAAGGCTGTTTATGTATATAGAGAAACACCCAATTAAGAGTTCATCGTGCCATGGAATTATTTGCCTTATAATCGAAAGCAAAGATTAAAACGGGGGAAATGAATTTGTAGAAAGTCACATAAAAATTATCAGAACCCAGTGGCCTACGCATGAGACGAGAAATTGTACAACTTCATTGTATGTTGAGTTGTCTTTAAAGTGCCTTTAATAGTTAGTTTATTTAAATAAATTAATTCATTTTGACTTGAAGACGTTTTTAATGACAGGATTTTTTTTGAAGATGGTCACCCTAACGTTCAACAGGGTGTGCGAGTCTCGCAAGTCACGCTCGCGACAGCCCTTCAGCTGCTATTGTGAGAGTTGACTACGAATTTGCACATGTTTCACTTTACCCATTTGTTATGAATTTGCTTTAATATAATACAAGTAATTAAATAAATTACATTGCTATTTATTGGAAGTTGGAGATTAAACTTCTTTATTTTGAAGGGTAACTTCTTAAGAATCGTTGTGATTTGAAACTCGGTGAAACGAAAATGCAACACTAACAAAAATAGACAAACATATACATATATATATATATATATATATATATATATATATATATATATATATATATATATATATAATTAGCGGCTCACCCTCGCTTCGCTCGGGATCCCTAGCTTGCTTCCCAATACAAACTTTGATCCCTATTTTCACCCCCTTAAGGGATGATTTCTGGGATAAAAAGTATCCTATGTTCTTCTCAGGGTCTCAAACTATCTTCTTACCTCTAAATCGGTTCGGTAGATCCAGAGTTTACCCCCTCAAACACAAACTCACAAACTCACAAACTTTGCCTCTATAATATTTGTATATACGAGTATTAAGTTAGCGATTTTAATAATTATCTAAAATAGAAAAGATATCTGTATGATTATTTTTCCTCGTTCAGTACAATACCACTGTGTCATATTTGCGTAAGTTAAAGTTCGTATTTATTTACTAGAGTTTTTGTTTATTTGTTTTTCTTTAACGCAGTAACGGAGTAACGGATCGACGGATTATTTTTGCATAAAAGTAGATTATGGATGGGGGAATGATAAACGCTACTTATTAAAATAGTAAGGTGTCAGACATCTCAAAATCATTCATTATAAGGATCAGTCGATAATTCTTATCTCTGCGATAGACATCAATTAATTAGCAAAGACAAAATATTTCAGTACCTTTTTCTCCTCTGTTTGAATACCGATTTTTTTTATTTTGTAACTATTGACGAGCTTGAATTATCGATGAAAAAATTTTGGGAACAGTTTTTTTATGTAGATATATAAATTCTATTTATACATATATGTTTACCTCAAATTAGGTATCAACATTGATTATGGTCAAGTTCTACAACTAGTGACTCATTTAATATATTCATCTAAATCTTAATTAGTTCCATCAGCAAGTGTATTGTAATCATAGTTATTATATCGATCGAGTCGACAGAAAAGCAAGTCCTGTAAAAATGTGCGCGGTCACGTCGATCATTCTAATGCCTTTGAGTCGACAGCGTCTGTCTGTGCTGTGATGCCAAACACGGCCGGCACATTCCGTTTGGACCTTATATTTTTCTGAATATACTAATTTTATTTATAATATAATAAATATAATGTTTTTTTAATATAAATATTCTCATGATTACTTGCTGTTTCGTAGAATAAAATTTCTAAATTCATATCTACTATATGTAATTAATTAGTTTAAATAATAATTTTGGAATTTTATTTATTAATATCTAGAAATAAATTGATGATGTGAATGATTACTTGCTGTTTCTTAGAAAAAATCTAAATTTATATCTATATAATTAATAAAAAAAAATTTGGAATTTTATTTATTAATATCTACCTAGTCTAAGCAATTTTTCACTGTAAAAATTTAAGTTGTTACTGTATAGGAACTAACCAATGAAAATATCGCATTTGTGTAATTACGTAAGGATGGATACAGGATATTATTGCCATGAATAGGTATTGACAGTATAATTCTAAGGTCTTAGGGATCTAACAATACACTTAGTGCTGAGCATTGATAAAAAATCGTTGAATGAAAAGAAAGATGTAACATTGAGAAACAAAACCTAATACTTTCTTAGATTTACGCGGATATTTGACATTTTAAATAAAACTATCTTTTTTGCGGTTTTATTTTGATTTTTAGTTCCCGACGTTTCGAATGCTTTACAGCAATCATGGACACGGGAGAGACTACTGTAAAACTTGTTTGTTTAAAAACAAAACCTTTTACATTTACGCTGTACTAGTTATACTAGGAAAATATTTTTTTCTAATTTCAATTTGTACATATGCAAGTATTACTCGGTAGATAATTTCAATAAAGAATACATTTCACTTTATTTCCATTTCTGTATATTCACTTTAAAGTTTATTATCTTACTAAGACACCACACATATAAGTAATTGCATAAATTAACGGCTAAACTTAAATAAATATGCTATTAAAGCTCATTGGCAACTTAAAGCTTCATAAGCAATAAGTGATAATACAATACTTTGCACGAACATTTTATTTCAAAACGTATATTCAAACACCTGCGACTTAATTATGTGCATATGCGAACATTTCAATTCTTAATACTTGCAAATTACAACAAAAAACAAGATTACAAGACAAATTGCCATTTTGATATCAATATACAATAAATAATTCATTTTACATGACAGCGTAAAGCGGAACAGACCAGTCGCAATGACAAGCGAGCCGACAAAGAGACCGACGGGCACACGGCCGATCACTTCTAATTGTGTGATTTGATACCAAAACGTTTTGTTCACCGCAAACGAACGATGGTAATCGGTAGATACAACAAATTTATCTTTTGTGAGCGCCGATAGCCCGTTTCACGATTTTTCGGGGTCTAATTAAATAGAACGGTACGAAACGGTTCTTTTCTTAGCAAGTTATTGACTTATTCATTGTACGGTTTTGATTGTTTTCGATAGTAATGCTGATTATAATGTGATCATTTAATTCAGGAATGTCATTCGATTTCTCTGATTTTGTGTAATTTTGCCGTTTGGTGTTGTCTCAGTACTATTATACTTAGTCCGCGGGGTACGGGCCGTCTGCAGGGGTGTTATAGTGAATGCGCAAGCGATCCTGCAATGCCCCATTGCACTGCGGCGACGGGTTCCGCTGTGGGTTTTAGTGAGTAGGAGTCTCACAGTACCCTACCCATTGACGGTCGGTAGGGTCCCCATGATGGGTTTCCCCAGCGTAAACAAAAAAAAAGTACCATTATACTTGTGAGACTTATGTTACGTATGTTACTACATCGTGTACTTATATGTTTGTTACTACTTCATGGTAGGATGGATTTATATGAAATTTATGTAGGTATATAATAGATAGTTAATGACCTAAAATAACACATAGGCATCATATTATATACAGCTAAGCTAACCTAAATAGGTAGTAATAAAATTTATTAAAAGGTGGCGTTATCTATCTATAAGTATATTATTATTATAATTTCAAAAGACACCTAGGGTCGCACTCGAGTGAAGCGAGGGTAAGTTGTCAGTAGTTTATCTACATCTACACTAATATTATAAAGAGGAAAGATGTATGTTTGTGTGTCTGTAACGGATAAACTCAAAAACTACTGGACCGCGATTTAGATGTAATTTGAGACCCTGGCAAGATAATAGGACATTTTTTATTCCGGATATCATTCCTTAAGGCGGTGAAAATGGGGATTAAAGTTTGTATGGGGAATTAACCTAGGGACGAACCCGAGCGAAGCGAGGGTGAGACGCTAGTATATAACAAAGATCTCTACATACAATAAGATAATCGTGTATGAGATTTTTTTTATTTTTCGTTAAAATAATAATAATATAAATAAAAGAATAAAAATACAATGTAATAGTTCAAAATAATAATCAACTGTACTTAATAACTATATATACTTAAAAAAGTAGTTAGGATAAATAATCGAACTAGGGACCAGGGTTTAAATGTAGACGCTCGTACTCCGCCAGAGGGGATTCAGTAATTAATGATTGATGTCTCAATATCACGGAACCAAGAACATAATTGCCTCGCGATTCAAGCTAAGTCGTAAAATCCGTTAATTGTAAATCGTTCGGTTAAATCATTTCAATGTAAATAATAAAACGCGTTCAACATGCCCCTTAATATTTATATTATATATATATATATATATATTATTATAGGGTAGGCGACACATACTTCTCAATGCAATGTAGAGTTTGAACGAATGATTTTAAAGGTTCTTTCGTCGGTTGTATGACCGATGAAGACCTTTACCTCCCGTTGCGTACTTCGTTGCTATTGTAATTATTGCTTTATTAATTGTAAATCTCGTTAAGGAAAAAAAAATATTCGATACTCTATATGGTAGAGTTATATGTCTTGACCATCTAAATTAAGTTCATACATTTTAACTACGTATAACTTCTTATGTTAACTTTTTCTTTAATTTGTTTGTTTTAAAACTATAGTTTTATTTTATCCTTTTTTGACTTTATATACATACTAGCGACTCACCCTTGCTCCGCTCGGGTTTGTCCCTAGGTACGTTTTAACGGTTAGTATTGATTTCTCAGAGATGAGATATTTTTCCGCAATAAAATGTATCCTATATGTTGACCCGGATAACCAACTATCATCATACCGAATGTCATCCAAATCTGTCCAGTGGGTTTATCATAATGCGTTCCCAGACAGACAGACAGACAAAAATTCTAAAAACTATAAATTCGGCCTCTCTATCGATAATAATGAATATTGCAATAAGATTTTTCAAAAAATATTTAACGTACAGATTTGACTTACAATTTTATCATATGTATAGATAATAAATAATAAATAAAAAAATATGTTGGGACATTAACACAACACCATCTAGTTCTATAGTAAGCTACGAGGATTGTGTTATGAATACTAAATAGTCGATACTCTACACATATATAACTTTAAGTACATACATATTATAAATATAAACACCTATGACTGGAGTATAAACATTCGACTTCATCACACCAATGAATGCCTCCAGCGGGACTCGAACCCGCGACCGCTGGCACAGCAGGTAGAGTCAATTCAATTCTCTTGTTAATGGCTTTAAAGCGTGCCAGTTGAGTACACTACAAACTGAGCCAAACATATTGTAAAATATTTGACAACATATTCAGTCATCACCGACCTGAATTTATATGTTCTATATACATATTTACATTAAATAAAGAATATTATTTAGCTATGACTGGTGCAATACTTGCCTTTTGAAGTTTTAGTGGAAATGAAAGTTTAATACGTCGAAATGAGTTAACAGCAAACTAATGAATTTTATAATACCATCCTGTTCACTAAAATATTTGTGTTACAGGATTTCAATCATTATTGTTACAGCAATAAGAAATTCTCGTTCAACTCCAACGTTTAGTACTTTCTTCTCGCTTACTTGTAAATCGTAAATTAAGTGTTTGGCGCCAGCCGTAAAAACATAAACACGACCATATAAATTTTCATTAACTTTCTTCCGTCAAGTTGCACAGTAGCTTTGTTAAATACGAATTATATTATATTTAATTTGTACTCGTCACATTTTTCTTAGAAAACAAATTCTCTTTCAGAAGGTTTTTGCAATATATTAATATACCACGTAATTAAGTTATCGAAATAGTTTAAAGAATTAGCAAGCTGAAGTGGCAGTGGGTTTGTCACCTTTGTTTCAGAACGAATAACCGATGGAGTAGACAGATTCTAGAGTTGAGTAGGTCGCCCTCCAGCCCTAGCTGGACCTAGAGAGCGACAATATACGTTGAATGGTAGCGGTTGGATAGTAGAGTTAAAGATGAAACTTACTGGTTTCTTCCTATGGCAAGCCACTGAGCTCCATTGTTCCAGCAGTGGACGAAAGCAGGCTTATAATGATGATGACGTATGTAGTTGGTGTAGCCATATAATAGCAATTACATCTCTCCGTAGTATGAACTTACTCTATAATAATAAGAGTTAAGTCTAATTAGTCAGCCAGTCGCTCTTTTAATGCGAAAAATAGGATCACAGTATGGATATCAGTATATGTAAAGTATTAAGAAAGTATTCTATATAGGTTATTTTTTATTTACGTATGTACACGAGCGGAGTCACGAGTGAAATCTAGTATTTGTAATTTATTACTACTTACTACTTATTGTTCAATACTTATTCAAATTCTTTCTTTTCAGTTACGAATCCTGGGATGTTATGAAATAGAGGTTTTGCAACGTAAGTCAGTTTATAGCTTTAAGCTTATTATTAGTTGTACGTTTTTGAAGGTCCACTTATGAAGGTGAATTTTAATTTCGTACAAAATACAAATACTTGATATATTAAGTGTTAATTTGTTGACATGTTCTTCTAAATGTAAAAATACATAATACGATTAACGTGTTCGAAATAATTCATTGAATATTTATCTATACAAACATACAAATAAATAAAATTGAACGGTATGTTTGTAATGTCAAAATAATAGGTTTTTACTAAATGTATATGAAACTATATACGGTTCGTATGAGAAAAAAAAACATTAAATTTTTGTCTATCAGTTTGTTTTTTTGTTTGTTTGTTTGTTTGTTTGTTTGTTTGTTTGTTTGTTTGTTTGTTTGTTTGTTTGTTTGTTTGTTTGCTTGCTTACTTCCTTGTTTTTTTGTTTGTTTCTGCCAATCTCCGAATCGGCTGGCCCGATTTTGACAGGAATTTCACGGGCACTTAGCTGATGTTATAAGGAAAAACTTGACCTTTTTTAAGAAGGGTTCAAGGATTAAATTAGGGTTTCGTGCCAAAAAATGAAACCTATATTATTGTGTACACAATCGTACCCAGGGTATGCATTTTAGCAAAGCGAGGGTGAGTCACTAGTAAATTATATGTGTATGTCACATACATTCATACACACGGACGGAGCCAGTGCAAGTTACTAGTATAAGTATAAACTAAAATCAATGCCAAAATAAATGCCCGTTCATCTCATACTGTCCCAGACAAAACATTTACGATGTTTGAAACATTCTATTTACGTGTTTAGAATTCCTAGAACGTCTAATGTTCTCACTTCACTGTCGAAGCCCGTGACAATCGACGAGTGACAGTTCTTTTTAACACTCAAACATACTAAACGACCTCAGTTAAATAAACGCTTACTAGATTATTAACAGTGTTCAAGAATTATCTTAGTTATATTTAACTGTAACTGATATATAGACTTAAAAAATTATAAATTTCTCAATTCAGCTGGTTTTTTACCGATTTTGAAAAAGACGAAGTATTAGATCGAATGTGTTTTTTTATGTTTTGTTACTCGATTTTATTTTTATTTATTTTTTCATAAATACACCGTGGTCCAAAATAACGTTGACAAAATTAAAAAAGTAATATTTTAAAAATGGAATGCCTTGCGTTCTCTTTTGTTTTTGTTTATTCTTTCTTAATTCTTTGGCGCCATTTTAATATTGTTTGTTGGCTAAAAAGTTTTAAAATATATTTATTACGTTATGTCAGAGCAGCGTGGAGCCATAATTTCATTGTATGAGCGTGGAAAACGGCAGTGTGAGATAGTAAACATTCTTGGTGTTAGTCGTCAGCTAGTTTCTTCAGCAATTAAATGCTATGTTGAGCTCGGCAACATCGGATACCATCCTGGGAGAGGACACAAGCGGACTGTTCGAACTGCTAGGAACCAACACATTATCAAACAAAGATTAGTCCGAAATCTACATACCAAGGTGAGAAAAATGTCGCGAGACTTGGGGATAAGTCGCTCCACCTTGCAGCGTATAGTGAAATATGATCTCCAATTGATACCATACAAACTCAGAAAAGCGCAATTGCTTACAGAGAAAGACAAAAAAGTTCGCCTTGAGAGATGTCGTTTACTTAAACAACGCTCCGCTGCTTCAAATTGGAAAAATGTCGTATTCTCTGACGAAAAATAGTTTTCGATAGAACAAGCGCATAATCACCAAAATGACAGGATCTGATCTTCCGCTCGTCCTGGAGCTGCCGCAGTCATTCCACGTCGCCAAAATGCAAAATCAATTATGGTTTGGGGTGCAATTTGCGCCACTGGCAAAACTCCCATCGTTTTTGTAGAAAATGGTATAAAAATTAACCAAGAAAATTACCGACGAGACATCCTTGAATCTGTGGTTATACCTTGGAGTCAACAGCACTTTGGTAACCATTCATGGATATTTCAACAAGACTCTGCTCCAGCTCACAGAGCTTTAAGTGTTCCACAGTGGTGCATAAGCAATTTCCCTGATTTCATCAGCTCAAAAGAATGGCCACCCTACTCGCCTGATCTGAATCCAATGGATTACAATTTATGGTCAATATTAGAGGCAAGGACCTGTTCTACGCCTCATAGAACTGGGACACGGGAGTGGGACATAATATCTGTTGAGGAAGTGCGGAAAATTGTGGAAAATTTTACTAAGCGTTTAACTCTATGCATTCGCGCTAAAGGAGGTTATTTTAAAGACAAATAGGGATTCTTGTAAAAAATGAGTTGTATTTTTATAATTTATAGCATAATTTCATTTAAGTTTAAAGTTAATAAAATTATTTGAAAAATCACTTGTCAACGTTATTTTGGGCCACCCTGTACCTTTGTGTGTCAATTAAAAAAATGTTTTTTTTTTTAAGAAAAATGCTACGCTTCAATATTATTTAGGAGTAATTAGCTGAAAAATTAGAAATTAATAATTATCGTTAGATACGAATGTTTTTTGA
Organism: Brenthis hecate; assembly: GCA_951806755.1. Classification (NCBI taxonomy): domain Eukaryota; kingdom Metazoa; phylum Arthropoda; class Insecta; order Lepidoptera; family Nymphalidae; genus Brenthis; species Brenthis hecate. The sequence goes on from OX638281.1 coordinate 882,025, forward strand.
TGAGACCCTTTAAATATTACATCTCACACACCCACAAAATACAGGCAAATTGAGTACCTCCTCCTTTTAAAATCGGTAAAAAAAATGTGTAACCTCCCATAAAAGGTATCTAAATTTTATCCCTATGTCTTGATTGTGAAATCTCTTAAAATAATTTAAAATAAGCTGAAAAACATTTTAAATTTTCAACTACTGTTCAATGAATCCAATGGATTGGGAGCATTACCCACCACGCCTCCAATTTGACTTGATAGACTCAAGTAATGACTTAGTCTCAAGTAAAGGTCAGATATATGACACACTGAAGCTAATACACTGCGACGTTATCGCCCTTCGTAGGTGTTAGTGTCAATTTGCCTAATTGCCTTCAACGTGCTCAGATACTACATATAATATGCCATCTGCTGTTCACTTGTACAATGATTTGTTTTAGAAGTCCCTTATTAGAATATCTATAAATAAATAGGCTAAACAAAACAATTCAGTACTCTTCTCTATGAATCGATTTTCTTTTTTTTTGCTTAATAGCTGTTGATGTAATTTAGTGTTACCAATTTAAAAAAAAGTTTATTGGCAGTTTTCGATCACTGGACAAACGCTAGGTTTAATACAAGAAGGTTATTTGAATGATTAAGAATTTATTAAAGTTTTTAGAATATGTAACACTTTCTGTTCGTATTTATTTAAAAAAATCAGTTCAATACATACGCCGATTTATTCTATGGTTTCCTCTTTGATTTCTCTATTTCTAACTAAGTATTACATTTTAGTCTATTTCTAGTTTACATAACATTTTAAATTTTTTGTTTGGAAAGGGGAAACTAGCTACTTTTTGTCCATTCAATGATTTACATATTTGAAATAAAACTATTTTTTCCTTTTCGCCGACTTATTTTGATTTTTGGATCCCAACGTTTGGAACGCTTTACAGCGATCATGGTTACGGGAGAGATATGATGGAATGATTGTTGTAAAGCATTCAAAACGTTGGGAAATTCAAAATAAATCCGTGAAAAAATTCGAAAAGATAGTTTTATTTAAAATGACAAATATTCGCGTAAATCTAAGAAAGATTTACACAGTCCTTTACGAGTGACCAGAGATATAACAAGTAGGTTAAATGGTTAATTGTTTAGAAAATACCCCATCTAATATCGAAATAAACACAGGAAACGAAGATTCGCGACATATTTATATAAATCACACACAATTTACAATCCCATCAAAACAAACGACACGGACTCTTTACGACTTTCCCGAAACGACTGACGGACGGAACGCTGTCGCATAAATCAATTTAATCTTAGCGAAAAGACAATTGCTATCACCCGAGAATACTCGATGAGCGATTGAAAGCTTCGAATTTAAACTCTATAACTGAAAGATGAGAGTATATTTTTGTTTAAGCTTTAGAAGCTTCTTAGGATAGTTGGTGTAAGCCATGAATCAAATGAGACGTTGTACTGTAAGTTCTGGGTTGGATTTCTAATACGGTATGGCGTGTAATCGTTTGACTTTTATAAGTGATATTGTTATAAATCAAAGTTTAACAAATGCTCTGTTGAAACAGTCGAGCTGAGTTACTAATTTTGAACAGCTTGTTAGTTATCCTAAAGGAGGTTTAAATGCTTGGGACGTTTGTTTATTCCGCAATAATGTCACTGCAAAAGTACAACACGTTCAATATCTAATACCGATTAACTGGCCTGAGATTGCCAATATATAAGATTGTTATGAAACGCTTGTTAAATGCCTTCTATTTACCCGATAACGGCGAAGCAAAAGGAGAGCTATGATTTTGACTGGTATGTATGTATGTTCACCTGTTTCGTCCGAACTTTTTAACTACTTGTCATAATTTAAAGAATGAGGTATTGTTGGAACCATCTGGATCATACGCTGGTTATAGATTATGCGATGTCACATTAAATTGAATATGGCGCCCTCTAGAGGACAAATGTCATGAATTTTTTTTTTTATTAATGATGCCGTCTTGGGTATTAAATGAAAGGGCTTAATTAGCATATTTAAAAAATATAAATATTGTTAATTGTTGCTCGCGGTTTTACTTGCATACACCCGATAATTGGGAATAATCTAAAATCACGTCTCAGATGTGGTCAAACATATTTTCTCTCCAAACTTACCCAAAATACATATAGAATAAATGCTTATAATATAATTACCCCTAACTACTAATTTAAATAAAAAATAAATTCAAAAACTAGAACCCGACTACTGAAAAATCACACTAAAAGTATGAAACCAGAAAATATTTTTATCTGAAATTGTTAAATATTATGTACAAACTATTCAATATATATCGTCTATTAAATAAACAACTTACACGTAATATATTTTAATGCATTTAATACATATCATAGTGATGTCCAGAGGATAGTCGTGGACGTATGCCACTTTGCCTTTAAAGCTTATGATCGTTTATTACTGTTAGAATGTATTGTTTGCTAGGGTAAGAAAAGTTAGAAAAAAAAAACTTTTAGTACATCCCTAACGTACTAAATAAATATTATAGCTAAGTTTCTTGGCCAATATTTGTCAGTACTTCATAAATTTACCTTCCCAGAAGCTCAATTTTAAAAATGTAGTGTCAGACGGCTTAATTAATATTCCAGCGTCCATCTTAATCTGAGCCTTTATCCGAGACTATTGATTCGCTAAAACTGACAACGTCTAAATATATTTTTAGGTCATTTAAATTCGAATCGTACCATGCTATGGGAAGAATTTCTTTATCAAATCAAATATTTTAAATACTTTATTAAATTTAAACGCGCTTGTTATTTTTTCAAAATTTGTTGATATTTGCTAGTTAATAAATATAAAAAATATTATGTTATATATGTTATGACATATAATAACTATATATATATTTTATAGATTTTTTATTTTTCAATAAATTTAGAATGGCATCTTGTGTAATCGTTAATATTTATGGAGATGTGTATAAATATACATGCTTCAGGTTGTCTGTACGTGATCACTAAAGATAAAGATTTTGCATGCTAATGTATTAATTTCTCATTTATGTTCTTAGTCAATTTCATAAGAATTTTATCTAATGCTTTATCTGTTAAGTACATTACATACAAGTATATCTCCATGATATATCCAATCTCGGATCTCCTTAAATATAAAAAATCAAAGTGCCAAACGCTATAAAAACTATTTATACATACGATTACTGCTTTCGCTCTTTGAGTGTTGGAATATGCTCAGACTGACACAATCTTTTTTATCTATCGTTCTGTTGAATTTCTTAGATTCTATGTACATCATTAAAACTTGGTTGGAAACGGAAAACCAATTCCAAAACGGGTCAATCTTTTCAATTTCAATTTAAAACATCCGCCCAATCATATCTCATCGCTGTTATCAATCGCACAAAGAAATCGTTAATCGTCGATGGATACGCAGACTTGAGGCCCATTGTGAGGTCCATTGTCCGCGAAAATCGGAAAACTCATTATAAAATCCACGCTTTTTGATTGCTTGAGCGATTCGTTTAGATATATATAAAAGTTCAAAATGAATGTTAATTTGTTTGTAAGAGATTTTTTTGTATCTAGGGATGTGTTATTGACTTGTATTACATAATATTATATATCTAACAGTACATAATATGATTTGCCTACAAATATTGTTAAGTTGAATTTTTTTAACGGTTTGTATACCTAGATTTCTCAGAGATGAGATATTTTCCTGCAGTAAAAAGTGGCCTATATGTTGACTCGGATAACCAGCTATCACCTACCAAATTTCACCAAAATCCGTCCAGTGCTTTTCTCGTGATGCGTTCCCAGACATTTGACATTTGCAATTTAAATTGGATTTCTAATTGGAAATTCAACAAAACATGATGGTGAAAACTCGTATCAGTTATTCGAATCACATCAGATTCAAACCTGTACTCACTTTAGTACCATAAACTTAAGTTATTCATCATCACACACTTATTATATGTGAGAAAGGTTTTGTGTGTATCTTTGTTACTCCATTACTCTAAAACGGCTGGACGGATTTTGATAAAATTTACTACGCAAATAGATTATAAACTTGAGGAACATATAAGTTACTTTAAGCTACTGATTAATACAAAATACACTTACCATATAAAGAAGTCAAAGCCACTACTTCTAGTATAATCTAATAATTGCGTTTGCAATGACAATGGTCTAAACATAAACAACCGTTATTTCAACGAAGTAAAATTAACTAATTAAAATGTTAATAGATATAAAGCAAGGGGAAAATACAGTAAGAGCGAGCAAAACCTTAGTTGTAGTCATAAGATTTCTTAATGGCCTCGTAACTTTATTTTCAGACACTTCTTACTCCGCTAGCAACTGCTCGGGACTACGACTACACTCTCGTGGACTAAATCTCTCAATCACATCTAACTAAAAGTGATCTGTCTGTGATTTCAAAACAATTGCATTTATAAAGATCAGGTTATTTACAGACAGAGACAGACAGAGAGTAATTTTATTACTAAAGTTATCAATGTTAATTCCAGGGCATAGTCTATCTGAGAATCCGTCTGGCCGTTTTGGCGTGAATTAGTAACAAAGAAACACACAAACATTCACATCTAGAACAATAATGTGAATAGCACTCAAAATCATTTTTTTTAGTCTAAAGAGAACTGAAAAGTGAAAGTAAAGTGGTAAAATATATTCATAATTTTTAAATGTTTACTTGTCTGTTCGTATAAGCTGACATATTTTCGTGACTTTAGTTGGTGGCAAACTTATGTCCATTTTGTTAGTATTTGTAGTGAAATTGAGGGCTTTTGTGCAGTAAGAATTCATTTGCACTTATAAGCTTCTATTTTGTTAATTCTTCTAATTTTCTATTCAAAATTTTTATTTTCCATCTATTGCTATAATTATTTAATTAAAAATAGAACTATCCAGAATTCAAATAGCCGATTTATTAATAAAAACTAGCGCCTCACCCTCACATTGTGTTCGGTGATACTTTTAATTGACATAACTTTTTTATTTATGAACCGATTGAAATAAAACAAATACTAAATGGTAAGTGAAGCTTACCACAATATATTAGTGAAAAACGCACCCATATCGGTTAAGCCGTTTCTGAGATTAGCGCGCACAAGCGCACAGCCAAACAGACAAAAATTGGGTTCTATTGCGTTAATAAAAACCCCCAATAATATAGTTTGTCTTAAATATCTTCCATGCACAGACAGTGATCCGTTATATTTTATTATATCTATAGATTACATTCTCAGTAATTAATTATTATTTATCTTGTACATATATTTAAGCGTATTTTAGTATCATTGTATATTATTTTGTTCTTTCTTCTAGTCATATTGAAATATAAAAATCCACACGACGACGTCTAAATCATAAAATTGTGTATTCATTTAAAGCAGTGAAAGCAATAAAACATCGGTCGGTATTAAATCGTACCGTGAGACGCGCTCGAGCATGGTTTACGATTCATAATTGCTGCACTCAAAATGATTGAAACATTACTCCCAATAATGACAGCGTGGTACTTGAGTACACGCAAAATGCTATATAGTGGTAAAAATTCAAATATAACCTTTTAATTATATATTTTTTATATTAGATTATTTCATTCAATAGCTTTTCATGTAAACTTTTTTGTAAATATAGAAACACTTTGCCGTTTGTTTGTATGTCTTTCTTTTATAAATGTATGGAATTGAGGAATATTGACTGATATGCGGGTTATCTATATTGTTATGTTAATAAAATATATGTAATTTCGATATTTAAAAGAGCAACTGTTGAGTTTCTCGCCGGTTCTTCTTAGCAGAACTGCTTTCCGAGCCGGTGGTAGCTTCCACACGGACTGACTACACTGAGGCTTAAATTAAATTGACGATTCAAGAGTGCTTGTAATAAGTCTAATTGAATCAAGTTTATTTCATTCATTCATTCATTCACATATACAGTATATGCTGCAGAGTGATAAATCTAAATCTAAGCTATTTTACATTAGGGGATAATTGTAATTTTATTTAGAAGAAATTTAAACTTAGTTTCTTTACGTTAGTTCTTTTTAGTATTGAGGCCTGTCTTTCCAAACAACTGTAATAATTTATTGATGAGTAAACTTATTTGACTTTTGAATTTACTTTTTATTCAACTATCACCTAGAACTGTATATTTCACATAGAGATGTTTCTCATCACGTTGAAAATAGAAATTTTGCTACTACTTAGTATTTTTTGGTTTACACATTTTTGCCATCCCATCAATAGTAATGAAATAAGCTGAAATCAGAATTCTTAATTATTTATCTATAATAATTTTAAAACAATAATTATTCAACAAATTGGCTATAACATGCCAATGCTATTTCATTTACAACACTATACATCCGTAGGAGTCGTTTAAGCACATAATAATACCAGACTCGAGCGCATTAAAATTTTAGAACTCATTATTTTAGACAGTTAAGATAACTGACAGTTAAAATAAACCAACTATTTAACTGCAACAATCGATTCTAACAAATCTGTTAAGGGCAGACTGACAGAGGAACAATATGAAGGTATAAAATTATCTCGTGATCTCCAACACTTCAACGGGTCATGATTATCATTGAGATATTATTTAGTTCCAAATTAAAAAAGTTTACGTTTCTATACAATCAATTGTACTTTGTGTTTTTGATAGCCGTGTTAATTTAACGTCACGGCTTTGGGTCGATTGTTTTGCGAAATCTCTTAATAATGATTAGGTATGTATTATATTAAAACTAGTAACTTATAGACCAGGGTTGATAATTTTTGAAACCTAAATAAATATTGGTAGGATGAAACCCATTGGAAAAAGAAGAGAATATAACAATAAAAACTTTAAGAAAAATAAAAACTTTTTAACAAAAAAATAAAAACCGACTTCAAACAAAAGCACTAAGAAGTAAAAAATAACTAATTGGTAGTTTTCATTTACTATACATACCTAATCAAATATTTTTTTGTTAAAAAGTTTTTATTTTTCCTTTTTTAGTGTATACAGTAGTAGCAAAGTAAGAATTCTAACGTGTTAGGCTTGTCAAATCAAACAAAATAAGCCCAAACTCAAAGTATAAGTCAATATGACAATTAGAAGTAGGTTAAATTCATCATTAGCTATTTTTCCACCCTTAGGGGTGGTATTTTTATTTGAAATTTAAATGGGACCAATCTGGAAGTATACACTTTCAAACAACACAAAAATTGTCCAAATCGGTTAATAAATGACGGAGTTCTGAGGTAACAAACATAAAAAAAAAATAACATACAGTCGAATTGAGAACCTCCTCCTTTTTGAAGTCGGTTGAAAAAACCGACTTCCAGGCACTAAAATGTAAAAAATTACTAAACGGGGGTTTCATTTAGAATAGATACTGATAATATTTTGAGATATGAATATCTAACAGGTAAATATGTATTTTACGTATCAAAATATATTAGATTTCCTATGCGTCGGCTGGCACCGACTTCGAAAATATCTGATTAGGTATCTATTCTAAATGAAAACCCCCGTTTAGTTATTTTTTTCATTTTAGTGCCTGGAAGTCGGTTTAAATTTTTTTTTTAAATTTTTATTTTTCCATTTTTAGTGTAGACATAATAAGCAGGTAATTTGTAAGAAGAAAGTTTTTTAATAACATATTCGATTAAACAATTTATTTAAAAAATATATTTATTGTTGATTTTTTAAAAAATCGCTCAACCGATTGCGATAAAATTTATATGGGACCTTAACTGGGAAGTATTATACCCTTTGAAACAAAAAAAAATTAAAATCGGTTCAGGCGTCTTCGAGTAATCGGTGTACATACATAAAAAAAAAGAAAAAAAAGATTCCGACGGATTGATAACCTCCTCCTTTTTGGAAGTCGGTTAAAAACGATAGGAAAATAATTTACGGGCTATCTGAGGTAATTGGTATTCGGGTAAGTTGCTAGTTTGAATGTACTCTTTTTTCTAATGTTTTTTCTAAACACTCTTCGCTTGTACATACAGTGTTTGTACATACTTTAAAGAATTAAAATAATATATTTTTTATTATATGTTACTTATTAAAATGAATCAAATTTGTATGCTTTATAAATACTCATTGAAAAGTTTCATTATTTACCCAACAGCTCCTTCATTAGACTAGCTTTACAGAAAATTATTGTACTGTTACCCGGATTTCATGTACCTCTTAAAGTTTTGAATTAATATGATACTTAGAATAAATAAATAAATAAATAAATATAAATGTATTGTGACATTAACAGACAGCACCATCTAGTTCCATGGTAAGTATGAGGCTTGTGTTATGAACACTAGATGGTTGATATATAACTTTAAATACATGCATATTTTAAATATAAATACTCTTGACTGGAGTACAAACATCCGTGCTCATTACACAAATGAATGGCCCCAGCGGGACTCGAACTTGCAACCGCTAGCACAGCAAGTAGGGTCACTATTCGCTACAAACTGAGCCAAACGTGTCGACAAAAGACTTAGAAGTTGGTAAAATGGACTTCCAAGATTTGAATACATAGTAAATAAAGTAACGCTTCATTAGATTTAAGCGAATTTGACATTTCAAATAAAACGCGTTTTTTTTATTTTTAGTCTCTCCCGTGGCCATGATTGTTGTAAAGCATTCGAAACGTCGGGAACCAAAAATCAAAATAATTCCCCGAAAATATCTGAAAAGATAGTTTTATTTAAAGTAACGCTAATAAAAAATGTTAAAATAGCCTACGTTGATCTCACCCACATTGAAAGTTCTGTCAAAATCAGTTTAGACATTCCGTAGATTAGAGGGCAAAAATAGACAGATAAATGATTAGGTATGTATAGTAAATGAAAACTACCAATCAGTTAGGATTCTAACGTGTTAGGCTTGTCGCCGTTGAAGAGTTCCACCTATCCACCTTCTGGCCTTGCCATCAGATCAGGTCAACAACACCGAACCACTGTACTATCAACGGAAATAGAAATACTTGCAAAGTTTCAAGTCAATATGACAATTAGAAGTAGGTTAAATTCATCATTAGTTGTTTTTCCACCCTTAGGGGTGGTATTTTTTTTTGAAATTTAAATGGGACCAATCTGGAAGTATACCCTTTCAAACAAAACAAAAATTGTCCAAATCGGTTAATAAATGACGGAGTTCTGAGGTAACAAACATAAAAAAAAAACTTACAGTCGAATTGAGAACCTCCTCCTTTTTGAAGTCGGTTGAAAATGTTTAACAGTTAACAGACTAATAATATGCTTTTTATTTGCTTAAAATAGTTCACATTCTTTACTTTAGGTACTCGTACATATTTAGTTGAAAATTATACTTTGTTATTTTAAAATAATATATTTACATGTGACTTGCAAATTTAATATTGCACTCGAATTCACGTCACATTGTCGTCACGTCGTCGTCACGTTACGTTTAATAAAAATATGTCTTGAGAAAACTGTCACAGATCTCATATTAGAATTTTATTACTTGAAATTTTGAGAAGATTTTTTATTTGTAAAATATCTATGTGCATTGACTTAAAAAAATGATGGGTTTTTGTCGCTATTTCTGTATATTAGTAGCTAAATACATATCTGTGTAAATCACTTTATAAGTTTTATACGGTGTAGTTAGTCACTTTGATCGCTTGATGACAAAAAATATATTTAAGCATTAAATCTATACATATAATAAAATTGTAACTAAGTCGAATCTGTACATTGAATATTTTTTGGTAAATCTTATTGAAATAGACATTATTAGCGATACAGAGTTCGAATCTATAGTTTTTAGAATTTTTGTCTGTCTGTCTGTTTGTCTGTCGGTCTATTACCGCATCACGAGAAAACCAATGGACAGATTTTGATGAAATTTGGTATGATGGTAGATGGTTATGCGGGTCAACATTTAGGATACTTTTTACCGCGGGAAAATATCTCATTTCTGAGAAAAAATACAAAAACTGCATTTTAAGAGTTTACTAATATGTAAAACCTAAGAATTCGATTTATGGTCATCTGATATTTATAATGTAGGGCTCAGAGACTTTCAGCTAAACAAAAAAGCTGCTACTCACGACCTTTATTTTATAATAGGATATTAATAAACTTTTTACTTTTACGGTTAAGACTTAACTCGACTAATTATGACTAAAGAGAAATTTATTTTTAAACATATTCCATACTAATACCCCAGCTTATACACATTAGATAAAGGAAGTTTTATCGTATAATAAAAGTAACATCTGCTTTAAATACATAAAATTAATTTATAACTATAATAAAATTGTTAATTAACATGTATGTTCGCACATCACGCAAAAAGGCACTTTGATAGTTTTTACGACATTCAATAATTTTAATTTTATATTAATATCGATTATAAAATTATAGGTAACATAAAACAAATATCGAATAATTTTTTTGTTTATATGGGTTAATCATACAAAAAAATCGACTTTAATCAATATAATAAAATTCAGTGACTCAGCCCCGCCTAGATATGTAGGCGTTGGTAAAGCTGCGTTTATTCATTGCACTAATGAAACGAAAGCACCAAGTTTTAAGAAAAATAAATATGTAGGTATATACTATAAAGTATTTATTTTTATAAATAGGAGTCTTATATGTAAGGAGTTTTATAAGCAAGTAAGTCTCAATGTACTACTTAACACGACACGTTTGGCTCGGTTTGTAGTGATCCTACTTGCTGTGCCAGCGGTCGCGGGCTCGAGTCCCGCTGGAGGCATTCATTTGTGTTGAGCACGAATGTTTGTACTCCAGTCATAGGTGTTTATATTTATAATATGTACGTATTTAAAGTTATAGGTAAATGTGTAGTGTATCGACTATCTGGTATCCATAACATAAGACTCGTAGCTTACCATGAGACTAGATGGTGCTGTGTGTTAATGTCCCAACATATTTATTTATTTACTTAAAGTAAGAAGAAATGGGCTTATCACTTTAGAGCTTTCATTATATTACCCCATACTAGATGTATGTGAATCATGCACATAAGTTATGTACATAATCAGATCACAGACAGAATAATTATAAAATAATGTAATAATAATATAAATATTCGCCGTTGTATACTTATATGAGTAATATAAATATTTGTCACTAGCAGGACTCAAATCCTTGATCTTGAAAAAATAGTTTTTCGGGCTTAGAAGTTCTAAGCCAGAGGGCCATCAAAATCTTTGTAGTTGTTCACAGAGCATGTTTTAAGTAAATGAAAGTATCGTCGTACAACGCGACGAGAAATGTAACTTTCCAGTGTGTCGTAGGTCAGAATGCAACGTATCAGACTGTTTAGAACTATATATTTTCACCAGATTTTATGATATCTTCTTGATTTATACCCTTTTGAATTAGTACAGTATCTATAATATCGACAAATATATGTATGTATAAATAATCTTTTTGAAACAAGCTTATGGGTGTATGATAAATAAACAATTATTGTAAAAAAAAGTTAACACGTCACGTGACCGTGTCGATGATGACTTACATGAATTTACTCTCCATCCAAGCCTGCCTATAAAAGTTTTCTCTTCAAAAACGGATTTTTCGCGGATTTATTTTGATTTTTGGTTTATGTTTCGAAACAAATCCGCAAAAATGGATAGTTTTATTTAAAATGTCAAATAGTCGTGTAAATCTAAAACAATAATTATGTATATAAATTCGAGTGTATCACTTAAAATCATATATACAAATAAATTAGACGTCACTTATCTCATAAAATATGCGTAAGTCCTAATCTTTATAATGAACAAAAGCAAAGCAGTAGCTCACGTCTTCCCAACAAATTAATTCATCACCGCTTGTGTGGGCGGCGCTAAAAACCCAAGCTATAATTGATATATCTAGTGGCTTATCGTACAGATAGTATAGAAATCGACTTTGAAATTCAGCGAATCAAACGTGCCGGTGCGTAGGCGCATTTGCATAGTTTCATTACCGACCGAGTTTATCTCACTCGTTTTACCCTTTTTACGAAATCGACAGCTGTTAATTAACCGCGTGTGAGGTCCACCACCTTTATTATAATTGCGCTCAGATATTGAATTAGCTTAGAGCTCCAATGCACGAAAGCTTTAAACGTGAAACGATTCGAAAAGAGCTTTCGTCTGCTGTAGAGTCGCGTGCTTTGTAAAAATAAATGTTAAGTAATTTTAATGGAATGCAATATCGTGTTGTTTGTGCGTTTCACTTGTGGGTGATAGGTGGTGTGATACGTTTGTGTTACCTATTAAGCTGTGGGTTCGATAAGTTGGAGTTGAACTACCAACGTTATATCTAGATAAAGGTTAAAGATGTTTAAAAAAATATTAGGGTAAAAATGCAAATTATTTGTCACAGTCCTGATTTTGGATCGTACAATAATAATTCAATACAAACGGCAGCAAATCTGCGCAAAAATAAATAGTGCTGTCCTTTCATTCAAACAATCATACAATGACTTCGTATGCTTCACAGCTCTGAATGCAATCCCACTAAGAAGAGCCTGTTAGGTACTCAGCAGATGCGCTTTTGACATTAAAATCATTAAAGTTGTCGAATATAAAGTATGAAATATAAAAAAGTAGTCGCTGCCTGACAAAATACTGCCTAAAAAGGCAAGTTTCAAATTCATAAAATTAGCAAATACCTATAGAAAAATTCAAATTGGATCCTTATAAGTCCTAACTATCGTTGCATTTAACATCAGATAGTATAATTTCTTAGTATAAAAAAATATGCAAACAACAGCTACTTATAACATTTTAAATTATGTATCAAGCTAATAGTTACAAATGTATGAGGTTATAAGGATTACAACTAAGTTTTATATTGACATTTAATTTCCTTTAACAATAGGGCGCTTAGTAAATACCGCATTAGAATGCAATTATCGGTTTGAGCGTGACACACGAACATACACGATTAAATTATAGTATTATATATGTTAATAAGTGTTCTTTTTAGTTTTACGCGCATAAATTAACACTACACCACGTACGTAGAATAAAATTTTACCGTGACTAAATAGCCATAGGTTTTTTATTTTTATTTTCTTCATTTTATTTAACCACTAGCTGTGAACCGCGGTTTCACCTGCCTTAAATTTTATTATATATCCTGTTTCATATCACCTACCCTCTATACGATGAGTATTTGACCAAAGTTTCTGAGCTTAAAACACTTAAGCATATTATAAACATCAGTTTTACAATATAGTATGGAAGTCTGCCAGATTTGTTGACATTTATGTTTACTTCTCCAATCCCTTGGGTAGTAGCATGATGATAGAGATAGCCTATAGCTTATAGCCTTCCTCAATAAACGGGCTATCTAATGCAAAAAGAATTTTTCAAATCAGATTAGAAGTTCCTGAGATTAGCGCGTTCAAACGAACAAACAAACAACCTTCTTTATAATATTAGTATAGATTTCCTATATTTGTTTGGATTGAGATAATATTTCCATTTTATTCTTTCCAAGTCTAGATTTTTGCCTATAATCTATCTAAGTGGAAACAAACACAGCATCCACTAAGCCAGATGTCTCTACATTAGTTTATATTTACGAATTTTTCTCCTACATCTCAAATACTCGTACCTATTGAACGACGCTTTCATCCATCTGATAGAATATATCAGTTCAGTTCCCGACATCGGCAGGTTTGTCCGATTTCGATAACTTTGAAATGCAATTTATTTTGAGATACGGAGCTTTTAAAATATTATAAATATGTCTTGTAATGCTTTGCTTAAGAACCAAAGTCGAACGGTCGCCAGCTTTTGATAACATATCTGTCTGTTTTGAGCGATTTTCATCTTTTACAGGAGATTTTTGCGTGCTCGTGATTGTAGCGATCTCGAAGGGTTAACTTTCGGTTTGTATTTATGGGACCGTTGCCATTGCTATGGTCAATGTATATAGCTAACTAGGGGAATGTGGAAAACTTATTAGAAGTATGTATAGAAAATTAGAATTAGAATATTTTGCATACAAATAAAATATTTCACTTTAATGTTTTATGTATATTTTTCGTGAGACTTTCTTAGATTGATTAAAATTTTAAATAAAACTATCGTTAAGGATTTATTTGGATTTTTGGTTCCCGACGTTTCGAATGCTTTACAGCAATCATGGTCACGGGGGAGACTGAGGTATTAGACGTCTCAAAGGTCATTATATAGTTCTTACAGACAGTACCTACCTAAAAACAATTTTTATATATTCTAAAACTAGATTGAAGTAACATAGTCATAGTCACACACGCAAAATAGGCGCATAGTCGTCGAGTTGCGGAAAACAGCCCGAACATACAATACCGTACCATACCAACATAGTCTAACAATTTTGTGCCAGTAACTTAATTTTATTATATTTAACATTTGTATTATTGATTGACAGCACAACTGCGTTTAACTAATTTTGTTTATTTAACATAGATAAACAGCTATTTAAAATTGAAATATAGCTAAATTTATTCTATTATTATCTATTTTTTCACTATTTATATAGTAGAAACATTTAAAAGTATCAAAATATATAAACTATTACGATAAATATAAGGAAAATATCTATTTCGTTTCATAATTAAAAAGAGACACCAAAAAAAGATAATACAAAAACATTTACCAAAACATAAGTAGCTATCACTAGATCAGTTTGACAAACGTCACAACTCTAACATGAAGGAAATTGACCAAAACGAAGATTTTTCGAATTCGCCGCCGCATTCATTAAACTCTTTCGATATCCCTTTTTTGTAACAAACGCACCCCTGTCAAGACAAACAGTCTTAGATACAATACCACCCAACCACGTTTGCACACCACCCCTTCAAACACTCTAACTCAACCCTATACAAAATAACTACCATTGCTTTCGTTATCTACTTCTTACGATAGCCGCTATAGTCACGGATGAATAAATTCTAACAAATAAGTGTATTCAATCCAACGCATACGCTAGCGAGTATCGCATTAGACTTTGGTACGGCCAGTTCTCTCCGGATATGAAGATAGCGCGCAAAAACGACCACAGTGTCGCATTGACTGAGACGAGTTATATTTTGTTCTTGCAGTTTTTTGTTTTACATATTGTTCGGATCGTGTGTTTTTTGTCACTGCGCTGTGAAGCTATCGATTGGTGCCCATATGGTGACTTTGTTTATTAATTTCTATGCTTTTGTTATCAGTTGAGGTTTAAGATTTTCTCAGATGTATACCTATTTGATGACAAGTCTTAGAAATAAAAGAATTCTGTTTTCTATTGAAAAGAACAGTTAGAGTAATTATATTTGTGATTGATTCATATTACTAAGCCGCATTTTATATTTGATTGTATATTATTTACTAGCGACTTACCGCTCGTTCGGGTGAGCACCTAGGTACGTTTTAATTTTTTTGAGCGGAACTCTAATTCTTTTTATGAAATAAAAGTAGCCTAAGTTACTTCTTATAACATTAGCTATCTGCCAGTGAAAGTTTCAACGAAATCAGTCTAATCATTCTGGAATTTAGCCGGCACAAACAGACAGTCAATAAAAATTGTGTTTTTCTTATAAGTACGTTATATACTTTTATATTATGCATTCAGTAAAAAGCTGTTATTTTGACATTACAAACAGACACTTCAATTTTATTTATGTGTATAGATTATAATCAACTTCTATGTGGAGACTTTAGTGAATAAAATGGTTTTGAGTACTATTTTGTATTTTTAATACCATTGGATATAAAATAATTTTATTATAATTATCCTAACAATATTATAGTAAAATATACATATATTTTATAACATTTATACGTCCCTGCTTAGATTATTATAGATGTTCTTCCAATACAGAAGAATCGCTTATCTAGTATGAACTAAGTATCACATATTAATGAATATTTTACAAGCACTAAAAGACGAAACTACATTAAAACCATTCTAAGATCATTCATTTGATAGTACATATACAGATAGACCGTATTTAGACGCAAGTTTTCTAAGCTCCGATACGGTTGACATCTTCGTCGTAAACGGTTAAATAATCGATCCCACTAACGCCATATTTAAAAACGCATTAGCCGTCGATATCATCCTTTAATAAACATTCAATTTTACCGCACTTGGCTTTATTCAGAACATTTTTATGGGCTTATACGTCCAGCTCGCCATCATTCGTTCCAAATTGATATGAATTAAGCAAACCATGTCAATAAACTAATAAAATTTTATGCCGTCGAATAATAGCCAGTGTTTAATTAAAATATTTAACTTTAAAAGTTAATATGCCGTGAAGTGCATAATTTCGCGACTCAAAATGTTCCAGTAGATACGAGAGGCTCTATCGATTTACAATAGAGCTAACGAAATATACGCATCGGAATTCGTTAATGAAGTTTTTACGTTTTTAATTGCTTATTAATTGATACTAATTATAAAATGATACTTTATCGATATATCCCGTGGGGCTGAGATTAACTTCGATGTTTTAAGTTAAGTTTTATTATATTTTATAATAAACTCGATATTTATATAAGACTGGTGCGATTGTGATAGAACTTTAACATCATCATAGATATTCTGTTTAGGTGACATACGTTACTTTTATGTCAACACTAACGACTCACTCTTGATTCGGGTTCCTCCCTAGATACGTTTTAACGGTTAATATAGTTTTGTCAGAGATGAGATATTTTCCTGCAGTGAAAAGTGTCCTATATGTTGACCTGGAGAACCAGCTATTATCATATTAAACTTTATAAAAATCCCTCCAGAAAAATTCTAAAATCTTAGATTCGGCCACTGTATCGATAATAATGTCTATTTCAATAAGATTTCCCAAGAACATTTAATGTACAGATTCGACAGTTAGAATTTTATTATATGTATACATATCTAACAATTTGAATAACCAAATCGTACTTCGCTTATCGCTCCTACAATAACATGTCCACACTTGCTTCACTATAGTTAAATGTAAGAAAGACTAAAGCCGAAAACGAGAGCTAGTGTAGTTTTAGAGTACAGGAATCCACAACTATAAACGTATCAGTTACTTATTACGTTTAAACATCAAATATCAGATGGAAGGCATTATCCTTGGTTATAAAATTTTTACTGTCATATAATTTAGTGCGATTCTTCGGGCCAATCAGCCATACTGTCACGGGCTGACATTAGCACCAAAGTTATGATTGAGCCGCGTTCCTCGCATTACCATATTTTAAACACGATAAAATCACTCCATGTTTATTACTTAGGTTTCTTTTATTGCGATTTGCCTTTAATGTTTCGTGTTCAAATCGAATTAAAATTAGATTGTTCCCAACTTTCCATATCATCGTATCGTATGGTGATAATTTACTAAATAAACTTTCTTATTTCAATGGTTATTTGAAGTTTGAAGATTTAATTATATTACGAGTATGTCGCTTGTGCAAATGGTCATATAGAAAAAATATAAAATTTCGAATGCGTAAAAACATTTACTGAAAAGAAAAACAAAACTGTTTAAACGTTCAAATTAACAATTTATTTGGTCCAAAATATATCACTCGTTAATAACATTACTCTATTTGGACAGAAGAATATAAAATTGCTTCAAGGGGTAATCGAACCTGCAGTTTTCGGCTTATTATATAAAAAAATAATTGTAACATATAAAGCCAGTGAAATATTTAATTGTGTGACATTAATAGTGAAGCATCAGTTCGTTGACCACTCTAATAACATGCCCACAATTGAGATTCATGCCTGTCAGAGCAATATCAATAAGGGCTGATTCATGTATAATGAAAGTGTTTCGTCGTATGTTTGTCATTGTCCTATTGATGGGATTTTTGACTCCAATAATCACTATATGTTAGGCAATGCCTCTAAAGCTGCTAAGTAAACTAGTAGCCGATAGAAAAAAGTTTGCCTAAGTATAAATTTGCCGCTTCAGTTCTCAAATAATATTTTTAAAATTTTTCATTTACTCAGGAATTTTACAATTCTTATGGCATTACCTACTCTATTTTTTTGTATAACAGATTAAATATTGCAAAGTAATAATTAAGTGATCCTACTAATATGTATTATAAATGCAAAAGTTTGTTAGGATATATGGAAGTCTGGATATATAGATATATTATGGATAAAAATAAATATGTTGCTGGCGCAGCAAGTAGGGTCACAACAAACTGAGCCAAACGTGTCGTCAGCGGATGTTTGTTACTTTTTCACACAAAAACTACTGAATGGGTTTTAGTATATATAATCTATCTCGTACATCAGAATAACACATAGGCTATTTTTATCCCGGAAAAATGTACGGTTCCCATGGGATAGATTTGTGTTTGTTTTTCTAGTTTACAATATTTAAACTCAATTTTCATCTTATTCCGGCATATATCGCAGTAGAAACAAAAAAAAACATAGTGACGTCTCACTGCGTGTTGCACCTACATATTATCCAATGTCTTTTTATACTACAGAGTATATATACAAAGCTTATAAATCTCGTCTTCAACTCGATATACGTCGTAATACTTGACAATCTATCATTATCACATATTATATCCAAGATCTTCATAAATAACTCGCACCGTTGCCAAACGGTCTGTCTGTCCGTCTGTGTGGAGTAATTGGGCTTGATTCAACGATATGCGAGTGGCAAAGATCAACTATGGTGTAGAAGTTTCTATTTAACCGACTGTGCATAAAGGAAATGGAGAGCTATTTTAAGATCGTTTTAATTATATTTTGGTTTTGTGTATTGAGGTGTACATATTACTTACCAAAGGTCACCGATTCGATAATATTTGGTTATTGGTCATGCAGATTGTTTCATTTAAAAATTTATTAAAATCTTCTGCACGTAGGTATTTTGTACAAAAAAAATCTAATTTTTTTTCGGTCTCTTTTTAAATATCATTTGTTACTAATAACAAGTGAAATAGAAATAAAAACGTTTTTTCCCTATTAGATTAAAACACTAACATTTACTTGAATCTGTGGCTATTAACAAAGTCGATATAACCACTACGTAAGTCAGTAGTCATTGGTCTTTGCTATTTAATGAGCATACAGTAATCTATTACGTGTCTACTGAGATCAATCAAGTGGTATATTACAACTGTAGTTTAGAATTTGATTAAGTGTTTATAATTAATTATATTTCAAACAATGCAAAGGTTAATATGTATTGTTATATGTAATTGACTCCATGGTTAGAACGATTTCAGTCTTCTTCAATGTTTGAATTTGATCTGATTGAAAAGTCAAATATCTAAGACTTATCTATACTAATATTATAAAGAGACAGGGTTTGTTTGTTTGTTTGTTTGTTTGTTTGTTTGTTTGTTTGTTTGTTTGTTTGTTTGTTTGTTTGTTTGTTTGTTTGTTTGTTTGTTTGTTTGTTTGTTTGTTTGTTTGTTTTGTTTGTTTGTTTGTTTGTTTGTTTGTTTGTTTGTTTGTTTGTTTGTTTGTTTGTTTGTTTGTTTGTTTGTTTGTTTGTTTGTTTGTTTGTTTGTTTGTTTGTTTGTTTGTTTGTTTGTTTGTTTGTTTGTTTGTTTGTTTGTTTGTTTGTTTGTTTGTTTGTTTGTTTGTTTGTTTGTTTGTTTGTTTGTTTGTTTGTTTGTTTGTTTGTTTGTTTGTTTGTTGTTTGTTTGTTTGTTGTTGTTTGTTTGTTTGTTTGTTTGTTTGTTTGTTTGTTTGTTTGTTTGTTTGTTTGTTTGTTTGTGTGTTTGTTTGTTTGTTTGTTTGTTTGTTTGTTTGTTTGTTTGTTTGTTTGTTTGTTTATTTGTTTGTTTGTTTGTTTCGCCCGCCCTAATCTCAGGAACTAGTAATCTGATTTGAAAAAAATATTTTTGCATTAGATAGCCCGTTAATTGAAGAATGCTATAGGCTGTATATTATAATATTCCATGCGAACCGTTTAAACGTACCTAGTTTGTAGTATATTATTTTTATTTTTGCTACGTGTAAGTCCTAACAATAATACCTTACAAAATTGTGTATATATTTAATCTATTTGTTCCTTAACGAGACTAGACTAAGGCCAGCAAATCATTTACTACAAAGCATGTAGTAAGTTCTAATAGAACGAAACAGGTTCATAACAAAATCTCAATCAACATCGTATATCAAAGGTAATATGAATAGATTGAATTGAAAATATATAGTACAGTATATTCTATCTGTTTATTCTTTAACAAAATTAAACCCGTAACCCAACACCCAGAGATCTGTCGCATTTATTACGTACAACTACTTGCGCATGAGTATCCGAATGACTATTATCCTAAAAGAAACTCTATCGCTATGATCATAAGGCTTGAATTAAATATAACGCATTTATAGCAGAATCTCATCTTATTAAGCGCGAAACGAGACATCAGTATCCATCATAATTCTGCCTCATTTTGTAATGCGTTCCGAGATGCTATATTTTCATGCAAGCGCAAATTTTATTTTTGCGACTCCCAAGTCGTTATTGTAAGGTCGTAAGGGTGGTTTTTGCTTAAATTTATAGGGTGTAACTTAGTTTATGAGTGCGTAGGTACTGCCCGGTCAGACTAGTTGCAGCTCGAAAGTTGATGTTGATATCTCGAGATTTTATTTCGCTAATCCGTTACTAAGATTTCTCTAATGTTTATTGGAGTTTTACTGCTTTGAATTTATTTTTAACCGACTTCAAAAGAGTGTTATTTGTGTTTTATCCGAGTGAAATAGAAAGAGGGATGTTTTCGTATGGTTTGTTATCTGTTTCTATTTTACTAATACACTCTACAACTTAAAAGAGTTTCAAATATTAATATTATTTGTATTCAGCCCTTTTTTAACGTCCCACTGCTGGGCACGGGCCTCCCTTCAATACGACGAGAATCAGGCCATAGTCCACCGCGCTGGCCAAGTGCGGGTTGGCGAACTTCATATGTCTATCGATAACCTGCAAAGTTTTTTCAAACATGTAGGTTTTCTGTAGATGTTTTCCTTTCTTCAACTTAAGGCAAGTGGTATGTTAAAAATCACTCGCATATAAGAATATCAGAGGTACGAAATCCGGGATTTAAACCCGCTTCACTTGGGTTTCCAAGCAAGCACGTTTCCACTGGACTACAACTGTACAAATTAGTCTACATTTTTTATTTATATAATATAGATATGATTGCTTGTCATGGAAATACATATGTAGTACAATTACATATGTCGAGAGAAGGTAAAATTAATATAAAACATTTTTAGAGACAATTTTTATTTTAGTTTTAATATTTTTCTATAAAAGTTGATTTAGAAATACATTAATTAAACCCCAAATAAAACGGTAGTGCTGTCATGTCACAGTCCACCAGCATTGTCCTAACAGTCATTAACATAGGTGTCGGTGACAGGTGATCGTTGTTTAAACGTACTTAAACGAATTAGGATAGTGCAATTTTATTATTTAACAAGCTTTTTACTATAAACAATTATTTTTAAATTCAAAGTTTTGAAGTTTTAAGCTTTTTGCATATTTTGTGTACCGTATTTTTTTTTTCATTTTAATTTAAAAATTAATAAATATTATAAGCTACTTTGGTGCAATTTTTGTACCTTTTGAAATGAAAAAAATGTCTATTTTGTGGGTAGGCACTGTCTGTAACAACAATATTGATCTTTAAAACGTCTAAAACCTTAGTCTCTATATATACAGAATTCAAATTTATTATTCTACTACTTTGACAGAATCTAAACAAAAATGGTAATAATATTTCATTTTTCATTTTTCGTTATTATCAATATGTTTTATAGCAAAAGAGACAAATGAGTAAACTACCATCAGGTGAATACCTAATGGTAGTTTATGGGGCCTGAAGATTGGACCCTGAAGAACTCTATGTAACCTCAACCTATTTACTTGTTACTACAAAGTAAAGCGATCAGTCGATAAAGACGAAATCTTGCAAACGGTATTGGTTTGACATGTTTTTAATCATGACACAGAGACGGCTCATATTAATCACTCGTGTCAGGGATATTTTAATTAAGGCTTTATTATTAAAAATTCAGACTGGAATTAACTGCAATTTTCGAACGAAAGCTTACATAAGAGCTTTTACAATCGACGATGTTTTCATAGTTTGTGCAAGGTTAATAGATTACATGAGCCAAAAGTTACTTGTTTTTAAAGGCTTGATTTTGAATTAAATGTAGATAAGTAAGAAAATTATAACATTTCTACTACAGGATTTAATAATTAAATATTATAAATATTAAATTAAATAAATTTATTTATCTGTTTTCGATCCATCGCAAAGTATAGTTTAAGAAGAATATTGAGAATTAAATACCAATTTCTTATATGGAACGTTTAAAAATGAACAAATTGTCACAAATATTAATTGTACATAATATTAACAAGTATTTATTTTTTCTATATATTATAATATTAGAACTTAACATTTTTCTCATTAAAAATTACTAATATTATAGCATATTATATTAAGTTCGTTAAGTTCAATAGCCGATCTGAAACAGCCGTATGATGGTCGTATCGTTGTCGTCTCTTGCTATTTAAACGTCAAGATATCAATATCCGTCAATATTCAGATAATGAGGGGTCGGTAATTAAATGTCGTCTGTCAAAGCAGTGCCTGTCAAATTATATGTATATTCAAAATTGCGGCGGTGACGTCATGACGCACGATTGGACGATTTACTTTGCAAATAGTGCGTGAAAATTTATTACCCCATGACAGTTATGGGTTATTGTTTATATTACTTTAAAATTACCATCTGGAAGTATTTAATGCCAATTTTTTATTTAATTCTTGTATGGATAATTTTATTCATGATATCATTATTCTTCGTGTCTTTATCATTCTATGGGAGTGTTGACCATGAGTGTTGATGAAATTTATGGTTTTAAAGGACATGATTTTACATTTCTTTGGCAAATTAAATAGTAAATGTTTCATTTACATTGTAATTTCAGTTAAATATTATGCTCGTTTTCTTTAATTTAAGAATTTTGAAGATTTCTAAAGTTCACATTTTCTATATCGAAATGAACAATATATTTTATTACTGTATAGTAAATTAGGCTTATCTATTTGCTAAGTTAATAATAATTGACAAGCAAATCTTCCAAGACAAATCTGCTTTCCCTAATAAATCTTCTGTATACGCAGATATAATTAAATATATGACGCTCAGGATTTATGAGCCCATAAATACGTCAGTCACGCATACACTGTTCGAATACGGTGATTGTGACTGACAACTTTCATTGCCTGATGACAGATAAGTTAGTTATAGTTTATATTTAACAGACTTTACATAGTGTTTGAGTCAGTACAGCTTCCGTCAGTATTACGAACTGTAATTTGTATAGATGTGTCTTATAAAAGCGAAATATGCATTACTGACAAGTGGATTACGAGCTTTCAGGAACTTTAAACCTTGATAAGTTTGAATAAACTTTACAATAATCATTATTGGAGTGTAATAAGAATTATTGTTATGTATCGCGTACGTTTTTATTATAAAATATTTTAAGTAATAGCTATGTGTTTTAAAAAAAAAAACTATACTTACGTGCTATAATACGTGTTCTGCCAGACGTAAATAATATTGTCATTGCCAAGTGTTTTGTTCGTATAGATGCAGATCATGAAGTTCGGGGTTTGAGTCATCGGTTGAGCCAAAATTAATAATTAACTTTTTATCTAGACATTGTCAATTATATTGCGTTGTTGGAACTTTAAAGCACACATAAAGCTCTGGGTTTAATAGGATAGTGAGGGAAAGAAATAGAATAATATATCTTGTGTTTACACACTTGTATAAAAATTTTATAGCTAGTATAAGTGAGATCCGTCGTGACCAAAAAAAATTGTGTAAGGGGGAATTTTGTTAAAGATTTGCCAGAAATTAAAATTAAAAGTAGAGAATACTCTGTGCTATATGAAATATAATCTTAAAATATAGAGTAAGAATTTTGAAGTTGGAAAAGCAAGAGCTAATACTTCATATACAGTGGAGTTGGCGACGCTGTCTCTTGAGAAATTTATTATAACTGACAGGTTTGATTGCTCGATGACACGCAAATTGGTTATATCATGCCATAAACTATTGATGTGCGTAATCGTTTTACTCGATTGTGTCATTAACTTTATTGTGTAACTAGCGACTCACCCTCACTCCGCTCGGGTTCGACCCTACTTAGGTCAGTCACATTTAGTATAAATTTCTCAGAAATGAGATGTTTTCTCGCAGTAAAAAGTATCCTATATATTGACGTGGATAATTAGTTAGCATCATATCGAATTTCAACGAAATCCCTCCAGTGGTTTATCCGTGACGCGGTCACAGGCAGATAGACAGACAGACAAAAATCCTATTCGGCATCCCTATAATCATGACTATTTTAATATACAAAAAATATTTAATGTACAGATTCGACTAAGAATTCTATTATATGTGTAGATTTCGCCTAAAATAAATTATTACAAAATTTCTGCGTTTATAATTTTTTTAATGATTTTTGTATAGTATCTCAGTAAGTGCATATAAAGCTTTATCTTTCTATCTTATTATTTATAGGAAAAAGGTACCACTGAGAGTTTACAGCTACGATTTGGAATATCATTATGAATTATTAATTATCAAATATCATAATTACAAACAACTCAACAGTATTAATTAATATATATATTTCAATTGTTTGTTCATAATAAAAAAATCCAAACATCCTGAACGGTCCTTAAAATGTAACTCAAAAACAATGCAACATCGAGATACATATTTAGCAAGATATTGCGCCGCACAATAGTTCCACTACAATAAAAACAATAGGTACAGATCGGGATTCCCGAAATTCTGACAAAGAGACGTTGTAGGCCTTTAGTTGTGCAAAGTATTGTGTAAAAATTCTGGCTTGACGCCTTTAGGGACTTTCTTGTCAGAGTACCACAAAGCCTAGTTATTTATGGCTTGTGAAATTAGAATTGTTCTGACGAGCGAAATGGTGAAATGATACTGCGCTTGATGTTGGTGCATTCGAAATTACCCTTGTCTCTTTGAAAGAAGCTACCGCTAACTTTTTATGAACGTCTGGTTACATAGTTTTTTCTATGGTTAAGTTTCTATGGTTTTTATGTAGGTTTTACGTTTGGATTAAACTGATTGGGTGTTTTAAGATATTTATAGCAGCTGAGTTTTTAATCGTTAGACACAATATGTTGGTTAAGTAATAACTAACTAAATATAAAAGAAAAGCAATTAAGTTATTTTTTTATATAAGTGGTATTTTTAATTTGTTTGTATTGTAATTTATCCTATGAATAACTTATTTTATTAACTAATCAACTCTTAAAGGTGTTCTAGCCGGAGTGGTTTGTGCTGTTAGTAAAGGATGTTAATTGTTATTAATTTTAAATAAAACTCTTTGGGATTTTCTCGTGGATTTATTTTGATTTTTGGTTCCTGACCTTTCGAATGGTTTACACTGATTTTTGTAAAGTTTACAGCAAACATGGTCACGGGAGAGAAAAGCGATTTAGAGTCATATATGTAGTTACAGACAGTATTTACCCACAAAATTATAAAATGATATACAAAAAATATCTAACAACATCACTGACCTTACTCAACTGAGACGAAACATACTTATGCAGTAATGAAACACTAGATCAATTAAAATTATCTTAAACTAATGAGAACATTATTCCAAATCGCTAACATTTTTACGATATACAAAGAGAAATAGATAAAAACAGTAAATCCCATTGAAATGCGATACGATAAAAAACTAAATTTTATTTTCCTTCTTTATCACGAAATCAAAGTAACAAATATGCCACCAAACTCGACATCGGGTGTCAAACGCTATCGGCCGGGCCTGCATCTGTCCGTGCATAAATCTGTCTATATATGAAAAGAATTAAAACATTCGCCATTGTAGACGCTCGTATAAATCTTCAAGATATCTTTGTGAGGGACGCGCAGCCCGCGGCTCTTTTAGAAACAGCCAATTTTGACCTTTAACAAACTTAGTATAAGGGTCTAAATGTCGCCTCGAGTGCAACATTCTACGTTACGACAATATTTTACAAGTTTTTGACAGTCGATATGGCGCCCATAACGCCACCTGCCCTGATGAGCTTCTATCGCATTTCTATTAAATTTAATAGTATTGATAATTATCTAAACAGATGTTTATTAAGTGCTCTATATTATGTTAACTATCTAATAATTATTTTTTAACTATTCAGTTATATTGACTTCAAAGTTACTTTAAATCTACACTTAAAAGTGGCAAATTTTCTTGTTTTTATGGGACCGCCCTAAATGTGTTACAATGTGGATTTCCTATATCCAAATTAGATCTTATACGTACATGAAAATTCCAACTATTGAGTGCCGCTCCACTTAATCCTTTGCACACCGACTAACTTGTCAATTATTATATTTGTATGTATCGACTAAATATTTATATAAGCCAATTTCAATAAAAATGAAGTTTATTTCATTTAACGTACTGTTATATTTAGACCCGTCAATAGCTTTTAGATCTGTCAACCACTCAATGTCCATATTCGAAGCAATCAAAATACTTTATGCAGTGCCTTTTAAAATACACTGTGTATTTTATTTTAACCTATTGAATATGAAAACTGTCAACATTTTATCAAATATTTTAAACCAAAAACATTTTATTAGTTTTTCTATTTAGTGTGTCTATTGAAAATCAAATGGTATACTCTTATTTTATGACCGTTAGATAATTGAAAATGTCAGATCTAAATATATATTTTTAAATTGATTTGGCAAAAATAGATACTTCCCGAAAATGGTCATACATTCGTCGTGTTACGTTTCATAACTTAACTATATTTTTTGTACTTAGTTTCTAATTTCCTATTAAACCTTAAGACCTATTAAAGTTATTTCTTTATCGTATGGCTAAATAGTAAGTACCAACGATATGGTAAGGGTTTTGTGTAGTTAATAAATGTTGTATGTACATTTATTTATTTTATATATTTAATAAATATTTGTATGAATCTTCATAAAAAGCTGGTATTTATACAAGGAAATGGATTAACTCACATAATTAATCAAAGAAATCAAATTATGAGGTCCGTTTTATTACCTGGGTAAGTTACATTTACTTAAGGTTTAAATATTTTAAACCTTTTTCCAATTCAAGAATATCTGTCCTCGGATGTAATAGCCTCTTAAAAAGTCATAAAAACGTAATAAAATTGTGTAACCAATCTGTGTCAGTTTAAATCACTGCCTTCCCTGTATAAAAATATATGGTTTTGAAGTAAATGTGTTATATAGTGAAGGTTGATACGATAAATAATATATATTAGTGTCATTGTAATGCGTACGTCTGTACAAATGTACGTAATTCATTTACTATATGTCCCAACCTACTTTTTGCCTAAGAAGAAGTATTTGATTTGTTAAAGTCTATATTTATTTTATATATATATTTAAAAATTATTATTTTAAATTTACATACAAACAAACAGAAGGACTAGTATTTAATTATATACTTTCGAGGTGTTTTCTAAGTATCACATTTTCGTTTCAAAACATTACCATAACGGCAATTCCTAAAGGAAGTCATACGTTAAAAATTTGTTAGAAGTTATAAATAATTGCATTTATTCACAAGTGTCGAGAGTAATCTCAAAGAGCGCGATATTATATTACAAGTTTATAAGCGCCGGTTGTTTAAACAGAAAATACACGACGTCATGTTATTTTCAGCTTCGCTTCAATTTATTTCTAGTAAAAAAACAATAAATTACTTTAAAATATCGATCTAAATGTCACAATCATTAAGCATAGTGATTTACGTACAATTTTCGAGAAGCAAGCCAACAACCACCGGTCCTATAATCGTAAATGCGACGCGTTTATTCAATATGCGATTAAAAAATATTGCAACTTTATAGCGTTTAAATTACCGCGCGGCAAACGCGCAAAGTGCTCGACCGATTAGAGCACCGTGAGTACCCATATATCATGGACTTTATAGGCCATGTATGAGATAAAATACTAAATAAATGTACATTTTATGACGGCTACTGATAGATTGGGTCGTAATTAAAAATGAGAAAGGATATATTTTCGATAATTTATGTATGCGAGTATGCTCTACTTAGATACCAGGAAAATTATTACTTTGTAAATTTTAATCAAAGGTTTCTGTTTTCAATTAAAAATTAATCAACTTTACTGTAAAAATTAAATATGGCGTGTTTGTTTTAGGTGCATTTTAACGATTAGTATGGAATAGATAGATATATTACATATAATATACATACATAGGTATAATGAGTTGTTGCCGGTTTTCCCGTGGGAATATGATAATCTACCGCGATAAAAAGTAGTCTGTGTTAATCTCCACAAAAAAATCACGCCAATCCGTAACTGTTGCGATGTGAAAGAAGGACAAACAAACAAACAAACCTACTTTCACATTTATAATATTACAGTATGGATATAACTAACATATAACCATAACATATTGGAATAACAGCATAATGTCAAATAATAAATTTTAATATATGTATGTATGTTTATGAGTTAATTTAACTGAGAATTATTACAAGGTTTAATGTAAATTTAAAGATTTTGTGCAGATATAAACACGTTATTCAATAATTTACTAAGCATTGATTTTCTACTTCATACTGAATCGTCAAATAAACATGATGAGACAAAAATACAAATTTTATAAATATACAAATAATATACAAATTCTATAAATAAATTATTCTAGATAACATTCAAGTACTACGATCTTTTATTGTATTTTGTCCGCCACTTCGCTCATGTGATAAAACATAACTCTGTAATAGTGGAACTTCAATTCAATTTTCTTGTTAATAATCTAAATCTAAGTTCAAAGCGTTGCCAATCGAGCACAGATGATTTCGCCAATGTCACGTAGAAAAGTCTAACTTCACTTGTGAGAGCTTACAAAAGCTTTCAGAAGCTAACTTCTATTTCTTGATAATATCTGTCAATATTTAAAAAAATACAAACATACATAATCCATATTTCTTATACTCTATCTGGTACGAAAACAAAACGTCAATTATAAATTATAATCAAACGAGTTACTATCTTCATAAATCGAGGTATATCGCATCACTACGTATCGCATTACGACACTGCACTTTTGATATGGAATTTATTAACCATCATGTGTAGGATGTCAAGCATTCTTGTATTTAAAGGATGCCTCAAAACATTTTAGATATACCTATTATTATACTAATATTATAAAGGGACAGAGTTTGTTTGTTTGTTTGTTTGTTTGTTTGTTTGTTTGTTTGTTTGTTTGTTTGTTTGTTTGTTTGTTTGTTTGTTTGTTTGTTTGTTTGTTTGTTTGTTTGTTTGTTTGTTTGTTTGTTTGTTTGTTTGTTTGTTTGTTTGTTTGAACCTCAGGAATCCTCAGGAACCTCAGGAAATCTAATCCGATTTGAAAAATTCATTTTGCATTAGATAACCCGTTTATTGAGGAAGGCTATAGGCTATATTATATCATCATGCTACTACCCAAGGGAGCCGGGCAAAACAAAAAAGAAACAGATCGGTTCATAAACAAAATGTTTATTTTAAATAATTTAATGCATTTCTAATGTACGAGTATTTTATATGAAAATATTAGATTTCTACACTATACCTCCATATAAATTTTGACTGTGTCAAATTTCACAATCCTCCATCCGCGTAATTTTCTTAAAAAGGGATATAAAGTTTTTGCTTAAAGTTAATATATAATTCTCAATTCGACCACAGACTTTAACAATAAAAAAAGAGTATAGGTATATGCGTGTGTGTGTCAAGTACATAGTAGTGTGTGTAATGTTTTTTTTATTGATTTAATGTATTTTTTATGCAAAATTAAAAAAAAAAATTGCATTATGCACTCCTTCTCTATATAAACTATAAGTGTGGGAAATTTCATACTCCGTTCGTGCAATTTTCGTAATAAGGGGTAAAAAGTTTTTGCTTCACTAGCTAATATATATAGCTTACTAGCGACTCACTTCCTCCTTCCATTTTTTCCTCGTTTCGCTCGGGTTCGTCCTTAGCTTAATTCCCCATACAAACTTTCACCCCCATTTTCACCCTCTTAAGGTATGATTTCTGGGATAAAAAATGTTCTATGTCCTTCCCAGGGTCTCAAACTATCTTCTTACCAAATTTCATCTGAATCGGTTCAGTAGATCCAGTGATTACCCCCTACAACGTCACAATTTCACAAACTTTATAATATTATTATTATATAGATGAATCACATGATTTCTTAGAAAATGCTTAACTTGGTGAACCTACACTGTCACATGTCGATCGCCTCTCATAAATTCAGTGACATATCGTTTAAATTCCAAGATCTTTACCGCATACGAGCGCTCGAGCCTTCAACTTCATACTAAAGTTAACTTTTTTCCAATCTTTAATTAATGACGGTCCGATATTAATTCCTTGGCATTTTTGGACCTTCCATTGAAACTTTATTAGTTGGTTTCAAGTTTTGATTAAGATTATTGTGAAATTTATATTTCTTAATTCAGTTTATGTATTTTCAATACAATGGAGATAATATTGCACATTGACGTACTAATTTGGACATTTGGAGCAATTTTCGTTCGTTTGGTTACTTTATGGCATGGAATTTGAGCTCGTTTAATGTATAATGAATAACCTATACGGACTATAGAAAGTACATTACAATATGTTGCAAATTAAGAAACTACACTTTACTATACGGCTTCACTCTATATACAGTTTTTTTATTATATTTTAGTTTGTATTCAGCCTTTTTTAACGTCCCACTGTTGGGCACGGGTCTCACAATACGAAGGAAAATAGGCCTTAGTCCATCACGCTGGTCAAGTGCGGTCTGACGGACTTTACATGTTCGAAAGCTTGTCGGTTTGTAGACAAGCAGGTTTTCTCAAGATATTTTCCTTCACCGTAAGAAAAATGATAATTATGTTGAAAATAAAGTGTCTAGTCAGGTTGTATGCCATAACCGAAATGAAATCGGTTAGAAGAAGGTGTATTCAGGCCTTTTTTTTTAACGTCCCACAACTGGGCACGGGCCTCCCTTCAATACGAGGGGGATCAGGCCATAGTCTACCACGCTGGCCAAGTGCGGGTTGGTGGACTTCACATGTCTTTCGAAAACTTGCTAGGTTCTCTCACACAATTTTTTTTTGTTACAGATGAGCGCGGGCGAGGCGCGGACGCGCTAAGATGCGCTCTAAGCAACAGCCGCGACCCTCCTACCGCTGGCTCAACACTAACGAAAACGGTAACCTACAATATTACTATAACGTATTCATTTTAAAGCTTTAATACTATCTACACTCTATCTGGGGATTTCCTGAATAAAGATACAAATTTAATATTAGCCCCATACACATTGCTACCTGTAGCATATGACAATGCTACCGCTAGTAAGAAATATTAAGGATTGATAAGTTATTAAGATCTATTCTAAGTCTGTATAAAGCTATATCTATCTTGGATTAACTTAATTCTTGAAACATTTTTATGAAAACGTATAAAACTGATAACGAGTTTAAATTATGTTTTGTTATTCAAATGAATTTGGAGAGCTTTTATCAAGCTTTAAATATTGTTAAATTAGCACCAAGCGTATTAAAGAATATATTTTTTGTCATTGCATCGATTTATAACGACAATAAAATACGTTTGTTTGTAACGCAACAGCTATGATAGTAAAAAAGGTAACTTTCTGTTATCTATAGGTACTATATATGAGTAGAAATTATCGTACCAGTGGAAAGTTTTGGTTAAAAAATTTGCTTACCTTATCGAATTACTGCGTTTTGAAACACGAGATAATTTCAAGTTTCGTTACATATATTTTTTAATAGATAAAAAGTAATGTTTTAAATAAAATATGAGGCGTAAAATAGAAAATATTATAAGTTTACTTGCATGCAAATTATATTTTTTTTTACTGTATATAAAAATTATAAGAACCAATTCGAATATAATTCTTTATCGTGAATAGCCACATAATTATCTACTGCAACAACAGTGAAAACCAATAAAGTATGTAATTTTTTTTTTAATTTTATTCTTCTTATATTGTATGTACACGTACGTATGTATGTGTATAAATTTCTTCGTGTATCTCAGAAACCGCTGTAACGATTTGTATCAATTTTTTTATTTAAAAAAGGTTTTGCTTTTCAAGTTTATCTATATAGATGTTTTTTGTAACAAAACACAATTTTTATATATTTTTCGAAAGAACGTCAAGAAAAACTCAGTCGCCTTCCTTAATTGGTAAAATCATCAAAAATTCATTCATCAGACTTTACAATTCATTTATTTGCATCGTTTCAACAATTTTTTTAGTTTAAAGAGAGGGAACATACTAAATACTATCAAATCATTTTAACACAATTTGATATCAAAATACTTGCTACTGTTTGAAAATAATCTTCTATAACTAAGTTGTAACAAATTAGTACTTAATTTAGTTTTTTCCTGATCAAATAACTTTTAATAGTAACAATATTGTCGTGAGAATTTGTACCTGAAAATCACTATATACTAAAACTTTCTTAGATTTACGCGAATATTTGACGTTTTAAATAAAATTATCTTTTCGGATTTTTTCGCGGATTTATTTTGATTTTTGGTTCCCGACGTTTCGAATGCTTTACAGCTATCGTCAGAAAAAATATCGAAAATATAGTTTTATTTAAAATAGTAGCATTGCCCGCGGCTCTGCCCGCGTTAATATGACCAAAACCAAATTCTTAGGTTTTATATATTAGTATACTCGTATTAGTGTATTAGTTGACCCGGATAACCAGCTATCACCATACCAAATTTCTTCAAAATCCCTCCAGTGATTTTTCTGTGATGCGGTCACAGACAGACAGACACACAAAAATTCTTAAAACTATAGGTTCGGCTTCTGTTAGCGATAATTATGTGTATTTCAATAAAATTTTCCAAAAAATATTTACAGCACAGATACTGCTTCATTAAATTTTAATCTATAGATGTAACTAATTTATAAAGCCAAAAAGATTGTTTTTTGATAATTTAAGCACGGGCGGGGCCGTGGGTAATTCAGTAGTAATTCTAATAAAATCATAGAAAGGTCGAATTTGTACATTCAATTTTTTGGAATTAAAACTACGTATTTTAACGACACATGGCGACATCTATTGACTAATATCTAAATAATACAAAAATTAATTTCATTAAAATAATTTTTTTAATGAATAAAATAGTGCTATTGATATACTTTTTCAAGATTAGCTATTTTGAATAGTTATTGACATATTTAGTAAGTTAACTTGCTAAAATCTATATAGTATCATCGTTTTTTATTCTAACCAGTTTTTGAATTTTTTCTCAGAATTGGGATATTTTTCTGCGGTAAAAAGTATCCTATATGTTGACCCAAATAATCAGCTATGACCATACCAAATTTCATCAAATTCCGTCCAGTAGTTTTTCTGTGACGCGGTAACAGACAGACAGACAGACAAAAATTCTAAAAACTATAGATTCGGCCTCTGTATCGATAATAATGTCTTTTTCAATAAGATTTTCCAAAAAATATTTAATGTACAGATTTGACTTAGTTAGAATTTTATTATATGTATAGATTTTCCTATACGAGTTACTATATAGTTTCAGATACATAAAAAACCTGTCTATTTATCACTTGGATTATTTATACCATGTTTACATTATAAGAGGACAAGCCAAGTACACTATCATCTATAGGTACATATAATAAAATTGTAACTAAGCCGAATCTGTACGTTAAATATTTTTTGGAAAATCTTATTGAAATAGACATTATTATCGATACAGAGGCCGAATCTATTATTTTTAGAATTTTTGTCTGTCTGTCTGTCTGTTACCCCATCACGGAAAAACCGCTGGAGGGATTTTGATGAAATTTCGTATGATGGTAGCTGGTTATCCGGGTCAACATATAGGATACTTTTTGGGAAAATATCTCATCTCTGAGAAATCTATACTAAACGTTAAAATGTAAGTAGGGACGAACCCGAGCGGAGCGAGGGTGAGTCGCTAGTATATACATATATTTAGTTACGGTTTACTCCAACCCTTATTTTACAATCCAAATATATTAGATTATGAGGTTATTAAAATTACATACTTGCTATAGGCATATGCATTTATGTAATGGGTTTATAAGTATATTGCTTTCTATCTCATAAAACGTACATATGTAAGTATCAGCTATCTATGTCAATCGAGCAGCTATACCACTGCATTTAAAGAGGACAAACCAAATATACTGTTGTATCAGTAAGCATATCAAGGGTTAGAGCTCGTTCCAATTCTCCTTCAGGCCCCGAAACAAGCGCATTCAAATCGAAGTCGACACCGTGACGTGAGTGAATATTCAACTAAAACTGGCAATAAATACAAAGTTACGACTATACAAAAAAATGGTGTACAAAACACAAATGTAATACGGCATAATAATTCATAGGTCGCTTTGTACGGGACTAAGGCAGCGTGAAGCGATAAATAATATTTATTTTTGCTATTATACGCGTTTTTGTCAGTTGTAATGGGTGTAAATGTAGGGGCGGTTGAGGAGAGGGATAGCGACAGTTGTTTTAATACCAGATTAGTTGGATAGTTCTGGGATATGGATTCTGTGAAGACTAGAGGGTTCGTCTTGATTGTATGTTAACGATTCGTACTATGTAAACGTTATTCGATACACGCACTTAAAACGTAATTCGATTTTAATGAGGCTCTTATAATATATAGAGAGAAAAGATATTTATTGATAATACAGGGCTAATATTTTTTTATTAAATTCTTTAAAATTATAAGAAAAATAGTTATTTCTCCCCGCTTCGCTGGTGTGCGTCCCTAGATACGTGTAAAGTCGCCAGTTGGCATGATTTTTTCCGACATCTTCTACAATCATCATCATATTTCATTCAATTTACACAAAACCTTAATGAATTATACACCTAAACCTTCTTCATGAATCACAATATCCTTCAGTGATAACCGTTTGAAAATCCGTTCGGTAGTTTTTGAGTTTATCGCGTTCAGACTGACAGACAGCCAGACATACGCGGTGTGGGACTTTGTTTTATAATATGTAGTGATTACTATGTCATAATATGTCTTATGTGGTTTCTACGAGTATTTCATACCACTAGCCAGTACATAAGTCTACTCAATTTCTTTTCTTTGTAGTTACCAGCTGTATCAAAATCAGCGTAACAAAAGTACAATGAGGGCAATAAAACTGCACAAGTTAGGCAAATTTATGAGTCTAGTATGAACGGACTTCCCGCTTTCTCCACCTTTTGTTCACTGAGCTATTGGGGGCTCGTTACAAACTCGCTTTAATTTTTATTTGCGTAAAATATATTCTAGGGCAATAAATTTGTCACATTATGTCTGCGGTGGTCAAATTTGAATTTAACTGGCATTTTGTAATGGTAATACCAATGAATTACTATTAAAATCTAGTGCTAAGTGAATGCAATGGAATATTTAAAGTTCAATCGTCTTCGAGGTTTCTTGGGAACTGAATTAGTTTGTATCTAATTTAACTAACATTGCTTAGTTACTTCATTATTTACTTATATTATTTTAGATTTCATTATCCATTTCATGTAAATGAAAGATAATTAACAAAATATAACCTAATTCAAAACTTTACTACTTTTTATTTTCCTTAATCTAACATAATATATAATTCATTGAAATAAAATTGCTCATTTTCTCCACTACAAGATAGAAGCGGTTGATCAAACTCTTACAGAAAAAGTAGCTTATACTAATTAATATTAAAATTTCTTAAAGTAAATTCATTCTCAGACCTAAATAAGCTTAGCATGTTAATCAAAGTGTAAGTGATAGTTGTCTGTACATGATAGGTATTTGATAAAAACTATTATTGGGGGTTTTTATTAATGTAATAGAACCCAAAACAATGATTCTTAGAATTTTTGTATGTTTGTCTGTGGGTTTGTGCGGGCTAATCTCAGAAACGGCTTACCCAATTTGGGGGCGCTTTCGCTAATATATTGTGGTAAGCTTCACTTAATATTTTAGTATTTGTTTTATTTCATTCGGTTCATAAATAAAAAAGTTGCGTCAATTTAAAGAATCACCCAGGGACGAATCCGAGTGAAGCAAGGGTGAAACGCCAGTGTACCTAATAAATAAACAATTTAGTAACAATTCGTATGATAAAACATTATGTCATTAAATAACAACCAATTGTAAGACTGTCAATATACTTCAGTTACGGGACGATAAGTGACATGTTCCTCGGGCAACAACTGTCAGCTGTCAAGCATAGCGCTTGTGATGGACAAGTTGTGTTATGATTAGTTCAGATAAGTTTACATGATGTTAGGAGCTAAGATTGTCATAATTGGACTGTTTATCTATACTAATATTATAAAGAGGATAGATTTGTTTGTTTGTTTGTTCCGAATAGACTCCTAAATTGAAGAACCGATTTAGATGAAATTTGGTAAGAAGATAGTTTGAGACTCTGGGAAGGACATAGGATTGTGACTATCCCGGAAATCATCCTTTAAGGGGTAAAAATTAGGATGACTGTTTGTATGAGGAAGCGACCTAGGGACGAACCCGAGCAAAGTGAGGGCGAGTCGCTTGTTCCATATAACATAAATGTTTATTAGATATGGTATTATAATTTTAGGTTCTTTTTGCCCAATCGAGCATTTTCATTTCTTTTAGTTGTCCTTCGAGAAATAGCGTGAAAACACAGTTTATGTATAAGAAGCTTGACATGGAAGATGTATAATTTTGAAAGTTAGGTAATTTCTGGTTACACTAACATTTATATGCCTGCAGATGATCCGTAGATATCAAGTTCGAGCCCTGGATCGGGCCGAATGGCAATTATAGTTATAGATTCTTTCTGTTAAAAAAATCTTAATAGATGTCTCAAATTGGGAAGTTGGCAGTGTAAACCTTCCATACCTTGAAGAACATGTAACACTGTCGGTGCTTCGCCTGATCTCTTACAATTGGGGTAAATTATGGCACCATCGGACTTTGTGAAGAGTTACGAGTCTGCACGTTTTGTACTATCTCCTACGCAATTATCTACACATTTTTGTCAATGATATTCCACAGCTTTCATCTATATATAATAAAATTGTAACTAAGCCCGAATCTGTACATTAAATATTTTTTGGAAAATCTTATTGAAATAAACATTATTATCGATACAGAGGCCGAATTTATAGTTTTCACAATTTTTGTCTGTCTGTCTGTCACCGCATCACAGAAAAACCACTGGAGGGATTTTGATGAAATTTGTATGGTGATAGCTGGTTATCCGGGTTAACATATAGGATACTTTTTACCGCGGGAAAATATCTCATTTCTGAGAGAAAATACAAAAACTGCAATGTAAGAGTAACATTGCAGAAACTATTATGTAAAACCTAAGAATTTGGTTTTTGGTTATCTGGCTGCGGGCAATGCTAGTTAATATACATATATTTAAAAAAACCTTATCCCACACCTCATCACAATCACTTTAAACGATACAAGTTTATCACCTGTTTTTACACGTGAGAAAACAATTGCTTGGCCACAAAGTGTGGAACTACCATAAAGGTAAGGGTCCCTTTGTTATTTTATTACTCGGCTCCCGTCTTTGGATTTTATTAGTAATCCTTTTAGTTTATTGAGTTGCAGTCATTATAGGTTAAATATGGTGGTATTGTGCGGTTCTGTTGTAACTGTAGCGACTGTTTTGTTCTTGAATGAGGAAGTAGATTAATGAGTGTTTTGCGTAAGTTAACTATAGGCGCTATCGTATTGCTATAGGTTCTATCGATAAGTGAATTAAGTGTGAAAGTTTCATAGTAATGTACTAATTTCATTTATTTGTGTAACTTTTACTGCAGCTTTACAGTATGTACAGTATTTACAGTATACAAATATTCTTTCTTAATTAAATATCATAACAGAAGTATATTTTTTATTTTTCAGTTTACCCAATAAGCCATATATGTATGTATGTATGTAAATATAATTAAATGGATTTTGTATTCTATTTAATAAAAATAACATTTTTTTCATATATCAGGTAGATTATACCTACCTGACGTGAGTTTACCTTGTCGTGGTACTCATTAGCGTCCGGCAAGCTCAGCCAGGCACGAAGTAGTTAAGAGACACACAGAGAGGTGGCCCACTTTGGTGGGCGGTGTGCCATGCGGGTTGCTCCTGGTACTTCTCTGATAGCAGAGTGGACTGTAGAAGCAACACCTTGGTTCTGTGATCTGTTTCAGCAGACCTGCCGTTCTGTTTGGTTTTTGTGGGTAGTACCTACTGGTTTATATAGCCAGTAAGTCACACATAACCACCTGTATGTGGTGGTATGCGTAAATGCTTTTTCCTAACATTAAAAAAAAGTAGATTACACATTACAGGAATCGAACCGACGACCTACATCACATTTCAGTATTACAAACCCTCAGCAAAGATCCTATAAATCAAAGCTATTAAAAAAGCAAAGCTCACACCATAAAAGCTGGAACAAAAAAAGCTGTCGCGTACGCGTGAATCTGTTTACAAACAGAGTAGGTACCTACCTATATCTTTACGATCGGACCCGAATAACCGAATCTCGATGCCTGATTTATATACTTCGGAATAGCTCCCGTCTTTTAAACGGTCTGAACGCTAAATTTACGGCTTCATAGAGTTTTATAACTGATTTTATCCCTCGTAAACTTTTACAAGCCGATTTAGCTTTTCATTAAGGCGTGGTTTACACTACTGTGATTGTCTTTGAGTTTTGTGATTGTGGCGTGGCACTTTGCTGTTAAGACGTGTGCACATTATATTAGCTTAGAATATTTCATATGTTATTACTACTCTTATATAATGTCTCTATACTTATGTAAGGTTGTTTTAAATTATATAATAATATTTTTTTTTATATATACATACATTTATGTACGCATATTGTATAATATACATATTTGCCTCAAACGAGAACCGAAGTCGTGACCCATAATAAATTCACGCTGTTCCAATAATATGCTTAATTAAATTTATTGAAATATATAAAACATCTAGATATTAATCCGGTTATATACGACTATGTCATTAAAACAAAATCTGACAAAGGACAGACATATTTAGTATCAATAAAAACGATCGATTAGTTTTATAGACAATAGCCATTAATTCATTAATAAAATATTTAAGATGCGGATAGGTCATAAAATATTTAGTTATCAATAAAACAGAGCGAGTAGTTGTCGCGCTCATCGTAAAGCCGTGTTTGCTTGTGTGGCCCGACGGCGTCTTTATAGTACATTTTTGTAACGTAATTTGAGATTCTATAGATATATGGCTTTTTGTTTAGGTATTTTTGTAGGTGTATAGCTATTTATGTGATAGAAGAATTAAGTATGTATGTTTTTTTTTTGGAAAATATGGTAGTGGGTATCGCTTATTTTCAATTTTGTTAATCACTTTTGTATCAGTTAAAGTAATCGTTAAATATAACGTTAAAAATAAGATATAATAATAATTGTAACAGTGGATACAAAAATGATTCACTTTAACTAACTTCAAAAAGAAATTCCAAAGTTTTTTTTTACTTTATAACACTTTATTGCAGACGAAAATGGCACATTAAAACTAATACAATTAAAGAGATGTGCAAAAGCGGCCTTATCACTAAAAGTGATCTCTTACAGGCAATCGATAGAAAAGGATACAAGAAAATAAGTGAGAAGAGCGGAAAAGTGCATAAAGTGCTAGTCTTTAAAACTTAATATAAATAAACATACATAAAAATTTATATATATATATATATATATATATATATATATATATATATATATATATATATATATATATATATATAAACATGAACATACATACACCTACATATTTTGTTATTAGACGTTCGTCTGTATATTACAAATGTGTGATATATCATTTGGTGCTAACATCTGGGTTCGAATAAACACTAGATCTGCTGAAAGTCTGCGCCTGAATTATGACAGTATACGCGCAAAGAGAAACAAAACCAACAAACATACACAACTCGAAATTATTTATTGCTTAGAATTAAGAATGATTTACACTTAAATGAAGGTCGTTCTAATTCGTAACAAAATATTGCATGAAAGATTATGCAATGAAGTTTGTCAGTATGTATGGATGTTTGTTACTCTTTCACGCCAGAACGACTGAACAGATCTGAATGAAATTTGGCACAGTGATAGATTATAGTCTGGAATAATCGGAAAATAATCGGTTTCCTTAAGATACATTTCTTTTTGTTTTTCTAAAGGCGAAACCGAGCGAAGCGAGAGTGAACAGCTAATAATACATATATCTAGTCCATAGCGACTCACCCTCGCTTCGCTCGGGTTCATCCCTAGCTTGCTTCCCTAAAAGTATCCTATGTCCTTCCCAGAGTCTCAAACTATGTTCTTACTAAATTTCATCTAAATCAGTTCAGTAGATCCAGAGATTACCCCATACAACCTCACAAGCTCACAAACGTTACCTCTTTATAATATAAGTATAGATTATATCATATAGTCAATATAGGTAATTACTAATTAGTAATTACTAAATTCTCTCGGTTCTGTAACCGTCATTTTAGAAGTAACAACCGGCTTTGATTTTGCGCGTGTGTATTTAATGAATTGGCCATAATAACACATTTTTAACTAAAAAAAGTAAATCGACATTAAAATAATTATTTTATATATATAGGGGTGGACTTATCTTGAAAACTTGGGACCACCCTCTAGGTATACCTTATTCATAATAAATACACACTTAAATCTAGTACTTTTTGTTTTTAAAGTCGGTCAAAAATATGTAACACTGACAAATTCAAATAACATTTTATCTCTACAGTGTAGTGCAATTAGTCGAGATCTCCTTAACAAACATATCGCTTTGTTGCTCTCAGAGTTACTGTGACAGACAGACAGACAGACAGACACACCGTCCGTTAAAATAATTTTAGAAAACGGGTCATGTTGATTAAATATGATCTTTATAGTCGAAAATAGTGCAGACACTGTTGCGAGCGTGCCTAAGCCATTAGATTTCTATTTTATTGACGATAATTTTGTTGTCTGTACGTAAATACCGTTGTTTTATTTATTTCATGATATATATATATATATATATATATATATATATATATATATATATATATATATATATATATATATATATATATATATATATATATATATATATATATATATAGGTATAACATGTACGCAAATTAACGGTGTTCGGTGTATTCACTTTTCGGTTCCGTATTGTATTACTAACTGCTTAGTTATGTATAAGTTACCCACCTTACTGGGTAAACGTATCTATGTACATACTCGAAAGTATGATTATTCTATCAATATTATATAACGCAGTGGTAGCCCAGTGGTAACGCGCTTGCTTGGGAAACCGAGTGAAGCGGGTTCAAATCCCGGGTCTCGCACCTCTGATATTTTCATGTGCGAATCATTTCTAACATAATTACCACTTGCCTTACGGTGAAGGAAAAACATCGTGAGGAAACCTGCATGTCTGAGAGAACCTAGCAAGTTTTCGAAAGACATGTGAAGTCCGCCAACCCGCACTTGGCCAGCGTGGTGGACTATTGCCTGATCCCCCTCGTATTGAAGGGAGGCCCGTGCCCAGGAGTGGGACGATAAAAAAAAAAGGGGCTGAATACATTATATAACGCAAAAGTTTATAAGGATGGATGTATGTTTGTTACTCTTTCACGCAATAACTACTGGACGGATTTTGATGAAGCTTCACAGTTATATAGCATCAGAGTAACATATATGCTATAATTTATAAATTATAGTAATAATACATAATTAAAATACGTGGGCGGAGTCGCGGGAAAACGCTAGTTTTTCATAAAAGGTTCTGATCAGGAGGCTCAAACAAGATTTCGTTCATAATAATTTAAAATGGTGTTATAAAATTAAATATACTCGTATGTAGGTCGACTGAAAACTTATTTATGTAGATTTTGACTAATATAAGACTATAGTTTTGTTTCGTGTTTACAAAATAACGTACATACTTCTACTAAATATTTATATGTTAAAATACATCAAAAACACCGACTAAATAAAAGAGAGATTTTAAATTGATATCGCTTAAAGTGCGTTATTCG
This sequence comes from Brenthis hecate, assembly GCA_951806755.1. Taxonomy (NCBI): domain Eukaryota; kingdom Metazoa; phylum Arthropoda; class Insecta; order Lepidoptera; family Nymphalidae; genus Brenthis; species Brenthis hecate. The sequence goes on from OX638281.1 coordinate 924,285, forward strand.
AACAAAAATCTAACATTTATGAAGTTTTCATTAGTATTATATTATATAGATTTATGACTAGTGAATTGAATACCAATACAAATGTTAATATTAATGTATAATATTTCATACATTAGAATACCGTTTTTAAATTTGCACAAGCTATTAGCCACTAAATGTTGTTTTAATTATGGAACGATAATGGATATTTTATAAAATTCCATTTCCTTTATTTGATGAAGATATTTTAACATACAAATTATCTAGTAAAAATGATAGATGACCACCCAACACGTAACGTTACGTCTTATAGAGGAAGAGCCCGTGAACGCCAGACCTTCGTCATGAAAAATGTTAAAAACAAGTTGGGAGGCATTTCTAAGAAAATGTTGCAAATGGTCACCAAATTTGAAGCTCTAAGAATTGACTTTATTTTTGATTGTGTGTAATAAATGCTATGCCAGCAGTCTTATAAATCATCTAATTATTAACCAAGTATTATATATAAAAATCAGCTTTTATACTATAACATAAGTAGAATTATGATTTCATGAAAAGGGTGTCTGGCAACGGTTTGCCACGATGTTAAGTGTCTGTCATTGAATGACGTGATTTTTAATAATATTCTGAAGGTAATACCAAAAAATCACACTTTATTATTTGACGAATTTAGATCGGTATTTTACACACGTTTAGTACCGTGTACCTGCCAAAGCCACCATAGCCTGAACTTCATAATGGTCCATCGTTCTTATCTGTGTTGGGAGCATGCGCTGACAAACTTTTAGCTCTTATAAAATGACGAAGGTCTGGCGTTCACAGGCTCTTAGGCCATTAGATACAAGTAGGTAGGTATTTACTATGGAAATTTGAGAACAGATGAATAAGTTAGCTTCTAGTTTATTTTAGAAGATTTTTGCATTATTTTATAAGTTTGTGGGTAGGTACTGTATGTAAGAACTACCTATACAGCTTTTGAGTCACCTAAAACTACGAGTAAAGCATTCGAAACGTCAAGAACCAAAAATCTAAATAAATCCGCCATAAAATAGCCTCAATTTAAAATTTATGTCTTTATATATTTCATAGATTTCCAAAAAAGGTGGGTTTGATTCAAACGTAGACTATAATTCGGATTGCTATTTATAAATTTGCATGTGTGTAAAAACAAGTTACTCTTTCACTTTAAAATGGCTAAAGCTGAAGAATGAGCTAATTTGGATGAAATTTAAGCACATACGCTAGATACTGTTGGGTATCGAGTGACGATTAACGGCGATTTACTTTAAATATAAAAATTTATTGATCAAAAGTACCTACTAGTTAAAGTTTACTAGAATAAAATATATTTGACTTTGAAATTAGTAATTTTAAATATAATTTATGCTTTACTAGCATTGCCCGCGGCTCCGCCCGCGTTCCGATGACTAAAATCCAAATTCGTAGGTGTTACATATTAGTATACTCTTACAATGCAGTTTTTGGATTTTTTCTCAAAAATGAGATATTTTCCCGCGATAAAAAGTATCCTAATCGTTGACCCGGATAACCAGCTATTGTCATACCAAATTTCATTAAAATCTGTCCAGTGGTTTTATCGTGATGCGGTAGCAGACAGACAGACAAAAATTCTAAAAACTATAGATTCGGTCTCTGTATCGATAATAATGTCTATTTCAATAACATTTTCCAAAAAAATATTTAATGTACAGATTTGGCTTAGTTACAATTTTATTACATATACGAGTATGTATAGATTATAACTTGCAGGTCATAAACATTTGCTAACATTATTTGTTATATTAAAATAATGTATAATAAATTCAAAATAACGGCGGCAAGTGACCTTATTTCTCTTATACGCCTAATTATCAAAAAATTAGCATTATTTAGTTCTAAATCTATCTCTTATCTAGAATATTCATGTTAAAGCTAAAAGGTAGATGCTGTGAAAAATATAGCCATAAAATATCACAAATGTGTTTTGAAAAGGACTTATTATATATGGAATTAATATTTTATGTGTTAAACATGTATACTAATATAAAATGCGAAAGTAATTTTGTTTGTATGTTAATGGCGGCAGAGACGATTTCCCTGAAACCTGAGAAAAGGAGTAAGCTAGCTTTTAGCTTAGCTACATTTAACAGCTTTGTTTAGTTACATACAACAGGATCACAGAAAATGTTCAAAAGGCTTCTATTGCCAAATTCAAAAAAAATAACAATTCATTTGAGTCATTAACATTTGAGTCATTAACAGTTCAACTTGAACGTTTGTGTGCTAAAGGCTATTTATTTATATATACATATATATATATATATATATATATATATATATATATATATATATATATATATATATATATATATATATATATATATATATATATATATATATATATATACAGTAAATGATTTTATAGAAGATGGCACACCTTGGAAATGAAATGATCGCGTCCAGGCTACTTCAACTTGATAGAAATATTGTAAATTATAAATTTACTTTAAAAAAATATAACAAGTTAATATTGGTCCCGCTGAGTTTCTTTCGCCAGTTCTTCTCAGGTCTGAGGCTTCTTCTTTCCGAACTGGTAGTAGACTCATGACGTTCAGTAAAAAATTGTAATAATTTAATGCTGCATAAAATATTTTGAATTTTGAATTTTTGAAACGTTGGTGTAAAAAAAAAATACTTTATATTCTACAGAAAAGAGCACATTGTTAATGTGACATTTTAAATCGCAAAATAACTTAGGTAGTGGGAGTTAAATAAAAGTGCGAGTCGAATTCGCACATGAAGGGTTCCATACCACCGTACATGCACTTTTTATTATTATGATTTTTACTCTATGTATGTAGTATATAATATATTAATTTCGATGATCTATTTTGAACGTTAAAAAAATGTTACTTGTATTTTTATTTTATTTGTTATTATTATTATTATTTGTTATTATAACGGCAATAGAAATACATACTCTATGAAAATTTCAACTCTTTATCACGGTTCATGGGATTCAGTCCTCTGACAGACAGACGGATGGACAGCGGAGGCTTAATAATAGGGTAATATTGTATTGTTGTATTGTTTACAATTGGTAACATACTCCTTTGGCACCCTTCGGGTACGGAACCCTAAAAATGCATGGAAAAGACATGATCTTTAACTTATTAGATAAAATAAAATAGTCACATGTCAATCTTATATTTTTAGATTTTTTATATCTGCTCTATCATGTATCTGTTTTTCAGAGATTATATCTCCACTATACAAAAATTCACATAAGGAAGATTTATAAAAAAAAATGTGTGTATGTCAGCTCCGACGCACGACTGGAGTTTACTCCATAAGTACGATTGTCTTTGGATATGCAATAGGCAAAGAGGGTAAATAAACGCCTCTCTTGTAATACTGAAAGCGTGTGTGTATTTTTAGTCTATTTACATTTTTCATATATTTTGTAAAATATTATATATTTGGTAAAATATTATACGTCAATCATCCCTACTTATTATTATAAATGTGTTTGTTTGTTTGTTTGTTTGTTTGTTTGTTTGTTTGTTTGTTTGTTTGTTTGTTTGTTTGTTTGTTTGTTTGTTTGTTTGTTTGTTTGTTTGTTTATTTGTTTGTTTGTTTGTTTGTTTGTTTGTTTGTTTGTTTGTTTGTTTGTTTATTTGTCCTTCTTTCATGTCAAAACGGAGTGACCAATAGGCGTGATTTTTTGTTGGAGATACTTGGAGGGCTGGAGAGTGACATAGGCTACATTTTACCGCGGGAGACTATCTAATTCCTACGGGAAAACACGTTATAATACAATCCGAAAAAATATTTATGATCAGAATTACTATAAGCTTGGTATTAATGCTCTTCAATAAAATTAAATAAATACGTGTTTTAGCATTTTTCGAAATTCATCCTATAAGGGGGTAAAACAGGGAGTTAAAGCTTGTATGAAACTACCTTTTTAGAGATTTTTTTGTAGTTTTAGCGCGAGAGAAGCCGCGGATTCTTACATCAATACTCTCGTCATTATTAATCACTGTGACATTACAAAGTGAAAGGTGCGCGAAATACGTTGCGCAGAAAAACGTAACTTTTTTGAGTTAACTCTTCTAATTTCATTGTAAAATTTTCATATCAGAGGCCTTATATAACAATCGATTCGTAACGAGCAAACTCCAAGAAAAAATCGAATAGGTAAATAAACAAATCCTAGGTAAATATGCTATTTGTTTTACCTACAAAATATGTACGGTATTAAATTGAATAATTTAAAACTAAATTATATTAGCGTAACCCATTAAACTTTCAACGGTAGGTATACGATCGAATAGACACGGCATAAAGATAAATTCTGACCGATATTTATTCTATTGTTTCTATACTCGTCGCGGAATCGATATTTCATGTCAGAAGTAGCGATATATCGAAACAAACGATTATTGAATCACTATATATTTAGTTTTGCTTGATGCTTGTTCTTTACTTTTGCCATTTTCTGAATAAATACTGATAAAGTTTGTAAGAAAGCTTTTCGTGAATCGCAGACATAATAAATGTATAATTTAGTTTGGTTTCATAGAAGTTTACAAAACACCTACTTGACTGTTAAACTAGAGGTAGAACATTAGATTTTCATATCATATATTTTAGGAATTATTAAAAATATTTAACTTTTTTTATCACTTTCTTTCATTTGAGTATAGATTGAGTATAATTATGTTGCTTTCATCTTATCAAATTGAGACAATTGACGTAATTTTACCTAAAGTGTTAATCGATCCCACTACCACCTGTCTAATAGATCTAATACCATTCAAAGGCGGTGCGATTGCACCACATCGTTCGTCAAGAACTTTGTCACCTATTTCTAATTTCGTATTCGAGTATTAATATATGTCGTTAGGTATTATTCGAATAATTTATAGCAATATTTCTGATCGCTATATACATGTCTAGTCGACTGTAAATCGTCTTCAGTAATCGCTGTTGTCATTACTCAGGCAAATTTACACACTGTCTCAGGACATCTTTTAATAGATATCGTGTTTCTAAATGTTTATGTTATTATATGTAATGAATTTTATCGTATTAAATATATAACTGCTCGTCGAAACGTCCGGCATAGTGGGTAAGGACCTATTTCGGTGCTACAGATTGTAGATTCCAGCGAGTTTGTATGAGACAAATATTTATATTTTTCGTTTTTATTAGATCTCGTATATCTAACAGCTAAAAGCTGTCTGGCTTAGGGACATGAAATGAATTACAAAGTAGTAATTAAAAAAAAGTTTTTTTTTTATTTATGAATGTACATTACCACATTAACTTATTTTTTTATAGATAAAAAATTTTTTAAATCTACTTTTAAGAACACTATTTTTAACAGTTTTTATTCTATCTTATATTAAAATCTACTTGAGTTATTTCTTTTGTAACACATATGTATACATATACTCGTACTATGTATAACATTTCTACTTGTGAAAGATGTACACCTGTAGATATGTTTGTAGGGTTTTTATTTGAATAAATGTTTATCTAACATTCTTAGTTATAATTTTTAGGGTTCCGTACCCAAAGGGTAAAACTGGACCCTATTTCTAAGACTCCGCTGTCCGTCCGTCTGCCTGTATGTCTGTTCGTCTGTCACCAGGCTGTATCTCATGAACCGTAATAGTTAGACAGTTGAAATTTTCACAGGTGATGTATTTCTGTTGCTGTTATAAAATAAATATTTAAGGGGGCTCCCATACAATAAACGTGTTTTTTTGCTCGTTTTTGCTCGATATTTAGATATTTAGTTATATATTCACTTTAAAAATAAATAATTAAATTAAAACAAATATATAAGGGGGGCTCCTATACAACAAACGTGATTTTTTTGCCGTTTTTATAGATAATGATACGAAACCCTTCGTGCGCGAGTCCGACTCGCACTTGGCCCGTTTTATTCTTTTTATTTATAATGTCAAATATTCGCGTAAATTTAAGATTGTATTATTTAAATTGTAATTTTAAATAATGTGTATTCCAACTTGATAAATGACTATCAAGAACCACTTGTCCACTTAGTAGTTTATGCACAAAAAAGCAAAATAATTTTTAAAATTTATTTCAAAAACTCGTTATGCAATGTTCACGTACCCAATACAGGATATTCTAGTAAGTTTGATAAAATATTTTTTTATTTAATATTTAGTATTTTTTAATATACATAATTTAAATATAAAAATGTATAAATTTTGAATTTTTTCTAACATTTATGTAAGTATATTTATGTCACAATGTGTTTTATGTATGTATAGTGATCCGTCCAATACGATTTATGTTAATGCCCTAGTCTACTCTGTTTTAAGTGTATCCGATTGATGGACCGACCTTGGAGCGCTAAAACTACGCTGCGTCTAATTTACGTGGGAATTATTTATTTAATCAGTTATTATATAGATCTAAAAGCTTTAGGTTTTTATTTATAAGTTATTTAAAAAAAACAACTTAAAAAGCTATTACTAAAAATAAATAAACAGCTTTCATTTAATAAAATTAGTTAAAGAAAAAGAAAACGTATAATTTAGTTTATTGCAATGGAACTGGCAACATTGAATATTTTGTTTTTAATTGACGTTAATGACAGTGATGGACGAGAGTCAACTCTAGCTTCTTTGTAGAGTTCTTTCTTTATATTAATTACAAAATGATTTTAAAACAGCTACCTAAATGGCGTCAAATTAACATATACTAAAGTGGTGAATATTTTTGTCAATCATTTATTATGTCTATGTCGTTAGACAGAATTAATTTACATCGATATGTCTTTATAATTTACCTGATTTAATATGTTATGTTAATAAGTTATTGAAGAATGTCCAAACATGTTGCCTCCAAATAGTTTCATCAATGATAATTTTGTTGCCTCCACGATTATTCGAATCTTAGATAATTAATATTTATTTTTTATAGTTTACACGGATATTAGACCTAAGTAGTTATTTAAACGTACCTAAAGTTTTATTAATTTGTGTTAAAATTATATTAAAGAGCGAAGTTTTAATAATTAATTTAAAATATATTAATTTTTTTATATCCGTCAGGGTTTATAATAAACTAGCGACTCGCCCTCACTTCGCTCGCTAGGTTGATTTCCCATACAAAATTTCAGCCCCTTAATGTATGATTTCCGGGATAAGAATTATCCTAGATCCCTTCCAGGGTCTCAAACTATCTTCTGACCAAATTTCATCTAAATCGGTTCAATAGATCCAGAGATGACTCCCTACAACCTCAAGTAAGTTTCACATTATTCAGACTTAGTTTAGTATTACTAACTCTCCAAGCGTTATTTTAACGGCGTTACTCTAAAAGTGATCGTGAAATTTAAAAGGGACTTAAATTATAATACGTGGGCGAGTGTCGACATGTTTATATGTTTTGTTACCGATTCTTAATTAAGTTTGGGAGCTTTTATATAAATTTAAGGAGAGAATGCCCATTTGGTAGATCCCTGTCGTCACTTAGCGAAAATACCACGAAGCTGTTAAGATCTAATGAAGAATTTTTATCTATTTTTACAAGCTTTTATTTAACTTGCAAGCTTGTATGTATGTTTGTTCGGGTCAAATCTTGCAACTGAGTTTTAAAGCATTTATCTCAAACGATTGAATTGAAATTTTGCATATTCATTTAGTTTAGATGATAATGCATGTCTAGCTAAGTGACGTCGTTCTAAATCCAACATGGTGGACTATTTTTTATGCACCCCCATGATATAGATATCAAATGAAAATGTTTGCTGAGAAGAATACGAATAAATACCTAAAAAATAAAAAAAATAACTTTAAATGAAATCAAACCCATTTATTTATTACATTACACAATTTATATGACATAAAAGCTTGTTTTTAAAAATGTTTTTTTATTTTAAAAATATTAATTTATCATACGAGTGTTATATGCTGTTTTTGTTTCCCAAATTCAGCCGCTTTTTATGATTAGCAGGTATAGACATAGAAATTATAAAGCAAGTTATACACATATGAAGTAGAGTAGATATATTCACAATTTTGATATGTTAATAAAATCCAGAGAAACCATTTATATAGCGCGTACTAGCGACTCACCCTCGTTTCGCTCGGGTTCGTCCCTAGGTACGTTTTAATCTTTTTTTTAGCGGAACCCTAATTCTTTTTCTAAAATAAAAGTAGCCTATGTTACTCCCTTTAACATCAGCTATCTTCCAGTGAAAGCCCCGTCAAAATCAGTCCAGCCGTTTCAATTATCCGAAACAAACAGACAGACAAAAATTGTGTTTTTCTTATAAATACCGTATATAATTTCATATGTATTTAGTAAAACGCTGTTATTTTGACATTACGAACAGACCCTTCAATTTTATTTATCTGTATAGATAATAGATAACTAAAAATGTTAGAATTCGACTAAGTTGTATACAGTGTAATGAAGGGTCACGTGGCACAAACACTAAGGCCACAAGAACATTAAATAGTAGCTAAGTCAATATATGTATGTAGATGTACCTACATATTAGGGAGGAGATCGAAATCGTATTCCTTACAGTGTAACTATTGCACAAACGTGATCGTCGAAATTTATTATACATTTTTATAAAAATATGCTTTCGAACTTATATCGTTCAGTTAAATAGCGGGACCTAAGGGCTTATAAGCTGTCAGTGTATTCCTATTCCTATAATGACGTGAAAAGCCACTAGAAATTTCAAATCCTATGAAAGTTTTCAAGCGTAGCAAAAGTTTAACTTTATTTAAAATATTTACTTTTACCAAATATCTTAAAATATAGTATTTATTTATTACTCTTTGGGAAATACGAATATATTTAAATTGATAAAACCATAAAACTAGGATAATTCAGTAACATTGCCATTGAACCCTAGATCACTCATTTAGAAGCCAGTACTGAACCACTTTGCAACAGTTTATTTAACGCAACCTAAAGGCATCTTAATGTATTGAATGGATTTTCAAGTCAATATTAGTTATCGTAGCGTTCTAAAGCAAGTAGGGTGCAGCCGCAAGTCGCGCAGGTAGTTTACAGGCTATATGACTTAACGCGGCCTGACGCGTGGCTTCAGCGCTCAACAACCGTCGTGTGGTGCAAGTGAGTAAAATAGAGCGTTTTTGATATATTTTTATTTACCTTATTAAACTAAATGACTCTGAACATCTCTGTAACAAGTATAGAATGCCTTTAAGACCAAGAGAACCAAGAATCAATATAAATCCGCGAAATAATCCGAAAATATGGTTTTATTTAATCCCTCTACGAGCGCGAAGACGCCGGCGTTACAGTTAACAATAGATTTCTTAGAAATTTAATTAATTTCTTAGAAATTTACCTGAAGTAAATCTAAGGAAGTATTATGGTATATTTAAGATAATTATTATTTGTTTAAATACTAGCTAAACAGATAGATATTGCCCTGTCTCAATTTATCATTTTTAAGGTTATACAAAATTTTAATTGAAAAAAAGTATCTTCAGTTTCTACCGAATTTCATGTCGTTACAGATATTCTGAAGTGATGCAATGAATGATGTGAAGTTTTAAGTAGATTTACTGTTTCACTTTAATTATTTTTTTTGTAAAATCTTGTTTCTAATATAAAAACACTTATCATATATTATAGTTTCGTATATAGCATATTATTACAATAAAGTGATCACATATAATAGATATGAATATACAAATACTTCAACTATAATAATATAAACCTGAAACAAGATAATGTACGTACAATATAGGTACATTGTACATTTTTAGTTTTCCGCCATCATTTCGTAACTTATGTCACAGACGCGCCCGATCGTTGATAAATTCTATCAATAACAGAGGCGCGAGCCGTCGGGCGCCTTCAATAGTGCTTACCCTCTCGAATGTGAAATAAGACGTTTAGTTAAAGTCGACTCCATTCCTCTGTCGTCGCTTATTATTTGCAATTATATATCCAGCTCATTTAGTAAATTGAAAGTGACTGGGCACTATCCTTTTAAATGACTTTTGAATTAGCTATACTTTTCTATACTAATATTATAAAAAGGCAGAGTTTGTTTGTTTGTTTGTTTGTTTGTTTGTTTGTTTGTTTGTTTGTTCGTTTGCTTGTTTGAACGCGGTAATCTCAGGAACTACTAATCCGATTTGAACTGCCGCTGTACAGGTTTTCATGAAGTTTGGCAAGGACATAGATTGCGTCATGAAGACACCATCACACCAAGCGAGTAGAGTCGCGACGTATAGGAAATAAGTACTTATACTAAATAATCATTATTATCAACTACCATACCAACATATGTATGGTATGTATTATATTATATGTTACCACAAATCACATAATATTTGTACTTTGATGTGTATAACCCTTTACGAAAAAAATTGACGAAATCTGAAACGGTAGCAGTATTTTATACTTATGTATATTTACACTTAGTAGAAATCGAACTTGTAATCTTCTATTTGAAAGAAAGGACTTGACATTTTGCTCTTATGTGCTTTTTCAAAGAAAATAGTTGAGTTGAAGTAAAATGCAACAGGTTTATCAACCGTAAATAGCAGAAAACAGAATGTCAGCGGTGTCATTACTCACTCTGTACGATGTAGGATCGTGACCGGTCGCGACTTCGATGCCCGACAGGTGCAAGCTAATGTACTTTGATAGTAGTTTTCTTTAACTATTCATTTTTCAATAAAGTGGTAGTTAAAAAGAAACTTAAGTTATACATTACTGTGACAAAAAAATATCTAAATTAGGTGCCAACTCCCAAGGGGCAGTTTCCATGCATTTTCACTATTTTTTTCGAGAACAATCATCAAAATTACTCTATATATTTACTAATAGAATGCAGTAGCTCGCAAGATGGCGAATATACAAATATGATACAAATAAGTGTTAGACTCAAGCGGGACTCGAACCCAGCACAATGAGGGATCATATATAAATCGTACATACATACATTTACAATAAGTTTCCAATGACAGACATTGAGACCAGGACTGCAATAAACTTAACAAAATATAACCTTCAGATTTCCCAGTTCCCACAGACAGGTGGGCGCAGTGCATAGATCAAGGAATGTCACGCGTCAAACTATGACTTAAACAGTCGTGATAGTTCATAGGCCTTTGGTATTTGTTCACTGACTGTGATGACTTCATCATTTTATCTCAGACTCACTGTCTTTGTGAAAATATGAAGTCGGATCCATACTAATATTACCAATGCGAAAGTGATTCTGTATATCTGTCTATCTTATACGTTTTCATACCTAAACCGCTGAACAAATTTTGATGAATTTCGATAAAGAGATAGAAGGACACATATTTTTTGTCGCGACAATTAAATTAGTTTTTTTTTATAATTTTGGTACTTTAGTCTTTGATTTCGGTTATGAAAGAATTTAATCAAGCAAATTTTTAAGCATATTCTTTTGGATAGTGCTTTTGTAGCGTTCTCGTCAAAAGCACTAGCCAAGCTTGGAGTTACAATTGACTGATGAAAAGCCATTTAGAACTATACAGTACCTAACTACCTATAAAGCTTTTTCTCTTTTTGTGTATTTTTAATTGACCATCTAACATATTATATGGTTTATTATTTTTTTATACAGATGATTGTAATTTTAATGTCAATATAGTCTATGGTATATTTATCAAATATCCGGAACAAAGTACAAATGCTTATGGGAAAATTTGTACAAAAACGTCTAATATTTTAATACAGTTATTGGAACTAAATATTATAATTTTTATTCTACTAGCGATTGACTCTCGCTTTGCTCGGGTTCGTCCTTGGGTACGTTTTAATGGTTAGCATGCAATGGACAGACTGTACATAACATATTATATGATATATAGCATACAGCTTTCCTCAATATACGAGCTATCTAATGCAAAAATATTTTTTCAAATCGTATCAGAAGTTTCTAAGATTAGCGTGTTCAAACAAACAAATTAACAAACATGAACCAAAAAACAAACTGGCTCTTTATAATATTAGTATAGATAATATAAGCATAGTAATATGTCTAGAATTTTTCTCTGCAAAGTGGAGCTTGTTCCATAATAAGATTAATGATTTGTTTTCTCACAATCATTTGCACGCCCTTTTTAAGGTAGACAAATGTTTCGTCTCGATCTCAATTCATCTAGAATAGATCAATCTTGGCAGCGTCTTGTGATTACTTCGACTTAATGCTGGAGGGAGGCACCTGTGGAGTGACCTGTTGCTTTATTTTGGAGGCAATTTTTCTATTTTTATGTAGTTTTGAGAATTTTGTTATAAGTTAGATGTTTATATTTAAAAAAAAAAACAAATTAATCCAAATTTTTTGTGTGTATGATATGTAAAATCATAATTTAGTGTACATAGTATCTCAAATACAAACATACATACCTACATGTGAAGATAAAAAATACCTATGCAGTTACAGTCATTATTAGTACCTATTTAGTACATTAAAACTCTTTACGCTTAGACATTAGACAAGACAATATTTAAAAATAATATACCTAAGCTTACTCTAACACGTGGTCAAATAAAAAAAAAATATTTTGACCACGTGATAGTCTAGATATCTATAAATCCCATATTATTTTTAGTTTTCTATTAACGACATCGATTGTGGAAGGTAAATATATGGGAGCAGTACATAGTATAAGTTTTAAAGCTACAAAAGAAAACGGATAGAAAAGTTAAATCGAGAACAATTGCTTTACACTATTTTAAAGTATATCTAAACAACAGATTCTGAACATCGCGTGAAGATAGACAACAAGTTATTTCCTTATTTATATTATCACAAATAGTACCTGCATACCGCGTATACTCACAAAGCTGTCCAAGCAATTTATTATGCCCGTACACGTCATGTCGCTTCACCGAGCCTTACAGTTAACTGGTCTCAAACTTAGGTATACAGATTTGTTTAAGGATATTTATAAGTAACCATATGGTACTATCGTAATGTGTCCTCTCTAGAATGAGGTAGTCAGGGTTCGATTCTCGTAGATTCATTATAGCTACACATATGTATAAAACTTCAGCAAATATTTTCTCATTTTTTTTACAGATTGATTATAATTCGATTTCTAGTCTATATTTGAATATAATTACAACGCAAAAATACGTTTTTTTATTGGTATTTAAAATTTAATAAACTATATAGTATTATTAGAAACATGAGAGATAATGTCTAGAGCATCTGAACGGACTGTAATAATTTTTTTACATATTCCTGACAAAAAGCACTTTTAGAGACGCACCATCCAAATACTACCGCGTACTTTAACTAGTTTTTATAAATTAAGCTTTGTAACTCCCAAGCTTACTTCTTTTGCACAATTTTTGCAATGTACCCGCTATCAGACGCGATAGCATTACCCCACTAATAAGTGCAAGTAATGAAATCGAACGATTACGCCGATCTCGATTTATGGTCGGTGAGCTGTTCGAACCTCGGTTGCGCGTACGCATCGATAAAGCGCCATTATCTCTAAAAGCTTGAGGCACACTAAGTTTACGTTCATAATTTTTAAGATTACTCTACGTTATCTTTCCAAGATAGGCTATTTCGTCCTAAGAGAAAATAAAAATTGCTTTAAATTAGTTTTGTTCACTATAAGATAAAAATTTTCATCATTGGTCTCTAAAGTTCTAGCTAATACTTGTTGGTGACACAAGATACCACTTAATATATGATATGCGTGAGCTTCAAACAATTTTTTAATATTAAATCTAGAATATATCTATACAAATATGGCAAACTCGATACAATGATGAGGAATGTAAGAATCATTGCAAAGCAATATCCCCTCACCATGGCCCCACTGTGCCCCCGGCCTGCACGTGTACGATCACACGTCGTCCATTACCTACGGATATGGCGCATCTTATCGTTAATTATAGCTAACTCGTTTACCGATTACCGTGATTTACCGCTGTGTGTAGCCGGACTATAATTTCACATCAATCACCCATAAAACTTACATTTTAGTAAAATTATAAATATATTTTCAATGTTTTTTGCTATTACATATCATAATTTGACTACACGTTTGGCTCAGTTTGAGTTCGAGTCCCGCTGTGGGCATTCATTTGTGTGATGAGCACGGATGTTTATACTCCAGTCATGGGAGTTTATATTTATCTATACTTACAATAAAATTCTGACTAAGCCGAATCTGTACATTAAATATTTTTTGGAAAATCTTATTAAAATAGGCATTATTATAGATACAAAGGCCAAATTTATAGTTTTTAGATTTTTGTCTGTCTGTCTGACTATCTGCGAACACTAAACAGTTTTTGATGAAATTTGGTATGGTGATAGCTGGTTATCCGGGTCAATATATGTATAGGATACTTTTTAGTACGGGAAAACATCTCTTCTCTGAGAAATCTATACTATACGTTAAAACGTAACTGGAGACAAACCCGAGCGAGGGCGAGTCGCTAGTTTAAAAATAAAAAATATTCAAGTAACCTAACTTAGGCGCTTATCTAAAAATGCATGTTGTTACCAAGTGTATCTAAGATTTTAAAAACCGCGACTGTGTAAGTTTTGAGATTGTATCAACAAGTATTGTTTCTAGCTCGACATGAGCTGGGTACTACAGCTTGTCGCGCTTATCATTAATTACTCTTTAACTATAGGTTATTTACGGCTTCGGCATTTAAGTATTAATTTTAAAGGCACCTTTAGTGCTTAACGGCTACTTGAGAATTTATTGATCCGCATGAGGAAATAGTATTGATTTCTAAGAACTAACTAATAAATTCTCTAGAAAATGTGGCGTGTGAGGAATGTCATTATGTAACGAGTATTAGCTGAAACGAAACAAACAAACAAAAAGTATACAGATTTTTTTTTATATTTTAAAACTAAAACCATATTACACTCATAGGCACAATTGACTGCCAAATTACCTATGTCTTTTGTCACCCTGTTTGTTTGCATTAAGTATATATAGCTTAAATTTATAGGCATTGACAAAAAATGAGCTTTTTATTTAATTGAAAAAATATAATTAGTCAACCAAAAATATTAAAAAAATCGATTTTCTGGAATAAAATCTTAAAAAATATTTTTTTTGCAATATTTTCATTTGTTTTTATGTTTTATCGAAGATTATTTTCAACGTACGTTACGTATTTACGCAAAAATTGACAGTTTCGGCAAATTGTAAGAATTATAGGGTGGGTGTTTAGTTGTGCCTGTGACCGTAGATCGAGAAAAATGGATGAACTAGGACACATGTATGACGTTGATGTTAAAATTTTTTTCAATAAGATTGACAATTAGATGATTAAAACGATTAGTAGGTCTATTCTGTAAGAAATTTTAGGTAACTCGATAGCCGATTGCGCGGACATAATTCATACGTACATCCCTACATATGTATGTAAAAAAAAAAAATGAAAATTGTATTGAAATATTTTTATCTGTATCTCATTCAAGTATTTCCGTATTTTTGTTATTTCCGTATTTTTGTTAAGATTTCTATTCTTCAGCGATTGTACATGACATCTTGGCTAAGTCCCCCGAAAAACTAGAAAAACAGAATCGGCGGTAACTGCTAGTGTAGCCAATCGCGATCATCAAGCGACACAATGAGTCGATGTAAAACAAAGCTCTGCCGAAGATTCCTCGCTTCTTTTAATGAAATGCCCGATCGCTTTTAGATTACTATTGAATTCAGTTATGTCAGATAAAAGGGTAATGATCCTTTATTATCGTTTTCTAAACGTTATACTAAAATTTAAGATACTAGGAAATGAAAAAACAATATAGATTAGATACAACACATTGGTTTTCAAAGTTTGAAATGAAGGAATATTGTTTTACTAGCTTTTGCTCGTGGTTTTGCTTGCGCTAAGTTTGATTTTTAACCTCCTTACACTCCCTGAAGGTGTTGTTGTTGTTTGGTTGTTGATGTATTACAAAACTTTTCTTTTGCGCTTTATTTTCTATTGAAGTAGGTCATACTATAGCATCGATCGTGGATCCTTAAGAGCGAAGCATTTATAACTACGTGAGTAAAGTAGCGATCGAAAGCTAGTATAATATGTTTTTATTTTACCAATCAATGTCACTCGTGTCTTAACAATTCTATGTATGTACGTGACATTGTAGAGGTAAACTATGCGAAAATAGCACGCTTAAAAGCTATTAAGAAATAATTGAATCATAATTCAACATTTATCTCATATGCAATAAGTCAAATGCGAATGGTCTCCGAAGCCTTTTGAAACGTTTTAATAGTGAGGAAGTTTACATACAAAGTTGCATCGAGTCAAACCAATATAAAAACGGGTGATAATAAAAAACATCACGTACATTCTGGCCTCGCCAGCCAATACTACAATTCACAAGCTATAAAAACTTATTGCGATTCATCCAATGGAGTACCAATATCTTAGTAGCTAGAAGACTGATAATAAATAAGTCCTCATCATTTACATTGTGTGTTTGAAAGAGATACACATACAAATATAAAGGAGACGGCGGTATGTTTATGAGTCTCACCCACGCTGCGCCGGCGCATTGTGACAGTTTTTCTGCTATAAACCGTTGTTGAGTCGTATATTTCAATTTTCTGTTTCTCTTAATTTTGTTTATACATATAGGTATGTTATACATATAAGTACCTATAATATGAAAACTTCCGTAACATTTAATAAAAAATTAAGTGTTTTCATACGCTTTTTAGGATTCTGTACCCGGAGAATGCCAACGTAACCCTATTACTAACCCTCGGCTGTCCGTCCGTCTGTCTGTCAGAGGGCTGTATCTCATGAACCGTAAGAGTTAGAGAGTTGAAATTTTCACAGAATATGTATTTCTATTGCCGCTATAATAAAAATTAATGAAAATATAAAAATTAAAATACAAAAAACATTTTTTTACCGTTCGTAATCGATCATCGAAGTTATCGGTCCAGCCATTTTTGAGTTTTAGTGAGACTACAATTGCAGAACAGCAATTGATTTATACTAACTACAAAACGAATAACAAATGATGTACCTACTTATGAAGATATAAATTATGATTATGTTAATATTTGGTTTGTGGTAAAGCAAATGTTAATTTGAACAGCAGGTGCTTTATAAATTGTCGTCTTAAAAAGAATTTGAAGTCATAAGTTATTATGAAGTGTAAAAAATTAGTATTTGATTGGTAGACGTAAAGAACGTAATGACTAACAATATGTCCTCTTTACTTTTAAGGTAAATTGTATGTTAGATTAGTCCTTAATTTACATCCGTCTATGAAGTTAAAAGAAGAATCTGTACCGAAAGTAAAAAACAATCTATACATATAAATAAAATTGAAGTGTCTGTTTGTAATGTCAAAATAACAGCTTTTTACTAAATGCATATGAAATTATGTACGATACTTATAAGAAAAACACATCTTTTACAATTTTGTTGGTCTGTCTGTTTGTTCCGGCTAATCTCCGAAATGGCTGGACCAATTTTGATGGACTTTCACTAGCAAATAGCTGATGTTATAAGGAGTAACCTAGGCTACTTTTATTTAAAAAAAAGAATTGATCATAAAAAAGTTAAAAAAAATGAAAACGTACCTAGAGACGCACACGAAGCCAGGCCTTAGGCTAAGTCGCTTGTCAAGAATAAGCTTAACAAAAATGAAAATTATGTATGTATACCTATCTTATGTAAAGCTTTCACTGGCGGATGCACTCGAGTAGTTTATCGATTAATATATGTACTTCTATTACTTAGGTTAACGATTGCTGTTAGTATGTAATTTGAATATATTTATGTACTTAGAAGTGCCACAAATTGTCAATAAGGTACGTACAAACGGACGTAACTTTTTAATTCAATTTAATCCTTGTATTTCGTGGCTTCTAGGATTGCCAGTTGGAACTTTTCAAAATAAACTTGATTAATGTTTATCAAAATCGTGACTGACGGCTATTTATTTAGAATAATAAAATACTAAACTCGAATGAGAGATACACTATTTTTCATATACGAATTTGAGAGCACTTTCAAACAATTTTTTCTATATGGCGCATATTTTTTTATATTTATGCTCAAAAATACATGCTGATGCTATCTTATGTTATTCTCAAAGAAAAACTAAAAAAATATAATTCGAACAAATATTTATAATTGCAAATATGTAGCAATTCCTTATAAACAATCTCGGTCTGCGTTTAAATGGAGAAATAACTTGTCCAAATGCAAAAAATTAATGTCTTCTGCTAAGTTAATGAAATTCTGAAAATGTATTTTGTGAGTTTTTGAAAACGGATCAGAAAACGGTGCATGTGAGACGAGCCTTAGCGTATTATACTTGTGGTAATGTTCCAAAGCTACAACTAACATAATGTAGTTGTAAGGTGTCGTAATAGACCTCCTAAATGCAGTAAATATTGCCATACATCGATAAAGTCCTAGCGTACAAGTCAGTCCTTCGAAAGGTCCAAAGTTTATTTCTGTCACAATCATATGTATTACTTTTATTTGCTGTTCAACCAACTTTGAAAAATAGAAGTTTCTCTTTTTCCCTTGTATGTATTATATTATATTCGTATGATTTTATAAGAAATTACGTTATAAGTCATTTCAGTCTAAAATTAAAAATATATTATTGAATAAACCTTATTACACCGTTACGGAATACTTTGTGAATTTCAGTGTATGGGACTTATGAATTTCATGCCGGCTCATCTCAGCAGAACTGCCTTGCGAGCCGATGGTAGACTCCTCATGGACTTACTGACAGTTAATTTAAATTTTAATATTGCAAAAAGTGACGATCTGTAAGTGCTTTTTAAAGTATATTTGAATCTTACTAATATTATAAATGTGAAAGTTTAGATGGATGTTAGGATGTTTGTTACTCAATCACGCCAGAACGGCTGAACAGATCTGGATGAGATTTGACACAGAGATAGATTATAGCCTGGAATAGCACATAGGTTACTTTTTATCCCGGATAAATGTACCGTTCCCGTGGGATAGATTAGTTTTCACTTTTCGAAGTATATTTTGAAATGCATGATTCAAAATGCATGATTGTATTTGAGATTGATGCAATATATCATCTATACATATTATGTAAATAACTTTGCACAATCAACGCGGTTTTTATAGCTAATATATTATGTATATTTAATATTTTCTTAATACGAAAATAATATGTAACTAATATAAATATATATAAAATAAATAAATAAATATAAATATTATACAGATTTCCACACAGAATTTCTTCAATATCTATACATCACTACAGATTATTAAAATAATAAAATTCCCCCACCGCGTCTGTCTGTCTGTGTGAATGCGATAAACTCAAAAATTACCGAACAGATTTTCATATAACTTTCAACAATAGACTAAGTAATAAGAAAAGTTTAGGTGTATAGATCATTAAGGTTTTGTGTAAATTCGCTGAAATATGATAATGATTGTTGAAGATGCCGTAAAAAATCATGCCGACTGGGTGCTTTATAGGCGTGCGTCGCGAAAACCAATAAAGTTATATAAAAACAATGTATTACGGAATTATTCAACCTAAAAAGGCCTATTAAACTGTAACAACGCTATATGTACGTACCTAGGAATACACCCGAGTGAAGCAAGGGTAAGTTACTAGTTTCATCTAAAGTAGAAAACCATAATTTATATCCTATATCCATTTTCATGTTACATTATTCAGTAAATCATGTTCAATCAGCGCACTTTAAAGTCATAAAACAAATAATAGAAGTAAATTAAGCATCTATCGTAAAATACACTATAAATATTTATTTAACACATAAGCAAATGTCTCAGATGGACTGGAAGTGCAATTTTAGCGAATGTATGGGATAGACAGCAATAAAGTGACTCATTTGAATGGATGGCATTATAAAATCAAAACCTTTTGAAAACTTTGAAAGAGAACGAATATGTTGAATCCCACGCGTAATGTAAGGTGACAAGGAACGTCTGGATTTTAAAATTAAATATTTTTACTTATGTCTTTTCATTAATAGACTTGCAACAAATACGTGTATGAATAAGTGCATTAGGTATACAAAAAAATGCTTTTGAAAATCATTTTGATTAATATGACTGTGCATACCCGCAAGTATAAATATTGCATGTCTGTACAGTAGATACGTAAACTTTAAATATATGAAAAAAATATTTTCAGGGTTCCGTACCCGAAGTGTGCCAATATAACCTTTTTACTATGCCTCCGCTGTTCGTCCCTCGATCTGTCAGAGGGCTGTAACTCATGAACCATAATAAGTAGAAAGTTGAAATTTTCACAGAGAAGGTATGTATTTTATTGGTTTGTATTCCAGTCATGGGTGTTTATAATTATAATATGTATTTAAAGTTATATAATATGTGAAGTGTATCAACTATCTGGTATCCATAACACAAGCCTCATAGCTTACAATGGAACTAGATGGTACTGTGTGTTAATGTCCCAACATATTACAAAAAATTACATAGTGTCTAAATGAACTATCGCATTCCCACAGGCAGAGCCGTAATATTCCACTAGTGCTAAGCAGCTAATGTTAATAGATACAATTATTCAATCTCCGTCAATTTTAGCACCTGCATTATTAAAAGCCTTTCTTCTGAAGGTAAAATCTTGTTCAGTTAAAAGGCATCTATCGTTTATTAGCAATAATTCTTTAACGTCGTTACCGGAGCCGACGTAATTGCATTCGATACATCCCTACCGGACATTTGAACCGTCTTATAGTCTAAGAGACAGCTGGTGTATACCTTTCCTGTATATTAATTTTGCATATTGTTTTCAAAATTGTTTAATAAAGTTATGGTTTTTTTTATTGGTTATGTGTTTTTTTATATGTTGGGACATTAACACAGCACCATCTAGTTCTATGGTAAGCTACAAGGCTTGTGTTATGGATACCAGATACACTACACATATATAACTTTAAATAAATATAAATTAATACATTATAAATATAAACACCCATACAAACACCCAAATACATATAAATTAATACCTTATAAATATAAACACCCATGACTGGAGTACAAACAATCGTCTCATCACACAAATGAATACCCTCAGCAGGACTCGAACACGCGACCTCTGGCACAGTAAGGGTCACTACAAACCAAGCCAAACGAGTCGTGCGTTATTTAAATATTTTTTTATTTATTTATATCTTTTTTTAAATGCAACTTTTGAAATCTCGAAAAATCGAAACTATGTTTTTTGTTGTATACAAGTACCTACTTCTTATTGCACGCGGTTTTTCCTTATGTAAACTTACTTAATTCGTAAACAACGAATATGACTTCTTCTTTATAATAGAGCGTACATAATACGGAGACAAATTGTAGTATAAATAGATAAACATTAGTATACTCAAATTACTGAGTTTATGCTTCACTGTATGAAAAACACAATATACCAATATATTTCTGAAGACTCTACACTATGTCTACTTTGTACTAACATATTAGTAGTAAAAATAAATATATTAGGACATTAACACACATCACCATCTAGTTCCATGGTAAGCTCGTAGCTTGTGTTATGGATACCAGATAGTTGATATATATATATATATATATACATACATATTATAAATATCAACACCCATGACTAGAGTACATACATTCGTGCTCATCACACAAATGAATGTCCCCAGCGGAACTTGAACCCGCAACCACTGGAACAGCAAGAAGGGCCACTACAATCTGAGCCAAACGTGTCGTCGCTAATTTTAACTTATTACTAATAATTTTAAGTGTTTTCCAAAGAACTTATTGAGTGAGCTTAAAGCTCTGGTTTATTATAATTGTAACATATATTGTTCTTTAAGCTATTATCTCGAATCCCTTTTAGGTTACCGACTTCATTTAAGTGTTCATATTTTTCTTATACCATTAATGATTTTCTAGCTGAAAAGCGTCTATTTTCCATCGTTTGATAATAATGTAATATATAATAATGTAATCTATAATTATCTATAATTATGTAATATGTACAAATGTATGTTTTTTGCTTTCGTAAGCTCTATAAAAAGTTTTTATTTAAGCTTTTAAATTTAAGAAATATTTATGAAGAAATTACTTTAAAATTTAAAGAAGCATTAACAAATTAAATTTGAAATATCTGCCGTATTCAACATTTTTACAAGCAGTTTTAGTCTGAAAAATTAAAAAAAAAGAAACATTAAAATAGCTCACATTCTAAAATTTTAGTAGTACAAACGAAGAATTCTGCAATCTCCTGGATGCATTATCAGATCAGCTCAATATCAAAATTATTATAATGTCAACCACTTAACACCTCCAGGTAAATTTCTAAGAAATTAATTACATTTCTAAGAAATCTATTGTTAACTGACACGCCGGCTTGTCCGCGGTCGTTGAGGGATTAGCATACTAAAAGAACTATGTTACAACACAGCCAATTTGAGACTCAAAACTTTGCTGGATCGGTTTAAAAGCTGTTTAACCCTCTCTATAAAAAGCTATGGTGTTAAAGAGATGTGGTATGATAAATTCTCTTACACTTTACGCACTTCTGTCTATTTAAATTAATTTAGTGTTTCTATTATTAATGCCATTAACACTGGTACTACGAGTATAACTATATCTATATAGGTGATAATTGCTATTGGAAAATAGTTTTACGAAGATTATTAGATTACTATATGTAGAGTTCATCCGATTATCAATATTAGTCTTCGCATGTGGCTCCATTTGCTTTGCAGTTTTAAGCAAATAACCTATGTATCACACTAAAAAGTATAGCATGCGTGTTTAGGTAATGAGATGTGCAAAATATTTGCTTAAAATTTTCATAATATTAGGATGAATAATCAAATTTTCTATAATACTAGCGAATCACCCTCGCTTCGCTCGGTTTCGTCCCTAAGTTGATTCTCCATACAAATTTTCATCCCCATTTTTATCCTCTTAAGGAATGATTTCCGGAATAAAAACTATTTTTTGTCCTTTCCAGGGTCTAAAACTATTTTCTTACCAAATTTCATTTAAATCGGTCCAGTAGTTTTTGAGTTTATTCGTCACAAACATACAAAAATACAAATCTTTCTTCTTTATAATTATAGTAGTGATGAAATACGAAAAAAATTATGTGTATGTATGTCAATCCACGCTAAAACGGCTAAACGTATCTGAATGAAATTTGCACATAGATAGACTATGACCTAGAACAACACATTGGCTACAGCTGGTAATAAAACTTGGTGGCGCTGCCTTTATAATAAAACTTATAAGTTTTGCCTGTGTTATGTTACGATAATGCTATATGATCGCGGTCATTCAACTATACACCTAGGTCAGTTACGCTCGGAGGTGCTACGTAGGTCGGGTGCAAGTTCAAGGTGCGATCTGATTTGTATTTTATAAAATATACACTATATTCATATAAAATGCACATTATTATAATTAATACACGGTTATTCAAATTTTATTGTAATATAAAATAAATCATGCGTTATTTTTGTTCATTTAAGTCATTTATTGCCAATTAAAAGATTGCCAGGTTTAAATAATTTAACCACGAAATAATCAGTTTTAATACGAAACTATAATATACTATAGTAGGTACTTATTTCTTAATTACATGTATTCAGCCCTTTTAACGTCCCACTGCTGGGCACGGGCCTCCCTTCATACGAGGGGGATCAGGCCATAGTCCACCACGCTGGCCAAGTGCGGGTTGGCGGACTTCACATGTCTTTCGAAAACTTGCAAGGTTTTCTCAGACATGCAGGTTTCCTCACGATGTTTTCCTTCACCGTAAGGCAAGTGGTAATCATGTTAGAAATGATTCGCACATGAAAATATCAGAGGTGCGAGACCCGGGATTTGAACCCGCTTCACTCGGTTTCCCAAGTGAGCGCGTTACCACTGGGCTACCACTGCCTATACATAGATGTTATATAATAATGGTAAAGAAAAATAATAAATAAAAATGACGTTATGTTATTCATCAAGCTTTTTCCAATTTTTATTTGTATATTACTAGCAGAACCCGCGGCTTCGCTCGCGCTGAATCTACATGAAAATGTCTAAAAAGGTAGTTTCATACAAACTTTCACTCCTTATTTTACCCTCTTATAGGATGAATTTCGAAATATGCTAAAACACGTATTTATTTAGTTTTATTGAAGAACATTAATACCAAGTTTCAAGTGATTCTGACCATAAATGTTTTATTGGATTGTATTATAACGTGTTTTCCCGTGGAAATTAGATAATCTCCCGCGGTAAAAAGTAGCCTATGTCACTCTCCAGCGCTAAAAAAAATACGCTAATTATTCAATCCATTTCGACGTGCAAGAAGGACAAACAAACAAATAAACACACTTTCACATTTATAATATTTGTGTTGTATACTGTGATGCTGTGGCTATAATCAAGTTGCACGTATACTAATCAAAATCATTTTTTTATAATATATACACTTTAAAGACTCTTATTTATTTATATACTAGAAACTCTCACTTCACTCGGGTTCATCCCTAGATACATTTTAACGGTTAGTATGGAATAGATATACTAAATATTATAGGTATTAACATACATAGGTACAAAATAAAGTTCTGAACTTTTCGATTTACCAGCAGTTTTTTTGGGGGTTTCAGTATTTTTTTCTATACTTAAACTCCCCATGGCACACCTCCAACAAAACAAAAAAAAAAAGAATTATTCAAATTAGTCCAACCGTTTTTGAGTTTTAGCGAGACTAACGAACAGCAATTGATTTTTATATATAGATTTAAATAATAAATATATAGATTATAGGTATACTGTATGTTCTACAACCTTTATGTTTCAATTTTTTTATATTATATAAGTGAACAGAAATGCAATAATTGTGTAAATGTTATTAAGATATTAATTACTAGTAACAAAAAACGTCTTCATATAAGTTTAATAAAGTGCGAGTATGTAAAGATTTTTCACATCAGAGACGATTAAATATACAGAACACATTGGAGTCGGAATTAATCTATTCGCAAACTCCTCAGTCGCATTAAGAATTCAGCGAAAAATAAAAAGCCAACCTATATGTCTTGTCTGTGAGCTTTCCACCCTTTACCGTCTGTGTTTATAAAAAAGCTCGCAAAAGATCCACTGTATATATATAGCGATATATTATACTAGCCTTCGCTAACGGCACCGTTTTATTAAATTCTTACCTACTACTTATTACTTATTTGTAGTATTTATTGTATAATGTAATACTTATAATTGTTAGAACCTTTTATTGTTAGAAACTTCATTTTGATAAAAGTATTGATTAAGTTATTATATCAGCTTAAAATTAAGCTTTTTTAATTTTTTATTTAAATTAAAGATCATTGTGAAAGCTGTCCTCTTCCAAAACAGGTTTTTTTAAATAAAACTATAGAAAAATTGAATAATCTCATACTCTATGCCAATCTAGTTTTTCTTTAATGCGTAATGAAAGTTACGGAAGGAAATGGAAGCTTTTGATTTGATTTATAATTTATAATATATTATAGTCCATGACTTAACTATAAATGTACAGCTTTCACCCCGTTATTGAATTTATGTAAAGGTTAATAAGAAAACTTTCCAGGTGTAATAATTGCATGATATATTAGTATTTAGACATTATTTTACTTTGTAAAGTAAGTGGTCTTAACAAAAAGCTTTTTTGTATAAGCTTTAAGTTGAAGCTTCTATCTTTAGTTATTTTTAAAGATAAGAGTTATAAAATACAAAATAAAATACGTTTGAGTGATGCAGGTTCAACTAATCTATAGTCATCGATGGTAAAATAAAGAAGTTGAGTTTTTAACTGACTGACTGATTTCTTTCCTCCATCTCTCGCGGACTCTAATGATTTGAATAATGATAAAAAGAGCCTATTAGCCTACAAAATGCAAATATAAATACCATTAAAAATTAAATTAATTTACATAAAACTATAGT
This sequence comes from Brenthis hecate, assembly GCA_951806755.1. NCBI lineage: Eukaryota > Metazoa > Arthropoda > Insecta > Lepidoptera > Nymphalidae > Brenthis > Brenthis hecate. The sequence goes on from OX638281.1 coordinate 950,259, forward strand.
TCAATAATAAAGCTTCTCTTGTACAAAAATGTATTTCTTTATTACTATTTTTACTTTTTGTATTATTTACATATACTTTGAAAAGAAAGCTTCAATATGTGAGCTTTTCGTAAAAAAGTAGCTTTTTAAATTCATCCGACAGTCAGTATCTGCTTAGGAGGTACGAAGGAGATGATAATTAAATCGAATCTACTCGAACTTACTCGATTATAAATCAGATGGAGCTTTTCCATTTTAACTGGAAAATGGACTTTAGAAATGAGTACAATATTGACATTTTAATTTTGATGACAGTTTGCTACCCTATAACTTGATGCAATTTTATACTTATGTTTATTAGTTTTTTGCTAAGCAAGTTGCGATAAAGTAACGAATAATTAAGATTAGACATCCAGTAATGGTATATATAATTGATATATTAATAAAAATAGTGTTCCATTACCAGCAGAAAGTGAACAATCCAGCTAGGGGAATTAAACTGTTTCTGTCATTCCGCAAAAATACGTGAACTCAACTAAAATCTTCTTAATTATTTATATTATATCTTAAAAAAGTAAAATTGAAAAACAGATAAAGCTGTCTCATATTTAATTTAGAAAAGTTCGACCTAACCTAAAGCTGAGTGTACATATATAGATACATCATATGCACACAATTCTAACCCCCTACGGCTACTTTTTTTCTTTTTCCAGCATTAGATCTCCTCCCACCACCCTTTAATTAAGGGCCAGTAAGGTTTTAACACGTCTCTACCTTTGATAGATTCTTGTCTCATTGAATTGAATGGTTTTTTTCGAATTACGGTGGATTAAGTGTCGATTGGAAGGGTTGAGTGCCTGATGTTCTGTTTGGTCGAGATTGCTTTAACCCATTCGTTGCTAAGAGTACTCGATTTGAGTCGAGGACGTATTGTTTTGACGTCACGAGATACGTAAGAAAGGAGGATCTAAGAGAAATGATATTTTATCTGTGAAGGATAAATAGGGTTGTAATCGGTTTGCTTAGTGAGCTTTAAGCAGTTCAGTTAACAGGTATTTGTTTGAATTTTTAGTATTGATTTTATAAAGCTGAAAATATTGTTTGTTTATTTAAAATTTTGTTTGCTTGAATCAGCTTATGTCTTCAAGTACCAGTCAATATAAGAAAGGGCTATGTTTAGTGTTTAAAATCTCAGCAGTAATAGACATATTAGAAGTAAAAACTACTAGATGGATTTCAATCAGATTTTATTAAAATAAAAATTGCATTAAAATATTTTCAATAAAAAACGTCATATTAAAATTATTTTTACAATCAAAAATAAATAAAAATTTTAATAAATAAATACTTTCATTTCACCATTAATATCTACTCCCAAATCCATTTACTACTAAAATTAACATAAAAACTGAGAGGTCAGACCATCACTAATAATATATGCGAGCATTTAGATTTCTTCATCAACTGACCTGCGCCTACGCACATGTCATTTGCCCACCGTTTTATGTTCATACCATTCTAACTAACGCCTCTTCACTCGAGGCATGTTTATACGTTTTGCTGTTTTATAGATATTTTTATTATTATTTGTATGGGAAATCACGTGTTGGATACGATTTAATATATAACATTATAGTTTTGAGCTTTTTGTTGAATGTGCTGGTACATTATATGGCATAATTTAAGTAAATATTACATATAGATTGGTTATTTTATTCTCTATATTTCTTTTTTTATGTACAGTAATAAGCTTGAAGGGTGATCGAATTGTTTGATTATCTTTTATGAATCTATTTTGATGTTATTTTAAGTGTTTTATGACGCTAAGTATTGATAGCTAAGCTCGTTTACACTTGCTTGATAAAATGGTCTGTTAGATAATATGTTTGTAATAGACTATTTTTATTCATGCAACATTCATGCAAAATAAGTAAACTTTGATCTATCTAACTGAACGCTTGAGAAATAATTTAATATATTATTATAAACATGTATTTTATCACAATATTGGTAAAAGTTCAATAACCGTCAATAAGATATGCTTATATACATACATCCAAAAGCTCCAGGCAAAAGTTTTTATTTTATGATCAACGTGTATACGTCAATTTTTATTTTATAATTAAAAATAATTCAAAACTAATTATGGAGGTCCAATAATATCAAATATACAACTATAACAAATATACCAGACAACATTTTTATATTGTACTTTCCGATTAATAGAAATAAATTTATTTATTGAAACCCTATATTATAATCAAACCTATGACTAGCTCCATAGATAATACATACTAGCTATAATGCTCCTGCATAATGATGGTCAAAATCTTATAAATAGTTCATATATATATAATTAATATCTTCGCATCGATTACTATGACAAGTTAATATGTACTGTCTCAGCGGGCAGCGAACGTCTACTCGTAATTACGACGCTTCTCATTACGCATTTGATTTATTTGTTAAGGGTGTTTTTTTTAACATCCTGACAGTGGTAGCTCAGTGGTGTAGCCAAGTGAAAGCGTCACTTGGGAAGTAGGAAGAAGCGGGTTCAAATCTCTCTTGACATTTTCATGTACGTATCATTTCCAACATGATTATCACTTTTCTTACGGTGAAGGAATCATTTTGAGGAAACCTGAATGTTTGAGAGACCCTAGCAAGTTTTCGAAAGATATGTGAAGTCCGCTAATCCGCACTTGGTCAGCGTGGTGGACTATAGCCTGATCCTTCTTGTATTGAAGGTCCGTGCCCAGCGGTGGGATATTGAAAAAGGTCTGAATAATTATCCTACGTATATCCTTTGTACTTACCTGCTTAAAGAAAATCTTAAATACACTATCTGACTAACAAACCATGTACAATCTAAATAAAGCACTAGATTTAGAACGAAGGTGAGCATTAAGAAAGATTTTTTGGAAATTCGTGCTCTAAGTGGAGGACGAAAATTTTTATGATTTTTTTTCAAATATCAATCTTATAACATATAATACAATTCAGAGTCGAATCTTACATTAAATATTTTTTGAAAAATCTTATTGAAATAGTCATTTTTATCGATACAGAGGCCGAATCTACGGTTTTTAGAATTTTTGTCTTTCTATCTGTCTGGGAACGCATCACAAGAAAACCACCGGACAGATTTTGATGAAATTTGGTATGATGGTAGCTGGTTATCCAGGTCAATATATAAGATACTTTTTACTGCGGGAAAATGTCTCGCCTCTGAGAAATCTATACTAAACGTTAAAAAGTAAAATATGGAAATGAAAATAAAATTATAAATATGGAAATTGATGGTTAAGCTTTAGCTTATATCTCTTACTTTTTATGAAAAATAAAAGCTGCGTCAAATGCCTAGTGGTCATAGCTACAGCTTTGGATTCGAAGGTCCTAGGTTTTAGGTACAGAATTAAAATTATTGGGTTTTATATCCAAAAATACTTAGCACGATACCTATTAGAGAAAAATGAGGAAATAATTGTGGTAGTGTCGATGAAACTGATGATTTTTTAACTAGATTTAGTTCAATATGCTATGACCCATACAAAATTTAATCAAAATTAAATCTACAGAGTTCATAAATCAAGGGTTATATAAATTAATGTGACGTCATAAGGCATAGCATTAAGGAGTATTCACACAATCCGCTGTCCGTGACAGCTTCTCACAATCAAGCCATGAGATAGAAGCGTGGAAAAATTAAATGTTTTCATTTTAATGTAATTTTTTCATCATAGGTATGTATTGCATTTATTATTGTAATATCTGTAGTTTTGCCATTTCATATTATTTGTAAGTTTTTAATTTTTTTAATGAATCGGAAGGAATACTCAAAGAAGAATTTAAATTAAAAGCACAGATGACTAAAACACAAAAACATATATTTTAAGCTCATTTCGAATGGTTTTGGTCAGAGCATTGTTATTGGCTATGCTACTTATATCTTACTATGGAGAAAAAACTATTAGGATTATAACTACATATAAATGTAAATGGGCAAAGACAAAACGGAAGTACCTTTTTCTCCTCTAGTAGCTATTGAAGAGTTTTAGAGTTGAGATTGTTTTTGTATATATGTTATCCTTAAAATTCTCAAAAATCGTGGTTGAAATCGTGTCGTCTCAAAAATTTAACTTAAACTAATATAAAATAAACTTGTAAAATCGCCAAATGATATAAGTTACGTCGCAAGATGAAGACAATCGGCACGTCAGCGGCAGGGCGGCCACATCTCAGCGTCGGGTCAAACGTCGCGCTCCATTGCTCCTTCATAGCCACGATATGTTTATTGGGAATAAGATGTTGAATACACTCATATAGGCATGATAGATATATTAGTCAATGCTTTATGCACTAGGTTGTCTGTATTTATGTATATAGAAATACTAGCGACTCACCCTCGCTCCGCTCGGGTTCGTCCCTTTATACGTTTTGACGGTTAGTATAGATTTCTCAGAGATAGATTTTCCGCTAATAAAAAGTATCCTATATGTTGACCTGGATATCCAGCTAACATCATACCAAATTTCATCAAGATCCCTCCAGTGGCTTTTCCGTAACTGAGTCTAATCTAATAATACTTTCTTAGATTTACGCGAATATTTGACATTTTAAATAAAAATATCTTTTCGGATTTTTTCGCGAATTTATTTTGATTTTTGGTTCCCGACGTTTCGAATGCTTTACAGCATCCATGGTCACGGGAGAGACTGAGGTGTTACATGTCTCGAAGGTATAGTTGTTACAGACAGCCTACCCACAATTAACAAAATGAAAATTACACCAATTACATTACAATATTTTTTAACTTTAAACATTTTTATAATTTAATTATAATTGAATATGGAATATTATTTATTTAATTTTTGCTATAATTTTTATAATTATTACAATATTTTTTTAAAAATATTAGTCATCTATATTTAGTGTTGCCATTATTATATTTAGAACCATAAAGAAAAATATAAAATTTAATATTAATTATTTAAGCCACATAATTGTTCTATGTATAATTTAAAAAAGATAAAATTAATTAAGAATAATAATTTTAATTTAGTTTGCTATTATTTAAAAACAACTTACTAAGCAACACTATTACTATATACTTTTACAAATGAAAAATGAAAAATATTAATCTGATATGCTGTCATTTTGATAAAACACAATATATTTTTTCTTTTCAAATGACAAGAAACCAAACGAACTTATATACAATCTCAAGTTATGCACTAACGATTCAAACTTATCTCAACCCATAAAAGCTAGCTTTGCATTATAATGATAGCGAGATTGACTAGAAGTTATATAGAATAGTAAAGATGTAGCTAAAGTTTTGCCTCTAAGGCGTTGTAAACCTCGTCCGTCCCTCGACTCTCCTTGAAATCACAACTTGTATAGGTTAGAGCGAAAAAGGTAGCTTTGCAAATGCACCAGTTAGAGAGAAATGCAGCGTGTTGCAGTTGTCATAATTTTACTCGGCAGACTTATAAAGATAAAACGATAGTTTATTCCATAATAAATAGTTTTTACGGTGTCTTGTATGATATTGTAAGTTTTGAAACAATTTAATGTTTCGAATATGAGGTTATTGTTTTTTGGAGACTTGAATTATTATTTTTTTTTGTTATTTTTACAGGATATTAAAAGTTCCATTTTTAGGTGATGCTATGTAGTACCCAACAGACACGTTTTGATCTAATAGATAAAAATGTGCCTATTGGGTAATGGTCCTCAATTCTATTATTTTATTTAACTAAAATATCTGAATTTAGAATATAAATATGTAATATTATGTTGTGTTAAAATAAAACATTGGTCTTGCATTTTGGTGAATGTTTTCACCGAACTCCTAAATAGTAATTATAATTATTATAACGTTAGTATTATAATAAAAGGTTTGACCTCCAAAGATTGAAAATAATATTTTTCTTATATATTGCTGGCGATAATGTAGTTCTTTCCCATAAAGATGCAAGTTTAAATGAGAAGTACAAATATTTGTTCTAGTCGCGAATCGAATCTCCGACCTTCGGGATAGTAGACCATTCCAACTACACTAAGTTATGATGATCATCTATAAATATTACGAGTATATTATAAAGAAATATGCTTTAAACGAAACTTCGTCGGTTTTAATTTTTTGTTCAAGGAAATTTAGGTCTTAAAGCATTGAGAGCAAAGATCATAAAATAAAATTGATTCACTTACGTTATACTTGCAATGTCTCGTAAATCACGTCACGTGGCGATTTGCGAAAATTACTAGCCGCGGAATCTGTACAATACAGGACGCTCTTATAAGAGATAAATTAAATAGATGGCGTAGTTCAGTGCAGGTATGTCTACCTAAATGGGTTGCAAGTTCGATTTCCGTACACGAATGAACTGTTTTTTGGAATTGGTCTAGCGGATAGTACGTACAAACGATCTGGAGGTCCCATGTTCGATCTTGGATCAGGACAAATCTAGTTTTTGGGGTTTTTTTAGTCAAAATGACGTTACATCACCGTAAATTGAAGAGCACACGAAGCCGTCGGTCCTGAACCTGTTGTCTCATCGGCCGAAATATGTCATGAGATTATTTTTACGCATTCCTTGTAATACAAATAGATGTATATACATTTATAAATAATTTGAAGTTTGTTAATATTTCGTAAGGAAGTAAAGATTGGTTAGACCAAATTATTAGAACATTTAACTAAAAACTTCGGAAGTGCTAGCTCGCTTCAACAAGTGAGTAACACTCGCCATACCGCTCCATCAATAAATACGTAAGTTCGCGTACAATCTGGAATGGCTGCGTGTACTACAACACCTAACAGCCTCCTAACCATTGATTTGTGAGCGTTAGATGCAATCTACTTACCGGCCGGTCGAGATTAACAGCTCATGTAACAACTACGACACAGTGTTTCATCACTTTCAACTATTCGTGTCGGAATGTCACACGGAAAATAAACACGGTACTACAAAGTGTTCCGAAAAACACCCAACAACGTTTCACGGAAAGTTACACTTGATGAATTAGCGTGCTATTTTTCACTGAATTTCTTTAGTTTGCACTAGTTTTTGTGAAGGCTCGCTCGCATTTCGATTTGCTCGTGAATATGTATTACATATATGTAGTTTTGATGTACGATATGTTTTTTATGATGTACTAGCATTGCTCGCGGCTCCGCCCGCGTTCAGATGACCAAAAACCAAATTCTTAGGTTTTACATATTAGTATACTCTTACATTGCAGTTTTTGTATTTTTTCTCAGAAATGAGATATTTTCCCGCGGCAAAAGTATTCTTTATGTTGATCCGGATAACCAGCTATCACCATACCAAATTTCATCAAAATCCCTCCAGTGGGTTTTCCGTGATGCGGTAACAGACAGACAGAGACAAAAATTCTAAAAACTATAGATTCGGCCTCTGTATCGATAATAATGTTATTTTCAATAAAATTTTCCAATAAATATTTAATGTACAGATTCGGCTTAGTTACAATTTTATTATATGTATAGATTTGGACTGTTAGTTATCTATTTTTATACGTTTGCCCGTTTTACGATAAATAAAACCACATTGCTTGTATCGGGATGCAACTCGGGACTCTATGTTACACTTTCTGTTAGTTGTACGGTATACCGAGGAAAATGTGTATCCTAAACGGATGTTGGAGAGTTGGTTAGGTCATCAGTATTATATATATGATTATAAATGTGAAAGTTTGTGAGTATGTATGGCTGTTTGTTACTCTTTCACGCCAGAACGGCTGAATGGATCTAGATGAAATTTGGAACAGAGATAGATTATAGTCTGGAATAACGCATAGGCAACTTTTTCTCCCGGAAAAATGTACGATTCTCGTTGGATAGATATGTTTTTGTTTTTCCGCTAGTTTAAAATAATTTTCAATATTATGAATTTATATTACATTACTTTACTATTTTTATATATTTACTGTATAACTGATAAATTTTAATATTCCCATTAAGTTCATATATAAGGACTAAAGTTGAAGCACTAAGCATTCCAGCTGTGAAATCTTCATAGTGGAATGAAAATGCAGACTGAATCGCCAGAGTTGGTTCATTTCATTTTTGAATCGCCCCTAGAAGTGTCCAACTGTCGTAAAGACAAGCTTATTGTTACTATATACATTATATTGTAGGACTTTATATGTACTCTAGTTTCCCATATACTACCTCGACTTCGACTTAGCAGATATTATATGTTTAATTTCGATTACTTATATTATAATTAATATTATTATAGAGGTAACTAATGAAAATTATACTTTTTACTTGTCAAGTTCTCCTACAACGCCTAACAATATTACCCTTATATCGGTCTAGTGTATATTTTAGTATCTCACATGCTTATTTATTTATTTTTTTATAAATCCTACTAGAATTTGAATAAAAAATAATATGCTGATTCATCAGCATATCACGAAATTCTCGTGTTCTGACTTCAGTCAGAACACGAGAATTTCGTGATTCGAGGGTTTTAAAATTAATAGGTACTAGATACTGAATTTTGCTTTAATTATCCATACTAATCCGTATTAATAAATGTGAAAGTTTGTAACTATGTATGGATGTTTGTTACTCTTTCACGCCAGAACTGCTGAACGGATCGGGATAAAATTTGGCACAGAGATAGATTATAGTCTGGAATAGCATATAAATTACTTTCTATCCTGGAAAAATGTACGGTTTCCGTGGGATAGATTTGTTTTTGTCTAAGAACGAACTGGAAGCGAAGCGAGGGTGAGTCGCTAGTCCTTAACTACACGACGACCTACGAGACTGAAATAATTGAAAAATAATAACTGTGCGCTAAAAACATATTTTAATTTATTTAACATGCAGTTTAGATCATTCTTCATAATCACTAACACAATATTGAACGCTTGTTACAGGTATGTGCGATGCAATTTCCCAGTAAGTATATAAGCTTCGTTCATGGGTTATCAATCATTTGTCCCACTCCGCGCTAACCGATAAAAAATGTGGAAATTTTAATTTTATCCATCACTTTTATTAATATTGTTTTAGTTTACGTTGTATGGATTTTTTTATATTATCATACTAAATCATGAGTTCATTAAAAGTTAAAAACAAAATTTCTTTTTTAAAACTTTAGATTGTAAGCTTTTTTATTTGTTTAGGTACTATTAACTTTTTGGCGATGTTTTACTACGGTTTATGGCTATTTTGGGACTAGAGTGACTAGAAATATTACCTACTTTCTGGTCTCTTAAAAAAATTAAGAATAATTTCTTTTAAATTTTTATGTCTTCAATTTTTTCAGTACATTGTTATTATATGTTCCAGCTCATACTTTATGATATGAAATAATAATTAGTGCCCATTAATATACGTAAATAATTGATAAAATATTTATATACTATAATCTATACCTACATACAATAAAATTGTAACTAAGCCGAATCTGTAGATTAAATATTTTTTTGGAAATCTCATTGAAATAAACATTATTAACGATACAGAGGCCGAATCTATAGTTTTTAGAATTTTAGAAAAAAAACACTGGAGGGATTTTGATGAAATTTGGTATGGTGATAGCTGGTTATCCGGGTCAACATATAGGATACTTTTTACGGCGAGAAAATGTCTCATTTCTGAGAAAAAAAAAACAAAAACTGCAATGTAAGAGTATACTAATATGTAAAACCTAAGAATTTGATTTTTGGTCATCTGAACGCGGGCGGAACCGCGGGCAATACTAGTAATTTATATTTATACTGTATGAATTTGAAATAATTTATACGTAAGCTATTTTTTATTCATACGAACGAAGACGCAGATGAAATCTAGTTTAATATAAAATAAGCTAACTATGCGTTTTTTAAAATATTTAAAGTTTAAGGGCTTAGAAAGTCCAGTGAAATAAATAATATTTCAAGTTTATCTTTTAAAAAAGCTCAACTTCTAAAACAATACCATCTAAAACCAAATCTCAGCTAAAAAACGAGCAAATAATACAACGCAAACGTACAAACCTCGCGAATTAGAACTTTAATTAATCAGCGAATAGTCTCCACCTACATACTTTCACTCCTTAACTGGAAAATCATGTCTTTATGTTTAATTAGAAGGCTTAATGAATCCCATCTGGGGTTTGGCCGTGGTCTAATTAACAGCGCAGGTATGCGATTGTCGCGTCGTAACGCGTCTGTATACTCGTTTTTGAACACTTCAAGACTTTTTGGTGGGAATATTGAATTGAATATTTTGTTTGCGAAAAGTAAAATTTATTGTGCTTGTGATTTTCTATATTATGAGTAATGAGTTTATTCTATGTTATATAAGTTAGGATTTTTTGTATGTTTATTTTCGCTTTTTTTATAGATACTAGTGATTGTGTAATGGTTGATATTCGACATAATCATTTTAAAATATACGAAAACTTACTTATATAATACTTTTTTGTTTTACCCGAATATTTAATATTTTAAATAATACTATCCTTTAGGATTTGTTCGCGGATTTATTTTGAGTTTAGGGCTCCCGACGTTACGAATGCTTTACAGCAATCACAGTCGCGGGAGAGACTAAGGTTTTAGACGTTTCAAAGGTTGTTATATATTAGTTACAGAGAGTGCCTACCCATAATTTATCAAAATAATTTTAAAAAATTCAAAAATACATTGCAATATTTGTTGATTTTCATTCTAAACACAAACTAACAGAAACTGTTTCCAATTTTTTTTTATTGATAACCTTACAGCTCTTCAGTAGCTACTAAACAAAAAAAAAATCGTTTGACAAAATGAGGAGAAAAAGGTACTGGACAGTTTTGTCTTTGCCTAATTATGCACAGATTTACTAAAAATTTATTATAATATATAAGAGATAACTCCTCTAAATATCTAATGGGCGTAAGTAGGACAGTAGATATTGTAGAAAACTGGATTTTATTTAATAAGTACATTAAAAGTTACATAGAAAAAAGCTTCAAATATAACAAACATAGCTTTCTTATTAAAGCTACGAGGCGTATGTACGGCAGTGTTTAAACTCTCTCATTTATCTCGTGAATGGGATTTATCTTTTATGGCAGAGTGGTATATAAATTGAACACCATATCGCACTTATTAGGGTCCTGGCGGTAGTCATATTACGGATGCGTCTTCGGATAGTGTCCGTTCAGGTCGTGGATCAGATATGACCTTTCAACGCCATCTATCGTTCCCCGACCGATCTAAATAACGAGTCGATCGCGCGATAAATCGTCCCCGTCTCCTTCCCGCCTCGTCGCTTGTTAGTACACGTAATTAATGATCTCCCTCGATCGCTGTTTCCGCACCGGCCATTATGATTTTCTATAAAATAGCCGTTGTTAATGCATTGAACTGTTGATAAATGCTTGTAAACTAAGTAGGTAATTGACAGGTGAGTGGGATACGGTAAGTAACAGGCCCGATATTAGACTGTTGTGTCAGTCTTATGCTGATATTATCTATTAGAGACTAACTCGTGTGGCTTTAATCATTTTCTAGATACTTTTTCTATTTTTTATGTTCTACAGTACGTAAATAGCATTAGATTTTAGTTTTGAAACGTTTAAAATGCTAGCAAGTTTACGTAAACAGGATTGAAGACAAATCCATTTTCCACGACAGTTATCAAATTAATAGGCGAAATATCAAGTTTCCCTGAAGTAACACGTTTATTAGCTTTATTTACGCTTTAGGCCACAAAGTTGCACGTATCTATGCAGTTTTATTGCGTACCGATGTTGACGACTCATAAACTGATAACTAAATGCTCGGGTCTTACGAAATGAGCAAACCTGTGGACACTCAAGTCCATATCGTTCCGTTTTTGTCTCAATCCCTCGCAATAAATTATTCTAAATCGGACCCCATTACATATTCAGAGGTTAGAATGGTACATTCTAAAACATCGCTCGGGCCGATCGTATATCAATCGTTTCGATAGCGTCTCGTATTTGGTTCGGGGAAACGCGCAACGCTACCTGTTGGGTGTCGCGGGCGATTTGTGGTCGCGGCTCGGGCCAAGGCAATGCAGTTAGATCGTTCGCTGGTAAATCATCGTAATATGCATTGTAAATGCAAATACTTTAAGAATAATGTGAGAATTTGTATTATAATTGTCGGTGGGTAATTTTGAATCAATAAGTGAATGAATTTAGGTTGTGGGTTTAAAATAACGAAGTAATAATAAAATTCCTGCTTTTAGAATAACGACGTAAGTAGTTTGTTCGTTTCTATTTATATATACATAATATTTTATTGATTATTGACCGACTTCAAAGACGCAGGGGGTGTTCATTGAGTTTATTGTCAAGAGTGTGAGCCCATTTTTAATTAAAAAAAATTAGGTTTATTTAACTAGAATTTAAAAGTCTTTGTATCTATTTAGTGATTATTACGGTTATCTTTTCTCTGCTGTATGCAGAACGATGCGTGTTAACCGACAATTGACTTACCATACTTTTTTATAAAGGTTCGATTAACAATATTATTATAAGGCGAACATCTCTATAAATAAAATGTGAACACTTTAAATCATTATTAAGTATCAAACACATCATACAGTATTTAGTTATAAATAATGTTTACCTTAAAAATCCTTTCCAACTAACGCACAATTACAAATTTTGAAATATTACTACCATAACTGGAGACACATATATAGGTATATGTATATACAGGCAGCGCCATCTTTTAAGAAATTTTAGTACTAACAGTAGCCTATGTGTTACTCAAGACAGAGTATATCTGTGTAATAAATGTCACCCAAAATCTAGCCGTTTCAGCGTTAACGAGTAACAGTCATACACATTCATACAAACTTTTGTATTTCCAATGATAGCGTGATACATTACTTATCTCCATCTATATATATAATAAAATATTAATAAAATTCTAACTGAGTCGAACCTGTACATTAAATATTTTTTGGAAAATCTTATTGAATGTCATTATTATTTATGCAGAGGCGGAATCTGAAGTTTTTAGAATTTTTTTCCGTCTGTCTGTCTGTGACCGCATCACGAGAAAATCACTGGACAGATTTTCATGAAATTTGATATGATAATAGCTGTTTATACAGATAAGATACTTTTTACTGCGGGAAAATATCTCATCTCTGAGAAATCTATACTAAACGATAAAACGTAACTAGGGATGAACCCGAGCTGAGCGAAAGTGAGTCGGTAGTGTTATTTAAATACGAAAACCTTATTATCTTTTGATAAGCTCTTAGCTGAGTAAGATAGCGATCTCGCTGCCATTTTTAGGCTGGACCTTGACATCGCAAACGCGACGCGATGCGTCATATCGTCCACATAAATCTCAGTATACCACAGGTTGCTTCGCTTTTGTTTCGCATTTCTATGGAAAATATATACGTAATCTGTTGCTAACCGCCATTGCCTTAAAGGAAAGTTGTTTGGACATTCACATGAATCGCAAAAAGTTGATTTAAAATGGGCTTTATCGGTTTTGTTTTTGAAGGCGTATTACAGTATAGTTGCTATAAGATTTTTGTGCATAATAATTTCACTAATTCACTTACAACACACTCATTTACTTGATTTGTTACTTATTCAGAATACTAAATTTCATTAAAATCTGTTAAGCTTTTTCAACGCATGAAAATGTAAAAAACACACATACGTAAATACAAGCTATTTCGTATCCATACTAATATTATAAAGAGACAAAGTTGGTTCGTTCATTTGTTTGTTTGTTTGTTTGTTTGTTTGTTCGTTTGTTCGAGCGCGCTAATCTCAGGAACTATCTCCGATCTATATATAGAATAGATTTTAACGAAATCTATTATATATGTATTTTATAAACTTTTATCCTTATATATGCATAATTTTATTCGAATGTGTAATATCACAAAATATATAAAAAAAGCAGATAGCCATTCATTCAGAAGATGTACAGTATATAAGGGGTCGACGGACGTCATTCTCAGCCACCCGCCGATAAACAATAAATTTGAATTAGCCGCGTGGAAACTTATTATGAACGTAAGTTGGGATGATATACACAGCAATAAATTGTTCTGAGACATCGGAATCTATGACGGTTAGAGACAGGTAAGGAAAGATTTGAACATAAAATTAAATTAGATTTTTTCTCGCAGGGCCATTTGTGTTTTTTTGTTGGGGTGGTGGGTGATAATCGTAGTTTATGTACTATTTTAGATTTATATTATGATGATATGTGAGTGTTTTGGCCAAATAAAATTTTATTATGATAATTAACATAGTGATTTAATATTTTATATTTTTCTTACTTTTTATACAGTTGTGAATGTAAGGAAGTGTACAGTATCCTTGTTCTAAATGGACATCTCTAAGTATCGACTTAGATAATTGTACCAAGATATGCTTACCTTTATAGTTTTACTCTTAGATTTACTCGAATATTTGATATTTTACTTAAAACTAATTAAAATATCAAATTTTTCGAATGCTTTACAGCAATTATGATCACCGGAGAGACTAAGGTTTTAGACGTTTCAATGGCAACAATAGTTGTTACAAACAGGGCTTATCAGACCCAAAAATCAAAATATATCCCCGAAAAAACCCGAAAATATAGTTTCATTTAAAACATACTTTAACCTTATTATTAATATTACAAGTGAATTTTTAAGAACTATTTCTCACAAGCAATTAATTGGTTTCTGTCATCGGACGCCAAAACCCTATCCGAGTCAGAATCTTGGGAAAATTAATTAGTATAAATCATTTCGGATATAGTACATTTATAAAAATCTTCATCTCCATAGCGTTTTCCACACATGATTCAGATTTCTAAGAATATTTGTCGGCAATATTGGGTGGACGCCATTTTAAAAGGTGACTAATGTAGGTTAAACATCAATATCTTAGATACGTACAATCAAGTTCTAACAGGTGTTTTGTACATGTAGAGTGACAATGCTAGAGTGTTGCTTCAACAGTGACTCATAGGTCGAAAGTTTAATGTACTATACGAATAGCTAATTTGAAATAGCATGTAATTTTTAACTGTCACCATATAATCTGTTTAAATAAATATTTGGATTTTTTAGGTCATTTTATGACATTTTTCTTATACTAGCGACTCACCTTCGCTCCTTTCAGGTTCGCTCCTAGTTACGTTTTAATGTTTAGTATAGATTTCTCAAAGATGAGATGTTTTCCCGCAGTAAAAAGTATCCTAGATATTGACTCGGAGAACCAGGTATTACCATACCAAAATTCATCAAAATCTGTCGAGGGGTTTTCTCGTGAAGCATTTAAATAAAATAAGCGTAAATTTAAACTTTTAAGATGGCAAAAGATGTAATTTTATGTTATGTTTTATTTAGCCTGATATATATATATATATATATATATATATATATATATATATATATATATATATATAACGCACACACTATTTTCAGGTGTCTTAAAACTTCGAATTGTTCTAAGCTCACACCATGTATACATTTTGAAGTAAATCAATCTATATATACTACTTACTTGTGAAAGCCTCGTGGTTGAAAATCAACCATAATTCATTAAGTTTGATCGACATTGAGATTATTTTTAAAGTTATATCTATACATACTCGTATAATAAAATTGTAACTAAGCCGAATCTGTACATCAAATATTTTTTGGAAAATCTTATTGAAATAAACATAATTATCGATACAGACGCCGAATGTCAGTCTGTCTGACTGACTGTTACCGCATCACAGAAAAACCACTAGAGGGATTAAGATGAAATTTGGTATGGTAATAGCTGGTTATCTGGGTCAACATATAGGATACTTTTTACCACGGTTAAATATTTCATTTCTGAGAAAAAAATGCAAAAACTGCAATGTAAGAGTATACTAAAATGTAAAACCTAAGAATTTGGTTTTTAGTCATCTGGACGCGGGCTGAGCCGCGGGCAATGCTATTAAATAATAAATATTAAATAGCCTATAAAATGCACAAGAATTTTGAAACAAATTACAAACAATAATAATCTATTCTCAATTTGACCACAGACTTTAACAAAAAACATTTGTTGTTGATATTGTTGATTTAATGTATTTTTTATGCATAATAAAAAAAATAGTATTCTGCACTCCTTCTCTATATATACTATAAGTGTTGGAAATGTCATATTCCTTCGTCCGCGCCATTTTCGTAAAAAGGGGTACAAAGATTTTGCTTCACGTATTAATCTATGATAACATTACGAGTATAAAGAGGTAAAGTTTGTGACTTTGTAAATTTGTGACGTTGTAAGGGGTAATCTCTGGATCTACTGAACCGATTTACATGAAATTTAATAAGAATATAGTTTGAGACTCTGGGAAGGACATAGGATACGTTTTATTACGGAAATCATCCTTTAAGGGGGTGAAAATGGGAGTGAAAGTTTGTATGGGGAGTCAATCTAGGGACGAACCCGACCGAAGCGAGGGTGAATCGCTAGTATATAGATAAAACAAAGTAGAGTTAATTACACAATGTATAACTTTAGAACGGCTGGACCGAATTTTATGATATTTGATTTGTTAGATTTGTCTCCGTCCCAAATAGCAAAACAACTATTAAAACATCTGAAAAATTCACGAAAAAAAAAATATTACATGGCTACCTTTGGCTAATAATAACTATTTATATCTATTTAAAACGTACATAGGGACGAAGTTTCTAGTTTTATATATATGTAAGCTTCTTTGTAGCAAAACTTTTGTCTAACTCTATGCGATTTAATATATAATAAACATGTGTCCGGTCACTTGCCAATACCGCCCACTAGATAGATCACCGCTCGAAGTACCACTGTCGAAGGTGCATGTTACTATTCGACTGATGTTCACTTTAAATTAAGGGGATAAATTTGTTCAAATTATACCAATGTCGTGTATCTAAATATATAAAGTTTAAATGTCTATCTGTATATGAACGATATTATTTTAGCCTGTTGAAGAAATGATAAAAGAAAGTGATTAGTTTCGTCAGTGGTTTAATTTTCGCTACAATATCTGAGGGTGTTTTTCGGTTTTTCATATTTATGGGAGCTTAAATTTAGTTAAATGATCATTTTAATCCATTTAAAAATTTCTCTAAAGCTATTATTATATTCGTATTCAGACTTTTTTAACGTCCCACTGCCGGACACGGGCCTCTCTTCGATATCGAGAGGATCGGGTCATAGTTCACCACGCTGGCCAATGGCTGGCGCTGGCAACTTCACAGATCTTTAAAAATTTGCTAGGTTCTCACAGACATGCAGGTTTCTTCACGATATTTTCCTTCACCGTAAGACAAATGGTAATCATGTAGGAAATGATTCGCACATGAAAGTATCAAAGGTGTCAGACCTGGGATTTGAACCCGCTTCACTCTGTTTCCCAAGCGAGTGCGTTACCACTGGGCTACCACTGCTTCTTATTGTAATATATATTTTAATGTAGAATAGGAAAAAGTTTAGTACAACTTTCTTTCTTTGTATACATAATTATTAGTAATATCGCTCTATTTCATCACCATCCCAAATATTATATCTAGTTTTACAAATGAAACAATTTCATCGTTTAACGACGATTTTAATTAATTTTTCTATCAACATTCACGTTTATGACAGCTTATACTAAAACATTAGCTACTTTACTCGCGCTCTTTCCCTATAAATGCTTCATCGAACTGTCATAGGCAGTTACATGAATATCTTAGGACACATAACGCTTTCAATACGTACATTAGAGCATATCAACTCAGTTATGATTACAATTTGATAAGATTTCAAATGTTTCGACCGTAATAAACGCGGTTTTGCAGTTCGTATATTGTGACATTTGAGAGCTCATGCTGCTCACTGCTGTAAAATTTACAAGAAAATTGAATTAAGTTTTTTTTAGTTGTTGGTTTCATAAATATTAGCAGGTTTGCATTTATTTGATACAAGATGTTATAGAGAAATGTGAATTTTATTGTAGCTATTTTCAAGATCATATTTTTTTGGACAACACGTTTGGCTCAATTTGTAATTTGCTGTGCCAGCGGTCGTGGGTTCGAGTCCCGCGAGGGGAATTCATTTGTGTGATGAGCACGAATGTTTGTACTCCAGTTATAGGGATTTATAATATGTATGTATTTAAAGTTATATATGTGTAGTGTATCAACTATCTGGTATCCATAACACAAGCCTCGTAGCTTACCATGGAACTAGATGGTATTGTGTGTTTATGTCCCAACGTATTTTGTCCCAACATATAAATTAATACCGACATATAATTCCCAACATATAATTTATAAAATATTTTATATCCACATACGAGTCGAAACTAAGCGATTTCTTGAAAAATAGCAGCTCCACCTATTTTTATTATTATTTATTCTTTGCAACGACTTTGACGGATTGGCGCGAGCCGTTGTTTTTATTTCTCCATTCTAAATTGGTATTACTCGAAGGGTTAACATAAATACGTCCTTAACGCGACCGTCATTATCACCCTGACAACTACAAGGCGTCGACTCTAGACGAATGTAAAATTATCTATACACTTGAATTATACTATATTAAACTGTATTCCGTTGATTTAAGGACTTTTTAACTTGCATAACTGTTATAGGTGATGTTGTCAAAGGCGTAAAACATCTGTCATTCCCTAACAAATGCGGACAGAAATTGATGTGCGCATGGACAGTGAAAAACGCGGAATCGCGCGTCCAGCGATTATTTTTAGACGCACAGCTGTCGTTGTCTCTAGGTATCGAACTACTCGTATATCAACAGTATAGACTAGGAGAGTGATGCAGAAATGACAGTGTAAACAGTTTTGGACCTTACCTTAAAGAAACAGTGCGTGTGATTGACGAAATATCTTCTTTTTTAAATTATAATTAACTTACCATACCGTAAAATCAAAGGGAGTAAAACGAATTGAAATCCCAAGTCTCGCACCTCTGATATTTTCATGTGCGAATCATTTCCAACATGATTTCCACTTGTCTAACGGTGAAGGAAATCATGAGGAAACCTGCATGTCTGCAAACCGGTAAGTTTTCGAAGGATATGTAAAGTCCGCCAACCCGATATTGACCAACGTGATGGACTATAACCTGATCCCCGTTATATTGAAAGCAGCCTAGGAACCGGCAGTGGAACGCTAAAAAGGGCAAAATACATTAAAATCGCTTAATAAGTTAATATTTCATCATGAAGTGTATACCTATTAACTATATACCTGATACGGAAGTGGCTATATTATTACAAAAACAAATTATGTACAATTGGTGAAGTTATCGTGTACACATACTTAAAAGACATACACTCACATTAAGTACTCTTTCTTTTTACAAGCTTTTATTTAACTTGCCCTGTTAGTTAGTATGTACATATGTACCTAAGTGTGGGATAAATCTTGCAACTGAATTTTATACCAATTATCCTCAACCGATTGAGCTGAAATTTTTCACACATATTTAGTTTGGATGACAATGCATGGTTAGTTGAGTGACGTCATTCTAAATCTAATATGGCGGACTCCCAAAGATGGCGGACTATGTTTTTTATGCACCCCCATAGTATGGATATTAAATGAAAGTGTTTGCTGAGTAAGATACGAATAAATTAAAAAATAAATGGATACTAAAAAAACATTTTTTAAAACAAGCTTTTAGTAAATGCTCTTTAAAGAAGAAAATAAACTTTAAATTAAATCAAACCCATCAATTTATTGCATTAAACAAATTATATAATATAAGAAAACAATATGTAACTTGATTTTGACATAAGTCATTCTAAAAAAAGAACCTATATGTTTTTTTTATAAAATAAGTATATCTCTCGAAAAGCTTTTTTGTAAGAATTTTTTTAAGTGTGTTAATAAAGATTGTATTTAAATTGGCAACATTTGATTAGAGATCATTGCTTATCAAACAGCCATCTCGACTAATCTTTTGCAAACAGCCTTGTTGCTTACAAATAAGTGAATTCTAAATATATCTGACAATATCAAGGTTTCTTATCGGTATAGAATATAAGACAAATCCCATGCTCTATACGAATTATAGCGTCAGTTGAAGTATAGACAGTTATTAGTTCCCAAGCATTAAAGAGAGATATGCAACAGATTATTTAAGTTAAATTAAAATTCTTAAACTAGGTAAGTAATACTAAATCTTTTATTAAGAAAATAACATGAAAATAATTAAAGATGTGTTTGAAAAATTACTTCAATAGAACTAACGTTTGATCTTTTTTGTTAAGAGAAGGTATAAAGGACAGTGCATTTAATATAGAATTTTAGTTTCTTTATATGTGTATGTATGTAGATTCTCTATATAGATGGAGTCCGCCAAAATACATATCGAATTCAAAAATATTAGCGTGAATTGATGTCTGTGCTACCATTCTCGATTTTCTCGATTTTGCCTTACAGATCGTTTATTTACTTTAGTGAACAAGTATAAGAATTAGCGTAATAATTTTTATTTCTTTATTATGATAAAATCCGTTTGCTATTTTTTTAACATTTATTTACGTTCTCTGAATACACAATTGTCATTTGTATATTATTTAAAGCATTACTGTTTGGCTTCATTTTTAGTTTTATTGCACTCTATATTATACCTTAGTCTGAGTTAGTAAATATACCATTTTAAATAAATATTTAACTAAAATTTACTGTACTGTAAAATTCTACTATTAAATATCACATCTGGAATAGATTTACTACCAATGCATATGCACCGTACAATTATGCGCGTGCGCATTCTAAAGTTTTGCAATATGTGGCCCGTGTGGAGTGATTTGCGCGACTGATCTTATGAAAGTGATTGAGGAAATAAATTATTAGAACGCACTTACTAATTAGTATACCAAGTTGTGACATATCGCTTGCGATTGCTATGATATATAGTGCTAGTTATTTATTCTCATTGACTTGCAGATAGCAGACGTTTTCAACCGACTTCCTCAAAAAGAAGGTTCTCAATTCGGCTGTATGTTTTTTTTAATGTTTGTTACCTCAGAACTCACTTCATGTCATTTATTAACCGATTTGGACAATTTTTGATTTGTTTGAAAGTTACCAATCAGTTTTTTTTACTTTTTAGTGCTTTTCTAGAAGTCGGATTTTATTTTTTTGTTAAAAAGTATTTATCTTAAAGGATATATGAATATATCGTGGCTTCACATGAATAATAACTTGAAAACTTGGCTTATATGATCTTCAGTAATACACAATGGTTAATCTCTAAAATTTAATATTTTTAAATTAATAATTCAATTTACATTTTCGTGTCAGCCTGCTATTTAAGTAAAACAAGTTAAGCTAAGTAAAACAAGTGGTAATAAGTTAGTTACAAACGGATATAAAGAACGCTAATTTTTAATTATATAATAATTACACCACGGGACTTAAATGCGTGAAATAGTTGTAGTTCTATGTATATATATATATATATATATATATATATATATATATATATATATATATATATATATATATATATATGTACATTATTCTAGACGTACCATCACTTGATCTGCACAATGTATAATAGGAATAAAGTATATAGCCACTAACAAATTCACGCGTTTAAGTCCCGTAGTGTAATTATCATATAATGGAACGCGAAAATTTAAAAAGTTATTATTTAAAGTGTCTTCAAATAACATAACTAAAAATAGCTTAGTGTACAAAACTGATTTTATAATACGAGTATGTTTATTGTTTATATTTACATCTGTACAATACAATTTATGTGTATAAAATACAGTACTTTTTACTCGCGGTTCAGCTCACAGACAGATAGACAGACAAAAATTCTACTAATGACTATTTCAATAAGATTTTCCAAAAAATATTTAATGCACAGATTCGACTCAGAATTTTATTATGTGTATAGATGTAACATATTATAAATACTAGAGTTAAACCCGATCTCCTAATCTCCATCACAGAAATAAGGACTAACATAACAGTAAATCATAAACAAAAATAAAACGAACGAGAAACTGGTAAGTCGGAAGAAATGGCTTAGAATATATAAATCTATAATACCCGATCTCTTGGCCATCACAAATATGTCAAAAACGTCCATAAACGTCGAGGGATATCTAGTGGAGATAGTTTATTAGAGCTAACACAATGAGAACTATGGCGATTGATAGAATGCGACTTTGTAGTTGGTTTTTAAGGAAAACCGTGACCGATCAGTTGTTACGTTGATAGGTTATTTATTACTGTTTCGTAGTATTCAGCGTTTGTTGGGAATTTTCGTGGATTCATGTTAGGAGTATGTTAAGTAAATTAAAATATTTCTAGAAATAATGATGCAGTTGGTATTTTAAAGGGGTAGCGTATTCGACATTTTTTCAAGCAAAGTAGATTTATACACATGGTACTTCTTTTCGAACTTTAGTTAGAAAAATGTAAAAAGACCTATTTATTCTATATATGTACATAAATATATCAAAACAGTGTAGTATAAAATTGAAGGTCTTAATAAAAATCTACAGAAAAATCTGCAATAACAAGTCTTTCTCCTAAGATACACTCGCAATAAATATTCATATTTATATAGAAAATTAAGGTTAAATTACTGACTCAATGCATTCAAAGAAAATATTACTGTTACAGAATATTTGTGTCATAATATTATGGTTACAGAATACTCATATATTTTATTAACCAACTGAAACTAAATGAGCTGAATTTGAAAAGACAGTCTCTAGAAAAATTGTTATACGCATTAAAAATGTACGTACGAGTATTCAGCCTTTATTAGCACCTTTTTGCTGGGCACGAGCTTCCCGATACGAGATCATCAGGTCATAGTCCATCACGCTGGCCAAATGTGGGTTGGTGAGCTGCACATGTCATCCGCAAACTTTCTAGGTTTTCTCAGACATGCAGGTTTCCTCACGGTGTTTTCCTTCACCGTAAGATAAATTGGAAATGATTCACACAGGAAAATATCAGATGTGGATTTGAACCCGCTTCACTTCGTTTTTGAAGTGAGCGCGTTACCACTGGTCTAAAATTGCGTCACTGAATAAAAAAAATAACACTAACATTACGCTTAATTACTGTGAGATATTGGGCATATTATGAGTACTTTTGTCATACTTTACTGCTTATTTGAAACTCATATTCATCTCATCAAAGTATGAGACGAATAATAATTTCAAACAAGTTTACATTTGTCCCGATATTCATCCGTAAACTTCATTTCGACGACACGTTTGGCTCAGTCTGTAGTGATCCTACTTGCTGTGCCAACGGTCGCGGGTTCGAGTCCCGCTGGGGGCATTCATTTGTGAGATGAGCACGAATGTTTTGTAATATGTATGTATTTAAAGTTATATATGTGTAGTGTATTAACTATCTAGTATCCACAACACAGGCCTCGTAGCTTACCATGGAACTAGATGGCGCTGTATGTTAATGTCCCAACATATTTATTATTATTATTATCTTGAAATACGTAATTAGACACATTTACACATTTCAAGTTTCCAAAACCTTTTAGCAATGACCATTTTATTTTGTTCATACTTTTATATCCTATTCATGTCTCGCTTAATATTGTTTTTCAGAAGTTTTATCTGAATGGGTAAAGCAATAAAATTAACGCACTTATTTTTAAACGTAACATTTTCTGAAATGACTCCAAATTAAATGTGGTCATCGAACTGATGTGAAATTTTTGTTTTTTATCTTAATTTATAAAACAATATCGAGAAGAAATATTCATAAAACAGGCTACGGTTAAATTTTTCACGGTTTTTATTACTTTTAAATTGTAGTTGCTTCTTCGATTTTATTAAAAAAACATTATTTTAGCTCCTGTTAATGTTGTAAGTTTTTATATTGAGGTGTTTTATATTTTAAATAGTAGCCACGATAAAGGGTTTTGCTCAATACTTATGTAAATGTATAAAAAATATGTATGGATCTTCATCTAGCGTTCTTCCAATTTCATGCGCGTAGATTTGATTCCTGCAAAATAACAAAATTTTAAAATTGCCTAGTTTTTAGATTGACGCGAATATTTGATATTTAAAAATATAATTAACTTTTGAAGTTTTTTTTCACTGTTTCATTTTTGAGCACGTTCAAGATTATGAGATTATTGAGAGAGACTAAGGTTAGGTTAGGTAGGTAAGGTAACTTAGGGTTTTGAGGTCCCAAAAGTTATAATTATTACAGATCAGAACGAAAAATCCATTTTTTTAAATCACCTAAATATACTGAATATAAACTGTACCCTCTGAAACACCTATACACCCGTCCAGTTAAACAAAAAACCATTAACTTTTTGAGTTGGCTAAAACACTTTATTCCTTCGACATCTCACAAGTAAGTTGCAACACAAAGCATGTTCGGGGCAAGTCATTAGTCCAGTGGGTCGACTTGATAAATATAAATAGGAACAATTAGCGTTGATTTATACGCGGGCCGACGGATTAAAGTCGCCGATTAATTTTGACATCTGCGCCGATCGATCGTCTGCCCTTTGGCTTTTCTGTGACTCTACTTATCGGTTAAGCGAGATGAATTAATACTCGTTAACTCATTTGTTTCATTTTTATAATGAGTTGTGAACTATTTCAATGGTACAGCTGCCGATCCGGAAGTCCTGGGTTCGAGTACCGTTTCTAGGCAAGTATAGTTATTGAATTTTTTCTTAGTATCTAACAGCTCGGAGTTGCAAAGTTGCTGATATTGTAACCTGGCGCCTTGGAGAGCATGTAAAGTATGGTCCTGCGAGTATTATTCCACCAGACAATGAGACTGCACTGCATTATAATACATACACCCTGCACAAATGGCAAGTTTTTGTGAAATTAGGTGCCGTGACCGAATTTATCAGCAATTTGTAATGATAAAAATACTTTCTGGCCTATTACATGTTTAAGTAGAGTAACGTTAATTGTGAAAGAAGAATAAACTAACGAGTATATTAGTGTTGACAATATGCTCACAAGGTATGTGAGCTAAATATTTCATCAGAAATTTTTCTTTTAAATTTCAGTAATAAGAAATAATAATAACAATAGACCTTTAATTCCATACAGATTAGGTAACTTCGGTGATAAGTTCATATACCTACATATAAACAATATTAATTTTTTTTAAACATTTAACACTTCTTTTTTTTACAGTTAAGTTCATGTATTTAATTAGTTGTTTATTGTTTGAATGGACACCGTTCGGGTAAAAGCCTTTTTTCTTCTTTACATTTTCGATATGATAATCAAAATAAAGTTTTGAAGGTATTTTAATAGTCGTGGAATTTTCTATATTTAGAAGCAAAATGTCGTACGTATCGTCATACTTACTTTTACCTCCATACACTAAAACAATCTATAAAATACCGTCATTGGCCCAGATCTCGAGAAATCAAAAAGTAGAGATTTAAGATATTTAATCAATTGTGTAGCGCTAACAAAATTGAAATAAGAAAACTAAATAAACAGTAATAAAATGCAAAAACTATTTTGTGAGGTCGCAGCGTTGACGTCGCGACGAATTAAGTGGCCCTGGACTAGGAAAGCATTGGAGTTGACTGTTTTAAAATGTACATTTTTCGTCCATATTTCAAATATATTCAGTATATTTTATTTATGGATATTTTATGGAAAAATATGTCTTTTATGTATTGTAGAACACCTTTATAAGGGGCTAAGAAATACAAATCGATTTGATTTTTGTTTTACTATCATTCTTTTTTAATATAAAACTATATTTTTCAATCACGGATATTAAAAAAAAAGAACAAAACTATTAATTAAAAGTACCTACTAAAATTATGAAAGATTTATATTTTCTTTCTATGCTCATTTTTTTAAACATGAACTAATATAGACCTTTAGCTCACTCTTAAAGCCTACATAAAAAGTGACTCCACTCATCGCGCTATTCCCACCCAGACCGACACCCCATTCCACACTTAGTTGTCCGTTTAGTTCCATTCAGTTTATTTCTTACTCGACTGCGTGCTAAAAATTAAGGGTAGGTAATGTTTTGAATTTATATTTTAAAAATAACAATACTAGTGCCAAATCGTTCCAAAAAAAATCGTGCCATAAAGCCAGGAAACGTTTCGCACAATTTTACTTAGAAATAGATATTACAGTGTATGTTTTAAGTAAATACCATTTGCAAAAGTGACTACAGAGCCTTCAGATTGAAGGTAGGGCGTGAGCGAAATTATCTAATACCATAAAGTTCCATGATTCGAGGGACGCCTGTGCCCAGCAGTGGGATGCTAAAAAGTCCCACTGCTCGGCCTAATCGACCAATATAATTGTGACACGTATTTAGTATG
Source organism: Brenthis hecate (assembly GCA_951806755.1). NCBI lineage: Eukaryota > Metazoa > Arthropoda > Insecta > Lepidoptera > Nymphalidae > Brenthis > Brenthis hecate. Next base: position 976,564 of record OX638281.1, read on the forward strand.
TGCTTAACCTTTACCACTACTACCAATCTGTATCATAATAACTATATATAGAATTTTATAAATTCGCACTACTTGTAATTTTTATAATTCCCACAAATAAACTCTCGATCCAGGGTGTCGAAAATGTAGATTTTATATTACATTTCCATTTCATATTCACTTATGCAACAATAATTATAATCTTAGCATAAGACGTAGGGTCAGACTTCTCATACATAGAGATCGAAATTACCCGGCACAGTGACAACTTTGCGGTACATCTAGTACATCTGTACAGGACAGCCGGCTTACGGTACTCTGATGACAAGGCAATGCCTTGGTATATCAACGTAGGATGCCTTAACCGCATCTAGATGACGTTTAGACCTAGCATGAGGACTTAAAATGTCCAAATTCTCGGCATAGATTATGTGAATAGAGTAATATTGTTGGGTTTCGATCATGACTGCATTATTAGATGTTTTTTATTTTTTTAAAGCTAGGCCTCACCTTTTGTTACGCTCAGATCGCTTTTTCAGAGATATGATATTATATTATGACGGCAATTTATTCGTGTCAATTTTATTTTAAGATTCTTAGCAAAATATCACGTCGATTCTCCGATTTTGCTTGAAACCAAATGCTGACAAAACAACAAACAGACAAACAAATTTGCTTTCATTACTAAAAAATTGGAAAAAAGCGCGGAAACTCAGCAAGAAAATCTATTTTATAGAATCTATTTCAAAGTTACATAAATTACTAAATAAGTTTGTTTAAGAAGTGCCCACTGCGATATATGAGGGAAATTGGTCTCCATTTGTCTAGACGTGACGATGTATTTTTGTCGCCGGCGTCAATAAATAATGGACCACGGACCACGGGTCAAAGTCTGAGAGCTAATGTGTGTTGATCTTATCCAGTATCGTGTAATACTGGTATCTGCTACTACTAGTTTTGTTAATTGAGTGCGAGTTCGAGTCGAGTTTGACCGTACACCGACGATTAAAACCGACCGACAGATGAAATAAAATTTTTTTCGTATAGTTATTTTTTAAGAAACATGGCTTCGTAAAATAATACAGGTATTTGATCAATTGGAGAAAACTAGAAAGTTGTAAATTTGTGTTGTATTTGGTAAAAAAATGCATGTAATAATAGGCTTAGCTTACCTTTTATAAATGGGTATTTATGGGAATTTTTTATCGATTAATTATATATTTTTTTATTGTTGCATATTAATGTTGTATTTATAGAGATATATGTTTCTGGTAGAAACTGCGGAATCCACTTAACCTTCTTTAAATGAGTTAAATATTCTAAAACAATACTTAAATAACTTAAGAATTGTAAAAATTCATAATTGACTTGTTTTCTCGTTTCAGTGTTAAATATTCAAAATTATTAAAATTATGTATTCGTGTTACATATTTAGATGAAGGAGACTAGGAAAATAAATTGTAGTTCGCTATATTTGTATAAATTCATCTATATGCCTATAATAATTTCCCCCCGACCGATTCCGGCCACGGCGGCCAATCTCATTGAGACTAGCCAACTGCGCAGGAGATATTATAGTGCACAAGTGTACGCGCAGACACAAGTGCACTCTCTATTCCTGTCACTCTCATACTCCGGTGGGACGACTGCTCGACACGACCAGTGAGAGTTAAGGCGCAGGACAGACGGCTTTACGTGCTCTCTGAGACAAGGGGGTGAATCACCGCCAACTTCCAAACTCTTGGCTGTTACTGGGAATATTTTAACAGAAAAAATCAGTAATTAAACTTGGCCCGACCCGTAACTCGAAACTAGGATAACCGGATCTGCAGGCGTACATGCTAACCACTAGACCACAGAGGCAGACACATATGCCTATAGAGAAAAAGCAGCAAAAAATGCGAGGCCACTCGCAATTTTTTTTTTCATAATTTCTTAATAACCAAAATTTCCATAAAAAGATCACGAAATGTTTGAATATATGTATATATTTCATCAACACTAATATTCAAGTTCGGATAGAACGACATAACTCTTGACTTCTAACCTAATTGGTTATGTATATAAATAAAAAAAAATCCCAGAACGTGTGCCTATGGAATGAAATTATATTTTTAAACCGACAAAATTTCGCGAGGTTTGATGAACATATTCAAACTCCCAACCTTCTGCATAAAAACCAGTTTTAATCAATCATAAATTTTATTTCATAAAAAAAAATCTGCTTTCTATGGAAACATGTTAGAAGTGAAACTTCATTAGTTTTTTATATTTCGAATCTGTAATATTAATAAATTAATACAAACTTTTAATATTATACTTAAACAAAAATATGATTCAAACAATATCTCACAAAAGAAGAGACAATAATATTTTATCTCTTTCTATCTAGCTTGATTTTTACATCTATCGCATACACTCTAAGGGACGAACCCAAGCAGAGTGAGGGTGAGCTGCTAGCTATAAATATTTTGCATATTTGAAAGCAAATGAGTAAAAATAATAATCTTTGAAGATAGCAACGGAAAGAACAACCTATACCTATACCATTTTTCAGACAATAACAACGGTTACTATGGCAACCCAATGATAGTAGTTACTATGGCAACCGTGATGGTTTTCCGTGAAAATAAATTCACTTCAATAATATATTATCTACAAAAAAAAATTATTTCTAGTTCGAGAACAAATAGTAGGGTATTAACGGCTCTATAAATTCCTCTATAAATAATAATACTCCGAACGTATTAAGATGGAAGTTCGATTACTGAAATACCTGAACATCTCACTAACGGCCAGACTGCCACCAGCCGTTACACTGTGACATTATCTAATTAGTATACGTGTTGTCTAAACTCGCCTCCTATATTTATATTTTCAAAGTGAAAGCTATTTTTATATTTATTAAAAATACTTAAAATTTAATTATTTGCTTATAAAAAATTTTATAATATTCTAACTTCTTTGGAACTAGATAAGCAATTATAAAATACATAAAAAAAAAATTATGCATACTTCTTTTTTGTAGTAGGTTATAAATTTATAATTAGACAAATATTACAAAAATTCTTCCTTATAAATATATTTTTTGCTAAACCAAATATTTAAAAAAGATATACATGTATGTACAATTCTGAACTACTTTTAATTTTAATATATGAACTAGCGACTCACCCTCGCTTCGCTCGGGTTCCTCCCTACGTATTTTAACTGTATAGATAGCCTATATATTATCCATACATATAATAAAATTGTAACTAAGCCGAATCTGTACATTAAATATTTTTTTGAAAATCTTATTGAAACAGACATTATTATCGATACAGAGGCCGAATCTATAGTTTTTTAGAATTTTTGTCTGTCTGTCTGTTACCGCATCACAGAAAAACTACTAGAGAGATTTTGATGAAATTGAGTATGGTGATAGCTGGTTATCCAGATCAACATAATTAGGATACTTTTTACGCCGGGAAAATATCTCATTTCTGAGAAAAAATACAAAAACTGCAATGTAAGAGTATACTAATATGTAAAACCTAAGAACTTGGTTTTTGGTCACCTTAAATCGGGCGAAGCCGCGGGTAATTCTAGTATACTATATAGCCTTCCTCAATAAACTATCTAATGCAAAAAGAATTTTTCAATTCGGATTAATAGTTCTTGAGATTAAAGTGTTCAAACAAACAAACTGCCTCTTTATAATATTCGTATAGATATATTAATTATTAATAAAATAAACATTCGCATTGTTATAAAAGCATAAAAATAATTAAAATATGAAAATTAAATGATTTTTGATATGTTCGAAGGTTTTTTAATTATACTTATATGAGTTTGATGATGAGTCTCATTAATTCGGTTATTAATTTTTCTCTATAAAACATCAATTCACTATAAAATATTGTATTTGTATTATTATTTATTATAGATGGCGTTATCGTAGATCTCTTCTGAGTGAACTTTTTATGATCTTTAATATTTTCATTTGATTTATTTTAATGACTCAAAATATACAATAAAAGTTATTTATTATTAGTTTAGCAATTTACATGACTGATTTTGATAAGAGTTCGATTTTTATTCTGGTTTTTCTGGTATATAATAAATTATAAGTTTTTGTTTTTTTTTGTTTTTTTTTTTTTATTTTTACTTTATGTAGGTACCATTTCTTGAATCTATCTTTGCGTTGTGTTTCTTTTTTACTTGTGAAAATTGTTTTAGCTAATGTGTATGTTATTAATTCTATTTATATGTAATACTAGCATTGCCCGCGGCTCCACCCGCTTTCAGTTGACTAAAAATCAAATTCTTAGGTTTTACATATTAGAATACTCTTACAATGCAGTTTTTGTATTTTTCTCAGAAATGAGACATTTCACCGCGGTTAAAAGTATCCTATAGGACATATATGTTGACTCGGATAACCAGCTATCACTATACCAAATTTCATCAAAATCCCTCCAGTGGTTTTTCTATGATGCGGTAACAGACAGACAGATAGATAAAAAGTCTAAAAACTATAGATTCGGCCTCTGTATAGATAATAATGTCTATTTCAATAAGATTTTCCAAAAAATATTTAATGTACAGATTCGGCTTAGTTACAATTTTATTATATGTAGGTATAGATAAAAGCAGTATGTTTTCCTGAATAAATAAACAAATAATACCTATAAAAGTTTGTGTGAGGGACACACGAGTAGGTATGCCATGTGTATGACCGACACTTAGTTCCAGTATCTTTATATGGCTAGTTTTGTATAGCATAAAGTTTTAAAGTAGGTCAAGATTTGATTTTTGCAGTGCGCCAACATCTACTGAGTAATCTAAATGAACGCTTTAGTTGCCAAATTAATTTCTAAGCTTGTCAACTTCATACAATGTATTTTTGCTCTATGGTATATAATTTTAACAAAACCAAAACACACTAGAATAATAATAATTTTTTAGATTAACAGAATGTTTGACATTTTAAATAAAACTATCTTTTCGACTTTTTTCGCGAAACGATAATTCATTCATTCGTTCATTCAATTTCAAAATATGTATGTAGTTTCGTGATAGCGCCACATCATTATGTATAGAATAATCAAATAAAATAAACAAAATGCAATGTATTACTTATATAGATCAAATATTAATAAATATTGCCAATTATGATAATGACGTTTATGATAGATAATTAATAGCAAATTTGAAATGGCAGTAAATTTTAAAATTATTTTTGTGTCAATAATATGCAAACGTTACCGGCTGCCACCCATCTTGAGACATTTAAAAAATTGATCGAAATCCAAGGTGCCACGACAGTGGTCGAATATAAAATGATATTCGTAATAGGCGTCATAATTTTTATGAAAATTAAGTGTATTAATAATCTTAAATGTAATACATTTTACTTAAATAACATAATTGCTATTTTAAGTGTTACTCAAAACGCAATATGTAAAAATTAATAATATCCGAAATAAAGTCAGTCATAGAGCACACCTCACTTCATACACGGTTTTCCGCTTGGTTTATTTATTTACTTCCCAGAAAAATCGAACCCGCTATCCCAAGATGAGAACATTTTGCCATACAAACCAAATCCACTAAGTAACTTAAAAAATATGTTTATTTACTTTTAAATAAATATTCTGGCATCCAACATTTACGCTACAGTATTAACTCAAGCGAAATATTACAATGTAAGTTTTCATAAAATATTATGCACACTCGAATAATCTTCGCGTTTCAAGTACGTTTTTTATTTTCCTCAAAATTACGAATCCAGTGTGTCTGGAGCCTTAATGCAGTTGTCACAGGCTATTTAGTGCTCTTGGCTCCTAGACTACAATTTAACAGCCCAGAGTATAGCATAACGGAAGTGGTATTTAGTATTATTATAAACCTTAGTTTTCTGGGTGAAAGAAACGTACGGACGGATTTGGTTTATAGGTTTAAGGAAGTATATGAAGTTTCTGCTATCTGCTACTTTGGTTTGGTTATAAAATGAATCATAATATCGGTTTAGGATTTTCTTGGAAATAAAAGTTTTTTTTAACTTGTAGTTTTTTAAATGTTCATTTTCTCGTTTTATTAAATACATTTTCTTATATATGAGAAAAAATAAATTTTGATTTCCTAAGACTAAAGTTCGCTTCTTAGAATTGCCACTTCCATTACATCCTGTGGCTACGGTCTTTTGTATCGCCGCCACTAATGAGTTTTTTGGTTCAAATTCGTTTCACTGTCTGTTTGTTTCGCCTTTGCTTTGAATTTCCACTTTTTTGACTCAACTCGAAGGAATAATCTGAATAAGAAAATTAAATAAATTAATTCTGTTTGTAGTTGTAGAGCTCCCTATACGATGTTAGTTAAAAGTATAAAGTACTTCAGTTTAACTTTATACATGAATACTATATATTATTTTATATTATATATAAAATAAATATAAAATATATAAAAAATGATAAAACTTTAATGAAAGAATTAAGAGAGAGAATGTTCTATATATAACATAAATTTCATTCAATATTTTATATTTGTCTATTCTTGTAAACTAATATTTTAAAGAGAAAAAAGTTGTTTTTTGTATGTTTGTTCGTAATGGATAAACTAAAAATCCGCAGAACCGATTTAGATTAAATTTGGTATGAAGATAGTTTGAGACCCTGGCAAGGACATAGGATATCCTTTTACCTCGGAAATCATCCCTTAAGGAGGTGAAAGGGAGTTTGTATGAGGAATCATTCATTTTTCAAGTAAGGGATAAAAACTCATCACAAATAATATGTATATAATATGAATGTATACTAATATTTATAGTCTAACTATTCCATACTAACCATTAATCAATATACATCTATACAACTATTTGTTCTTTGCGAAAATCGAAGCCGTGATCTCCCACGTACAGTATCAGTTCGCTTACGCACTATTGATCCAAATGTTTTAACTTTTCTATGATAATCATTAATACATTAATAATAATTATTGTTTATGATATTAATTCATATATATATATATATATATATATATATATATATATATATATAATATATATATATATATATATATATATATATATATTATATATATATTATATTTTTTTTTGATCTAGAAATTTTTAAAATTATTAACAATGTATATTTATTGTTTTTTTTCAGGTATGTTCTTGTTCAAAATCTAAGAGTTTCTGGTAAGAAAAATCTAAACGTTATTAGAAAATATTCCACTTGCTATAACTATATCTAATTTGATGATCAATGATTTCGTCTCATTTAGTCAAATACATTTATTAACTTTACTGTGTATTTATAGGTTTTACCCGAGATCAAAGTGTACCGACATATGAGAGTAAGGCTGTCTACACACTATAGTGCCTAATGATTTTATATTGCTTTTATTTTCATAGACTAATGCCCGATTTTACCAACGTCACCTAAGTTTAAGGGATCCCCTAAGCACGGTTAGGGGGCTGTTAGGGGACACTTTTTGTTTCACCGACAGTTAGGGGTCACCTAAATATTAAAAGGCCCCCTAAATTTAGGTGCTCGAAATATGGGCTTAAAGACGATCGTAAAACGAAATTTAATTTAGGGGCTAGTTTAGGGGACTTTTAAGCTAGGGAACCCATACGTAGGTGGTAGCTTATGGGTTGTTGGTGAAATCGGGCAAATGTGTCTAGTTATTTCATGCAAATAGAAGGAAGATGTAATTAACTTTAATCAACTCAAATATTTAAATTAAAATTTAGTTAGCGTTTAAAACAACAACCACATAAGATTGTATTCGACGAGCTTTTTATTATATTGTTTTTTTATGTTCACATATTTTATTACTTGTTTCTTACATTTCTTTATTATTCTCTTGCACTTTTCTTTTCTGCTAGAGAAACCTTTCTCAAGCTTTCCCCTTTAGTTTTTTAATTCACTTATCCAGAAGTAGAAAATATACATATTATATTTTTACGTGCATTAATAATATAAAATATAAAAAAAAAGTCAGCGAATAGTGTATAACGTGCTTAAAATTACAGATAAAGCGACTCCCGCTCGTTACCGATGTTAAGCTTCGCCTATTAAACTATTATCGTGGCCGTTAAAAAGTTACGGCCGTCTAAATATTTTTCAACGTACGACCGCGTCGGTGGGAACTGTATGGATATGTATTTAGTTTTATTTGAAATTTAGCGTGATCTACATTATAATATATTTTAAATGATCGCCAATTACAGATTTAACGATTTTTGTATTAAAAAAAACCATAAAATCTCATACAGAGTGAAAAATAGCTGATATATTTAAAGTGGTACTTTTTTGGGCCAAAACACTGATTTTGTTTGTTAGAAATAATAATTATAATTATAGATAATATTAATATTAAAAAAAAATATGTATATTAAAATTATTAAACTTTTTAATTAAAGTTAATTTCCTCATCAATAAATTGAAATATAAAGAAAAAGTCAAATTACATCTACAAAATGTCAGTATCATGCTGCTGCTTCAAAACCAAAATGATGGGTTTTATTTTGTTTTTTATTATTTATCTATAATAATATTATAAAGAGGAAAGATTTTATATATTGTTTGTTTGTACCGAATAGGCTTCGAAACTACTGAACTGATTTAGATGAAATTTGGTGAGAAGATAGTTTGAAACCCTGGGAAGGCCATAAGATAGTTTTTATCCCGGAAATCAACCCTTAAAGGGGTGAAAATGGGGATTAAAATTTGTATATGGAATCAACCAAGAGACGAACCCGAACGAAGCGCGGGTAGGAGTCGCTAGTAAGTAATAAAATTAGCAATGAAATAGATCTATCCGCATGGAGGCTACAACGCTGCGTACATATACTTGGTCATGAGTTAAATATATGTTATTTAAAAAAATTAGAAATACATGATCAAGTTTAATGTATGAGGCTCGTCAAAAGGAATTTAATGAGTTCAAATTCGAAGGTTTCACTAGGAGCCAATGAAGAGTTCCACTGACCATCTCTTGGTTTCTTCATCAGATCAGTTCGATGTATTAAATTATTGCATTGTTATCTGTATTAGTCTTATAAACTTTAAAATCGATACGATAATCAAAAGTTATAAGTATAATAAGTTATAGATTTGGATATATTCTAGAATGTTTGGAAAAACTTGACGAACAGTGCCATGTTGGGGGTTAAAAAAAGGTTTTTGTATAAGCCAGAGATGACGTATGTATGTGTCATCGATATTCAGAAATCTTACTAATATAGACTCTTAGGCTTTAATATGGTTATTTTAAAAGGGTCGCCTTACGTATCCGGTTGTATCGGCTATTTACCTGGTTTACTTCCTATAAATAGGTACGAGTAATCTTGTGGTAGGCACTTATACTTCATTTTAGCTAATGTTTTGATAAAACACACATAAAACTAGACTATAATGTCTTTTTTATTATAATATATTTTTTTAATTTTTTTTAAATATTAATGTATAGATAATTTACTATTTTATACAATATACAAGCACATACATACATATATTAATATAATTGTAATGTTATAAGGAGTTTGACCAACAATAACGCATCTTAGTAAAAAGATTGTAATATATTCGTTTCGTAAATACTGTCATAAGTCCTTATATATTTTAATAGCATTTTAAAACAATACGAATCCAATTTAGTGCAAATAAATTTATCTTTTATATAGAAAACATAATATGTTGCAGATAAATACATAAATATCTTAATTTTTAGATAATAGCTCCCTATATACCTATACCTAACTACTAACTAACTACTTTGACAAATAAACAAAATACTTGTTCTCAGTTAGTAAATGAACACCAAGATGTGATCTTAAATGTTCAGGACCTCTCACGGCATCGAAGGTTATATATAAGTCATGATTACATTTTAGACTTAACACATCAATCGATCAGTACAAAAAATCACAATTAATCGAGCCAACGTACAAAAAACTTGCATCAAACCTGCGCAGGAGTCGAAGGGAATCCATCACAGTCGTTTAAGAAAAAAATACCAGCCAATAGCAGGACACGGTTTAAATAATTGTCCGATCGCCGACCAATCGCGTGAGGACTGAACCTTTGAATGATTAATGTACCAATGTATTTACGAGGTCGCAACTTGAATGATTTGTCGGCCGGATTTACGTTGCGTGTTGATTTCGACGTGTCTAAAATAAACTACAAGTAAAATTTTTATTTATCGTCCGTCTTACTTGGGGTAATTTTTCAATGTGTCTCAGTAAATAATCTTGGCATAGATATATTATAATTTATAACTCTTTACTTATATAGTGTGTTACTTTATACGTTACATATTATCAGGTAAAAGTCGATGCTTTTTTATACTTATTTATCAACGTTAGTTTGATATGTGACGTATTGTAATGATGTAACATTTTTTAATCAAATTATAGTGTAATTTCTAACTTTTTCCAAGAAATACTAAGAAATTCGTTTATAGATGACAAGTTTGGCTCACTCTGTAGTGACCCTACTTGCTGTGCCAGCGGTCGCGGATATAAGTCCTGCTAGGGACATTCATTTGAGTAATGTACACGAATTTAGATTTTTTATGAATAATATAATATGTATGTATTTAAAGATATATATATATATATATATATATATATATATATATATATATATATATATATATATGTATCAACTATCTGGTATCCATAACACAAGCCTCGTAGCTTACCATGGAACTAGATGGTGCTGTGTGTTATTGTCCCAACATATATATTCATGTTACATAAATATTTACTTCGAAAAATGTTACATCATACCATTGATTAGTTAAAATCATTAAGTCATTAGTATATTATCAGTTCTGTTGAAGACCAAGAAAAAGCTCAGAGAGTGTTAAACTTAAGTGTAGATAGCGAACATATTTATTAGGACCAACCTCTCGAAACCAGGTGGAATCGGATACGAGCTTCCAAGTTACATGCTTGAGTCTGCGGTGTTTCATTTCTCAAACATCACTTTATAAATTTTTGTTCGTTTTTAATTTAAATATATAAGGCATTTAATTAACTTAAGCTAAAACAAAGCATATTTATTTATTAGTTTTTTCATATAACCTATTTATTAGTCGTCGTTGTATGGCACCATCCACAAAACCTTTTATGTGTGACAATACATATATTTGTTCCAATTAACTCCTTTTGACCCAATCTGCGGCTGCTGTCTGAAATTTGAAATATATACATATATCACTAGCGTTGTATAGTAAAGTTAAATAGCCTATGACATACATATATAAATAAATTATTTATAGAACGCAAAAAACATAGTTTATATCGGATCGGTAGTTCCATAGATAAAGGCGTTTAAACAAACAAAAACATCATAAAACATATAATAAGCGTTATTTATGTTATCACTTCCACTCTACTGTATTATGACTAAAATCACAGGTATTTTTTTGAATTTTGAACTTAAGTGCTTACAAAACGAATTACTAATTTTATTCAGGAATGGCAGAGATACATAGTTATTTATAAGGGATATGTTATATGTATGTGATAGTGATGGCGACTATCGCCCATGGAAGTCTAAAACATAAAGAATGTTGAGAATGTTGTTGATCTTTATATTACCTGACATAAAATTAGACGAACCTTGTAGTACATTTAATAAAAGATAGGTCAAGTGCGAGTCGGATCGCACACGAAGGGTTTCACACCATTGTACAAGATATAACATTATGTATACTAATAGACTGAATTGAAAACGCTGACGAATAACATTATAATCGATTTTTTTTATTTGCATGGCGGCCACTTTGAAATTCACCATCATGGTTTTTTATTATTTGTTGTTATAGCGGCAATAGAAATATAAACTCTGAAATTTTCAACTCTCTACCAATTACGGTTCATGAGACACAACCTGCTGATAGATAGACGGACGGACAACGGAGGCTAATTAATAGGCTTCCGTTTGGCACCCTTCTGTTACGGAACCCTAAAAACGACATCTAAAATCCTATAGTGACGTATCCATAAACCAAATCACACACCCAACGAGGCGAGGCGAGACAAAGCGTTAATTATCTAATCGCGCACGCAATCGCGCGGCATAATGAGCGCCGGCCGTCCCACATAAATCTGTCGTGCGCCCGCGCCGGTAACCCACATCTTGATCGACGAAACATTTTAGTTTGAGAATCTAGTTTTTTTATGTTATTTTTTTCCTATATTAAATACAAGCTTTGACTTGAGTGAAGATTTATGTAAACAAATGTGGATAATTTCAGTTTGCTTTTGAATTTTGCTAAATTAGTAATAAAGAGAAATATTTCATATATTTTTTTTCTATTTTCGTTGTCCAGAATTTACTTTTTTATTGAATATATGGAATATTGTTTATGGATATAATTGGTTAAAATTATTTCATTATACTATCTAATAACCATGATGACACTTAATTTTTCTAAATAATATATAATTTTTTAATAAAATAGATAAAAAATATAATATATGAAGAAGTCTATGTAAAATGTATACATTTAATATAATTCCGACTCGAATCTGTTCATCAAATATATTTTGGAAAATCTTTATTTATTTATTTATAAATCTTATTGAAATAATCATTATTATCGATATAGGCACCAAATGTATAGTTTTTAGAATTTTTGTATGTCTGTCTGTTTGTCTGTCTGGAAACGTATCATAAAAAAAATCAACTGAACAGATTTTGATGAAATTTGGTATGATGACAGCTGGTTATTCGTGTCAACATATAGGATACATTTTACTGCAGGAAAATATCTCATCTCTGAGAAATCTATACTAAACCTTAAAACGTAACTAGGGACGAAGTCGAGCGGAGCGATAGTGAAGTTATCATAATAAGATTCTCATTAATTCTACGCGACGTATCTGAAATAAATTGTAAACAACTGGCACGCTGTCATAAAGAAAAAAAAATATAATATTGTATGACAGCAAAATTATCGTTAGTTACCTTACAAATGTGTTTAAACTAAAAGAAATAACAACTTAAATTAATAGATTAGATATGCTGCAATAATTGTTTTGATATATTAGAAATAAGTACTTTTATGGTAATTTTATTTGCACAAGTAGTTTTTCCAGTACTTTGGTGGTGTCAACACCTGTAGTGTTGTGTTAATTTAATGTCAAATTGAAGATTAACGATTAGATTATTTTTTTATTTATCTTTTTCTTGCTTGACATGTGCAGAAAGTACACCTGCCTCATATCCCATATGGTCGCGTCATAATTAAAATTGTGCATATTTGTATAGAAATAGCTAGGTTAGCATGTTACGGCAGTTAGAATATTCTACTCAATTTTTTTTAATTTTAAGTCAGTAATAATTATTTAATACTTACTCATAAGTATTAAATAATTATATTTAACACCTCCAGGTAAATTTTTAAAAAATTAACTAAATTTCTAAGAAATCTATTGTTAACTGACACGCCGGCGTGTCCGCGGTCGTGGAGGGAATATAAGGACGTACTCTGTAAACATTTTAAATTTTGATTAAAAGTTTTCTTTGAAGAAGTAAAACTAAAGCCAATATAATAATTATAATAATAATTCTGCCCATTTCTGAGCACGGGCTTTCCTTCAATCCAGGGTTCAGGCTATAGTCCACCTCGCTGACCAAGTGCGGGTTTGGCTAATTATTTTAATAATAAAGTAATCATAAAATATTGTGCACTCGTATTGCTAGTTAATTAAAACAGATCTCCAAATAATGGTCTATTTTTGTCTGAGTTTGATTTTCCATACTAGTATAAATGTGAAAGTTTGTAAGGATGGATGTTTGTTACTCCTTCACGCCAGAACGGCTGAACGGATCTGGATGAAATTTGGCACAGATACAGATTATAGTCTGGAATAGCACTTTTTATGCCGCAAAAACTTACGGTTCCCGTGGGACAGATTTCTTTTTGATTTTCACTAGTATATTATATATTTTATATTTGAAAAGTCCAAACTGATATAAACCATGATCTGACAGTTCAACTCTTGACGTCAGTTATTAGCAATTAATTTCATAATAGTATAAAGTTAATATTTTCTCAGCTAAACATCTGCTTTACATTTAACTACATTATTATGACTCGAATAATGACGTTTTCAAATACAATCGGTTTGCGAACTTTATTGTGCTAAGCTCCGTTATATTCCCAATTTTATTCTGACAGTGTCCAGTTAAACCTAGATCCCACTCCACGTAATGCTTTGAGAAATTGCAGATCCTTGATAAAAGATAAGCATGTCATGTTAGCCATAAAGTTGTTATTCTACTTATTAGTGGCACTTGCTATTTTCCTAAACCTTTACTTCCTCAAAAGGCAGCGGTAGCCCAGTGGTAAAGCGTTCGCGGGTTCAAATAATAATTTAAAAAAATATTAAAGATTCCCCTTACATATAGATATAAGGTAATATTAATTTTAGATGTCCCAGAATCAACACAAGAACTAAATCTTTATTTTTTATTCCATTTAAAAAAAACTAAATATATTAACAATACCTACCTTTATATTACGTGCATGCAATAATTATAATAAACATTTTGACACATGTTCCATTAATAAATGTCAAAAATTAATTAGAGAAATAATGCAATATATTTTTTCTATTTCGTTTTTTTTTTGTAGTTTTTTATAATGTTTTGAGTCATATAGTTTTATTTAATTTTTGAATCTCTTTTTTTGTTTTTGTTAAGTGTAATATGTCATTTCTTTTGTAACTGTTTAACTTCACCGCTCGATATGATTAAATTATCAGTGGTAACTTTATTATTATTATTTATTAATAAAAATAAAAAAATCCCGGGTCTCGCATCTCTGATATTTTCATGTGCGAATTATTTCTAACATGATTACTACTTGTCTCACGGTGAAGGAAAACCTCGTGAGGAAACCTATATGTCTGAGAGAACCTAGCAAATTTTCGAAAGACATGTTATGAACTATGACCTGATCCCTCTCGTATTATAGGGAGACTTGTGCCCAACAGTGGGACGTTAAAAAGGACTGAATACTTATTTCCTTACCAATTGACTAACTAAAAAAAAGAGGTGCTCAAATCTGTTTTTTTGTAGGTATGCTACCTAATACCTTCTCATTTTTTAGGGAGTGATCCCATATTCTCTTTCTACCTCTAGGCTCTAGGGTGAAATAATTACTTTTAAGTGATTTCAAAGTTAGTTAACCTTGTATTATGTAAACATGACACGTCTGTTTCGCAGTTGTCTGGTATGTCTTTGTGTTCTTTTACATTAGCAATAAAGCATAAGATATTGAAAAATCACGTCAATTTTTTTAATGTTATATTATTTAATAAGAAAGAAAAACGATGAGTATTAGTATTTGCTATATTTTTACTACGACTTAGATGATATAGAATATTAATATTATACAGTGAACAGTGTAACTAAACCAACTATCAGTAAACAAAGTACTGATAATCTCCAAAAAAAAAAAAAACTACTAAATAATCTCATTAAAATCCTAATCAGACGACGATATCTCATCCACACTCGTCCTCCCATACATCCATTAAATGTTTGATTTACAGCTGAATATGGAATTAACTATCATGTTTTAAATTACAAATATCATTCGTGTAATATATTATGTACTGTCCGAGAGTGATTTATAGTTTAATGTGACCCTCCCGTCTGTTGGTGTTTTTGGTTCTGTATTTGATAGTGGTTTTGACCGATTTCAAAGAAAGAGAGGTATAAAATCTAATTTGGTCAAGTCACGTGATCTGTTAGTTCACTTCTAACCTAATTATATGATTTTTTCTTTTAAAGAATAGGTTATTTAAGCAACCACAAAAATTCTATATTCAAATGAGGATTTTTTGTCAAATTACTATGATCTTTTAGTATTTTGAAAAAATATTTTGCATTTCACCTAATCTATGCACTTATCTGTTTAAAATTAGCGGCTCACTCTCGCTTCGCTCGTGTTCATCTCTAGGAAAACAAAAACAAACCTATCCCACAGAAACCGTTCATTTTTCTGGGATAAGAAGTAGAATATGTGTTATTCAGACTATAATCTATCTCTTCGCCAAAATTTCATCTAGATCCGTTCAGCCGTTCTGGCGTGAAAGACTAACAAACATCCATCCCTTCATACTCACAAACTTACACATTTATAATATTAGTCTAGGAATAATAATAATACGGAAATACGAATTATTAATAATTAAAATTATTCTGTCAAATATACATATAGGATTACAATGGCCATAACAAATATTAATTACACGAGAATCGAACCTCGTGCAACTGGCTTAGTATCACATAACAAGACATAATAATCTCTCAAACATTTCATTATGGTTTAGAGGTTGGAATCAGTTTAATGAATGGACCATCTCTTTTCATAGATATTGTTTATATGGAAATTAAAACATTCTACGACACATTTACATTGTCTAAGGTATCGTCCGGGTTATTTCTGAATCTAAACGACCGTTAACATACTAACAGGAGTTAACGGGAATGTCCCGCAGATTGTAATATTATGCATATCCTACAGAAATTACAATTTTGTAACAAAATTGTATTTTATTACATTCATTGTTCGTGTTAAATTTCATGTGTAATATATAAAAATATTAATCGTAGTGTTTAGGCATTTTGATTTCTCTTTATATGGGAGTGGCAAAGGCAGTGGTAGCCCAGTGGTAACGCGCTCGCTTGGGAAACCGAGTAAAGCGGGTTCAAATCCTGGGTTAGTGATCTATTTTAGATTGAATCGCATGACCTCTTTTGGAGTAAAAACAATAATTTGTATACTCACTACCTAACCATAGAGCCTACATGTAAGTAGCTACATTTTTTGTAGTTCAATATATCTTTAAGTACTTCTATATATAATAAAATTGTAACTAAGCTGAATCAGTACATTAAGTATTTTTTGGAAAATCTTACTGAAATAAACATTATTATCGATACACAGGCCGAATCTATAGTTTTTAGAATTTTTGTCTGTCTGTCTGTCTGTCTGTTACCGCATCACAGAAAAACCACTGGAGGGATTTTAATGAAATTTGGTACGGTGATAGCTGGTTATCCTGGTCAACATATAGGATACTTTTTACCGCGGGAAAATATCTTATTTCTGAGAAAAATGCAAAAACTGCGTAAGAGTAATCTGTAAAACCTAAGAATTTGGTTTTTGGTCATATGAACGCAGCCGAAGCCGTGGGCATAGCTAATCTAGGATATATTGGCTTTTGATTTATGATTTTTAATTTGTTACTAAAATGTTGGAAGACAAAATATATACATAGGTATGATGAGTTATTGTGGGTTGTATTACAACGTATTTTCCCGTAAAAATGGACTAATCTTCCGCGGTAAAAACTAGCCTAAATCACTCTCCAGCCCTCCAACTATCTATATACAAATATAAATATAAATAATCGTGCCAATCCGTCACTCTGTTTCAACGAGAAAGAAGGACGAACAAACAAACACACTTTCACATTTATAATATTAAGTATGGATATGGATTTTTTATACTTAAGTATAGTATTATTAGAACAGCGTTTTTAGGACCTACCTTATAACAAAACCTCCGATTAAAACTAAAAAGACCAAGTTTGGTACACTAGTTCAATATAAAAATATAACTTACGTCAATATAAATATTCTATTTCAGCTTCTACACTAGATTCAACTTTAAATTGAAAGAATGGAACTATCCCGGTTTATATGGTAATGAGTTAAAAAATAACGTACAAAGAAACACGTCAATCGATTGTTGCGTGAAGAAAGAACGAACTGACGTACACTGTCTCATCTATATATAAATAGGCAAAGACAAAACAGTTTTAAGCTTTTTCTCCTCTGTTATTTAAATGATTTTTTTGTTAAGAAGCTGTTGAGCTTTAGTGTTACCAATAAAAAAAAATAGAAACTATTTTTTTTACATATATAGTGTTAGGTTGTATTTGTATATGTGCGTTTTAATGAAAAAAATAATATATTTTACGATAATGATAACGATTTATGTATAAAGCATTTATTTATGTGACCTTGGCCGATAGGAATGTATTAAAAAAAAAAGTACACGGATATTCTTTTGTTTTCCCGCGCTTTTGGTGCAGAGATGTTGGTGCCACCTTTGTTTGTAATACTGTATATATATAATTATTATAATAAATTATGAAACTTATTATTAAAAACTGCAACTGTTGAGTTTCTCGCCGGCTTTCTCAGAGAGAAATGCTTTCCGAGACGGTGGTAGCTTCCACACGGACAGACGTCCTGGCGATTATAAAAAAATTAAGTTGATGTTGCACAAGTAGGTACTGAATATAAGAATATATGCAAGGAATATTTTGAAGTTTTATTAGTGTTACTTTGTTTATATATATATATATATATATACATATATATATATATATATATATATATATATATATATATATATATATATATATATATATATATATATATATATATATATATATATATATATATATATATATTTCATCAAATTTTCAATAATGACTGTCGAACACTAGTTTATATATCTAATATGAATTACTTACTTAAAAAAAATGATTATTTCTTCCTTTACGGGACCCCAAAACTAATAATCAAGCGTATAGGTACATGAGTGATATTGATTTGCATCGGATGAGGTCATCTTTATTAATTCACTATATTTATCATATATCATTTTTATGGTCACCATAAATACGCTGTCATAGGGTGATGTATTGCCAATAATTTTAATGGTTATATATAGGTTTCCTGTGCAAATGTTTTGTTTAATTATACCAGAGCGTGTTATTAACTTGTTTTATATTAAATTGTGTTCGTTATTCAATAGTTTTATTTAACTTTTTATAGCTAAGTAATAAATAGCTTACAATCAT
Organism: Brenthis hecate; assembly: GCA_951806755.1. Classification (NCBI taxonomy): domain Eukaryota; kingdom Metazoa; phylum Arthropoda; class Insecta; order Lepidoptera; family Nymphalidae; genus Brenthis; species Brenthis hecate. The sequence continues at coordinate 995,441 of OX638281.1, forward strand.
AATATTTAATTAATGTATGTAGAGAAGTTATTAGTATTTACATGAACGTGTAATTTATTTACGTATATCCTATTTCAGTACAGTTGTTGTATTCAGTCCTTTTTTAACGTCCCACTGCTGGGGGTGGGCCTCCCTTCAGTACGAGGGGGATCAGGCCATAGTCCAACACACTGGCCAAGTGTGGGCGGATTTTACGTCTTTCGAAAACTTGCTAGGTTCTCTTTGACATGCAGGTTTTTTTACGATGTTATCCTCCACCGTAAGACAATTAGTAATGATGTTGAAAATGATTCGCACATTAATATATTAGAGAAGCAAGACTCGGGATTTGAACCCGCTTCATTCGGTTTCCCAAGCGAGCGCGTTACCACAGGGATATCACTGTATCTGATATCAAGTACATAGTTAGTGGTAGTAAAATAAAATAGTTATTTTGCGTGTCTATTTATAGACACGCGTTTAGTTCTATTAAAACATAAAATTAATTTAGAATGTCATTTTGTCATCACTCAGACTATGCCGTTATTTTAAAATTAATTATTCAATTTTAGTTTTCATTTAAAACTTAATGTAATCTAGTAACTTGTGTACAATCAATAAATTACAATAAAATATTAGTCTGTACTTAATAATATGATTTTTAACATGTTGCTTTTCTTGTAAGTAATATATATTTCTAATGTTTCATAATAGGGTAGAAAATGGAATTTCCTGTTTTTACATTTATTTTTCACTAGCACTATAAGTGAAAGTGGGTTCGTTTGTATGTTTGTCCTTTTTTCACGTCGAAACAGATTGACGGATTGGCGTGATTTTTTGTGTGGAAATAGTTGGAGGGCTGGAGAGTAACATAGGCTACTTCTTACCGCGGGAGATTATCTCATTCCCACGGGAAAACACTTTATAATACAACCCACAACAACTCATCATACCTATGTGTAGGTATGGTATATATTCAAAATCAGTTGTAAAATTATAATTATTAACACATTTAGGGGCGGATTTTTTGATATTTATATGAGAGCATCCTTAATGTTGGCTATTCATTTAAGAAAATGAAAATGGATTCATCAAAAGGAATACAGACAAATTGAGTAGGTACCTCTTTTTTTTGAAGTCGAGCGCAGCCAAAGGCAGTAGCTAATACGTTAATAATACTGAACTACTTCAGACACCATTCCCATAAAACCTCCCATAAATATATACTATGATGTTATCAATCCGGCCAGTGTATGAGAATGCTGTGACCATTTCAATGCTAATTTTATAGCTGGTCATTGGGAGCCACAATAAACCGTTCTCGTATTGATTGATATCTTAATAGCATATTAGTTTGCTTCAAGTCGTGTGGGTTATGAGATGTGTCTTAACGCTTTCTTTTATTATTATTTTGATAATGCACCTGTGAGGCTGTGGTCCATGGTTTTGCTGGTCAAAAATATTTTGAACTCGGACTACGGAGTATCATAGAACTAAGCATGAAGTCAAACAATAATGAAGTCAAAAAAATTTTTTGGCGGGCTCCGTCAATATATTTCTTTAGCCTGAGATCCTTAACTAATAAAGCTATAATTTGCTTTCTATATTTTGTTTTTTCAAAAGTATACTAACAATATGTATGTATGTATGCATGTATGTATTCAGTCCTTTTTTAACGTGCCACTTCTGGGCACAAGTATCCCTTGAATATGAGGGGGATCAGGCCATAGTCCACCACGCTGGTCAAGTGCGGGTTGGCGGACTTCACATGTCTTTCGAAAACTTGCTAAGTTCCCTCAGACATGCAGGTTTCCTCACGATGTTTTCCTTCACCGTAAGGCAAGTGGTAATCATGTTAGAATTGATTCGCACGTTAAAATATCAGAGGTGCGAGACTCGGGATTTGAACCCGCTTCACTCGGTTTCCCAAGCGAGCGCGCTACCACTGGGCTACCACTACCTTATTTACTTACAATATACTCCGTAACATTATCATCATTCTTACTTTGAAGCTATCCTAGTGAGACGATCGCATTAACTTAATTTAGCAGAAACAATATAACTACATGTATTTAGCTCCTTTTAATGCCCAACTGTGACGACATGCTTGGCTCAGTCTGTAGTGACCCTACTTGCTGTGCCAGCGGTCGCGGGTTTGAGTCCCGCTGGAGGCATTCATTTGTGTGATGAGCATAAACGCTTTTACTCCAGGCTTGGGTGTTTATATTTGTAATATGTATGTATTTAAAGTTATATATGTATGTGTAGTGTATTAACTATCTAGTATCCATAGCACAAGCCTCGTAGCTTACCATGGAACTAGATGGTGCTGTGTGTTAATGTCCCAACATATTTAATTAATTTAATTTAATAAGTGTTGGGCACGGGCCTCTTTTTACGAAAAGGGAGATCAATTCATAGTTCACCACAAAATACCTAAATACCTAAGTATGTAATTCATTTAATATTGCACTCAAGTCGATTTCCACCTAAAGTACCTATACCGTATATGGCCATTGCGGACAAAGTCGAGTTGACAACTGATCTTTAATAAAAAGCTAAAACAAGTATTAAACCAAACGTATTAAACTGTCGGTTTTAATTTATTTACATTTAATCAAACGTTAATATTGACACACGGAAGACATTTCAAGGATTTAAAGAAATTCACTAAGTTTTATTTTATTAATGTATTGTAATTATTAAAATCGATCCACGATCTTGCAAATACTTAGATTTATTCAGTAATAATCTATCTTTTTGGTGACACATACATACAAACAGATCATTTTATAATATTTCTAGCGACTCACGCTCGCTTCGCTCGGGTTCGTCGCTAGGTACGTTTTAACGGTTAGTATGGAATAGTCTGTATATTATATAATATATAGCTGAAGCCTTTCTAAATAATTGGGCTATCTAATGCAAAAAAAAATCAAATCGGATTAATAGTTCCTGAGATTAGCGCGTTCAAACAAACAAACTCTGCCTCTTTATAATATTAGTATAGATAAAATTATTATTATATTGTATTATTTCTTCCCCTTGAAAGAGAGCTAGCATTTTTTATTTTTGTTTTTCTTTTATTTTTCCCCCATGACCGCGGACACGCCGGCGTTACACATAATAATAGATTTTTAGAAATTTAATTAATTTCTTTACTTACAAATTAAATACAAAATGTCAATTGTATATCATTTTAAAACATTATTGTTTGGCTTTATATTTATTTCTATGACTGTCTATATTATTCCGTAGTCTGAGTTTTCATCCAAACCCATTCAGCTGTTACAGCTTAAAGAAAGAACAAACATCCATAACTTAAAGAAATAGTCTGATATTTTTGTTATCATCCAGACTTTACCTATTTCTTTATCGAATTAACTCAATGCAAAGATTATGCGAGTCAAACCCCGCGGTAAAGCGAAATGAACACAATGGAACAATAATAGCAGAGAATACCATAGAATACAACACGAATAGATACGGCATATTGCATCATACCATTGTTAAAGGTTACTTGATTGATGATTTGATATTAAGCATGAACTAGTTATCTTATACTTTAGTTTAGTAGAGTAATTATGTAGTAGTAGTGGGTTTTATTCTCGTGCAGGGCGTGAGGATTATACGTTGGTATAATTTGTGTTGTTTTTTATGAATTGCCACCAGGATTAACATATAGTTTGACGACAGGTTTAGCTCAGTTTGTAGTGACTTTACTTGCTGTGCCAGCGATCGCGGATTCGAGTCCCGCTGGGGGCATTCATTTGTGTGATGTACGAATGTTTGTACTCCAGGCATGTGTGTTTATATTTATAATGTATATGTATTTAAAGTTATATAAATATATGTAATTTTTCTTTATAAAATCTTACATAATTTAATTGATTCCGATTATCTTTTAAGCAGTATTAATTTCAAATGCCCAACTTTTTGCACCCGTTCTAAAGATACTTTTTGTGTCCCTATGTGTAGAACAAATTATGCCAAGAACTGTTTTGTAATTAGAGCTTGTAGATCGCATAATACATATTATAACCAAATTGACATATTTGATAGTAATATCAACAAATTTTCTCAAAGCATTAAGCATAAACTCGATCATCCTTGATATAATATGTATTTTGCAACCCTCTCTATACACAAAGATTATGTTTAGTTTATTTTACGAATAGTTTGTATTTTTTTCACTCCATGTTTACTTATAAGTGGAAACTTTATTGGCTGATGAGAAGAATAGTTTGTATTTACACATATCTGTATTATAAAAGCTGTTTGTTTCCCAACTGATAATAAATAAATAAATAAATAAATAAGTAATGTATCAACTATCTAGTATCCATAACAAGCCTCGTAACTTATCACGGAACTAGATGGTGCTGTGTGTTAATGTTCAAACATGTAATAGTTCAAAAACATTCAAAATTTACTTTTGACTAAACCTTCATAATAATCAGCGTTACAAACAAATTCATCTCTTGTATAACAGATCTCACTCAGATCACATTCATTCAGATTAAACGCGTCGTTCTTAACAAGTTACGAATGAAAACCTAATTGTTATAGCAGTTATCTTCTAAATTTCTTCGAAGACGTTCTACATTTCCATTCTGTGTCCCATTTGCCAGAGCTTGATATGGAATTGCTTCCTTCAAAAAAGTTGATATTATCTTTGATATTTGCTTGCATTTCATTAAAACGCAAGGAATTCAAAACAATAAATACAAAAAAAATGTATAACTTAAGTTATCATAATTTATAATTGACATTATGCTATTTTACAGCTTTTTTATACTATATAATAGAAAATACAGATTTTTATTTATTGCTGGCGACTCACACTTCGCTTGGGTTCGTCCAGTACGGTTTAACAGTTTGTATGGAATAGATAGATTATATGTTATATGATATACAACCTATAACCTTCCTCAATAAACGAGCTATCTAATGCAAAAAGAATTATTCAAATCGGATTAGTAGTTTCTGAGATTAGCGCGTTCAAACAAACAAACTCTGCCACTTTATAACATTAGTATAGATAACAGCCATATATAAAGGTTGTAAATTAATTGGGTTTGTGTAAAATATAAAAAAATCTCTTTCCGAATTAGTATTTATTTGAATTAGCACATCTGCAGTATTCTTTGGTTGAACAGCGTTTATGGCAGTTTTCACTCAGCGCGATTGGGCGCCACAATGACCTGCACATTATAGTGCATTGCCTTGTTTCTCGATTACTATTGCTAACTATTGGATTTTAGGAACGGTTTTACTTAGATGAAATGGTTAGATATATTCATAGCCTAAGTGCAATGCTGAAAGTTATTTCGAGAAAAGAAAAAGATTTTATTTTACAGTATTGTTCTCAGTTCGATTTGAGACGGTTCAGAAAATCGGGTGAAGGTTGTTGAAAATATATGAAATGATGCTTAAAGAAATTTTTTTATATGTCAGGACATTAACACACAACACCATCTAGTTCCATGGAAAGCGACGAGGCTTGTGTTATGGATACCAGATAATTGATACATTATACATATTATATAACTTTAAATACATACATATTATAAATATAAACATCCATGACTGGAGTACAAACATTCGTGCTCATCACACAAATGAACGCCCCCAGCGGGACTTGAACTCGCGACCGCTGGCGCAGCAAGTAGGGTCACTACACACTGAGCCAAACGTGTCGTAAAATGATTTTATATTTAATTATATTACCCTTTTAAAGTTATTGTAATAAGTAAAAATTGTTTATAGACATAATGCTGCAAAACGTCAACGACACCTGTTCTTCAATGTACGTTTTATTATATACTAGCATTGCCCGCGGCTCCGCCCGCGTTCAGGTGACCAAAAACTAAATTCTTAGGTTTTACGTATTAGTATACTCTTACATTGCACTTTTTGTATATTTTCTCAGAAATGAGAAATTTTCCCAGGGTGAAAAGTATCCTATATGTTGACCCGCATAACCAGCTATCACCAAACCAAATTTCATCAAAATCCCTCCAGATAAAAATCCTAAAAACTATAGATTCGGCCTCTGTATCGATAATAATGTTTATTTCAATAAGATTTTCCAAAAAATATTTAATGTACAGATTCGACTTAGTTACAATTTTATTATATGTAAAGATGTATAAAGTCGTTCGACTCAATATTTTTAGTACTTTCATAAAACTTTATACACTTTTAGCGTAAATTACTAATTTTAAATTAAATGTCGTTGTCCATTTCTTCAAATACCTATTGACGAGTTAGCAATTCTGGAAGACGCCATCCTATTGCCTCATATCATTAGCTTAAAATTAACATAACTGAGCTAATTCAATACAGAGCTGCTCTATTTCAATGGAATAAGGTTGAATATTCTGTAACTTATACGTAAATGTAACGTTGGCTGACATAAACAAATTTGTTATATTCGCTTAAGATGTCCTTATCTTCGATGAATAAGGTTGATTTTTCCTTGTTTCGTATACAAAGTGTGAAGTGGCTTTGTTGTGCAAGGGATGGCCCGTAATGCGACAGTTTGTAAGCATGAGCCTCAGACGGGTGGGGGCTACATCGTAAAGAAATACGTACAAGTTGTTTCGAGTACCTGAAGGTCGTTGACTTTAATAATATATTTGTATATTCTTACAATGTTTTGTTTTACTTACAGCATATTGGTGTTTTTAAATCATATATGTTATGATTTCAAATATGTTTTTGAGAAAAACTAGTGTTGCCATACACTTTCACACTCTCTAACATAATTGTGCAGAACAAACTTGATAATTTAAAATATTGTTAACTAACTACTGGTAAAAATAGCAAATAACTGAAACTCGAAAAGCTCAACAAAAAAGCTCAGCACTATCCAAATTAAAGGTACACCCGAATCTAACAAAATTAAAGAACTAATCCAGACTAATCACATCAACTAAAATAAACATAGAGAAAGAACCATCTCATTAAGCACAATCGCTGATTGGATAGTCAAGTCGAAGTAACTTAGTTTCGCTAATACGTCGCACGAAGTGTGCAATGAGCGATCGCGCCATTCCGATCACGTGCCCGCCTCGAGCTCCTAATTAAAAATCGACCGATTTTTGTTAGCGAATGTACATTTGGTACCCTCTACCCCCTAAACCACCCACTCGATAATCGTGTAAAGGAAAGCGTGGACGTTTTTTAAAGAACACCCTCTATTCAGTCGGCAGATTTTAAAATGCTGGCTAATTAGAAGGAATAATAGAGTTACCGTTGGAATAGGAATACGCCTTTGTTTTACTTTGCCGAAATGTCGATTCTGTTTAATTAATCTATGTCTTGTCAAAGTGCATGTCAAGTGTTAAAATTGTATGTGGCCTGCTCATATGATACTGGGGAGTAAATATTATACGGTACGAGTTATAACAATGATGAATATAAAAATATATTCTACAAATATATGTATAATAAAATATCCATTTTCTGATTATCAAATATTATAAATGAGAAAGGGTGTTTATTGATATTTCATTTTCTTTTATCCAACAAATATGTCCAAGATAATATTAGTATATTGAAAAACGCCTGAATATGTGTCAAAGTAAGAGTTCAAAAAGTCTTTGCACAGTAAAGGATAAAAATATTAGTAATCATACAAATACTGTATGTATGCAGCCCTCTTTAACATCCCAGTGCTGGACATGAGCCTCCCTTTACTATAAAGGGGATCAGGCCGTAGTCCTGGTAGACTATGGCCTGATCCCACATGAAAAATTCACACTTGAAAATTAGCACTGAGAATAATCGAAATTGATTAGCACAGGAAATTTCAGAGGTGCGAGATCCAAGACTCGAACCCGCTTCACTCGGTTCTTCAAGCGAGTGGCGAGCGGGAGTGAGTGGTAACACACCACTGCGTCACCACCATCTACAATAAAAACTATATATAATAAGTTAAAACCGTCAATAAAATCAAACCTACTATCTCCTACATAACACCAGAACCATTCCTACACCGGATTGCTGAAAAGAAAGCTAATTACTTAATATGTGCAACACAAACACGCGATTACCTTCCCCTTTTCCAACATACGTAAGTCAAACATTCCAAGTAAACATGCACGAGACGTGTTTTTTCTCAAAAGTCCCAACTAATTTTTAGCCCTCCAGACCTCTGTCCCGCATACTCAAAGGCCGTCACTCACTCCTCCATAAACAGCTAAAAATAAAACTGGTGTATGCAAGCGTTTCTTTGACCACTTGCTTTGAGGCGATTTTAATTTGCTTATTTTGCTTGAAAATTGCTAGACTTTCTGAATTAAGGTGCGTGCGTTGGTGTTCGTTGATGGCTTCTTAAGTATAATTGAAATATGGTTACTTATATATAAGTTAGAGTTAGTGTTTCATCATTTTATATGGGTTTTGTGTTGATTGGTTTTTATATTTTTATTTGTTACTTTTTATGGTTAATTAAGATTTCTCAAAGATGACATGTTTTCCCGCAGTAAAATATTGTCCTATATATTGACCTGGATAACCAGCTATCATAATACCAAATTTCATCAAAATCTGTCCAGTGGTTTTCCCGTGATGCGCTCTCAGACACACAAAAACTGAAATCTATAGATTCGATCTCTGTATCCATAATAATGACTATTTCAATAATATTTTCCAAAAAATATTTAATGTTCAACTTAGATTTTTTTGTATAGAAGTACTTAAAAGTAGCAATTGGCATTATTTAATCAATAGCTTAAATAAGAAAAGTATTATCAAAATCGGGGTAATTATTTTAACATGCTGTGTAAGCAAATATACAAACAAACATACAAAATTTATAATTATCTCATACATATATTAATTCCACAATAAATTTAGATTATCAAGTTAAGTGATTGTTAATAACGAAATATAAAATCGCTATTTTTCCATCTGAAATCTGAAATCGCGCCACTTATGACCAAACCCCCGTACGAGTACGCCGAGGTCTGGCCGCGTCAGCTTAGCGATTGTAAAGGCAGTGTGATCCCTGTATTCACTTAAAAATATAATTTTTCCAAGCTAGCTCGAAATTAACTGAGCGGAATCTAACGTGCTTCTGACACTTGAAAATTTAAAAGTGATGCAATTATAGTCTCATTGCAAAACTCTGAATTGAAAATTTATTGAAAAACACTAAGCTAGCCAGTATGTCGTTAGTTGATTTGTTTATTTATTTATTGTTTTATAAACTAACTAACGACTCACCCTCGCATCGCTCAGGTTCGTACCTAGCTTACTTCCTAATACAAACTTTCATCATCCCCCTTAAGGGATGATTACTGGGATAAAAAGTATTCTATGTCCTGCCCAGGGTCTCAAACTAACTTCTTACCAAATTTCATCTAAATCGGTTCAGTAGATCCGGAGATTACGCGCTACACCGTCACAAACTTTACTTCTTTATAATATTAAGTATATAAGATTTTCAAAAAGGTGGAGGTTTTATATTCAACTGTATGTATGTTTTTTTTTGTATTATATATGTAGAGCTAAGTAGAGATTGAAGCTACTGAGAAGGGTGGTACGGTCAGAAGATTAATCACTCCACTTTTAAATACCAATAGTATCAAAACATCCATTGAAATATGTACCAATTAATAATGATAATTAATAATACCTCAAATAGGGCACTGGAAGTACACGGGTAACAAATTAGCGCGATGTCACCAGTCGTTAATCAAACTTCCCGACTCGTCATACCTCATCTCGGTCACGTGTCCGCTTTGACGGCTCGTCTTCCGCGTTCGAGATGTATAAATACTTAGTAAGAAGTTACTAACAATTTATACATATACATATATTATAAAGTATAGTAGTATATATTGTATTTTTCTTATTTTAAAAGGTAGTGGTAGTGCAGTGGTAGCGCATTAGCCTGGGAAACCGAGTGAAGCGGGTTCAAATCCCGGATCTTCGGATATTTTCGCGCGAATCATTTCCAACATGGCTACTATTTGTCTTACGTCTTATGTTTTTTAATGACATGTGAAGTCTGTTAACCCGTATCTTTGCAGTTATGGTGGATTTGGCACGATACCTCTCGTATTGGGAGGCCCGACCCAGCAGTGGGAAATTAAAGAAGATTAAATGCAATACAATACGTATATATACTATATTTTTAGAAGTCTAGGAACTTTTTGGTAGTTTTACATTATAAAAGAACTATTTAACCGATTTAAAAAACAAACAGTATAATGAATTCCTTGTGTGTTTGTTGTGTGTGTACTTTACACGACATTTTTGCGAATTAAGAATTGATTTTCATTATTATTACTTTAATAAGGGTAACTTATAATATGTTATTCAAGGGTGGTCCAATATAAATTTCATCCCTTAATTATAAATATATTTTATTGTAAATTACAGTACAGTATAATTAGCACAGGGTATGTTTACAGATATGTTGTAGATGGCTTAGCAATTTTGAATTCGCTATCGTTCTTAAACAAACTATGTCATTCCTACATATTTTAATTTTTATTAGCGATATCGATTGTAGGAAAACAACGTGTTTTTTGGCTGTAAGTTAAGATGAAGTTAGAATTTTTAAATAAATAATTATATATATATATATATATATATATATATATATATATATATATATATATATATATATATATATATATATATATATATATATACATAAAGAATTTTTAAATAAATGTTATTAATATAATAAAATCAAATAATAAATATAAACATAATAGACAGGCAGATGTATAAGTTCTTACTGTGTAGATCAAAATGACAGCATATCAGATTAATATTTTTCATTTTTCATTTGTAAAAGTATATAGTAATAGTGTTGCTTAGTAAGTTTGTTTTTAAATAACAGCAAACTAAATTAAAATTATTATCCTTAATTAATTTTAACTTTTTAAATTACACATAGAACAATTATATGGCTTAAATAATTATTACTATATTTTATATTTTTCTTTATGGTTATAAATATAATAATGGCAACACTAAATATAGATTACTAATTAATAATTTAAAATTGTAATAATTATAATAATAACAGAAAAATTAAATAAATAATATTCCCTATTCAATTATAAAGCTAATTATGATTATAAAAATGTTTAAAGTTAAAAAATATTGTAAGGTAATTGGTGCAATTTTCATTTTGTTAATTGTGGGTAGGCTGTCTGTAACAACTATACCTTCGAGACATGTAACACCTCTGTCTCTCCCGTGACCATGGATGCTGTAAAGCATTCGAAACGTCGGGAAACAAAAATGCAAATAAATCCGCAACAAAATCCAAAAAGATAGTTTTATTTAAAATGTCAAATATTCGCGTAAATCTAAGAAAGTATTATATGAAGTTAGAATGTTCAAAAATCGAATATGGAGCCATTTTCTTTTGTCATTCTATCCGGCAAAGCAAATTAGGTCAATGAGTAAAATTTAAAACCATTTTTTTAGTTTAGTCTATTAGACTATATGTATGTATTTAAATTTTGCTAAGAAATGAATATTTAGTCTTTACTTTATCGGGTACTTTCTGCGTAAAGCATTCATTTACACTTGAATTTAGATTAACATGTTTCGAGCGGGTATCGAACTCGTTGTCTTTATTATTTGACTTACAATTTTACCTATGGTTTACTTTCTAGAGAACAAATTTTGCCAAATTCTCATCTACTGTAAGGATAATCGCAGATGGAAAGGTTATCGGGATCCATCGTTAGTCACCTACATAAAATTGTATGACGTATTATTATAGTATATTATTAAACATTAATCAAATGACTACCGTCTCTTGTATTTGACGTGAATCCGTTGTTAAGCGTTCCGTCTGTTTATACAATTTTAGATTCAATTTATTAAGAAACTATATAAAAATATAATATATATATATAATTTCATAATTATACGAAAGGCAATGTTATAATAGCTGTCAGTCTTGTTGATGCAGCGTGAGTCGGATGTGACTGAATTATCTATACAGATAAATAAAATTGAATTGATTTTTTGTATGTCTGTCTGTCTGTTTGTTCCGGAAAATCTCTGAAACGACTGGACTGATTTTGACGGGACTTTCACTGGAAGATAGCTGATGTTATAGGGAGTAACATAGGATAATTTTATTTTAGAAAAAGAATTAGAGTTCTACTAAAAAAAATTAAAACGTACCTAGGGACGAACCCGAGCGAAGCGAGGTTGAGTCGCTAGTTTATTATCTATATTTAATCATATTTAATCCAATGTAAGTATCTACTTTGTTCTTCTAAATAATAACATTTGTTTGTTTGTATGTAAGTTGGGAAAGTCTCTGTAATAACTTAACTGATCATGAAAACTCTTTCATTAATAGTTACACTGTCCTTTAGTAATAAAATATGTACTTTGCTTTGTATGGGCTGGCACCGATTTCGAAAATATTTGATTAGGTATGTATTTAATAGGTAGGCTTTAATTACTTAGCCAAAGCACACCGACTTCGAAAATATTTGATTACCTATGTATAGTAAATGAAAACTACCAATCAGTTATTTTTTACTTTTTAGTGCTTTTGTTTGAAGTCGGTTTTTCTTTTTTGTTAAAAAGTTTTTATTTTTCCCTTTTTAGTGTAGACAGTAGTAGCAAAGTAAGGATTCTAACGTGTTAGGCTTGTCAAATCAAACAAAATAAGCCCAAACTCAAAGTATCTACTGTTAGCCGTTGAAGAGTTCCACCTATCCACCTTCTGGCCTTGCCATCAGATCAGGTCAACAACACTGAACCACTGTACTATCAACGGAAATAGAAATACTTGCAAAGTTTCAGGTCAATATGACAATTAGAAGTAGGTTAAATTCATTATTAGTTGTTTTTCCACCCTTAGGGGTGGTATTTTTTTTTTGAAATTTAAATGGGACCAATCTGGAAGTATAACCTTTCAAACAAAACAAAAATTGTCCAAATCGGTTAATAAATGACGGAGTTCTGAGGTAACAAACATAAAAAAAAAAAAACAAAACATACAGTCGAATTGAGAACCTCCTCCTTTTTGAAGTCGGTTGATAAAATAGTTAGATTATACTTATTTTTGACTCTTTTAAATTCCATAATATATTCATTATCTCGTTCTTAGTTTGATTGCGGAAACGTGCCATATCCACTAATCACATATAACTGTCAGCCATTCGTCAACGTCTCCCGTGTATCACTCAAGCTGATCTGTCGTACCAGAGTAACTAAAAAGCCTATTTAATACTTAACATAAAGAAACAGAGTTCAATATCGATTGGACAGTTAATATTAGCGGCGTACCCAAATTGAGACGTCCAGTTAATCTTGAGCTGCCCCTTCTCCTTTTATAAGGCAATTCTAGAGTTGTTAGGGGTAATTTAGAAATGTGTGGTGGATCATGAGATATTGGTTATGTCTAACGTATGCCATGGTATTATCGGACTCGCTTAATTGAAGATAATATAGGGGGACATGTGTCTTTGTCGCGTTTTTATGGGGTGTAAGAGAAGTTGTGTGTTTTACTTTTTCGACTGCCGTTAAGATTGGCTATTAATTTACGTCAATCGTACTTCCCTTGCTTTGGTTGGGAATGTGGACTTAAGAGAGTGCTTTATCGTTGAGTGGTGTTAGGGTTTTTGTGTGTTCTGTTATATTATTAACATAATTAACAATTACAATGACTTTTTATAACCGATCTCGAATTATATGTCAAAATTATACTAATACATAGATGAAAATCTCAAAAAGAAACTGTTTGAGGGATGTTATAAGTTAGAAGTGTGTATTTGTGTGTCTGTCTGTGGCATGGTAGCTCCTGAACGGATGGTCAAACTTCAGTGTGGTTTTTTATAGAAGGCTGGCTGAACTTAGATTGTTCTTAGCTATGTTCCATTTAAATTGGCTGAACCTTTTTTACCTGTCAGAAGGTTTTCAAATTTTTTAATTTTATGTATCTATAAACATATGTACCATTCGATCACATGATTTTAGTTTATATTCTAATAATATAATGATTATTTAAATACTAAATAGCAACAGTAGCTTCTTATATAAAAGCTCAAAAAGTACTGCCGTACTCTTAAGTTAGCTTAAAGCAAGTCGCAAGTGTATAAATCGCTTTTGTTCCGAGACCGCTCACCTGCATTCGCGCAATATCAATCCATCCGGGCCCGGGCGGGGGACTGGGGGCAGCTTGACGTCTTTGAAGGATAGTTAGTACGCCCGACATACAGCGATTTGATATTATAATATATGTATATATATTTTTTAATTTTACGTTTTTTAAATTTGACTTCGCTTGAAATGGGGTAGATTTTTTGTTAGTGTCAATAATTTTTAAATTTTCTTACGAAAACGGCTTTTAGTATTATATTTCATATATGTGGGTGGCATGAGGGTTCCTTATCGATCTGTATATTTCAGAATAAATACATGTTTCGTTATTACATAAGCTCTTTCTTACGCAAAAAATAGACATATTTATAAACTAGCATTTCCCGCGGCTCCTCCCGCGTTCAGATGACCAAAACCCAAATTCTTAGGTTTTACATATTAGTATACTCTTGCAGTCTTTGTATTTTTCTCAGAAATGAGACATTTTCCCGCGGTAAAAAGTATCCTATATGTTGACCCGGATAACCAGCTATCACCATACCAAATTTCATCAAAATCCCTCCTGTGGTTTTTCTGTGGTGCGGTAACAGACAAACAGACAGACAAAAATTCTAAAAACTATATATATTCGGCCTCTGTATCGATAATAATGTCTATTTCAATAAGATTCTCCAAAAAATATTTAATGTACAGATTCGGCTTAGTTACAATTTTATTATATGTATAGATAATGATTTTTATCAATTATTATGATCCTTTTTCACAATTATTATTATAAAAATTGTTAATAAAAAATTAAAAAGTACGAAATATAGATATATTTTAAAAAACTAATAGAATAAATCTGTAGATGAAAGCTAAAGGACCTTAAGTCCATTTTTTTACATTTTTGATTTTTTAATGATTCTAATTCAGAATACCCGTATTGATTAAATGCAAAAAGACATTAAGTCCTACAGCCACTAAATTCGCAGAAGTAAAATTATAAATAACATCAAGTCCCTACGCGTGAAAAAGTGAATGATCGTATGGTTACTTAATATTTTTTACTAATTAAGCAATAAACCTAGATAAATGTTAAACGTTAGTATGTGGGACTTACTATTCTTTAAAATTACGAAGAAAGAAAATTCTTTTAAAAAATATGAATATTGGACGAGAAAGAAGGCTTGTTGATATGATAAAATTATCAGGTACGTCAATATATTATCATTATTTAATATTTTTTTATTATTTTTAAGAGAAAATACAAATGTTAACATAATTATGAGGATATTATATTTCATATTTGACAGATATTCGAATAGTTTCTAATGTGTATGTATTATTTAATGTATTTCACTTTCTTGTAAGTATGTAGTGCTATAGATGTGTGCAGGACAGAATAAAAACATACATATCATCATGTGTTACTTATGGTTATTATGGAAAATACCTAACCTACAATGCATTAACCATAAATATCTTATGAAAGGTCATACTCATATGGAAGTGGATGGTGTACATTCTATTATTGAGAGAGAAAAAAAGAGACAACCGCAATTTTCCATAATGACCCCATGGGACTGGCACACAGTTCATACGGTCCTGTTCTTCAGATAAGGCACCAATTGAAGTTATTGATATGTCAAGTAAAGATTTTAAAAACATATTAAATATCCAAGAAGGTCCTACAGCGCCATTTATTCACCGCAAAAAAGGAGATATGGGTCAGTCAGTGCCTTACTCTGAAATAGTATGGATGAAATTTGAAAAAGAAGATTATGACACAATGAGTGATAAAACTTCTTTCAATCAGAAGGACTTTGAAAAGGTCTCCTTAATAAGAAATAGAAGGAGACCCTTAGAAGATTTCGTTATGCCTACTTTGCAGCCTATACGACTAGACCACAAACCTATAAGTACAAAAAAATATCAGGATTTACAGAAAGCTCTCCAATGGGTCCCACCCATTTTCCATAACTTTTATAATACTTTAGCCCACGATGGCACAGCGTGTGACTTACCAGAAGACTAGCGACTTACCCTCGCTTCACTTGGGTTCGTCCCTGTTTTTTTTTTGCGGAACCCTAATTCTTTTTCTAAAATAAAAGTAGCCTAGTTACTCCTTATAACACCAGCTATATGCCAGTGAAAGCCCTCCAAAATCGGTCCAGCAGTTTTGGAGATTCACGAGATCAACAGACAGACAGACAAAAATATAAAAAAATGTGTTTTCTAATTGTTAGTACCGTATATACTTTGACATGTATTTAGTAAAAAGCTGATATTTTTGTGTTACAAACAGACACTTCAATTTATGTATCTGTATAGATTTTAATGTTCAAAGATTTTAGTTTTAATTAAATAAAAAATATTATGTACAATTTTGTTTTATTTCTAAGGTCATTAAAACTTTTTAATACAAAATTTTTCTATAATTTTAAGTTATAAAATAATTAAATATACTATATATTTTTGATACAGGAGTGACGTAACTACCATATTCTATAAGATATTTAGTAAAACTCCAAAGTTAAAGAACCTTAAGTCCGATAATACAGCCTTAAGGAACTAAATTTGTTAAAAAAATATCACAATATAATAGCTTAAGTAACCATCATAATCATACTTTTTATTTGACAACGATACGCTATTTACTTTTTATACACGGTCGATTTTAATATCTCATTTCGGGTTTTTCATCTTTAATGAGCTCTAATGAATACTTTATAAAATGTGACTTAAGGCCCTTTACTTTTCACCTTCAGAAATACTTGTCTGTAATCGATTAATGACAGCATGATCTACTTACATCCCACCCATTTCCTATATAAAAACAGATATTTTCGAAGTGTCTTGTGGTATGATGTAATGCGTCTGCGACATGTCTCACCTGCATCGCGGGTCAGTGGGGTGAGGCGGGTGGCGAGAACGTCCGTCTTACAGGCTATTTAATTTTGTGCAAATGACGTGACGTCCAAGCCAGACATTTGAAGTATACTTTGTTCGTATTGTTTCTCTTTGTTATTATAAAAATATTCTAAAATTAGAACTGTTATGTTATTGTCGAGTGACATAATAAAGTATTTGATTTAAAACTACAATCTATTAACATTGGTAATTTCTCTCACAATAAATTATCTATTTTATCGCATATATTAATATTAACCTTTAAATATCAAAAGTCGTTGCAAAAAAAACAAAACAGCATACATTATATAAGTAGAAAAATTAAATAAACTGGAACAATTTCTTTAAAACCCGCACTACATATACATTCTTCGAAGCGCACACATCTACGACTGCCCCCTTATTATCCCGCCCGCCCCCAGCGGTCCGTCACGTCACTGTCCCCGGATCGCCATCACGGCTTCAAGCTCGTTTGTCCCGCTACTTGAAAGGTTGGAATATATTTTCTAAGTATATATTTTATATTGAAAATTAATTCACTAAATGCATGCACTGATACGTTTTTGATTGTATAATTTACAACCCTACAAGAGTTGTATAATTTACAACCCTACAAGAGTTCTAGAAAGTGCTTTAGAAGTTGTTGGTTGTTTTAACGGAATTTCGATATAATACCTAATACAAGATATTTTAATATTTAGACGTATGTACATACATACATACATACATATAGCAAATATATTACTTGATAAAAATCCAAAATTACTACTAATTTGAAACAAGAATGTCTATCTCCCTTTCTCTCATATACTCGTACCTGAGATAACCAAACATAATATACTAAAACAATTTAAATAAGCACAAAAAACAATACAAATATACATAAATCAACAAAATCTTAAAACATCTCAATTCAAACTCTACATTTTAATTAAACTTTCAAACTAAGCTTTCATTCTACCAATACCTGAATAAACCTTTTTTTATTTCCCGTATGCAATCGCTCCGTCTTACGTCTGCTCAGTGCAATATCAATCCATCTGGCGGGTGGTTCTAGCCCCCACACCCCCGTGTCAGTCTTAAATGACTGTCACGGGTGCACTCGGGCGGCATTCGCTTCAAGAACGCTGGACGGCTCCACCCGCTTTGATATTGCCTCGTTATTTATTATTGTATTGCGCTCTATGTTTATAACGTTCTAAATTTTAACATTGTTCCGAGCAGTCTTAGTGTAGTAATTTCTTGGTGACTTTTGATTTGAAGATGACTGCTTTTGTAGAGCTTTGTGGTAGAGTTTGTTTGTTTCTTTATCTGTAAATGTTTTTAACGAATGTAATTAGGTAATTTGATTATTCATTTTTAGTTAATCGAGTGAAATCGTATCTCGACCAAGATTTTTAATTTGAGTCCTGATTAATCAAATCGATATTCGATTACAGGCACATATGTACATACATATCTTTTTTTAATATAAAAAGTATAAAAGAGATGAAACGTACCTTGAAAATTCATAAAAAATCTATTCAGCTAAAATAGCTTTATATTACTAGCACTAGTGCTAGATGTAAGCTAGATAGAACTTCTAACAATTTTCTTAAACACCCACTTCTCAATACTGAGACGATATATCGCACGTATAGCTGATCGTGGCGATGTTTTTTCTCGTTTTCATTGAGCTGTCACTATGACACGCATTCGACGTCCATCCCCTAGTGTTCAAGATCCAAAAGCTTATATGTTTAATGCTGTAGATTTCTGCACCTGATACGAATCTGGCTAAATAACAGTCACTATCTAAGATATCATTTAATTTGAATAACAATATGAGACAAGGCACTTGTTATTTTGAACATTACTTGTTGTTTTAGGTACGAAAAATAAAAAGTTGCATTGCTGTTTATTACCAATCGGATGTGTTTTTTTACGTAATTTTATTTGACGACACATTTGGCTCAGTTGTAGTGACTCTACTTGCTGTGCCAGCAGACGCGGGTTCGAGTCCCGCTAGGAGCATTTATTTGTGGGATGAGCTCGAATGTTTGTACTCCAGTGATGAGTGTTTATTTTATAATATATATGTATTTAAAGCTATATGTATATAGTGGACCAACTATCTGGTATCCATAACACAAGTCTTGTAGCTTACCATGGAACTAGATGGTGCTGCAATGTCCCAACATATTTATTATTATTTATTTAGTTTAGTGTAAATCGAGTCAAAAATCTTATATCGCTAATTAAACATTTGCTGTCAGTTGGCAGTTAGAAGTTGCATTATCAACTCGCATCGGATGACGCTAGCACTGTCGCTGCCACGTCTCCAAGTTTACTCGGCACCGTTGGAAATTTCATTCTAGACTTGACGTTTGGCGGTTTAAGTGAAAAAATGCATCAGTACATTTTTTAAGAAACAAAATTAAAAATAATATAATAGAAAATTTACATTTAATCGATTTTTCTAAATATCACAGTCCCTTTTGTTGTGGGACACTCTTTTCCATTTCTTGCTTGTACTTCTCCATCTTATGAACTATGAACTTGGTATTTTGGACTATCTCGAGAAACTTTGATTTTCAAGTATAATAATAATTATTAATTATAATATATAATAAAATATATAAATTACACTACTAATTTATATTAATTTAAAAAACTGGCTAACCCGATAGAGCTGCCTTGTCCCATTTCATTTTTATTTGTAATATTTGAGGTTAAAACAAATTCTGGACAACTAAAACCATTTTTGGACAATATTTCTCATTCTTATTGGGATAAAAGCCTTATTCAAACTATGAAGAACATTTAAAAAATATATCCAATTCGGCCCAGCCATTCTTATGCGATACATTATTGTTCGTTGAACAGCATTTCATTTTTATTATATACAAGCACTTACCCTTGCTTCGCTTGGGTGCGCTACAATTAATTTGAGCGGAACCCTAATTCTTTTTCTATGTATGTTAATGAAAGTAGCCTAAGTTTCTACTTATAACATGAGCCATCTGCCAGTAAAAGTACCGTCAAAATCAGTACAGCCGTTTCGGAGCTTAGCCGGAACAAACAGACAGACAAAAAATTTAAAAATTATGTTTTTCTTATAAGTACCATATGTAATTTTATATGCATTTAGTAAAATGCTATTTTTTTGACATTACAAACAGCCACTTCAATTTTATTATATGTATAGATGTAGGTTTGCCCGCTGTCGCCTATAGCTTAGACAGTTCGCTTCAAGTCACTCCTGTCACGTCAGTGTTTCTGTCTCGCTAGCGACGGCGAGCCGCGGGCCGTGACTGAAATGTTCTGCTACTTGTGTGTGTGTGTGCTTTCTTAGCTTTACTGTTAATTGATTATACAATGAATTTTATACATTTAAATACTTTGAATCTATGTTTTATCTTTTTTCCGATTATGTTTATTCTATCTTTTATTATAATTATTCTATTTATAATTATACTAGCGATTCACTCTTGCTTCGGTCAGGTTCGTCCCTAGGTTGATTCCCCATACAAACTTTCATCCCCATTTTCACCTTCTTTAGAGATGACTTCCGAAATAAAAAATATCCTATATGCCCAGAGTCTTAATCTATCTTCTTACCAAATTTCATTTAAATCTGTTTAGTAGTTTTTGAGTTTATTCATTACACACATACAAAAGTACAAATCTTTCCTGTTTATAATTTTAGTAGATATATGCTCTCGTACTTAACATGGAACTAGGCGATGCTGAGTGTTAATGTTCCAACATATTTATCTATTTATTATTCATAGTAGTCCAAATTCGTATCACTCATAACTTTTCTTGATGTGGGGGTCCACGTGATAAAGATAGGTCAGAATATTATAGCTTTGAATTAAATGGACTTAAATAGAAGATTTAATAATAAAATATGTATGTGATCGATTAATTTTACTATTGATAATTATAGTAATACCCGAAGGCGATTTCTTTTCAGAACAAATGTTAATGCGTATTGACTATATACTCGTAAATGTTTATGTTGTACGTGTACATATATTCTATAAATGTTCCACACGCATATGTATATGGGAAAATCTAGAAAAAAATATTGAATATGCAGTGTTTTAACCTATACATTAACTAGCGATTTAACCTGCTTTGCTCGTCTGTGTAGCGTAGTTTCAGAGATTACCCCCTACATTTAAATAAAGATACAAACGTTACTTATATATAACTAGCAGAACCCGCGGCTTCGTCCGCTCTAAAACTACAAAAATCTCTAAAAATAGTTTTCATACAAACTTTCATCACATATGGGATGAATTTCGAAAAATGCTAAAACACGTATTTATTTAATTGTATTGAAGATTGATACTAAGTTTCAAGTAATTTATCAAAATTTTTTTTGGATTGTATTATAACGTGTTTTCACGTGGGAATGAGATAATCTCCCGCGGTAAAAAAAAAACAACAATCTCCACACAGAAAATGACACCAATCCTTCACTCTGTTTTGAGGTGAAAGAAGGACAAGGACAAATAAACACACTTTCACATTTATAATATTAATATGGATTTTAGTATAGACACAATACAAAACAACATACTACACTTCCAATAGTTAACTTACACCGCTGTCGATCATCGTTTAAACCACACCAAGTCACGTCACGTCGGTGTCTCGCAACGATGACACTCGCGACTGGATTGCTCCACGCCACTCTCACTGCGTCTTCGTTTATTTCTGTCCCCTTATTATCGATTGCACATAGACGCCTGTCCAATTGACGGCTACCGTTTTGACACGCTCAGTTGGAGTGACACGTAGACGCCTGTGTATGTACTTGTATGGTGTAAACTCAAAAATATTTCTGTTATTTTTTAACTTTGTACTTAGTCTTATTCAGATTAGATATAAAGTAAGCACGTAATGTGTTTCATCCAGCAGCTCTATTCTACATATTATTTATGGCGATGACGATTTCGTAAGAATTGACGAGATTATACAAAAAAAAAAAAAGAAAATCGGTTGAAAACCACAGGAGAAAAAGGTACTTATCTGTTTTGTCTTTGCCTATTTACATATAGATATAATATAATAAACACCAATGGCGAAGTGTCCATACAAGACGTCTTAAATTATAGTTATTTTGCAATAATTTTACATACATACATTTAATTTATTAAATGGATAAATGTTCTTTTGGATAATATATATTAATAACTGTCTCGGTGGTGTAGTGGCTAGCATGTACGGCTGCACACCCGGAGGTCCTGGGTTCGAGTCCCGGGTCGGCCAAGTTTAGTTATTGAGTCTTTCTGTATAGTAAGTCTTAGTAACAGCCCGGAGTTGGGAAGTTGGCGGTGTTTCACCTCCGTGCCTCGGAGAGCACGTAAAGCCGTCGGTCCTGCGCCTTAACTCTCACCGGTCGTGTCGAGTGGTCGTCCCACCGGAGTATGAGCGTGATAGGAATAGAGAGTGCACTTGTGGCTGCGCGTACACTTGAGCACTATAATATCTCCTGCGCAGTTGGCTAATCTCAATGAGATTGGCCGCCGTAGCCGGAATCGGCTAGAAGAACATCATTAATAATAGATTTATGACAGTCTGCATTAATACGTATGTAAAAATTGTATATTTTTGGAACGGCTTACCTCTGCTAAAATTTCACCCTTCGCCACTGATACACTCATCTTCTTACGAAATCATCATAAGAGCAATTGCAACGTCTGTTTGTCCGGTTCATAAAAACTAATAACTGGGCTATAATATGTATCTATAATAAAAAAATTGCTAGAAAAAACAGTCTATAAATGATTATTAATTTTGAGTAAAAATCAAACGAATGCAAATATTTTAAAATACAGATGAAATCACAAACGCAGTATAATAATAAGCAAAATTACATGGTTTTTTATAAAGTTTATTCCGAATGTGGAGCAGTTGAGGCTGCTGTGTCTGCCACCTGACAGCGACAGTTGTCTAAGTCAGACTATAAGTGAGCAACACTCTGGGATCCTGAACTTCCTAATTAAAATAATCGGTATTGACGTGGATTGAATGAAATCTTTCAAATTACTTGCTTTTGGTTATTGCGTTAAGTGAGTGAAAAGAATTGTTATCTATACATATAATAAAAATCTAACTGGATCGAATCTGTACATTAAATATTTTTTGGAAAATTTTATTGAAATAGTCATTATTATGGATACAGAGGCCGAATTTACAGATTTTAGAATTTTAGTCTGTCTGTCTGTATGTTTGTCTGTGAACACATCACGAGAAAATCACTGGACAGAAAATTTGGTATGATGATAGCTGGTTACCTGGGTCAACATATAGGATATTTTTTACTGCGGGAAAATATCTAATATCTAAGAAATCTATACTAAACGTTAAAATGTAACTAAGGACGAACGCGAGCAGAGCGAGGGTGAGTCGCTAGTAAAATGATAATATTCATAAGCATCGATGATAAACTTCTAGTGTACATTGTGCTATTGGATTCTGACTAGATTTCTAGATATGACTGCCTCAAAACATAAATAAACAAAATAAATTAGGTATCTTTATAATGAATAATCTCAATATACATTTTGCAAAGTTACATCTACATGTTTGGTGGCATTTTCACAATTCGGAAGATCTTGTTCGTAGATTTTAGTGTCCAGACCATGTTTACTTCATTAAGAGGTACCTATATACATTAACTTCTGTAATCTATATAACAATTAGAATTTATTTAACTTAAGTCATTAAATGAAAAAATCTAACCCCATGTGCATTATACATAGGTATATGTCTAAAGTTAGAAATATTACCTAAAACATAGGTAGCACATTCGATTTCTATGTACATTTGATTTCTATATTTTCTATACAGAAGTCTACAGTAGACCAATATAGCTAAGTAAGGCAGCATTAAAAACCATCAACCACTAAATTTGAAATTATCAAAATTAATGATCAAATTGAGACTCAAAAATCTATTGAACCCGCGACCTTATATAACGATTCCCAAATATCTCATTATACTATATGAATTAAAATTATAATTAAAGTAAATATTTTAATTTTAATTTTTATATATACAAAATTTACCTTACATTTACTCAGTATAGAATATTAGCGAGCTCGCTGACGCCTGCGGGGGAGTGACGTGACAGAGTTGTCAGCAACACGCCCCGAGTGACTGCACACTATACTACCACTGCAGTTTGTTGTTCTAAACATTTAAACGCTTATTTCATACTAATTTCTTTAAAATACTACTTTCCAACCAGTTTCTTTATATAAATTTAAAAAATTAAGATTTTAATTAAAATATACTATATCCTACTTTACTACTATATATGATAGAGCAAAGGAAAGTACTCGTATATAGAGTATAAGTATAGCAGAAATGTTCAAGCTTTGCTAATATTCTTAACATTTGGACTTTTCAGAGTCAATGATAATAATTAAGGTATTATCTATACAGATAAATTAAATTTAAGTGTCTGTTTATAATGTCAAAATAACAGCTTTTTACTAAATGCATATACACGGTTCTTATACCAAAACAACATTTTTTAACATGTTTGTCTGTCTGTCTGTTTATTCCGGCTAATCTCTGCAATGGCTGGATCAATTTTGACGGGACTTTCACTGTTAGATAGCTGATGTAATAAGGAGTAACTTAGCGACTTTTAGTTTAGAAAAAAATAGGGTCCCACGAAAAAAATTAACACCAATGAAAAATTTAATAATATCCGATTCAAATACGGAAGTTGTATACATACCCTAGGGACGAACCGAGCGAAGCGAGGGTAAGTCGCTAGTGTTGTATATAAAGCAAAGCTCTTGAAATGTGGCAACTTTAATTAAATCTGATCGATATATATATATATATATATATATATATATATATATATTAACGATTCATACAAAATATTACGCACTACAAAATCAAACTATGAACCAAAGGCAAGTTAAATCTTTACATTACACGTTATCACTGCACCACATACATTTTTTGTAAAGAGTATCGACCAGAACTCCACATCTGCACACTGCAGTGAAAAAATTAACAAATACGTCGCAATGGACAGAAAGACATACCTAAGAAGTGCTCGTATGCACTTGATCGGACGTTGTACCTACGTGACGGGCATCGATTGGGGAGGCGGGTGGCAAAGAAAGCTTTAAAAACAGAGTGTCTCAACGACGGCCCAATGCGTCCCCGGCCGGCCGATTACGACTGCATATGTAGCGTTGACAAAACATGTCGCTTATATAACATTATAATGAAATACTTTTTTTGTTTACAATACAATAAATACAAGAAAATTAAAATATAACTACTTAATTATTCCCTCCACGACCGCGGACACGCCGGCGTGTCAGTTAACAATAGATTTCTTAGAATTTTAATTAATTTCTTAGAAATTTACCTGGAGGTGTTATATAAAGACATGTGTGCACGTTATAATTACTGTACCTACAGTGTACAAGTCGTGCCCGCATGGTATTGTGTCAAGATAATATTTAAGATAGTATTTTTTTTTAAATGTTACGAGTAATTAAAACGTAGCGTATGGGTTTACTTGAAGTAATTAATGAGTTAAAAATCGAGTTAGGGACGTGCCATATTAGAGGTCAATATGCAACTGTAGAAATGAAGTCGATGATGATGTCGATGATACGTTTGTACAGTATACATAGATCTATGCACAGTGCATACAGCTATCTAATTAGTAGTATCTTGATAACAACGAAACAGAAAATAAAATTAGTGGCCATTGTGTATATAAGTCAAAACCTATACGAGTAAAATTGAAGCTTCTGTTTGTAATGTCAAAATAATAGATTTTTACTAAATACATATGAGACTATCTTTGGTACTTAAAAAAAAATGTTGGTTTGTCTGTCTGTTTGTTCTGGCTAATTTCCGAAGCGGTTCGACGGATTTTGATAGGGCATAGCTGATGTTATAAGGAGTAACTTAGGCTGCTATTGTTTTAACAAAATCTGTATACTTAGTGACGTATCCAAGCGAAGCGAGAGTAAGTAGATGGTTAAAATAAATTTATAATGTAGTTAGTTACACTACATATTATATATTTTTTTTCATTTTTCTCTATTCCTACATTATATTAACAACTAGCATTGCCCGCGGCTCCGCCCGCGTTCAGGTGACCAAAAACCAAATTCTTAGGTTTTACATATTGGTATACTCTTACATTACAGTTTTTTAGTGTCCGACCGAAGCTTCGGCTTCGGCTTCGGCTTCGGCCACCTTCGGCCAAAAAATCCACCTTCGGCGAAACATTCGGCTTCGGCCCAAAACCCGGCCGAAGCCGAAGGTTTCGCCGAAGGTCCGAGCGACCGTCGAGATTGAACGAACTGTTACGAAAGTCATGAGGCGGCGGGGAGTCACTGTCAAAATATCACATTGCATGCATCAAAACAAGTTCGTACGTGTATTTAAACGAGTGTTTTTGAGAGAGAAGGTTAAGTACAAATATGCTTAGTAAAATAGAATATTATATTATTCTTATAACTTGTTGTTTGCAAAACAGTCATTACCTCATTAGTTCTATTGTTATTGTTACATTTATTTTGAAATTTCTAATATTTTCTAAACTGTGCATTTAATTGACCAACATTTAATTATTTACTAAGAAGTTAGTGTTTGTTTAAGTTATTAGTCTAGTTTTGGTCTTGTCGAGTAAAACAAAGACTGATTGGTCTAATTGTAATTTGTGAATTACATAATAAAGAAATGATTATTTTTTACCAGTAGGTAAATCACAAAATCACAAACTTTTATTTATCTCTAAACCAACCATCTCTATTATATATCATTAGCTTCTATATGAGACAGTCAATATAAACCTTCAATATTGAGGTTATTTGAGGTATTGATACAAAATTAATTACTGAGTGCTTAGAGAATATAAACCTTCGGCTTCGGCTTCGGCTTCGGCCGAAGGTTGTGGCGATAGCCGATTAATCGGCTTCGGCTTCGGCTTCGGCCAAAAATAGACCTTCGGTCGGACACTACAGTTTTTGTATTTTTTCTCAAAAATGAGATATTTTTCCGCGGTAAAAAGTATCCTATATGTCGATCCGGATAACCAGCTATCACCATACCAAATTTCATCAAAATCCCTCCAGTGGGTTTTCCGTGATGCGGTAACAGACAGACAAACAGGCAGACAGACAGACAGACAAAAATTCTAAAAACTATAGATTTGACTTCTGTATCGATAATAATGTCTATTTCAATAAGATTTTCCAAAAAATATTTAATGTACAGATTCGGCTTAGTTACAATTTTATTATATGTATAGATATAAACTTAAGTAGTGTACTGACATAAACTTTAGCAAATTAAAAACACAAAAAATTAAAGTAAATTAACATGCGGGCTGTAGATGCAGCTGGGCACGGAAACACACGAGCGGTAATACAACATTCGTTATTTTTCGCCACCTCGTATTGATTAGTGCTCATTGGCGTTCTGGCCAGGTGCTTACAGATGCTAACTTTTATAAATACTTTGCTGGTATGCTACGAAATTTTATGTTTTGATGAATTTGTATGACAATCTAAGTTAATGGAGGTTCAAAACGGAGCATGCTTACGTAAACCTATTGTAAATTAAGTTTTAAAAAGTTCAATGTGCATTAAGTCAATTAATTTTCTAATTTTTTTAGCTGGAATTGAAACAGTCGTGGAAAAATGCTTGTAGTCAATATATTCATTCATCTTGTGAAAATCGAACCCGTGGTATTGGTACCAAAGTTTTCAAAAGACATGTGAAGTCCGCCAACCTGCACTTAGCCAGCGTGGTTGGACTATGGCCTGATCGCCCTCGTATTGAAGGGAGACCCTTGCCCAGTAGTGGGACGTTAAAAAGGCTGAAATCATCCCCACTATCCCACGATAGTATCTATAAAAATATATCTCTTCACTAGGTAGGTATTCTGTTAGTTAATATGTAATTTAATAGATAATATACTAGAATTTTTAAAATCAAAAGTTAGCATGAGCTCGGTACTTTTACGTTCACGTGGAAATATGCTTTAAATACATTTCTGTACTAAAATGAACACGTCTTTGTCCTGTACAAAGTGATTTTTGCTCAAAGCCAAAGTGTTAAAACATTACTCATATTTCGTACTTTCCTTCTATCAGAGTATCCTCTAATACTTTTTTTACAAAGTATAATAGTTATCACTTTTCAAATGGCAGGATTTCCATGTTAATAATAGAATATTTTTGCTTCATGAAGTTTTTTATAATATATTAGCTCATTTAAAATTATAAGTAATTATACTTGTTTCTTTCAAGCATTACTACATCGCATGGATTCTTCAGTAACTCTGCCAACAATAACAATAATATTATAAATTTCTACAATAAAATATACACTCATCTCATCAAAATTAATTAAACGATCACAAAATTAACAATTTTACTAGTTTACTAGCGACTTGTAATTCTTTAAATTGATATAATTTTTTTAATTATGAACCGATTGAAATAAAACTAATATTTTATGTATAGATTGTGATGATTTTTAAGATACTTCGCTGTATTATCGGAACAAAACGGCTGTACCAAAAGATGTAACTTCTTAGTAGTTAGTAGTCTGAATGTCTTTTTCGATGTTGTAAGTCGTGAATTTGAGTCCCACGTCTAAAGATAAATAGCCTAGTTTGTTAAATTGATGAAGAGTACATTTTATGTATTTATTAACCGATTAAAACGTGTATTCAATTTTAGTTTATGTTCTTGTGTGAATATTTCGCAATATACCTGAACTTTTAAATAATACCAACGCGACGACTATCAAATGAAATTTCAAGATGAAATTCCACTTTTTGGGGTGGAATAATTAATTATTTTAGAAGTAAAAATAGTTCGTTTTTAGTTTAAAAATATATTATGTACGTATAAAATTCAAACCTGATATATGTTTGTATTGTTCTATGGATTTTAATTCTGCACAAAAGTATCCAATTTGTTTATTTTTTACAAAAAAAAGGTCCAACTTAATCGAGTACCAAGCATGGCATGCCAAAAGACATCCAAAGTAAAATAAAGCCGGTGCTGTACCCTCGTACCCGGTGGAAGTTTGCGCAAAACGACAAAGAACCAAACACGGAAATGCAGCTCATTATGACCGGGGACAGACGGTCAAACGAACTTGTCTTGTACGTCACCCGAAATTACTATCGGTGTAAACTTTTCAAATTTAAATTGCATTGACTCGATGTGGATTTCTAGGGTTTTCGAATCAAGTATTATCGTAATTTTGTATATAGTTTAGTTGTTAAATACGTCAACTTATAATCTGCCTGGACTTCTTGTGATACGTCGTTTTATGAAATAGCTGATTACATATGTAATGTTACGATATGCCTGAAAGAAAATTAGATTAATCATTGAGTTATAACATTCACCATATTATAATAAGTTATGAGTTCAAAAGTAGATGCATACTACCATATTCATTTACATCATAGATTGCGATTAAATTATATCGTTAGTAATTATTTTCTTTCTCAAGATATAAGATAAAATGTTTTTTTTTTATATATTTGCACCCAAAAATGTTGTACTATTTTAAACTAGAGTAAAAAATACTTGCGTGACTCCCATTTGCTCTTTGCGAATTTAACACAAAATGATAATTTATCTCCAATTCGTTGCAAATGCGTATGGAGCCACGTGTAAAAACTAGTTAAAACATTGATAAACTAAGCGAATAAAGCTACGTGTAAGCTAATATTAAACAAAGTAACGATGACAAATCGATTACATACTACGAGTACGTGTTCTTACAAAATATTTCACTTCACGTTCAATAGAAACGTACATCTAATTAATTACTTTTAACACTGCATTGACACAGTGTAGCCAGGATTTATTTTCCATTTACAGTTAGTAAGTAGTTTGTTTTCATATTTTCAAACGGTTCTTTCGGTTCGACAGCTAGCTGGATTGGCTCGATCGGTGTTAAGATTAAGCTTATAGCGATTATTTCTTATTTCTTTTAATTTTATTACTGCGAATATGTCTGTCCGTCTGTCTGTCTGCCTGACTGTTTGTTTGTTTGTTTGTTTGTTTGTTTGTTTGTTTGTTTGTTTGTTTGTTTGTTTGTTTGTTTGTTTGTTTGTTTGTTTGTTTGTTTGTTTGTTTGTATGTCTTTTTTTACCAAACGAAGTGGCGTGATTTATTGTGTAGGTATATTATTTCAAAAGAGCAACTGTTGAGTTTCTCACCAGCTCTTCTCAGCAGAACTGTCTCCTAAGCCGGTGGCAGCTTCCTCAGCACCTTCCTCTGAAAATGTAAAAAGTGACGATTCGAAAGTGCTTGTAAAAGTCTATTTAAATAAAATATATTTTGATTTCATTTGTATAGAAATAGTTTATGGTCTGTGGCAGTGGTAGAACACTTTGCTAGACGGCGTCAAGTACTTGTGACATGCTAAGACTCGTTATTTTACCTTAGTTTGGGACTTTATTATGTATATATTGGTAGAATTAAAAAAAAATAAAATAGCAAAGTATAAATCTTATTCATGAAACAATATGTACCTGGGTTTATTATTGTCATAGTGGTGATCCTCAGAATTTAACTTCTAATGCACTTAGTTCTGATTCCATTTATTCATAGGACATCATATATGAATAAATTAAAAACCACATTATTTAATACTCGTGTCACGGTGTTTGTGCGCACTCCTCCGCAACGGCTCGACCGATTTTAATGAAACTTTTTTTTTATAAATTTCGTAGGTATGAGAATAGGTCGTAAAGTATTTTTCAACCTCCTACTTCCACCCTTCATTTTTTAATCGCGATTTTATATAAAGAATGTATTTTTATGTAAATGTATTTTGTATAAATAATATCCAAATAATATAATATAAATACATAAGGAACGAACCCGAGCGAAGCGAGGGTGAGTCGCTATATAACGTAAAGCAAAAGAGTTTTTTTGTTGTAAATAAAACGCGGGCGAAGCCGCGGGTACTACTAGTATAAATATAATATTTCAGTCCTATGATTTTTACATTTAGTTAGATTATTATTTGTTTCTTTTTTGTCATATTTTTGTACAAATAATCCGCTGTCTCTTACATTATATCTCGATCCTTACCGCTTTTAAATCACCAACTTTTCGCAGTTTTAATTAACTTGACGTCGCAGTTACAACTGTGTTGATTTGTTCTAGCTACACTCGTTCGATTCGCACTGCATTTCTTTAGTCCTTACTAAAGAACTTTCTTCAACATTAAGTTGTATGTTGCTTGCGTGGGGTCTGAGTGTAAAAATATCTTAATCGACTATCGGCTCCTTTGATTGGAAACCTGAAATAGTATGTACTTGTTGGATTATTTTATTTTTTTTAGTTTCATATTAGTAGAGATTAAAATATATTATGTATGATACGTAAATTTCTAGTAGCTTTGATTTTTATTAAAATCTATATCACAAAGTAATATTTAATTACATTAATATCTTTATTGCGGAAGTTCATGAGCGAATGTGTGTTTGGGCGGTGTGTTTGCTTGGGCGGTTTGGGCGGTGTACCTATATATTCTGGAACTAGCTGTTATCCCTGATTACCATATAGGCTATTTTTATTAAGTTACCTATGAAGGGAGTAAAGTCGAGGGTACAAAATAGTTAGACTTTCCTTATAAATGTTAGTTAAATGTTACTAATTTAGATAATTTGTTTCTATTTAATTGAAAAAATAATAAAACAAATATTTATCTAAAGACAGTAGTTAGCGAACTCTTAGCAAAGGAGAGTCACTATCTACAATCTCATGGTTTAAACCTCAAAAAATAGTTTCATTAGCACCTGTCAAGCCGTTCTTGTATGGACATAGCAAAGTAACAATTAGCATACTAGACTAATTTCACGTGGCAGTACACCGCAGGCTTTTTAGATTTCGGTATATAAACTTAGAAACAGTCATATGTTCACACGTTCCTTTTTTATTTATTTAAAAATTGAATTTTCGCAGTTTTTTTACAGCAAATTGTAGATGAGAGCAGTCGATAAAGTTCATCCGGTTTGTTTAATAAGCCCGGTGAGTATCCGTTAAAAGTATTTAGCGCTGTACGTTTTTTGTCGTATAAAAGATATATGAATCGTTTTGTATCAAAATATACTAAGGTACTAACTTGATAAAAAGTATGCGTAAAAACTTGTAGCCTACAAATTACAATGCTGTGTGAACCCAGCCTTAGTACGATGTCAATCTAACTTTGCACTGAAAGTTCTAACATTAGATTACCGTACCAAAAAAATCTCTAAAATCGTGGTCATTACTGCTGGTATAAAGTCTATTATACGTCTGAAGATTCACTTAGCCTGAGACAAGCTGAAAGTGGTGTCGACGTCAAAAGTTGTGAATTTTTCGCTTTGTTAACCGGACAGATATTAAGTCACTCTCGAGTTAGAAGTTTTCGTAACTATTTACAGGTTGGACGGCAATGAAAAATGAAATTTAACGGATTTTTTAAAAGGAATTTTAATATTTTACTCTTTTTTGACATTTCTTTTTGTTGAAGAAAAACCGATAATATATATGTATTCGGTAAAGTAATACCAATAATATACCTATCATAAAAAGTAAGAAATATTTAAACGGAATTTTTCATTTACAATAAGTACGAGTACTTAGGTACCTAACCACACACATCAATGTATGAATACACCTAAAATTTATATAATATTTTAGTATTCATATCTAAATGGACTTTATTTTCATTTACCTAGAATCTAGAAACCATTTGCGAGAAATCAGTCTATATATATATATATATATATATATATATATATATATATATATATATATATATATATATATATATACACACATAAATATGCTTAAATAAATACCTCTGTTAGGGTACTATCACATTGTATTAGTTATGTAATGATTTAGCTGTGGATTTTGTATAAATAAATAATTAAAATAAAAACACGTGAAAAGTGCCTCGTCTTTTTTTTAAATTGCCCAAACCCTATATTAAACGCAAAAGTAAAATCTCCAAACGCTACCTTTCATCATGAATATAGATAACATCATAAATAAAATATCAATTTTAATAAACACAAGACAACATGTTTACAAAAAAAAATCCATAAACATTTGTACCAGGTAACAGAAAAGGCCTGTACAGATAACGCAACATCTGGTACCTTTCCCACAAATCGAATTTCGTATGAATACACCCTTTAATTAAAAGCTATAAAAAACATCGTTGACCCCACGAAAATCTACCCAGCAAAATAAGTAACTTCCCAAAGACATAACGCGAAATTGGATTACAGTGCGCGGCCTCACCGTCGCTCTCTCGTAAATATTTTAAAAACCCGCCAAGCAAAACTATTTGTATCACTGAACGGTTATCTATTCGCCCTCTATCCCGCACTTTCGACCCCACGGTATTAGATGGGCAGGTACCACCGATATTCGTGAATCCCATCACGGGATTGCAAAAGAAGTCAAATTAGATATACAATAAGCGCGGTCGTAGTCCCATTTACATACGTATTCGAGCTATTTGGCCGTTGATACAGGATTGCGTACAATATTGCCTCCGTTGCTACACACTGTCTTGACTTGTTCAAGCACTTGACGTGGGCCCGATTTGTGTTTAGCGATATTTGTTTACTCTCTTATACAATTAATTGTGAGAAATATTTTTACAAATTAAAAGTCAACCCTTATTACATCAGAATTTAAAGTTGTACTAAGTTACACAATGTTTGAAGTTAAATCTGTAGTAAAAAATCAATGATAATAATTAAAAGAAAGGGTACGCATATTCATTTATCAAAATATATGGAAAGAAAATTTTAAGAATCATTTACAATTTGAATTCGTATGTATGACAACTTCTGAGTTTTGGAAGAAATCTGTTCTCTTAAAGCTCTATGTAATTTACCTTAGTCTAAGATAGACTTAATCTCAATTGTCACTCATCACTATAAATAGTTTGACACACGTTTTGCCGTTGAGGGATGTGTTTAACATATGCATTTGACGACACGTTTAGCTCAGTTTGTTTGTAGTGGTCATGGGTTCGAGTCTCGCTGGAGGCATTCATTTGTGTGAGAGCATTAATATTTGTACTCCAATCATGAGTGTTTATATTTATAATATGTATATATTTAAATTTATGTATGTGTAGTGCATCAACTATCTGTTATCCATAACACAGGCCTCGTAGCTTACTATGAAACCTGATGATGATGTGTGTTAATGTCTCAACATATTTATTTATATATGTGTATATTAAAAAATAGAAAAATACAAAACACTATTTCAGCATTCATTCTATCAAAGTATAATAATAAAAGGCTTAGTAAAAAATAAAAGAATAATACAATAAAATACGATTTGTTCAAACCTTTAAAATGTACCTTTTCAAATGGAAATCCCCTGTTATGTATCGTTCACGCAAATCCAGTGGCGTTAAATAAAACATAACTATTCGTAGTATTCGTAACTGGCCCCAATAAAAAGTTGGCACTTCATAAAATAAAATTCGATCACGCCTCAGTTATAAAATCGGTTGCCGACAGGGTTAAATGTTAAAATGGTATGTCGAGATGAATTTTACTATGTATCTTTAGGTTTTTCTATATAATATAATGTATGTACTTTTCTTATTTATATTATGAAAATATTTATATAATAAAAAAAATCGATTGTGACTATTATGTCAAAGTATGGATAAGCATTGAAAGTTTAACACGATAATTGGACATCAAAATCTATACATAATATAATAAAAATCTAAGTTGAATCTCTACATCTAAATTTTTAGAAAATCTTATTTAAATAGTTTTTATTATCGATACAGAGTCTGAATCTATAGGTTTTAGATTTTTTTCTGTCTATCTGGGAACACATCAGGAGAAAAGCACTGGACCAATTTTGACGAAATTTAATATGATGATAGGTGGTTCGGTGAATCTAGGTCAACATATAGGATCCTTTTTATTGCGGGAAAATATCTCATCTCTGAGAAATCTATACTAAACGTTATAACGTAACTGGGGACAAGCGACGGTGACTCGCTAGTAAGTACATATATTTCAATATCGATTTTTAAATTACCTTCACATTCTTCAATTTTTTTTTTCGGTCAAAGAAACAAAAAGAAATCATTTTTTCCTTTGAACAAGTTATATTTATTAGGTATAATGGTTTCAAATTTTCTTTACATTTTCAGGCTAAAAGTTCAGCCAGTTTCATATAACATTAGAATAAATAAGTACAAAATTTGATCGAATCATATCTATCTAGAAGACTATATGCAAAATGACAATCAAACTCGATCGCAAGCAATCGCACGTGAGTCCCGAGAGGTTGCGGCCGTGACCGGACACTCTTTCAATGCGACATTCCGCCCCGATATTAAATCCACTTCATTCTATAAAGAATTCCAATGGACTCGCCCCTCGTCTACGAAACAAAGGACTTTCAGTTATTTTTGCGGCTACCCGGGGACATTCGGGTGTCGCGGTTTGGATATACGTATTTATTTTTGGCATATTTAGAAATATTCTCAAATATGTATTCAAATTTTCATTTAAAATGACAATTCACACGTCTTATTTTATATCGAGACTTAGAAAGTATCATAAAAAGTAAATTTTTAAAGGTTATTTTGCTTATTTGAATTTACTTAATCATTAAAAACTTCTGTGTTAAATCTGTATATTTTTTGTTTCAGGTAAGTTCAAGATAAGAAAATGAGCGTTTGCACTACTTCAGAAGGTAAATGAAAATTAATTTTTTCCCGTAGATAATTTTGTTTCTACTGAATGAAACATAATACTAGTATAACATCTTTATTCTTTAATTTGGGAAAACACGGCATAAGTGAGAGTCCCATTAAAACCCTGCCTTATCCCGCGGCCGGGATTGCCAATCATCTCGGGATCACGGGATCATGGGATCTCCGTCCTCATTCAGTAATAAGTGCATTTTGTGAATATTCACCTGTTTCCTTCGTAACTGTCGAGTATGATATTATATTATCTACTGTAATAACATATAAAGTTAAACGGATTTTTTATATATTTTATTATATGTATGAGTGTAATTTCACAAAAACATTTAATTCGTTACAATTATAGCTCCGTAAATAATAAAAAAACATTTCTTTTTAAAAAAAATACTGATGTGCAGACATACGCAGTAAAATTTTATTTAAGTAATTTATGTATATAGATAATAGATATGAGTACAAACGAATTCCATTATGGGAGTAGGGTGACAAAAGCAATGATGCCTTATCGGATAGTCCGTAATTCGCGGTTAGGGCTACATTCAATCAACTTCCATCCGACGGATCGCCGACGTCCGCGCCTAATTAAATTCGCTGTCAGACCTGCGACAATGTTAAAATTCAGATTTCGTATCGATGAAATTTTGATTAACTGCCAAGAATTTCGCACCATTCGTTTAATATAGCTCGAGCTAGGTTAGTTTATAATGTGCATATTATGTATGTTAATGATATGGTAAAATATTTTTTGATAATCTCTTCAGGTTTATCCCAAGGAAAACATCATAATTATAATAGATTTAATGCTAGTTAAGTAGGTCTATAATATTTGTTTAAATAAAAAAATAAAAAAATATATGATATCGGAAATGGGACTGCTTTTCGTATTTATAAGTAGTTATTATAATTTAATTTTGTTCATTTGTTTATATAATATAGTTATATCATAATCTACAATCACAATATTATTTATTACACACCCCAGTTTAGTTGTTAAAATAAAAAACAAATACTTTATTCCTTTATTTTTTCACTTTGAAAAGACATTAATAATTATTAAATTTAAATAATATTATAGTAAATAATAAACTTTTTAATAAGAATATGCATAAAACACGATTAAAAATAAAGCAAACGATGCAATATTACAGAATAAGTGCATCTTTAAAGCCGTACACGTAAAACTTCACACGTAGCCATGCTAGGGGGCGGTGGTGGCGAGGGGAGTCCCCACGGAAGCGGCATTAAAACTTTTGAGTGATTTCGCTCAGTCAAACGCTGCAAGACGGGCGAGGTCCGGCCGGGACGTGTCCAGACGGGGTGTGCACACGTTTTGTTGAATACAGACTTTTTATTTTAGATCTTTTTTCTCCCTACTTTGAGTAACACGATCGATAAGTAAGTAAATATGTGCTATAATGTATTGAACTTTAGCCAACATTCTGTATACATTTAGGAAGTAGTTTTTAGCGTAGGTAATAATAAATATGTTATTTGAGAATAAACATGTACCTATGTGTATTAGCCAACTAATTATCATACAAATTATAAATATAAATCATTATTAAAAAATAACATAAAAATACATTACTGTCCAAAGAGATATACATTGAAATATTACTATAATATACAAATAAGATCAAGACGTCATATTAAATTCATGCAAACGTTACAAGATTAATAATTTTACCAGTTTGCTATATTGCGGTCTTGTTGGGACTTGATCGTTCAAACAGTGTGGTCACCCGTGACGGGACGGATGTGGAGATGGGTCGAGTAGAACGAGTGCTTCACTAATTTGTGACCAGTCGCCTGATTCAGGAATTATAGTTTTGTATGCTTTATACTTGCTTGTTATGCTGGGTTATAATATTAATGATTATTTTATATATATGCAAAATAGAACAATATTTTGAAATATATTAACAATTTTTCTGGTTGAAGGGTTTTTGGTCAAATATTTTTGGTTGTACAAAATTTTTTTATAACTAAATTCTTATTTGTGACATAACTTGATTTTTGTTTTGATAGCATTCAATTAAATAATATATTTTCGTATATATTATTATTTATCTGTTTTGTAATTATTATTACCTAAATCACGATGAAGTTATATAATTTAAAAACAAAACAGACCTGTTTTAATTGGAATTAAAAATAATGATTGATAAAATAAATGACTCGAATGACAATCTCAAACTCATCTAATATCAAGTTAAATAAATACACTTGTCCGTTACAAAACGTCCATATAGGGGGTGGGGTGATGTCTCCATCAGATCAATGCACTCCACCTGCACTTTTAATTCTCGAGACTGACCTGTCTTTGAGATATGTACATTGTTCTATTCGATTGTGATCGTTGCCTTATGCCTTTTTATCATTTCTTACTTCTTGCTTTATAAATTGCTTAATTTTTTTATAATATTAGAGCCGTTTTAACGCCATTCATTGCGGTATTTTTAGAAATAAAAATCTTAAAATTAGATTCATTAAATATAACAAATGAGGTTTTAGTTGCGACAGGATGCTAAAATACAAGGTTATTTGGTTATTTTTGTGTTGTTATTAATATTGTATACTTGATTTACATCTATCACAATAAAATTATGATAAGCATAAAAAGAAAACAGCAATAAAAACGTCTACAGAGGATTTATCGAGTCAATCCGGTCAGTGAATCGGTTAAGTGGTATTTCAAGTAACCTTTGATTTCCCAAAAGAATGTCAAGCAAAATTGCTATTGGAGTTATAAAAGTTTGACGTGGGCTGAAGGGTTGAGCGAAACATAACGATGCACTTAATACTTACATGTTTAAGAAGTTTTTCCATGTTTGACATATTTATTTTGGATATTTTAATTTAAAAGATTGAGAAACGTTGCTCATTGCTCATTTATACGTTGTTATATAAGCTAAATTATTTCTTCTCGTAAATAATACGGTATAGAAATCAAAAAATATTTTTATAGTAAAGCATTTAATTTTTTTTTCATTACATCTGACCCAATTCATATAATTTTTACAGGGTTTTATCGTAGAAGTTATGTTGAACGGGACTCTTTGATAAGGGACATTTTTTTATTCTCTCAGCGGAACTCAACCCTTTTGACGTTATCTCAATGATGTCACAGGGCGTCTTGTCCCCATCGTAATGTCGGATGGCAAACAATTGTCTAAAAAAATCATCGTTTTTTATTCTTTAGTTAAATATAAAAAAAAATATGTATACTTTAAAAAATACATTTCCATCACTCGAAATAAGTTATTTATAAGTTATTTATACAGATTTATATACATATTTAGAAGATATATTTATATGCCTAATACTTAATGTTAGTTTTTGCAATATTTGGAATTTATTTACATTATCATAATTGATTTCCATTATCGACAAAGGTCGTATGTTATTAGTAAAAAATAAATAAAACATTACTTACATAATCTATTCAGAAAATTAGTGGGAGTCGAATCCGCGACCCTTTAGCAAGGCTAACTATGTTCTAAATGGACATTACACGGTGCTATCTACATCTTGGGACAAAAAAACAAACAATATCACAATTTACTAGCTTTAATTAAAGCTCTAATTCTAAATTCAAAGTCCCCAAACATTTCTATCAAAGTACATCAGACAATACAGCGTGTGTCGCAAAAGTAAATATTAACCCCCACACCACCCCTTCGTTATCACGTCCCGGACATAATTTAAGACAGTCAAAGGGGGTCTCGCTCGCCAGTACACTATCCGTCACGACCATCTGCAGTCTGATTTGTTACGGATTTTTCGTGTTTGGATAAGTGAGAATGATTAGGAGATACTGTGCTTTAGAGCTACCTATTCGAGCTTTAAGATTGTTTTTGGTTTAAGATTTTGAAAAGCTCGCTTTTTAAAATTGTTAAAAAATGTAACTCTATTTACTACTACTGTCTTTTTGTTCTTGCTATGCTATTGAATGAAGTAATTTTTTTTAGTTTTAATTCGAGCATAGCTAAGAGGTGTCCTCTGTCCAAATATTTTTTGGCGGAGATAAATATTTTTCTTTATAATGTCTACAATTATAAATGTGTGAATTGATTTGTCGGTCCAACTTTCACGAACAAAGCAAGTGGCAGTCTGACAGTACCTACAGGGCTTACATTGCAAAAAGAAGGGCGTGTCGCCATCGTTAATATGGTAATGCCACCACAATACCTTCGATATTTACCATATCCTGACACAGTCACACAAATGTGTTTACCTAAGAACCTTCGACGAGCAAATTCCCGTCTTATGCGAACGGATGAATTATGTGACACTCCTTGAATTATGGAGTCAATAAAAATATTGATGTAACGATCGTAAATTACGTTGACGGGGACATTGAGTGAATACCAATCGAGAAATGTCAGACGACCCTGGTGCAGCCAGTTCGAATATTCCATCATTCATATTCAAACTTATATATTACAAGCAGAACCCGCGGTTTCGCTCGCGCTCAAACTACAAAAAATCTCTAAAAAGGTTTTAAGTTTAATACAAAGTTTCATCCACAATTTTACCCCCTTATAGGATGAATTTCAAAAAATGCTAAAACACGTATTTATTTATTTTTATTGAATAGCATTAATACCAAGTTTCAAGTAATTCTGATCATGAATATTTTTTTGGATTGTATTATAACTTGTTTTCCCTTGCGAAATAGATTATATATATATATATATATATATATATATATATATATATATATATATATATATATATATATATATATATATATATATATATATATATATATATATATATATAAATTGTATATTTTTGGAACGGCTAAATAATTTCCCGCGGTAAAAAGTGGCCTATGTCACTCTCCA
Organism: Brenthis hecate; assembly: GCA_951806755.1. NCBI lineage: Eukaryota > Metazoa > Arthropoda > Insecta > Lepidoptera > Nymphalidae > Brenthis > Brenthis hecate. The sequence continues at coordinate 1,036,048 of OX638281.1, forward strand.
GCCCTCCAACTATCTCCACACAAAAAATCACGCCAATCGGTCATTCCGTTTCGACGTGAAAGAAGGACAAACAAACAAACATACTTTCACATTTATAATATTAGTATATATAGATATTCGCTTTAACAAATTTTATTGTCTATTAGGTTTTGTTCAAAATGGTTCCATAGTTAACTATATAAATCATTGTAAAGAAGTAATGAAATATTTATAAATCAATATCCACAATTACTAACAGTTGATGTATAATGAAAAAAGTATACATAACGTCAAAGTTGTTAGGGATACTTTTGAGATATTTTGGATTTCTTAGAAAATAACTGCTTACTGCTCTCAAGCTGTATTTGGTAGAGTTAGACTATAACTTATCATTATATATTATTCATACACATACAAATATCAAGTATAATGTGGTGTAGTGGCTAGCATGTACGGCTGCACACCCGGAGGTCCTGGGTTCGAGTCCCGGGTCGGGCCAAGTTTAGTTATTGAGTCTTCCTGTATAGTAAGTCTCAGTAACAGCCCGGAGTTGGGAAGTTGGCGGTGTTTCACCCCCGTGCCTTAGAGAGCACGTAAAGCCGTCGGTCCTGCGCCTTAACTCTCACCGGTCGTGTCGAGCAGTCGTCCCACCGGAGTATGAGAGTGATAGGAATAGAGAGTGCACTTGTGTCTGCGCGTACACTTGAGCACTATAATATCTCCTGCGCAGTTGGCTAATCTCATTGAGATTGGCCGCCGTGGCCGGAATCGGCTAGGAGAACATCATCATAATTATTTTAAATTAATTAATTCTATAAATAGGTGTTACTTATTATATGTATATGAGATAAGTATAATGATGCTAGAGATCACGACTTTGATTCCTGCACAGTGTTTTGTTTGTATTAAATTAATCATACGATGTCAGTGTCCAAAAAACTATAAGTAAGAATCAAAGACGAGAATGACGTGTCACTAAGTTTAAATTAAAAATAATTTTAGTACCTCAATACATGAAAACGACTACTAAAAACTTCCAATGCTTAACTTTAGGACAAACCAAGTTAAAAATATTTTAAATAATATAAGTTATAATATAATCCAGAATTAAAAGCACAGCTAAATCCATTCTAAAGAATGTATGTATGTATATGAACTCCATTTAAACCACAGAACTAGGTATAAAGACAGATAAGCTAGACTTCAGACTCCATTACCATAGTAAATGTGGACGATTTATAACTCATTCGAATTCGCTGGCGCGGTTCAATTATTATAAATATGGCGGCTATGTGGGTCAGAGTAGGTAGTGCAAGGAGGAAGAGTAGGAGGGTGGGCAGTGGGTGGTGGGTGATACACCCGTCAATCGATTGTCAAGGAGTGCAGCGGATCGGGCGGACGGTGGATACACGAAGAAGTTACCAACTAGATGCATTTACGTATAAAACTATATGCTGCTTGTTAGGTTGTTTTCTTCTCACGTCCCACATAATACTGTCAGTTAAATTTGATGGCTTCATAACAGAAATACTGGAATAACGTGGGAATAAGAAAATAGTCGTATAACTTTTTTCTTGTTGGTAATAAGCACGTTGGTAGTTATTGACATGTAGATTCCCAACTAAAATGAGTCTTTACTGAATGCCTTGATTTAGTTTGAGATTGTCACTCAACATGCATAGCAAAAAAGAAAAAAAAATGAATGATAATTATTTGAAACATTTCAATAATATTGCTGTCAAAAACTAGTTTTCTTTAGAAATTTAAAATTCATTTCGATTGGATTTCTCTATAATAAGTAAAATTGTTGCCTTCGACTTAGCCTCCATGATTCATACAGGGAAAATTGTAATTTTTTTTGTCTGTGTTATCGACAATACTTTATAGTATCCCAAACTCAACTAACTGAACTAAAGTTATTAATTGTTCTGCTTAAATAAGAGAAATATAAGGTGGATTTCCCATATACTCGTAGAGCTTTTTAATTAAATCATAAAATAATCGATAAATATATTTAAAGTACAGTCAGTTTCTAATTTAATAACACGATCTCTTATGTTTTAGTATTAACTAAATTCATTTTTAACTTGAGCTGTACATGCTATGTATATAAAACGTGGATCATAAATGTTTGCTTGTTTCGAACTTTCAAATACATGCGTATGCGCAATTCAAATTCAAATTCAAAAATATCTATTATAAGGCATATATACATATATAATTAATAATATTATAATTATTCACTCATCTCTTCCATTCAGACACCTGTCCTTTGATGTTGATACGATTGAAGTTTTAACACCCTATCCACAGTAACAAGTAGTGCAGTGGACTTAAAGAGGTCGGCGGCAGGCGGCAGCCGTTTGATGACAATAACGCGTGTTTTATTGGTATTTGTGTGGGTGAGCTTCTGTTTACGACATTATCGTCTATGAGCTACGTTATTGCACATGGATGCGGCATTGGACGTTACTTTAATAGTTTTTTAAACTAGACTTATCTATGATATATAAAATCTAGCATTTTATAGCTTTGAAATTAAGAATTAGGCAGAAAAGAGATAAAGTAAAAGCTGCCAAGCTATGGGCTTATTTTAGTGTGTAATAATTAATTGTTAGTACAAAATTTTACAAAAATGATGGTGATTGATGAATCTTTATATTAATTCCTTATTTTTTTCAATTGTAGATAAATAATGGTTTTTTAAAATTATACATCGTATATTATCTTTAAAAACATGTAATTGTTGTATTTTGTGTGTGAAATAGTGATGCGAATTGATGAAATATTTTTGTCCTCATTTTCTCGGTTTTTTTATTAAGCCGGTGTAACTTAAAGTGGTCCCCATCCCTAAAGAAGGAATACTTTAATTTTAAACTAATTTTGGATTTGGTATACATTATTATTCAACAAGTAATTCAATCACTTACTAGCATTCGATAGAGCCGATATTGGTAACCGACGTAGGTAACTTCAATAACAAAATCATACCTTGAAGTTTGTGTCGATGAAGTCGTAAGCTGGGATTAGACTAGAAAAGTTCATTTTAAAATATTTTTTTCAATGTTTTTTCATTGTGTTATGGTATTAAAATATTTCTGGCCACCTAACATCCGTAATCCGGGAGACTATTCTCGATGTTTCAGCTCTATAAATATAGTTTATAGCTCTATCAATCGCAGTGGAGCAACAGCTGGACTACTCGTTAAGAGGACGATGATTGATGCCGTCGCACGTCTTACATACGAAACGAATATTTTCGAGGGATTATCACAATTTATTGTATTGTTCCCTGAATTTCTATTGAAATTGTTTATTTGCATGCTTAGATATACGCATGATGAGTAAATATTTGTTAGACGATTGAAAAATATCGATTTAAATTAAATCTTTCTTGGATTTATGACATTTTCAGGTACAAAATGTGTTTTCAACATTATCGTTTGCTAATGTGATGAAGGAAATGTCGTTCGGGAATCAGTATGTCCGAGGTTCTAACAGGATTTCGAAAGATATTTGAAATCAAATTTTGGCTAACAAGCCCTTTAGGCTTTGACAATCAGGCCTTGTTGCATTTAGTAGGCTTGTACCCAGCAGTAAATAAAAGGGCTGAAGGGCTGAAAGGGCTTTCAACCAAGTTGTTTGTCAATATCCTTTATTTTGGTTTTGTATACATACCTCATACATATTTTCTTGATTAAAAAAATTAAGATCTGTTATGCATTGTAGAATTACTTGACAAGTATGTATCTATATGCGGTAGCCAGTTGTTCTCTATATTTCTTTAATAAATATTAGAAAGGGTGGCTTTGTAATGTCATTGGCTAGACTTAATACATCACTAACAATATTCATAATATAAAGGTAAATGTTTCATAGTAAATTCCATTAAAATTAGCTTAGTGTTTTTCGCTACAAAATATTTTATGTGAAGTAGCAGAGCTGAAAATCAAGTTGTTTATTTTTGCTATATATTATACACTACATATATTTAAATCGCTCGCCACCTCCAATTTTAAACTAGGTGCTACGAAGTTTAACGATTCTATTTTAATGTGACGAATTGTGTTTGTTAATGTTTTATTATTATTTACTACATCGCCATTAGATTTAGAACTTGTGACTTTAACACTCACGAAATAAGTGTTGAATTTCATTAAAATATTTGTGGTTTTTGATTTTGCTATTATTGTAGGGAAAAAGTTGTAAAATTTTCGAGCGAGGAAGATATAAACGGGCGAGCTATGATATATCGCAAGCAGACGAAAAAAGAAGCCGTGGCGACGGTGACGTCTCTTGATTTATACAGTAAACACATAAATCCGACTTCTATCTGTCAGAGATGAGGGCTTTTGTGCATGGGCGACCATCCTGTCTTATATCACTATGGTATATATATATATATATATATATATATATATATATATATATATATATATATATATATATATATATATATATATATATTTATTTACTATTTAATAATAGCGATTGAAGAATGTTGCTTTGGTCTATTCTGGGGTAAACACGAAAGTATAAGAAGTATACTGTAAAAATATAACAGATAAACTTTTTGTACGTATCTTGAAAAATATGAACTGATTTTGATGCGGTTCACATTAATAGAAATACGAAAAGCTTGGTCTAAAAATATTTAAATAGTCGAGTGTCTGTAACAAGCCTTACAATATATGTCTTGTCTTTTCACAAAGGTTCGATTTCAGTCGAAAATAAAGCAATGTGTCACGATTAGCGTATTCTAAGTCCGTACACACATAGTGTATTTTTAACATACTCTTAGGACTTGAAGACTCTGTTATGATTATTCTTAGAAGTCTTAAATCTTACCCGACTGCGACGAAGCTCAAAGGAGGGTTATGTGTTTGACCTGTATATATATGTATGTATGGATGTATTTATGTATGTATGTCAGACCCATTGTATGTCGTAATTACTAAACAGCTTAAGCAATTTTGATGATTCATACGTCGTTAGATTCGTCTTGATGACACGAGTATCACATGGCATATAAATATACTTGTAAATCAAAATGGCGAGTCCTAGGCACCAATTTGTGTCTTGAAATTTTTTTTCGTCCGAATCCATCGAGTGGGTTAACAAAATACAGCTTTTCATTTAAAAGGACTTCAAAGGTTGCTCTCACGATCCACTCTGCTATCAGAGTAGTGCCAGAAGCAACCCATTGCCTTTCAAATGTGTTTCTTAGCTTGAAACTACCGGCTGGATTGCCAGACTACTTCGCTAGGTTTAAATAATTTAAATGAATTTATGAGGAATACCATTATTAATAAAATCCAAATATTTGACCTACTTTGTAGATATAACAGTCTAGAAAGTCATAAGGTCGATTATTTTAAAATGTTACGTAATGTCCGAAGTGAAACACTGATCACTGTCATTCTACTTTAGTTCCCTTTCCATTTAAAGCTAACTATCCACTGAATAAATGTGTCATACGCTACATTTTACCTCATAAAGAATTTCTTATTAACGTACGTATATATCATGATTATTTATGTTTATCTATACTAATATTATAAAGAGGAAAGATTTTTTTGTTTGTTTGTATCGAATAAGCTACGAAACTACTGGACCGATTTAGATGAAATTCGATAAGAAGTTAGTTTGAGATCCTGGGAAAGACACAGAATAGTTTTATATGTTTTATCCTGGAAACATCCGTTAAGAGGATGAAACGCTTGTATGTTGAATCATACTATGGACGAACCCGAGCGAAGCGAGGGTGACTGTAGATATGTTAATACATAGCTTTACTATTATTTATAAAAATAGTTTCTTAAAGCGAGCATACTGTAAGTCAATATATCAAAGTTTCCTTACAACGTATAATCACTAAGTTATATACTTATAAATAAAAAAAAAAAAAAATTGACCTAACCCAATTTTTATATTATAAACACGCGTTCAAACAAAAAACAAACAAACTTTTTTTTTAGATTTATACATTAATATAGAATAGAGTAAATAAAGCTAAATGAAGTTTAACAAAGTTGTTAAAAAATTTGCATCATAGATACAGAAAATATGAAGAAACCACGTTAATGCACGCTATGCAGCTCTTATCGATGCTATATCAACCTTATTTGGCTCAAGTTAGTAGGGTGCGTGTAAATATGACAAATTTATGTAAAACGGGGCCCCTCTTTGTGCGCGGCAAGGCAGCGAGAAATTAGTGCTCATTTCGTCCAATGTTTATGAGAGTTGCGAGCTTCAAAAATACGGTAATGGGTCCGCGGTGTAGACGAAATCTACACTCGGTATCGATCAGGTTCGTTCTGAGTCTTGTAGAATGTATTTGGTTCTAATTTCACTTCTGATTTGATTTTATAATACTTGAAGTTCTATGAAGTTGACAGGGTTTAAGCTATTTATTGGTTGATTTCAAATATGAATGTTACGAAATATCATCGCTAGTTCCTTTTTTTTTAAACGAATAGGTCTTGTATCTACAATGTTTCTGTACAAAATAAACTAACATTGCCCGCGGCTCCGCCCGCGTTTAGATGACCAAAAACCAAATTCTTAGGTTTTACATATTAGTATACTCTTACAATGCAGTTTTTGTATTTTTTCTCAGAAATATGATATTTTCGCGCGGTAAAAAGTATCCTATATGTTGCCTCGGATAACCAGTTATCATCATGCCAAATTTCATCGCAATCTGTCCAGTGGTTTTCTCGTGATGCGGTAACAGAGAGACAGACAGACAGACAAAAATTCTAAAAACTATAGATTCGGACTCTGTATCGATAATAATGTCTATTTCAATTAGATTTTCCGAAAAATATTTAATGTACAGATTCGACTTAGTTACAATTTTATTATATGTATGGAAGAAAATATACCACTCTAAGAGTAAAATCATTGCTTTTAAAGAAATATAATCATAAGTGAATTAGTTTTAAATAGAGTTTTGTTAACAATTATATAGTTTATGTAAACTACCGTTTGTTTGGTTATCGCTGTTTTTGATTAATCAATAATTTTTATTATTAGCTTTTTTTTTTTTAAATTCTATCTATTAAGCCATTAAAAAGTTTGCCAGTTTGAAATCAACATGATCTTAGAGCTTACATATTTAATCTACGTTATATATAAGATATTTTTAAGTTGAGGTCAAATATATATATATATATATATATATATATATATATATATATATATATATATATATATATATATATATATATATATATATATATATATATATATATATATATATATATATATATATATATATATATATATATATATATATAATTTTTAATGTGAACAAATTTTGGTAAAATGACCTTCATTTCTTTTGGGTATATTTATAGCATATTATACCAATAAAGTAACCTAATCTCTTAACAAGTATTATTTCTGCCAATGTCAAGTGAAAATTTCAGTAGGTATATCCCGAAGTGAGTACAAATAACCTTTATACGAGTATTAGGTGAAAGTATAAAAAAAACCTTAACTTAATATTTATTTCTATTAAATTTGTTGCTTTTAAAAGTTTGCCTTAACTTTCCAGTGAAATTTTATTCCAAATCCGTCTTAGGTTCGACCTCGTCAGTGGGCTGATTGATTATGCGCAGTGAGAGGTCGGCGCTAAGTGACGGCGAGCTTCCACAGTGACAACTGATTTTTTACTTTTGCTTACATTTTCAAGTTGCTGTTTGAATATGAAAATATCTGTTTTAAAGTATATACTATTAATATTTACTTTACATCTCATTAATGTAGTTTAGGAGATAGATTGTATAAAAAAATTACGATGTACACATATAATATACATATACACATTCTATAGAGAAGCTTTTTCCCGCTGAGTTTCTTTTGCCAGTTCTTCTCCAGTCTGACGTTTCTTATTTCAGAATTGTAGTAGTTATTAACGACTTTAGTGTTATCGTGAATTTTGACTAATAGTTTTAATTGACTACCGGCTTTTTTAAGGCAGTGGTAGCCCAGTGGTAGCGCGCTCGCTTGGGAAACCGAGTGAAGCGAGTTTAAATCCCGGGTCTTGCACCTCTGATATTTTCATATGTGAATCATTTCTAACATGATTACCACTTGTCTTACGGTGAAGGAAAACATCGTGAGGAAACCTGCTTGTCTGAGAGAATCTAGCAAGTTATCGAAAGACATGTGCAGTCCGCCAACCCGCACTCAGCCAGCGTGGTTGACTATGGCATGATCCTCTCGTATTGAAGGGAGGCCCGTGCCCAGCAGTGGGACGTTAAAAAGGGCTGAATGAATGAAATGAATGAAAAATGAACACCGGCTTTTTACCTTTTTGAAATCTGTCTAAAAAATAAAAAGCAGCGGGATCAAAATATAGAATGATTATTACACAATCAGGGATCACGTCAGAGCCATTCTTAAGGTGAGCGCAAAAGGAATAATTTCTTTATAAATTATTACGAGCGAGAATTGAACTGATATCCTTCAGGGGCGGTGATTTATTGGCCCATAAAGTATTATAATTAAAAGGTGGGGTGAAACTACACGGGGGCCGCGGTGTACACTGGGCGAATTGAGGCACTATTACGTGTACTTTCTGGAGACTGATTGCGTTTATTAATTAATTTATAAACATTTTGGTCATTTTTAGCGATTGAATGGAATCTAATGTTTTAGAATCTAATGTTAACTAGCACTACAATAGTTAAATCAAGTTTTTTGTTTTAATTTTTGGTACTATAAGAGTAAGAAAAATAAAACTTTATAATAATAAAAGTGTTTTAACTCCATGAAAAACTTTGTTAAAAGTAGGTTTAATATTATATCCCAGAATACAGATTCGAAAGTACAAAATTTACATTCAATATTGGTCACATAGAAATTTCTATCAAATTTTATTTATAGTTGCTCAAGCATATGAAAGAGGTCTTATTTTGTCCTTTAGCTATTTAAAAATTATATTTATTTTTTTACTTGAGCCAGTATCAACCACATTACTATGATCTTCAAATTTTATGAGAACTCATAATCTGTAGAGATCATGTTACAATAGAAAAAAAATCTACGTAAAAATAGCCCCTAACTGATATATAGATTAGAACAACGTCAGCATTAACGTCTATCCACCGTCTAGTTTAACCATAATTTATGTTCATATTTGCGTTTTTCTCACTAACATAAATTTTAATTACATACTATCGTAGCAGTGTCGCCGTCCGTACAAGTATACGTCCACGGCGTGACAAACGCCCTGTTTATTAAAGTCAAAACATAATACGGGGCAGACGTAAATCATGCGGGACACCCCCTACCCCTACTCGCCAGTAGCACTAATTTCCAGAAATGCCCAACTCGACTGCATTGGTGCATTTTTCTAGGGTTGACTTTTCTTTTGTTAGATTCTCACTTCTTTTAAGTTTTAGTTTCTATATTCAATTTGGATGGAACAAAAATGTTCAATATAGTGAAAATATTAGGATTTAAAGCGGCGTGGATTTTATTTAACGTAAAAAAATATACGAAATTTTATCATGTACGTAATTACTAAACACCTTTAGGGGCTGAAAGAAAATAATAACGTTCTTTTGATCAGTCAAAAAAATATTTCTTACAACACAATGGATATATTAAGCAATTATTTAATACGTTTGAACTGTACGTTCGGGCGCATCTTTTCATTGATCTCCGCCCCGGGGCAGGTGAGTCTAACGAGCCCGTGTAACTCCATAAAAAATGTTCCATTATCGTTCTTATAGCGAATTCGATGAATTAAAATATCCAGATATTTGGAGTAAAATTAAATTCTGTCACGAACGCCACAACAAATCATATTTATTTACACCTAAAAATACCTCGGGTGGCCATTACGTCGCACAAAACGCGGACTGTGCGGACCGTTCAGGAGATTAGGCAAGGAGACATTAAAGTTAAATTATTTATTTAGGCCCCACCAGCTAGATTACATTACTCCGTACACATAAATAACGAAAACAATAAGAGCTATTCTAATAAATTATCTTTTTATTGCCGGATTGTGAAAATTTTAGACACTTATCCGGGGTAGAGGAGGTGACGCGGGAGGGTTTTGTCCCAATTATTTATGACGGTTGAGACGCGGGGGACTTCGAATTCGTCGGCGCGTCTGTGTCGCTCCTTTCTTGTACAGTCCTTTTTTTAATTAAAACTTTCGTGTAGGTTAATTAATGGCCGCATAATAATAGATATCTTTATTCGAGCCTTTCGACGACTAAGATAGGCATTATGCCGGAGATTTCACGAGATTTATAGGCAAAGTAGTTCCTTTTAGATTAAACTGTGGTTATAAATTCATGGTTCTTTGTTACATTTTTCATTCACGTTACCTATCTTATTGCTTATCAAAATAAGATTGGGATTTATGTTGCATTTAAACGACACTGTTAAGAGATCTAGTAAATAGAATGAATATATTTATCAGCCAGTAGTACATAGTTTATGAAAATGAAAATGTATGTAAGAACCAAAGTTTGTATAGGAAATAATTATCTGTATGAACTATAAAATATATTTTTTTACTACGCCTATGTTATTGTAAAACTTTTATGTACCCATGAATAAAATATTAAAGCATACCAAATAAAAGTAACAAAAAGTATTTCACAAGCGCATATCTAGTCTGTTGTTAGTAAACATGTCCCAATGAATCAAACACTGTGCTGCATTCGAACCGACGTGTTCTATTGTTCCATTCGCCACAAATCAATCACAAAGAGAAAAAGTCCAAAAACCGAAACGAAGCACTAAATGTCCTTCAAACCAATACGGCACAAGAATACCTTGCTATGAATAATCTAATAAATAATCTTTTGAAGCATAATTTATTGGCCCAGTATTACCGGACGGAAGGCTTCAAAGAAAGGGAGGGGTGAGGCTCGCCTCGGGTGGGAGGGAGAGGGAATTAATGTCGTCCGTCATAAATAACATCGAGCAAAAACAATGGACAATGGATTGTGGTGCCGAGATACGTCTTCTTTAGAGTCCCCCCTCTGGGGTGTACTGAGGTAGCACATTTAAAGGACTGTCCTGTTTGAACGCGTGCGCAACGCACGCTTAAACAAATATTGCGTGACTTATGTGTTTAAGTGTCTTTTTAATATGTTTTTACAATATATGTAATAATTTTAAGCCCCTTAGAATTTTCTATATAAATATTTTTATTTCAGTAATTAATTTAAAATATATTCTAGAACAGCGTTCAATATTAAAAAAACTCATTGTTATGTAGTATACACATGAAATACTTTGTTCATAATTTTAACTAATAGACTTTTTAAAATAAAAAGATTTTATATTACACACAATAATGTATCTTTTAAATTAAAAAAAAACAATAATAAAACATCCAAAACCTTACCAAAAAGGTTACATACCACTCTATTCACAATCAAACCTCTAAATTGATCAGTATTCATTAATGAATAACTGAACTAAGTTGCGCCTGCGCAGCTGTCATCCGCAATTAAAAGATGGCGCAGACTACCTGCAACTAATTGACTTTTCATGTACATACCTGCGTGTGGCACCCACTTTGTCGACTTAATGATCTAGTAGCGGGTTTGGTTCTTTTTACAAATTGTACCTGTTTTGACTACGTTGTTTTACAATGTGTTTTGTTATAATAATATAAATGATAGATAACATTTTGATATCAAAAGATAAAAAATATGTTACATTGTTTTTTTGAATATAAGTAATATATTTTTTTTAATTAATCACGTTTACTAAATATATTGTTACAAGATTCCCAAATCAAAAATTATATGTAGAAATCGTCTTAACCAGATCAGGGCAAGATTATTGACCAAGTTTAGATTTCTGTAAAATATAATAATAATAAAACAATTTTCAAGTGAAACCGCATGTTGTTTTAATAGTAGGTAAATGAGGATAGTCCATCTCCTTCTATTTACCGTATCTTTTTACGACCAATCGAAATCCTCTTAACGCAGGAATGTCGAACACACGGGGTGATATTCTGAATCGTCACGTTTTTCACGTCGTAAAAACTAAATGTGATCTGACCTCATATTTGTTGTGGAAGTTAAATATTTAAGTTTACGGCGCGACAAAGTATTTTTTATAGCTATTCGTTTCCTTGTTTATGTTCCGTTATTTATTCTATATTGGGTTTGTTTTATGGTTTTTTCGTTTGTTAAAATTATTTATGATATATGAGATGTTTCTCTCAAAAATGTTATAATTTTTTTTTGAGTTAATACAGTGGTAGTATAGTCAAACCTTGATCAATGTACATACATATTATGTACTCGTATATGCTAGACACCCGACTTTATTTTATCTAAATCCTAACTGCCACTGAGCCACTGTATAACGTATAGATAGATACATAATTAAAAACATCAAATTAATGTGCTACTGAGAAATGGTAAAAATACAAACAAACAAACATATATTTAAAAATGGTAAATATTCGCCTAAACCTAAGAAAGAAACATTGGTGCTTATATCTTTTATTATGTGTACGTATAATAAAATTTTAACTGAGTCGAAACAGTCATTATTATCGACACAGAAGCCTAATCTATACTTTTTTTGGATTTTTGTCTGTCTGTCTATGACCGCATAGCAAAAAACCTACTGGACAGATTTTAACGAAATTCGGTACAGTGATAGCTGGTTATCCGGATCAACATATAGGATACTTTTTACTGCGGGAAAATATCTCATCTCTGAGAAATCTATACAAAACGTTAAAACGTACCTAGGGACAAACCCGAGCGGATCAAGGATGAGTCGCTAGTACATATATAATATTCTTAACGATACATATATTACACACATATATATGTATGTATATATAAATTATATAAGTTTATATATTTGTTTAAAAAAAGCATGCAAAAAATAGTTTTCAAGATATTCCTTGAAAGTATACGATTAGGCAAATAACGGTAAAAGGGTCCAGCAAACATGTCCGCGAACTCCGATATATTTGCTATAGATGCGCTTGAAATGTTTATCTCTGCTTCATGTCTAGCGGCTAGTTCGCAGTTCCTACAGATTAGTACCGTCGTCGTTTTAAACGATGAAATATAAGGATTTTGTAACTTTCTGACTTCTGTTATTACCTATATGTATTAGATATTAAACACATAGAATCAATGACATAGGATGTTTATTCCTGTTAGATGAAAATTAGATTTTAATATTATATATCGGAATCGGATTACTCTCTAATAATACGTCTAGTATAACAAAAAATCAAAATGAACCCGCGAAAAACAAAGAAAAAATCCGGAAAGATACTTTTATTTAAAGCATCAAATATTATCCTAAATCTTAGACAGTATTATTAAAAGTATGTCTGTAAAATTTAAGAGAACAAAAAGCTCATGTAGAGCATGCACCAAAATTACCTCATACGCTATTTGTTGAATCTTTAAAGTATGTCGATTCAAGGGGGTGCCTCTTAAAGCTGTCATTTTTAACAGCTGCTAATGTCAGGGGTGACTGGCGCGCAGCCAGAGTTGGAGTATTGGACGTTTCTTAATTTATGAAGACTACCTCGTATGGTTCGATTGTGTTGGCAGATCTAACGCTGTTAATGAATAAAATCGTTGGGGACTTTTCAAGATTTCAACGAATTACTAACACTCGTAGTTTTTCGATTTTGTATTACATAAGGGCTTTTTAAATTAGCTTTATGTCTTCTTAAGTTGGGTATTTATATATAGACACACTGTGTTACTTCGTCCGCCAACCCGTATTTAGCCAGCGTGGTGGGCTATAGCCTCATCACCCGCGTATTGAAGGGAGACCCGTGCCCAGCAGTGGGACGTTAAAAAGGGCTGAATATTGATAATTTGACGGTTATTGAAATAAATTTTATTTTAAATGAATTTGAAATAACATTGAAAATGAATTATGTACTTCTATTGTGGATTGTACCATCTATATGTTAATATGAAGACATCTATATATTATAAGGATAATAAATAAAATCCAACAAAAAAATCTCAATAACATCTGTACCGTAATAAAAGTTGTATAACAAAAGGGTACGCAAACTCCATCACATTAAAAATAATTATTTTACCTCTGAGGATGGAATTTTACTTAAAATTTACCCAAATATACCCCTATTGAATTTTTTTTGAACTCGCGAAAACCCATGAATTAACTATTTCTCTTTGTTGTCGGTTAAATACAATCTAGTCCACCCAAACACATGAAGACGTGTTTATTATTTACACGTAGGTTTATTGACGGACTGCCGATGCGCGTATTTGTGTATGGCCGCTGCACATTTTCACTGCACTTCATTTGCGAGTATATCAGCGAATGTAGCAACCTGGATTCCTTCATTCATCGGCCCATTCATCTCCACTCGGCCGATAGCAAGATGGTACATTGTTAATCTAAATTTAGGATTTTGATCTGATTTTATTTATTACTAACCTGTGGTTTTGTCTGTCTGTTTTGTAATCACGTTTGGATCAGTTTGTAAAGTTTGTAGTGACCCTATTTGCTGTGCTAGCTGTCGCGAGTTTGAGTCCCGCTGGAGGTTTTCATTTGTGTGATGACACTTATGCTTGTACACTAGTCATGGGTGTTTTTATTTATAATATGTATATTTTTAAAGTTATGTAGGTATGTGTAGTGCATCAACTATATGGTATCCATAACACAAGCCTCGTAGTTTACTATAAAACTAGATGGTGCTGTGTGTTAATGGCCCAACATATTTATTTATTTATGACATAATTACTAAAATATGATGTTTAGTTTATTGTATATAGGACAGAAGCTCGAGCTTTATGCTCGCGCTCGAGCTCGAGCCTTTGGTCGTCTTGTCACGTTGCATTTTTATACGTTTTTAGCTCACCTCGGTAGAGAGTATAGTAAATAAAAGAAATTATATACAAATGAAACCGGTCTTTCGTCCGGCTGTCATTATTTTATTGGGATGTATTTTAAATCTATTATTTTTAATTACAATGCTTTTGAAATATTTTTCTTTTATATCATCTATCATTTTTCTTTTAAAAACTTTTAATATGTTATCAAAAACACAAAATGTTGAGATTTTTTAAAAAAAACTCTCATTTAATCGTAGGTGTCCATAATAATAATATAAACGCGATTCTGTCATAAAATTTGATATATAACACGTATTCTTAATCACATACGACGTACGGTGGGCGGCAGGTACAATAAATGCCGTCGACACTGCATGTATTTTTATATATCAACAATTTATAAGCACTTTTAATCAAAGAGTAATGGGTAATAAACGGTGAAAAACGGACGCGGCGACGTACAGCTTCTAGAATTAGACTGGGAATAGACGTATGTTGCAAACGGAACGATAACACTGTACGTACATACATAACGCGTTACCTAAATAGTTTGTATATAGTTAGATTAAATATAAAAAAAATGTGTCCTTGAAAGTTAAATAATTACATATATATAGATAAATGAAATTGAAGTTTCTGTCTGTTATGTCAAAATAACAGCTGTTTACTAAATGCAAATGAAAGTATGTACGATACTTATAATTAAAAAAAAAAATTAAAAATGTTTGTCTGTCTGCTCTGTTTGTTTTGACTAATCTCCGAAACGGCTGGGCCGATTTTAGCGGAACTTTCACTGGCAGATAGCTGATATTATAAGGAGTAACTTAGGCTACGTTTATTTAGGAAAAAGGATTGGGGTTTCGCGCAAAATAATTAAAAGCCATGAAACTGCGAATAAAATCCGTCAGTACCTAGAGACGCACCCAAGCCAAGTGAGCGTCAGTCGATAGTCCTAAATAAAAACGTACATTGATTTAAAAATTAACATAATAATATTCCACCCTTAGATGTGGATTTGTTTCATTAATTTTTTTCCTACCCTATATAATACAACACATTAGTTACAAGTAGGTATATCGAATACAAGTAAACAGTAGGAACATATAAATAATAAATAAATAAATGTTGGGATAAACAAACAGTAATTTTCGACATTTTAAATAAAAAAGAAATCTATGAAAGTATATTGTAATTTTCGAGATATAGCGCACAAACAGACGTATAAACAGATACCTTATATTACATATAAAAATAATTTCATATTATTAATCCATAAATCACTTAAAACAACTATGCATATATGAGCTATAAAAACACCATCGTGAGATCCGTATAAGAAACTATAATTCACACGACAATATTATGATATACGCCATTTAAATTCAAATTGTTATGAAAATCACATTTCTGTTCGTTGATAGATGGAAACTAATTAAGTGTGGTAGTTCGGTGACCTAAGTTTTACATAAAAGGTGGGCGGCTTTGAACAGCTCGTATACAATGATGTTTTAAACGTTTTATATGACTAGAATTCAAAATTAAGAAAATTAAAGTTTTTATATATTACTAAGCTTCGCGTGGTAAGTGGGGCTGGGATCAAAGGTAAATGTTTGGACATTAACACACAGCACCATTTAGTTCCATGGTAAGCTAAGAGGCTTGTGGTATGGATACCAGACAGTTGATACTCCATAATTTATATACATACATATTATAAATATAAACACCAATGACTGGAGTACAAACATTCGTGCTTATTATACAAATGAATGCAAAAAGCGGGACTTGAACCCGCGATCGCTGGCACAGCAAGCACTACAAAGTGAGACACAGGTGTCGTCCAAATATGTAGCCTATGTTCGCCTCCAAGAAGCAATTTATATCTTTGCTAAATTTTATCGAAATCCATTCAGCAGCTTAAGCAAGAAAAGGAAACAGACAGTGTTACTTTTACATTTATAATATTACGGATTTAATACATAAATATAAGTTTTGTCTGTTGTTTGACTTGTAAAATAACATAGCGTGTTTCAATTAAGAATATAATTAAGCCTAAATCGTTATTTTAGAAAATGAATACAAACAAAACTAAAATTCTTGTTTAAAAAAGTTTAAAAGTAAATTGCTTCACCTTTAGGTGTTTTAATTTATTCGGGACTATCTTTGAGTTTATAATGTTTTCATTATAACTAAATAAATATCGCGCAACGTACATACAACACAAAGATACAAACGAAATGAAAACCTCCTTTTTTGAAATTAGTCAAAAATCAAATAACACTTTACAAAAAGTTTAAAAAAATCTATATCATCATGTGAAGTTGACTGATCATCGGTTAGTTGCGTGGGAGTGGATGTATGGAGGTGCCAAACCAAACACACGACGTATTCGTCATATCGTGACAATTTTACGACCCTGTCTCGTTGGCCGTTTCATAATTTTATGGGGACGTGCGACATTAAGAAAGAGATACGCTTGAGAAGTGATAAATTGTAACTATTATTGACCAATTCTCATTTTATGTTGAAAATGTGGAAATAGATAAAAAAATGTGTCAAATTACTAGATATTATTTGAATAATGCATTGAATTAATTTTATTTGTTTTACAATGTTATAACCATCTAATTAGCTTAAAATAAGCTCCATGTTAAAAACTTCTAGGAGCATAAGCTTTTATGTCCTGATGGCATATTTTTTGGTTGTACTTTCTTAGATTTACGCAAACATTTGATATTTTAAATAAAACTATATTTTCGGTTTTTTTCAGTCACGGGAGAGTCTCTCCTGTGACCATGATTACTGTAAAGCATTGGAAACTTTGGGAACCAAAAATCAAAATAAATCCGTGAAAAAATCTGAAAAGATAGTTTTATGTACAATTTTTTGATTCTCATATTAACTGCTAAGCAATCTTAGCACAATACACTCTAAGAGAACTCTCTATTCTCATTGGTGAAAAGTTCCACCTTTTCCAACACACAAATTCCAGTCGTCAACCTAATGAAGTCAGCTAAAAAACTAGATTTCAAATATATTTCTTAAGTATTGCAAGACAGCATTAAAATTCGAAGAGTCTCAAGAGTAAAGTATTAAATAAACCTATCACACAAACTTTAGATCCAAGGAACTTCATTAAGTGCGCGGGGGACAGGCGAAGTCGCTTAAGCGGTCCATCGAGTCATATTCCACATAGTTTATTGTGGTATTAGCAAAAAGTTTGCAACTTCATACACTGTACTATCTAGAAACTTTAACTTTGGTCTGGTCGAATTAAAACCAAAGTAAAAGAGCGGAATTCGTTCGAGATACGTACAAACTGAATTGATTTTCTAAGTTCTGTGAATTAGTTAAACTTAAATGTAATCTGTAATTCTATATTAAATTTTGATCTAAGTTTAAAATTTATTAATATTTAAAGATATTATCGAAGAAATATATTACAAATCTTAACAGTGAAACAAATATTCATTTTAAATAAAACTATATTTTCAGAATTTTTCTGTAACAACTATATAATACCTTTGAGACATCTAACACCTTAGTTTCTCCCGTATCCATGATTACAAAGATTGAAAAGATAGTTTTATTTAAAAATAAAAATACATACATTTAATAAATATAAACACCCATGACTGGAGACAAACATTCGTACTCATCACACAAAGGAATGCCCCCAGCGGGACTCGAACCCGCGTCCGCTGGCACAGCAAGTAGGGTCACTACAAACAGAGCCAAACGTGTCGTCAAATAACAAAATAGTATTTAAAATAACTCAAACATTTGGCATGTCCCGATCTCTTAACCTTATAAGCAAATGCTGTGGGTGTGTGGAAATGTAAACAAGTAGTTGTAAATAACTGTCGAATGACCATTTAAGTGATTTTGAGTCACTTTTCGAATGCTAAAGAAACTTCACATTCCTGTCCGACTCAGAGATTAATATCCACCGTTTTTGTTGAAAAGGATGTCAATCGCTCGAATTGCATTGAAAACCGCTAGGAAATCCCTTAAACAACAAGCTATGACTTCATCGAGCTTTAAGAGAAACAGTGTCGTAAGAACATCAGGATGACTCAACATGACTAGACCTAATTCGTAATTCGTGAATGTATTTCGGATGGATAGACTATATACATACATACGTATTATACGATACCTATATGTATAGCCTAGAACTAAAAACTATAGTTTCGGCTTCTGTATCGATAATAATAACTATTTCAATAACATTTAAAAAAAATATTTAATGTACAGATTCTACTCAGAATTTTATTATATGTATAGATTTTCATGAAATATAAGCCAATTATAAAATAAATTGAATGAATGAAAAAAAATTTGAGTGGACACATTTATATAATCTTAAAACTACGCTAATATATATATATATATATAACATGAAAAGAAAAACATAATGTAGCAAGTGTCGAACTTCAGTGTTCGTTTTTAAAATGTAATGACGTTAAAGTACAGTAATGTATTCAGCCTTTTTTTTTAATGTCCCACTGCTGGGCACGGGCCTCCCTTCAATATGAGGGGGATCAGGCCATAGTCCACCACACTGGCCGAGTGCGGGTTGGCAGACTTCACATGTCTTTTGAAAAGTTGCTAGGTTTTCTCAGACATGCAGGTTTGCTCACGATGTTTTCCTTCACCGTTAAGACAAGTGGTAATCATGTTGGAAAATGATTCGCACATGAAAATATCAGAGGTGCGAGACCCGGGATTTGAACTTACTTCACTCGGTTTTCCAAGCGTACGCGTTACCACTGGGCTACCACTGCCTTTTTAAAGTACAGTACTGAGGTTTATTCGAGAAAAAAATATATGGCACTGCACTCCGCCGGCGATAGTCCCAGTTACAGCAACGAAACGACTTCGACGCGGTATTGATGCTACTCCCTTGCGGCTTCTATATCATATTACACACTTAAAAATCAACTCTTTCCTTTTCTCATAAGATCCATTTTCCATTGTCAAGAAATTGTAGGAAATTTCAAATTTGAAGTCCCCAACATTAAATCGTAATCGAAATATCGCAGTCGGACAGAATAAATATGTACTTATCTTTTTAGCTAAAGTACATTATGCAGGCTATACTGGCGCACGTGTGCGAATAAAATTTTATTTCTCTAGCATTGTATTATGCAGTTTTTAATACGTACGACCGGGAAGGAGTATACTCGTAGGCTATTTTAGACGTAACGAAGTGTAGTAATTTGAGCCTTAAACCGAGGGTTTTCATAAAATCTAAGCTCGGTGTTACTGAATTCAGGATGTTTTAAGTGTTTTTTAACTGTTTCATATGTAAAAGTTTAGTAGGAGATAGTAAGATTTAGGATTTAACGTTAAAATGTATGATGTTAAGTTTGACTGTTTGTTCTAGATACTAAGTACAGTGTTTTGGTAGCCTAAGGCTTTAATTTTGTTTGCTATTATTTAAAAAGATAATTTACTAAGCAAAACTATTACTATATACTGTTACAAATGAAAAATAAAAAATATTAATCTGAAATGCTGTCATTTTGATCCACACAGTAAGAACTTATTACATCTACCAACCAAAAATCCAAATAAATCCGCGAAAAAATCCGAAAAAATAGTTTTATTTAAAATTTGATTCGTTAGAACCGTTTCCGAGATACACGAAATAAAATATACATATATACAAGAATTGCTTGTTTAATATTATAAGATGTATATTATTTTCTATAAAATAAACACTACCAACATTAAAAATTTTATATTATTTTCAGGTAAGCAAACGCCGGAACGCAAACAACAAAACATGCAAGGTAAACGTGTGAACAGTCCACAAATCGAATTACCAATTAATAATGGATTGTGGGCTGATTGATTAATAATATAAAATCCGGCCGTCCGTCTGTCTGTCACGCTGATTGACATATTTTAGCATTAATTGACATATAGCATGTACTTTTAATTGCGGAATCGTATTGGTCCGCTGGTGCGAATTGATCACGACAGATTATACTTGTGTATTATAATTTAGTGTTTGACTAAGATTTAATTGGGAAAAAATACTATTAAATTCTTTAGTGCGTTGTTTTTACGTTTAAGTTTTTTTTGTGATGGTTATTTTACTGATTTTAACGGATTTCTATTATTATTTTGAGCATTCCAATCGTTAAAATAATATTTACTCTTCGACGTAAGTGTATTTGTATATTAAAATAACGTATTAGTTCGTCACCCAAATGAAAGGGTCCAGGTATTGGAAAACGATATGGTGGATTTTAATATCTTTAATGTTTATTTTATACTAGTTTTTAATCGTGGCTTCGCTCTCATGTTCAATATAAATTTAATACTGCTTACTAAATAATAGTGCAGCTTTCTATAGCAAAAGGTTTTTTGGATTGAATTTAGTATGTTGTATCTTAAATGTGCATTTAGAAATATTCTGTATATGTACAGTGTACATACAAACATAACTACTTTTTTTTCTTCATTCGTATAATTTGTTTAAGAGAAGAAGTATAATGAAGAAAAGTAAAAGTTCTAGAAAAAATAATATTAATTTAAATATTAAGTGATAAAATTTAAATAGTTAAGTTATAATTAACTAAAGGAAACTTTGAGTCAGTATAAAGTGCAACAATCACAAGGCATCAAGTTCCGCAGTTTGACGTTTTGTGTGGGCTTAAACTTATTTCTGTAGGTACTACGAGTAAGCTAACCACGTTAAAGTTCTCGATACTCGCTAGCGAGCGCGTATAGGGCTAATGAATTATTTAAAACCAATCCTTTTCTAGACGAATAGTGCATTTACTAAAAATACCTTCCATTATTATATTAAATTATAAACTAAATCAGTGGTTCCCAATTTTTTTTGTCACGGAATTTTAATTAATTATATTTTTTTAACGGATCCCCGTTTTGATAATAACTAAACCGATTGTGTTCTAGTTAGAATACTTTCTTGTTTGACTTGAAATAACAAATCATAGATGAAAAATATTAATATTTATAATAATATTTATTGTAAAAAAATATAACCTAATTATTTAATATCATGAATGTAATTTTTTCACATATTTATAATAGCACTAAAATTAAACTTCATGGCCGACAACGTTTTATTAAACTCTCGGACGGAACTCGGAACCTCTATAACCCTTCACGGAACCCTAGGGTTCTGACCACTATTTGGGAGCCACTGTACTAAAAGATTAGAAAATTACAAGAAAAACAAGTTTTAACAAGCGATTTTCTTTTTTTTTTCTTTTTGTTAACAGATAAACACACGAAACCTTCCGCCGAAAACTATTTAATTTGCATATTCAATTTGGTTTCCATATAATGTAAAGAATAACTACAACGGTTATAGTAAAGTTACAATAATTACGAAAGCGACTCACAAATTAAACAGGTGTTATTCAGTTAAACCGACTAAGGTCAACGCAACCTTTTCAACAAAATATCATGGAGTGATTTGTGAACGTAATTTATTGCATCTTAAATATTTTGAATTAATTACTTTTTTATTTTATTAATATTAACTTTTATGGCTTATAAATAAATAATATATTAGGCCTGTCTTTAAAATTCTTAACGGAGACAAATATTTATACTGATTATCTCTATGCTAATAATATGTGAACATTCAACAATATTTTTTAAGTTTCAGTAAAACTTTTTAAAGACCTCCACAATTTTCACTATTCAGTCACGTTTATTGCAAAGCATTCGAAATGTCGACAACCAACAACCTAATTTAAGGCGTGAAAAAATCTAACTAAATAGTTTAATTTAAAATGTCATATTCGCGTATCTCAAAGGTAATATTGGGTTTTATTTTTAGTTTTTATTATTGGTAATATTATGTCGTGATAACAATCGATCAGTTATTTTTGCTAAAGGTAAATAAGGTCAGGGGCCTTCCCCCGATACGGGTGTGATTGATTTCCTATTAACAGAAAGTGACGTATCATTTTGATACGTTTCGTTATGTAAGTACTCGTATGTCAAAAAAACTTGGATTTTCATATTATTTTATAGTATCACTATTTGACCAACGAAAGTATTTGAAATATGTACCGCTTTCGACTCATCTAATAGAGTAAATTTTAAAGGCAAAATTTCAAAAAATATATATTTTATATTGACGTCTTCGAGATTACAGATACAAAATTTTTTATCGGTAATAATTGGACCCAGTTATGCAAAAAACAGCCATGTGCGTAAAAGTACCAACAGAGTTATAAGCATTTTTCTGTCGATAGTTGCACTTGGGTTATGTTTTGTTTTTCTGGTTATTTTAAAATTGAACAATATTTATATAAGTATTGTTTATTTTTTATAATTATTTTATTTTTTATAATAAAATGCTTATAACTCTGTTGGTACTTTTACGCACATGGCTGTTTTTTGCATAACTGGGTCCGATTAAGAAGTATACACTATACAGTGTACATATAGTTTGTTATTATTTAAAAGTGAAGTTAAACATACGTTCCTATATATTTATTAGTGAAGAATAGGTAGGCCATACGATATTTTGGAACCCATCAATCAGCTGTCACGACTGAAAGGTAAACAAGGAGGTCAAGGGCTTTCCCTTCTCCCCCTGTTTGGACTTGATTGATTCCTTATTGACGTTTCGTGGTGCGACGTAAGCGTCTTGATACTTATAATTTTTATGTTAAGTTTTTTTTCACTTAAGTATTTTCAAGAACTTATTTATTAGCATAGATTTAATTTGTTTGATGAAAACAGCTTTTTTGCTATCTAAATGGCGATGGTTTAGTTATATTATCTTTATTTGTCAGGAAATTTAGTTTGTTATTTAATTATTACTAATTTACTCTTATATATTAATGTGTTTGTTACATTGTCATGTTGTGTGTAGCTGACGATTACATAAAGGCAACAATAATAGACGATACGAACAAGTGTACAATACAAAATTTATCTTTGCCACTTTAAAATTATTCCCAGTCGATTAGTTTTGAAGTATAATTTCTCACGTCTCAACGCTCAAGACTGCCATACGTCACTGCTATCATTGCCAAGTCTATTTGCAATGATCAAGACGTTTCAAACGGCGTCTACATGAAATATTAATACTCATCATATTGTAGGTGATTGACGGCTGTCTGCGGAATATATCCGTCAAGTAAACACCCTCCACCTACCACCCCACCACCCTCTCGCCATGTCTCCAGAGTAAAATATCTCAATCTCTGCGATTTATTGATTGATATATCGATTTTGCGAACTCAAATTTATGACTGTCGGTCAGATTTGATTTGGTATGATGTATCTGAATTAATTTGAGTTTACGTCCATCTTATATTATTTTGTTCGCAAATATAATGGAAATGTAATTTATGTAAGCGTGAAACTCAGGTTTTCAAGCAAATTGGGTTCTGTTAAAGGAAAAGTTGATGATATTCGAAGTGCGATCTGGTGAGTGTTTAAACTTGCACATAGTTAACTATTACTTTATGTACGTATGTATTCAGCCATTTTTCAGCCATTTAGCCAGGCACGGGCGGAGGCCCGTATTGAAGGGAGCTTCAATACGAGTGGAATCAGGCCATAGTCCACCACGCTGGCCAAGCGTGGGTTGGCGAACTTCACATGTCTTTCGAAAACTCACTCGGTTCTCTCAAACAAGCAGGTTTTCCTGACGATATTTTCATTCACCGTAAAAGAGGTGGTAATCATATTGGAAAGATTCGCACATGAAAATATTAGAGATGCGAGACCCGGGATTTGAATCCGCTTCACTCGGTTTCCTAAGCGAGCGCTTTACCACTTGGCTACCACAGTCTGACATAGTATTTTAGAGAAATAAAAGACCGAATATTTAATAATTAATAAAAACAAGGTTCTTTAAAATTATTATGTCAAAATGATTGTCAGTTTGTCAATATCGTAATAATTAGTGACGGCAGTTTAGAATAATAGACTGTATAATACTAACATTTCACCCTTACTTCGCTCGGGCTTGGCAACTTGATCACAATTTTCTATAAATATAATATGCATATATTGTATCTATATAAAACTTTCAGAAGAAATTCTCTGACAGTGAATACCGTATCAAAAGCTGCTGGGTAGGTTAGAAGAATTAAACGTATAAACAGACAGACGCGGAGCTTTGTGCACTTCCGATAGTATTTTTGAAATCGAATATATCAGTTTGCATAGTAATTCTAAACAATATGCCTAAAGGCGTGAAACTTACTAAACGTATTATATTGTTTGTATCAAATTCCTTCCTTGTATGTTTGTATAAAAACGGACGATTCATTTATACAAAACAATAATAACAATAATATTTTATAAATAATTTTTAATTGACTATTTATTCACTTCCGTAACAACCGTTTCCGTTACAAAAATCGTAAAGCCAATACTTTTTTCCCTCTCATGGCGCGGTCAAAATGTCTACTTTTTAAATGATTGCAATAGATCTTGTTAATATTTGAAGTATCTATTATATTTTAGATAAGTAATGATAAGAACGAGTCTTCCCTCCATATATATTATCAGACGCGACACACCGACACACGTAAAATTAGTATTATATATTTCAAAAAGAATTTCGCAAAGCACCTGTAAAATTACAATATGTCACATTTTTCTTCGTGTAATTACAAATTTAAAGTTTCCGTTCAATATAAAAGCGTAGGGAAATGCTCGAACGAGGTGCTAACACAGGGACCTCCCACTCGTCGCGACATCTGTTAGCTATTTGTCAAACATCGTTTACTATTTTCGTCGTGGAGTTTGTCGGTTATGCGGCGTACATGGCCGAGTTGTTTTTTTAGTAAATTTTAACTGAAATCGATATTATTGAAAATATTCGTCTGATATCTTATTGCAGAGTTTTGGATTATTAAGTTACTGTTAAGCTTTATATTTTTTAACACTATTTACTCAGTAGAAGTCGTTTATTTACAAATGGCGTAAACGACATTTGGTATTAAATAACTAAAAAAAGTAAAAATATTTTTTAAATATTGAATATATGTAGCCTTTTTAATATAAGTTTGAATTTTTCTATTAATGTAGGGATTTTACATTTACGATGTGTTATGAGGGTTTTTTGTAATAATGCCATAAGCTAGAAACATAATAATCAATTAGTGTAAGTGATCAACGACCTTAATATTTTTCATACATTATTGGTCCTTCAAATGTAATATAATATACATAATACATAGTTATCAAGAACCATGAAGGTTATCAAAAATAATACAAATTCTTTAAGCATTTTGATTAATCTTGTACTGCATTATTTTTTTCTGGATTGAAGCTTTCGATTTAATGCATGTTTGTACCACATCAATAAAGAAAAGTTAAAACAATATACTATCTGCCACAGTTAAAAATAATACAGCAAATAAAGTATACATTCATGGCGAAGAATTGCAGAATTGCTATAAAAACACTACTCTGTGATAACGCCTTTATTCCTGAACAATTCTTATCGACACACTGTACAGAAACAGGGGCGTTTTTACTTTGACGCTTCCTCTACAACTTATGACATTTGGCGTTGACAAGTGCACATCTTAAAATAACATATCTATCTCTTATTCCAAAGTACTTAGGTTCATTTTGATGATTTCGTCTGAATAGACGTCGCCGTCAGTTACTTTGCGTATTTCAGAATACACTCCCAGTAATTCCTATCGCTTTGTGATAAGGTTGGTTATCAAATGATGGACAGATTTTGATTAAGTTTGCACATCTTCAAGGTTGTTTTGATGGAGTGGCCCGTCAATTAAATAGTCGAGCGCTCAGTATGTCTTGTGTATGATTGAGTGCAGTGATGCAGATTTACTTTGAAGATACGGTCTTGTAACTTTAGATCTTTTTAGTTGTGTAGCTTTTAATGCACTTTATAATTTGCTTATATGTGAATTGTTTGCGTTTATTGTTTAATGCATCTGTTTTGGTTGAAAATTATGGAAATGTGTGATACTGTACACTATATCTATACATATAATAAAATTGTACACAAGCCGAATCTGTACATTAAATATTTTTTGAAAAATCTTATTGAAATAGATATTATTATCGATACAAAGGCCGAATCTATAGTTTTTAGAATTTTGGTCTATATGTCTGTCTGTCTGTCTGTTACCGCATCACAAAAAAACCACTGAAGGGATTTTGATGAAATTTAGTATGGTGATAGCTGGCTATCCGAGTCAACATATAGGATACTTTTTACCGCGGGAAAATGTCGAAAAAATACAAAAACTGCAATGTAAGAGTAGTAGTATCTACTGATTTATTTATTGATTAATATTACGTGATTGCTTTTAGGTAACCCAAACTATGATATCGATCACTATAATGTTCAATAGAAGTTATTGACAACACTAATAACGATCTAAAGTACTAGTTTAAACAAGTACAATAGTGCAATATGGCTTTCTTCAATAAGCAAATGCAAAACAGCTCACTATTTTTATCTCCTCTGTCTGTTTGTCAACCGATTCTCTTTTTTTTTGTTTAGTAGTTGTGGGTAAGCTTAAATGTTATCTATAAAAAAAAAACTTTTTTTTATATAGATTGGTAATGACAACAGTTTTGTGTTACTACATATTTGTAAATTTTCAATAGTGATAATGGTCAAATATCGACCACTGGGCGAACACTTAGTATATTTAATTAATACTTTCTTATATTTACCCGAATATTTGACGTTTTAAATAAAACTATCTTTTCGGATTATTTCGCGAATTTATTTAGATTTTTGATGTTTTTTGACACCATTTTTTGAAATTGTGGGTAGGTAGGTACTGTAACAAGTATATAACGCTTTTGAGACGATTCGAAACGTCGGGAACCAAAAATCAAAAGAAATCCGCGAAATAATTGGAAAAGATTATTATACATATTTAATTACTTGTACTTTTGTGCTATAACAAGTTAAAGAATAAAAATAAACTTTGCTATTTTTTTACCATGAAATTTGAATTAGAAATGTTATTCAAATATCCAATAACAACAACAACAACAACAACAATGATTATAAAAAACCGATATGTTCCTTTAATATAGCCTTAATTTTCTGACATACAATCAAGTTACTCTAAACAAACTTGGGGGATAAAAATCGATGATAGGCATTGTCCGACCCACGTCGACTTTGAGCTGTCAAGTTTGATCGAATCAACTGTATGGCGTGTGTACCGACAGAAGTGGCATAGAATAATAT
The DNA here is from genome assembly GCA_951806755.1 of Brenthis hecate. Classification (NCBI taxonomy): domain Eukaryota; kingdom Metazoa; phylum Arthropoda; class Insecta; order Lepidoptera; family Nymphalidae; genus Brenthis; species Brenthis hecate. The sequence continues at coordinate 1,064,086 of OX638281.1, forward strand.
AATATATACAAAACCTTTAATTTGAAATTGAGTAATCTATACTAATATTATAAAGAGGCAGAGTTCGTTCGTTCGTTTGTTTGTTTGTTTGTTTGTTTAAACACGCTAATCTCAGGAACTACTAATCTGATTTGAAAAATTCTTTTGCATTAGATAGCCCGTTTTTTGTGGAAGGCTATATATATGAGGATGAGTCGTTAGTTTATATATAAAATCCTGCCTGAATTTTTTTTTCAAAATTAAAATATACTATACTAAGGAATAAAACTAACATCATTAAAATAAAATATTATTTGTTTTAAGTAAAAGTAAAACGACATCAAAATCACTATAAAAGTTATAAAAATCATTGTAAAACGAATCGTCAAAATTGGTTCGAAAATAGTGCATAACGTACATAAAAATAAATACTCCTTAATTACATCTTTTTGTTTTAAATCGGTCAAAAAATTTTATTTACCTGAACATTCTAACTTTATGTAAAGGGAGAGTCGAATTTTAATATACCATACTTATTCTAGTAAAAAAACATGACCGAAGCCATAGAACAGACCTTCAACTGTGTATAATACATACAAGTATATAAGAATTAACAGTATTTTTAATGAATAAAACCGTCCACTTTAGATTGAACACTGTGATTAAATTAAATTTATTAAACATAAATCGTTTAAATGCTCTCTTACAGCGAAACATAATATAAATCGCGGTGAATGTATCTATTGTTCGAAATTATTACCAAAGCTTCGAATATCTGAGATACTAATGTTTAGTCACTAATCACGAGACAATTTCTATTTTGATTTGGATTTGTTTATCAATTACAAATATACATAAAGTAAGAGAACTTGTTTTAGTGAAATTACTGTAGGTTCTTAAATAAACTGTTAGACTGGCCATAGTATAGATTTTTATCAATATTATTATTTTTATTATTGTAAAAAGTAAATAAATTATTAGATTTTTATTATTATAAAAAGTATCCTATATATTTATCCTATGTATTTTGACCCGGATAATCAGCTATCATCATATCAAATTTCATCAAAATCTGTCGAATGGTTTTCTCGTGATGCGTTCCCAGACAGACAGACAGACAGACAGACAGACAGACAGACAGACAGACAAAAATTCTAAAAACTATAGATTCGGCCTCTGTCTCGATAATAATGACTTCTCAATAAGATTTTCTAAAAAATATTTAATGTACAGAATCGATTAAGAATTTTAATATGCATAGAAGATAGATGACAGTTATTTTATTCCTTTTAAAATTAATTCATTCGAAGCGATGAAACATATTTTGGCATTTCAAGTGTTTTTTTTTTGGCAGTTATAAGTGTAAGTTTAGCTTGTTTATTAAGTATATTGGAGTAACCATGGCAATTATTTTGGCCTAACATGTTATATATTCTATATAACATAACAGTAGTGTAAGTTGTTTCTAAGGTAGTTTATATAGTAATAGATTTTTTAAATTATTTGAAAACGTAATATTTAAGCATCAAAAGAAAAACTAACAATATTTATTCCATGACATATTTAATATTATTAATATGAAAACAATTCTTTTACAACAATATTTAATTCAACACAATACAAGAAAATGCCAACATATATAAAAAAGCCCGCTCTATCCTTTACAAAGGCTTGGTAAATAAAGCGGACAAAGACGTCCGTCTGCGCGCGACATCTGAGCGACGTGTGTCCCCCACCCCCCGCGAAGCCCCGATAATGATGTTAGAGTCGACTTTGTCCTGTTCTGACCGTTGATTAATATTGTTTTCCTTTTAAATTTTCATTTTAGTCAGTTTTCAGGTGATTTTTGGATTGTAGGTTGATTCATTGATAATCTATATCTAAGATATTCTAAAGATATATCATTAATTACAAATCAAAAATCAAGCCATATAGTTATGTATTCATTAGAAAATGTGTTTTTATATACAAAAAATGTCTGCTTACTGCAGGTACAGATTAAATCACGCGATAACCAAATGGTACAATTAGTCCCTCCACGACCGCGGACACGCCGGCGTTACAGTTAACATTAGATTTCTTAGAATATTAATTAATTTCTTAGAAATTTACCTGGAGGTGTTAATGAAACGATATGGTAGGACTTTATGAGTTTCTACGACCATATAAGATTATACAATAAAGTGATTTTGTTGCTTCATAAAGAAAGGCAAACCAATAAATACCTTATTGCTTAGAAAATTCTGTGTATGCAAATTCTAAATTAATCTACCTCAATGTTGTTCACTAAGTTACGAGTACGTAAATATTAAATAGTTTATTTCACCTAAATTATTATTATTAATTTAAATAAAAATATATCCAACGATATATGTACGTACATATCTAATTAAAATTGAACGTTGGAACGTAAACTAGGATAAAACAAAGCAAGCGCAAAGCCAGGTGCTGTAACAAGTATATTAGAAAATGTCCACACGACAAATAAATACCAATTCGAGTTGAGCTCAGTCTGTAAATTGTCTTCAAGAGCTGACCACCCCCTGTGAGGGGGCTTGGGGGGGTGGAAGGAGGGGGTGGGGACTACCGTATCCCCTTTCGTCTTGCTTATGACTGACAGGCGGACAGCTTGAGTGATTGAGAGTGACTCGAGGTATAATGCGCTCTGGCGAGATACCAGAACCTAACACCAAAACGTCGTAACTCTATGTCATGTCTAAGCCATTCTTAGATCTACTCACTGAGAATACAGTCGGATTTACGTTACAACAACGTGAAGTTACGTATTATTATTCCGAGATATGGTATGCAGTGTTATTATGAATTAAAATATGATGCCGTTTTTAATGCAAGGTGCTTTGTAAATTAGATGCATAATTCGATGTTTCAGACGTCCTGCGAAATTGCTAGCTTGTGGCAGTTAATGTTTTGTATAGAGAGAAACATAAATATTTTCACACTAGCGATTCACCCTCGCTTTGCTCTGGTTTGTTCCTGTGACGTTTTAACAGTTACTATGGAATAGATAGACTATATAATTATATGTTATATAGCCTATAGTCTTCCTCAATAAACGGACTATCTAAGACTAAAAGAATTTTTCAAATCGGATTTGTAGTTACTGAGATTAGCGCGTTCAAACAAACAAACGAACAAAAATAGAAACAAACTCTGCCTTTTTATAATATTAGTATCGATAAAATTTCTATATTGGTAGGCATGTAGGGAAGAATGAAAATAATTCATTATAGTTTAAGAGGAAAAATAAGTAATTGCTACTATATTTTTGGTCTCTACTCTTGCCTATTAAAATTTTATTGAATGATGTTCTCCCGACCGATTCCGGCCACGGCGGCCAATCTCATTGAGACTAGCCAACTGCGCAGGAGATATTATAGTGCACAAGTGTACGCGCAGACACAACGTGCACTCTCTATTCCTATCACTCTCATACTCCGGTGGGACGACTGCTCGACACGACCAGTGAGAGTTAAGGCTCAGGACCGACGGCTTTACGTGCTCTCCGAGGCACGGGGGTGAAACACCGCCAGTTTCCCAACTCCGGGCTGTTACTGAGGCTTACTATACAGAAAGACTCAATAACTAAAGTTGGCCCGACCCGAGACTCGAACCCAGGACCTCCGGGTGTGCAGCCGTACATGCTAGCCACTACACCGCCGAGGCAGTTAGTTGTCTTTTATTGAATATACCCATTAATAAGCTTTTTTTTAACTAAGCTCACGATTTAAAAGCGTAAAAATGCTGTGTGAAAAGTTAATTAAGTATGTACATTTTGAGGTTGAATTTTGATTGTGGTTGTGTACGTGATGATGCGTTCAGTAATGCTGGATTTGGATGGATGACGCAAGAACTTACTTATCTATTTATTTTATACTAACTTCTTCCGCGACTCTGCTCGCATAGAACTATTTATGTATAACCAACCGTTTCGCTCCTATGAGTCGTGGCCTCATGTTAGATAGTCCAATATTCTTGAATCAGACTGGTAGTTGCAGAGATTAGAGCGTCCAAACAAATAAACAAACATACTCTACAGGCTTATTAGATTAGTATAGATTAATAGTAAGACTCAGATTATTTAAAACTAGCGACTCACCCTCGCTTCGCTCGGGTTCGTCCCTAGGTACGTTTTAATTATTTTGAGTGGAACCCTAATTCTTTTTCTATAATAAAAGTAGCCTAAGTTACTCCTTATAACATCAGCTATCTACCAGTAAAAGTGCCGTCAAAACCAGTCCAGCCGTTTCGTAGATTAACCGGAACAAACAGACAGACAGACAGACAGACAAAAAATTTAAAATTGTATTTTCCTTATAAGCACCGTATATAATTATATGCATTTATTTAAAAAAGCTGTTATTTTGACATTACAAACAGACATTTCAATTTTATTTAACGGTATAAATAACAAAATAGATAATTTTGTCACACTATAAATTACTATTTTGATACCAGAAAAAGACGAAAAATTGGGGTCGACACCCAACAAGCATGGATTACAAATTGAAAATACAATTGTGGGTTTTCATTTTCTCCCTTTCTCCCACAAATTCCATAACATGAAGTTATATTATTATATTCGCAATTAATTCATCACGAGATAGCGATCGAGCACGCAACGTTATCAGTCACCACCGACAGGTAATCCTGCAAGTTCTTTCATTACGGCCGTATTATAATCTTTTTGTTATGATACTTCTCATGGGTATTATTTATAATGTACTAGCAGAACCCGCGGCTTCGCTCGCTCTAATGCCTCAAGGAAAATCTAAAATGGTAGGTTTCCTACAAACTTTCATCCCCTATTTTATGCCCTTATGGGATGAATGTGGAGAAATGCTAAAACACATATTCATTTAATTGTATGTATTGAAGAGCAGTAATACTAAGTTTCAAGTAATTCTGATCATAAATATTTTTTTGGATTGTATTATTTATTTAATTTTTGCTGTTATTATTATAAATATTACAATTTTTAAAAACTTTATTGATTACTAACATTATTTAGTGTTGCTATTATTATATTATGTACCTATAACCATAAAGAATATTATTTTTTTTTAAATATTGCAGTTATAAATAATATTGCTATATTTAATAATTATTATTATTATTAAATAAAACTATCTTTTCGGATTATTTCGCGGATTTATTTTGATTTTTGGTTCCCGACGTTTCGAATGCTTTACAGCATCCATGGTCACGGGAGAGACTGAGGTGTTATATGTCTCGAAGGTATAGTTGTTACAGACAGCCTACCCACAATTAACAAAATGAAAGTTGCACCAATTACATTACAATATTTTGTAACTTTAAACATTTTTATAATTTTATAATTTTAATTATAATAGAATATGGAAAATTATTTATTTAATTTTTGCTATTATTTTTATAATTATTACAATTTTAAAAATATTAATTAGTAATCTAATTTAGTGTTGCCATTATTATATTTATAACCATAAAGAAAAATATAAAATATAGTATTAGTTATTTAAGCCATATAATTTAAAAAAGTTAAAATTAATTAAGGATAATAATTTTAATTTAGTTTGCTATTATTTAAAAAACAAATTACTAAGCAACACTATTAATATATACTTTTACAAATGAAAAATGAAAAATATTAATCATTAAAAATGATTTTTCATTTTTCATATTTCATTTTTCATTTGTAAAAGTATATATTAATAGTGTTGCTTAGTAATTTGTTTTTTAAATAATAGCAAACTAAATTAAAATTATTATCCTTAATTAATTTTAACTTTTTAAATTATATGGCTTAAATAACTAATACTATATTTTATATTTTTCTTTATGGTTATAAATATAATAATGGCAACACTAAATTAGATTACTAATTAATATTTTTAAAATTGTAATAATTATAAAAATAATAGCAAAAATTAAATAAATAATTTTCCATATTCAATTATAATTAAAATTATAAAATTATAAAAATGTTTAAAGTTACAAAATATTGTAATGTAATTGGTGCAACTTTCATTTTGTTAATTGTGGGTAGGCTGTCTGTAACAACTATACATTCAAGACATGTAACACCTCAGTCTCTCCCGTGACCATGGATGCTGTAAAGCATTCGAAACGTCGGGAACCAAAAATCAAAATAAATCCGCGAAATAATCCGAAAAGATAGTTTTATTTAATAATGTCAAACATTCGCGTAAATCTAAGAAAATATTATAATTATTATTATTAATAATTTTTTTAAATGCTTAGAAATAAAAAGCAACAAATATTGTAAGGTACTTTATTGCCATTTTTGAATTAAAAAAAAATGAAATAATCCGAAAAGATAGTTTTTTTTTTAATTTAATATGTCAAATATTCGTGTAAATCTAAGAAAGTATTATGACGTACGTGGTAGAATCAAATATATTTAATATCCTGGTAACAAATTCGGACTATATCAGTCATTCAATGGTGCGAAATAAACATTATCATATATTAGCGTCCCTTAGCTGTGAAGTACACACATGAGGCATTAAAAGGTCGCAAATTATTCAGCACTTAACTAACATATTACCAGATATTTAACCTCTATTTACTCAATATTAAGGTTGATTATTGTGTGTACATAATATTTCATAATGTGGCAAAGCGTGGGTGTATACACGATGATCGCAGGACCATTTGATTCAAAATATATCGCTTAAGTCGAGTTGTAAATAAATATCGTAGGTGGGTGCGTGTTCGATTCCCGACGACGTGCGGTGTTCCTTAGTGTGTGGCTCAATAAAGTACGAGCGTCTGTTTAGACGTTTATGTCGAAGGAAATTTGCGACTTATCACAACAATTTATTCGAAATTGTAACAGATTGTATTGGGTTTGAGATGTCCGCACATAGGGGATTGTTTATTGATAAATATATTTAGTCTCAGATTGATGTAAAAAGAAAGTAAGCAATATACGTATACTTTTATAATACTCTCGTATATAGAATTAAGTTATTCTATGGTATTAGAACGATATGACAGTAGACCTAATGGTAAAATATTCGCTTGAAAATCGAAGTGAAGTGGGTTCAAAATCCAAGTCTTGCATCTCTGATATTGACACATGTAAATAATTTTCAACAATACTATCACTTAACATACGGTGAAGAAAAGCAATTTGAGGAAACCTGTATATCTGAGAGAACCTAACTAGTTCTCTAAAGACGTGTGAAATTAGGCATCCCGCACTTAGCCAGTGAGTTGGACCATATGATGCTCCTCCTAAAGGGAGCTCGTGCTAAGTAAAATGTTAGAAGAACTGATCTATTAATTACTAGCGGATGTCCGCCAACCCGCACTTGGCCAGCGTGGTGGACTATGGCCTGATCCCCCTCGTATTGAAGGGAGGCCCACCCCCAGCAGTGGACGTTTAAAAAGAGGGCTGAATACATACTAGCGGCTAACAACCGCTTCGCTCGGGTCGGACTATCTGTGTAGTAAATTTTATCCAAATCCATCCAGCCGTTTTAAACTGGGGGAAAATATAGACTTTCATGTTTATAATAGTAATCCGATACTTGATCATTTTTTTATTTAATAATAAAATGTATTTTATATCTGCAATTGCAGCAAAAATCAGCACAGCGCCAAGCAAAAACACAAAAAATACTCTCCATATGTACAAAATATAAACATAAAAACAAACATTGCTATATGAAACAAAGTACAAGACCAACACGACCCGAAGGCTAATTATGTCAACTGTCAATCACGTGCTGATTGAATCAAAAGGTCGATGCCGAGGTCCCAACTACTTGTAACGTTAAGTAGCATTTACTCAACCGGTTTTCGTTTAAAAGAGGTAATTGATTTTAAAATATTAATATTTATTGTTCGCCCAGTGGTCGAAATTCGAGCATTATTGTAAATAAAAATTTGAGGAAAACATACGTATATGAAAATTTACCTATCTAATATCTATATATAAAAAAACGGTTTTAATTATGACATAAAAGCTCGTCGATAGCTGTAAAAAAAGAATATAAGATGACAAACGAAGAAGAAAAAGGTCCTAAACAGTATTGTCTTTACCTATTTATATACATAGATATAATATATATATATATATATATATATATATATATATATATATATATATATATATATATATATATATATCGAATGTATTGCACTATAATGTAATGTTTTTCTTTTTGTATTCTGTGTATGTTATGCGACATATTAGTCAATAGGAAACCAATTTTCATAATTATTACCTTGTTATTGAATGGTAGCCTCAAGTGTAACTATTTAAAAATTTAAAAAATATATTAGCCACTAGGGTAGAATAATTATTTTAAACTGATTTTATTGTCATTATAGTAAATATTTAATTAAGAGTTTGTTGATATCTTGTTTTAATAGTCATTATTCGATACAGTGGTTGAATTTATAGTTTTTAGAATTTTTGTCTATCTGAGAACTCATCACAAGAAAACTACTGGACAGGTGTTGATGAAATTTGGTATAATGATAGCTGGTTATCCGGGTTAACATGTAGAACACTTTTTACTGCGGGAATATATCTCATCTCTGAGAAATCTAAGCTCTAAACGTAATGTTTTAAGTCAAAATAAACTTAATGTGTGCCATTGCGTGAGTGAACTCCCATGGCTTGCAAGACCTACCCATACTATTCGTGCTGTTATTTCCTCTGTACCTGGGTTCTTATAAGTTAAAATATTTAGATACTCAATAATTCATTCAATTTTAATTTTTCTTAATCGCATTCTTGTCGTAACGTATTTATAATATTAAGTAATATACTCTGTTATAAAATAAATGGAGTGCCTCACGTGGGGTCCGAATGTCCCGTAGGCTAATTACGCGCACTGTCAATCATAGGTTGATTGAATCAGGGGGTCGTGGAGTCAATCCTATCAAGTTGACGTACCCACCTATATATATTATACGTTAAATTTGTTACGTGTTTTTTTGATTGGTTAAAATTTTATATTGAAGTGTCTGTCTGTGATATGAAAATAAGTATGTTTTCTCAAGTACGTAGTTATTTATATGATATCATTATCTAAACAATATTTTTTAAATATTGTCTGTTCGTTCTGTCTGTCCGGAGTAAAATTTGAAACGGCTTAACCGATTGTAATGGAACTTTCAATGGAAGATAGAGGAGTATACATGGCTATATATGGGGTTTTATTCCGGTAATATTATGGGTTCCAGCGCGAAATCCGTTAAAAATTTCGCAAATTTTGAAGTTACGTTTCTAAACTCGCACCTGAGCGAAGCTAGTTAGGCGTAAATTATGTAAACTAGGTATGGATAAAATAAACTGTTATTAAAAGCCTTAAAATTAAAACTTAGTTAAATGATTAGGTAAATTATCTTATTTGTTTTAAAATAGAAGTCTTTAATGGATACCCTAAAAATATTTAAACTGCTATTTAACAGTCATATGAGACATAGAAACAAAATAATGTAACAGATAACTATGACGAGCTAAATTGATAATGGCGATTTATAGATTAGCGGCACATTAATCAAAGTATATTGGACAAGTGATTATTTTTGATAACCATCGCTAATACCATATAATCCCATAAGGTGCACGCTAGGAAAAATCTTCTAATACGTTTAGATGGGCAAAATTGTCAAACATCTATCGACCAAAAGCCAACTACCCATCTTTAAAGATACTGCTGTGATTTAAGAAAATGTACTGGAACGAAGAGATTAACAAGTAGATCAAAATAAAGTATCGATAACGCGATAAAAGTATATTTGATACATAATAAATTATTTATCGTCATACTACATATATATTTTGGCTTATTTGTTTAAATAATCATTAAAAATGACAAAGTCCATCTTTATCTAGAATTGAAAAGTATGAAGAATTACAATTCTTTAGAAATGGCATCAATAAATATCTTTAATTGATATATATTTATAATAGTATAATCACCACTAAGCAGTTTAAATAGGAAATATCAATAATGATTACATCAGTATCATGACATTAGATATTATGATGTATTAAAGGAACTAAATGCTTTTAATTTGTAAAAAATAAAATACACATCTTTCTGATTTTTGGTTCCCGACGTTTCGAATGCTTTACAGCAATCATGGTGACGGGAGAGACTGAGGTGTTAGATGTCTCGAAGGTATAGTTGTTACAGACAGCCTACCCACAATTAACAAAATGAAAATTGCACCAATTACCTTACAATTTTTTTTTAACTTTAAACACATCTTTCTGTTCCTGGCCTAACAGCCGCTAGTGTTTGCCCGCGGCTTAACTCGCGTGTTCGTTAGTATTCAGCGATTTAAGCATAAAAGGTAAAAGACAGATACTTTTATATTCATATTTTAATGGATTATTACATCCTGTAAAATAAATAAATTATGGCTTTATTATTTTGCAAAATTTACTTTGGCATTAATATTAGTTAATGTTAGATCTGTGCTTTTTAACCAACTTCAAAAAAGGATGAGATGCTCTTTTTTATTTATTATTTTTATGGGTACGTTCGCAAATTGCTTAAGTATTTTCATAATGTTTTTGAGTAGGGTAAAAAAATTAAAAAAAAAAACGAAATTATTAAACGCTTTTTAAGTGGTTGATATTGTATTGTTATTGTGAATGAAGGTAACATTAAAATCTTTTATATCAGCAAGGATCAAGTTGTAGGAGTAATCTCTGGATCTACTAAACCGATTTAGATAAAATTTGATAAGCAGATGGTTTGAAACCCTGGGAAGGACATAAGATACTTTTTATCCCGGAAACCATCCTTTAAGTTGGTGAAAATGGGGATGAAAGTTTGTATGGGAAAAAAAGAATAATCTTACTACAATAATTAATAAACGAATTAAAAGTCGCTTTAACTACGCTATTCTACACATATCTATTATTAGGTATATAATTAAACTGCATATTAAATGATTTAAACTAAATGAATGCAACAGTTAGTCAGTTATCAAACTGAGATGAAACATTTTATCACGTCATCTGCGACGTCATTCATGCAACTTGGAAAATATTATTTATTATTACGATAGTGTTCTATCTGTCCATCTATGTTACTGTTAGACTTCCTGATGTGCTGCACAGGTGCGTTATTATAGACCTGTGTGACGAGCGGAGCGTAAAGCGTCTTGGTTACAACTTATGTTTAAATTATGTATTACTGCGAATTTCTACTAATATTACAAATACGAATATTTGTGAGGATGTATGGATGTCTGGATGTATAGATGTATTGATGTTTGTTATTCTTTCATGGACTATAAATAAACTACTGAATGGAATTTAAGTAAATGAAAATTTACAATAATATAGCTCCATATTTTCGATCCAAAACCTATAGAGTACTTCCGGTTGACCTAGAATTGTCAATTTTGGTTAAAAGTAAGGTCTTATAGCACAAGTAAAGGGAAAATTCCGAAAATTAAAAATGTTGAAAATTAGGTAAATTTTGGTACTTAAAAGTTTTCGCGAAAATCTAAATTTGCCCATATATTTTTACCGTATTGACTCAGGACCTTGATTTTTATATATCTAATAGAGACTATAGATCTCAGTATCTGGTATAAATTTCAACTTGCTAGGTCCACCCGTTCCTGAGAAAATCAGTGGTGACACACGGACAGACAGACGGGCAGACGGACAAGAGAGTGATCTTACAAGGTTTTCTTTTTTTACCTTTTGAGGTACTTAACCCTAAAAATAATTAAAATCATCATGTATACTACGAGTGATTATAGTTTTCAATGAATATGTTTTTCTACATATAAAATTGTTGTCTTGTTTCATTAAAGTTATCAAGTTTCACAGATTATTTTCTAAATACATACAAACATAATGTAGATTACTTAGAAAAGCTACCACAATAATAATAGATATGACAAATATTATTTTATCAAACTTATCAACATCTAATAATAATAATTATAATAATTTTAAGTTTAATCGATTTAGATGATAAAGATATTTTTTAATTCATTTATCTGATAAAGATATTTTTTAAGATATTATCGGTCTTAAAAAGATATTATTTACGTTTTATATATGAAAGTTATTTAACAAAATAACTTCTATTGATCTATATATCCATATATCATGTACTGTGGTGTGCAGGTTAACGCTCTGGGATCTGACACTCAGTATTGCGCGTGAGTTGATTAGCGATGTCTTCTGTACGTTTGTGTGAAGGCGAGAAAATAAGATGCATATTATGTAGAGCGTCTACATGGCATTGTAATTTAAATTTTATATCATATTGTTCAGTAATAGAATATTTTTTAATATCTATTTGTAACAAACAAAAAAATTGAAAATTATTGCAATAATGGTAAAGAAACTATTGAAAATTAACTTTTTAAAATCGATCAAATCATCTCTTGATACTAATGTTATTTTAAACTTGTGACTTATTCTCGCTTCGCTCGGGTACATACTTGGGTACGTTTTTACTGTTGTGAGCAGAACTCTAATTCTTTTTCTAAAATAAAAGTAGCTTAAGTTACTACTTATAACATCAACTATCTGCCAGTGAAAGTCCCGTCAAAATCAGTTCAGCCGTTTCGGAGATTAGCCGAAACAAACATACAAACAGATTGCTTTTATCTTATAACAGATTACTTCAAATGCACTTAGAAAAAAAGCTGTTATTTTTACATTACTAACAGACACTACATAACGAGTATTTATAAATATATACCGTATATATATATATATATATATATATATATATATATATATATATATATATATATATATATATATATAAATGCAGTAATATGTTTAGATGTTTGTACGTCTTTCTCTTAGGTAAGCTGTGCTATTTCAACGTGATTTACGCTACAGAGATGTTTTAGAGACTGAAGAGTTGTAAATTTGCACTTTCATGATGTGACACTAACGTTAGTGACCATCTAAAATTGCTGATTGTTGTATATTGTATAGTTAACTTGTCTCGGTGATGTAGTGGCTAGCATGTACTGGCTGCATACCCGGAGTCCCTGGGTTCGAATCCCGGGTCGGGCCAAGTTTAGTTATTGAGTCTTTCTTGGGAAGTTGGCGGTGTTTCACCCCCGTGCCACGGAGAGCACATAAAAGCCGTCGGACCTGCTTTAAAAAGGTCTGAATACATACATACATGAATTTCCAAGAGATTCAGAGTATAATCAGTGCGGTTAGTTAAAGAAATTAATACAAAAATGTCAGTAAAAATATTATGCGCTAAGTTAGCCTTGCTAGATATCTTTCGGCTTGCTAAGCTCTAGATGGACAGCTCTAAGAAGTCACTCGAGTGACGTAAAGCTCTGACACGTGTCGCATCCAGCCGGGAGATCTGCAACGGTGTTTATTTAACTAATATAACATTACTCGAGCCATTTATAACTTTTTAACTTAGAAAACTTAAATTAAGTACCATTAAGTTCTTTTCAAGATTATGTAATTTTAATATACAGATATGGAATATATATGTACATAGAGAGTTCTTCGACGATGCGTTTGGTTCAGTTTGTAGTGACCCTATTTTATGTGCCAGCGGTTGCGGGTTCGAGTCCCGCTAGGGCCATTTACTTGTGTGATAAGCACGAATGTTTGTACTTCAGTCATGGCTGCTTACATTTATAATATGTATGTATGTAAAGTTGTATATCTATCAACTGTCTGGTATCCATAACACAAGCCAAGCAAGCGTAGCTTAGCATGAAACTAGATGGTGCTGTGTGTTCACAACCCACCATATTAAATTAAATTGTAAAGTATAAAAATTAAAAAAAATTGTAAAGTAAAAAAATAATGAAATTTTCATCACTACTTAAATATATCTTTAATTAATTAAATGTGATAATGAAAAATTTTGATAGACAGTACTTGTCTCCCTTACCTCTATTATTATTGTCTTAAATTCATTTTTAAATAATCGAACCCGCTATCATTGTAATATTTATACAAATTGTATTTGTATACTAGAAGATGGATATATTCAAAGAATAATTTCATAGCAATCACAGTATCACAAGACATGCAATTCGTCCAAGGCATGAAGGATTAGTATCAACAAAGCCTCTCGTCAACGGAGGATGGAGTGACATTTATCTCCAGACAGCACAGTCACTGTTAAAGAATAAACTTTATAAAGTATAACAATGTTACTTTGAAAATTATTTTATCTAGTTTTTGCTAGCGGCTTCGCCTGCGTGAGAAGAGGATGTTAGACCTTTTGCTTTAACCTTTTTAAATGTATGGTTTTAAGACCTTTTTTTTTGTTGACGCTGGGGAAACCCATCATGGGGACCCTGCCCGCCGTCATAACGGACAAGGTACTGTGAGACTCCTACTCACTAAAACCCACAGCGGAACCCGTCGCCGCAGTGCAATGGGGCGTTGCAGGATCGCTTTCGCATTCACTACAAATGGTTTCAAGACCTACTGCAACATTAAAATAAAAAAAATCACATCACTCAAGAATAATGTGGTTTTGTAATATGAGAGAGAGGATTTCCAGAATATTATCAGTAAGTTTTAAAGCTACATTCAAACTAACATACTTTATCTATATATACTTTATCTATACATACCTACATATAATAAAATTCATTATTGTCGATACAGAGGCCGAATCTATAGTTTTTAGAATTGTTGCCTGTCTCTCTGGGAGCGCATCACGAGAAAACCACTAGGCAGATTTTGATGAAATTTGGCATGATGATGGGGTCAACATATAGGATACTTTTTATGCGGGAAAATATCTCATCTCTAAGAAATGTACTAGACGTTAAAACTAGGAAAGAACCTAAGCAGAGCGATGGTGAGTCGCTAGTCACTTTTAATATTAATTGTAGATAAAATATTTATATTAAATATATCAAATACTTTTAAGACACATAAAACCTTTAGTAATTAAAATAAGCCCTTAAAGTTTACAATTTCCATACACCGGCAATAATCGGTATTAATCGCATCATACGGGGCGTTATCTCTCACATCGGGATTCGAACCTGCGCCCTCGGGCGCTCCGCTGATTGATGGCGGCGATGCAGATACCTGGTTAGGGATGCTAGTGTCTAAATACTAAGGTTATCTATGTTATCTAAGTTTTTGAAAAGAATTAAGGTGAAATTGGCAAGTTAATTTTACCTAATCGGCATAAATATTGAATATATAGCAAAAACAAAAATTATACATAAAAAAATTATAAATATAAGAAATTATATAAAAAAGTAAACTTGTTTATCATTTGTTACTAGATTAAAGTCTGTTTTTTAAGTTCAGCTTTATGTTTCTTTTTTTATTGTATGTACCTACATAATTATGTATGTGTTTAAAAAGCACTATAAAGTCTGTAATATTTAAATATATATAAAAAAATATTCTTAATTTAAATTCAATATACGAGTATAATAGAAATCATTGAGTGGTCATAGATGTTTTTAATATTTTTTGTTATATTTTACAAGCTATATCGTTTAAATATTTTTTTTATTTATGGCTAAGCAAAGTAATTATAAGTATAAAGAATCTACCGCCAACCCTGCCTTCGGACGCTTGAATAGTGGTTTATAAGATATGGGCGTATGAAACAAAGACTAGCAAATAATATGATGCGATCAAACCATCAAAATTGGTAAGGTTTATGATATCTTACATGACGTTATCTTTTGTTAATTATTATCTTGGATTTTCTCAGCTATTCTATAATATTACTAGGAATATCGAAAAGAGGTTAATAAAATGATTTTTTACTTTGATTGTAGAATGTAGATAATATTTCAACATATCTAATATATTTATATATTATATATATGTAAGTTTGTTTGTATATTTTTATTTATTTAATCCCCTAACCTAAATAAATACTTTTAATGTTACTGTTTAGTTAATAATTTTCAGTATTGTTCAAAAATCTATTTTTACCTATAAACTAATAGCATAAATATTCATACAAATTTATTATTTATCATTCTGTCATTTTAATAGATAAACAATACTAAGTAAGTAAATGTATCGTTATAAATAATCGATATCATTCTACCAAAACAAAAACCAAAGTCGTTCTCCTTTCGAGTCCTCCAGTATTTTGTAATGGCATAAACAAATCGATAAGATCGTACATCGATTAAACGTGATGCGATGCAATTAATCGGACAAACTAAAAACACGAGAATCGAATTAAAATTCACAAGTTATCGATGTCTTCTAAAAAGGAAGGACATGCATCGAAGATGGATTGATGCATATTGGAAATAAAGTAATAAATCATAGCCTGAAGATCGAGTTAGCGTCGGCCGTGACTCCACAGACTTGCCAATCAATCTGACTGATAAGCCAATTTATTGATTACGTCATTCAATTATGGCAACTTCAAAACAGAAACGTGACGAAGTAAATACTGTACAATTTATTGTAAAATTAAATAAAATCTTCCAAATGATATTAATTTGATTAAAATTTCGAAATACATAAATATGAGAAATTTTAAAAAATTAAATCAGCAGTCCTTATATCGTGTCTATCTTATATCGTGTCTTGGAAACGGCTCTAAAGATTTGGATCAAATTTTGCGTTTACATAAGATTTTGCTTTATAAGTTTATCTATATAAGTGTATTTTGAAAAGAACCCAATTTTTACATCTTTCCCATAAAAATACTACGCCCATGTGCTTTAATTTCTATGGAATAGATCAAAGCTAGAAAAAACTTTCAATATCTTGATACAGAAGCCGTATACAATTATCGCAAGCTCGTTACGAGAAGATACGAGGTAAGTATTTTTAAGGATCGTCCATCGTATTTTGAAGTTCTAAATATTGAAATTCCTTTTTTATGTTTCATTAAGAAAAATTGCCAGTTAATTTTCAAATTACTTCAAGAAAACGTAGTACTCAATTAGTTTGTATGCATTAGTTTGACGACATGTTTGGCTCAGTTTGTAACGACCCTATTTATTGTACCAGCGGTCGCGGGTTCGAGTCCCGCTGGGGGCATTCATTTGTGTGATGAGCACGAATGCTTGTACTCTAGTCATGGGTGTTTATATTTATAATATGTATGTATTTAAAGTTATATATGTGTAGTGTATCAACTCTCTGGTATCCATAACATAAGCCTCGTAGCTTACCATGGAACTAGATGGTGCTGTGTGTTAATGCCCTAACATATTTATATTTATTAGTGTAATTTACGCGATGTCTTCGCCAAATGTGAAACGATTTTAATGACTTTTTCACAAAATGGTTCAAGGTCAAATCCAAAAATAAAGATGGAATAAATACTTTTAAAGCCATTATGAATTTGTAGAAACTTTCTAGTTAATAATAACTATTAAATACATAAAATTTTATATCTAGTATCTAAGTTTAACTATAAAATATTATATGGCTTTGCAATTTAGAGTTGGATCATCCCATATACCCCGTATAGCTGACAAAGAAAATGGGACGAACAAAATGGATCCACATTAGATATAGCTAGACTCAAGGTGTCCCAAGAGCACAATAACGATGAAACGGCGTTAAAGAAGTGCACTCATTTGCATTTCTATGCAGTCTTGAACTGTCGCTATACTATGGTAGAATAATCCAGAGGATTCCCGCGAAAATATGTGCGGGATAGGCGTTTGGTATTAACTTTCTGATTTATTGTATTATACTTTTTACTGCTTTACAGGTGGAAAGTTAAGAACAATTGGATTATTACATATATAAATGTGAAGGTTTGTGTGTGTGTTTGTTACTCTTTCACACTGATATTAAAATAAATAAATATGTTGGGACATAAATACACTGCACCATCTTTTCTACGGTAAGCTATGAGGCTTGTGTTATGGATACCAGATAACATATATAACTTTTTAAATACATATACATATTATAAGTACAAACAACCATGACTGGAGTACAAACATTCGTGCTCATCACACAAATGAATGCCCCCAGCGGGACTCGAACCCGCGACCATTGGCATAGCAAGTAGAATCACTACGAACTGAGCCAAACGTGTCGTCACTAAGTATTCTGGACATATTTGGATGAATTATAGTATTCAGATAGATTATAACCAGATGTAACACATACATACATATATAGATATATATTATAGGTAGGCTACTGTGTTGTACCTAAGGGCGCATCAAGGAGGCTTATTCCCTGATTTGTTCGTATAAATATATCATATTGAAAATGTTAATTTTTTTCTTAAAATAAATCCAAAATTAAAACAAATCTTGACAAAATTCCGATAAGAATCCAACGTTATAAAACCATGATGACTGCTGTCTACAGCAGCTTAAAGATGATCTATATCCCTACTAACCGAATTTAATTAAGCACAATTTATTTTAAAACGTCCCACATCCATCAAACGAGAACACCTTGGCTGATATGGAGTAATAGACAAATCAATTTTGGTTTTCGACACCTCAAAAACTTACTAAAGGGGTCAAACTCAGTATTATTGAACGATTGCCTGTCAGACTTAATAACAGGCTCTGGCCTATGGAGTGATGAATAATATTATAATTATGGATATACGTCTTTATATTAATAAAAGCACAAATAACTCGCAGGTAGGCCCACTAATGCGCAGTGAGCCAACATCAATCAATCAATATGATATGTTTAAACTTGAGGCAAAAACTGATTTGGTTTGTTTGGATTTGTATGGATCTATGTGCTTATACTTTAATTTTTTATAGCTTATAATGAGATGATTGGATGCTGTGACTCAAATAAAAACACTCAAATTTTTAATTTTTATTGTTTTAATTTATTTAGTTCAAATATTTAGCATAAAATCATAACTTTAAAAAAAATTGATATGTAAATCTATACAAACATGGTTAAAGCTATTTATCTTCATTTTTTTATATTAAGACTAGCGACTCACCCTAGCTTCGCTAGGGTTCGTCCATAGCTTGCTTCCCAATACATACTTTTATCCCCATTTTCACCCCATTAAGAGATGATTTCTGGGATAAAAAGTAACCTGTGTCCTTCCCAGGGTCTCAAACTATCTTTTTACCAAATTTTATCTAAATCGGTTCAGTATCAATAGATCCAGAAATTACCATACTACGTCACAAACTCACAATCTCACAAACTTTACCTCTTTATAATATTAGTATAGATATTTTATTTAGACTAAATATATAAAACACTGATAGATTACTTGCAAAATCTGAAAACCTTTTGATGCTAAGAACACGACATGGACATACAATATTATAAAAATTAACTACATTAGCCTAATAATAACTTAATTAAACTATGTTAAGTAAAACCATGGGAATAAGTTGATACTTTATAATTCTAGTGAAATTTGTGTTAGTTTTTTTAACGTAGTTTTTGTCTGCGGCTTCGTTCGTGTTATAAACGGAGTGGGGATCAAGCTTATATCCGGTTACCTAATTTTATAAAATCTGTTCAGAGGTTTAAGCATGAAAAGGCAACAGACAGAGTTACTTTCATATTTATAATATTATTATGGACTAGCATTGCTCGCGGCTCCGCCCGCGTTCAGGTAACCTAAACCAAATTCTTAGGTTTTACATATATTATATAGTATAGTACAGTGCAGTTTTTGTATTTTTTCTCAGAAATGAGATATTTTCCCGCGGTAAAAAGTATCCTATATGTTGAGCCGAATAACCAGCTCTCATCATACCAAATTTAATCAAAATTTGTCCAGTGGTTTTTTCGTGATGCGGTAATAGACAAACAGACAGACAGACAAAAATTCTAAAAACTATAGATTCGGACTCTGTATCGATAATAATGTCTATTTCAATTAGATTTTCCAAAAAATATTTAATGTACAGATTCGACTTAGTTACAATTTTATTATATGTATAGATTTAAAAGCTTTAAAATTACTATAAAGATTGTGGCATATCCATTCTATTCTTTAAGGTGGGCAAATATTGACAATAAGCGATGAAAAGTAAGGTCGATATGGGCACGACGGGGCAGACTGCGATGTCAATGTTTATTTTCGAGTATTCCCCACCTCGACCAGAGACAGGTGCGCATACGCATGAATGACACTCGTATTTTATTAGTATTGATTGTGACTGTTCTCATTATATTTCGATATAAATAGATATGTTCTAAATTAATAATTAATACAATATGTCAAGATTTATATTGTACCTATTTTGAAGATCAAGACTTATATTGTACCAACATTATAGAGTGTAGAGATATGGAGGAGTCATTGTGTATGAAAAAGTGTCCGTCAATACGCGTCTAATAAGGGGGCGCTGCGGTAGCGTAGGATAAATTTTAAAGGAAGCGCCAAAAGTAATTAGAGAAATAAACATGGATGGTTATATTTACTTAATTATTTTAGACTACGTAAATAGTTGAGGTTTTGTATACTGATATTTCATTAACTACTTTAGTTACGATTTTTTTTTTAATTTTTGAACTCAGCACACTTCACTCCGTTTACAACAGCTAAATTCATATCGTAATTTTTCTTACGCCAGCGCCATCTATTTTCAGCATACAGGTGGACACTTTTTCAACTTATCTCCCGTATAAGAGACTCCTTACCTCTCTCTATCCTCCATAACCAAAATATAAGCTAATGTCAAAAATATTTGCCTATATGTAGAAATGACTCACTAAATATTTTAACAAAAAAAAACCCGCATAGATACTTTAAAGTGCAACTATAACTTGACATCTGAACCAAATAAAATAATCTATTAAAGGATATTGCGCTTTAATCATTCATCACAGATAATAAAAGTAAAATCCATCGTAAAAAAGAAAATAAAGTCGCCTGCTTAAGAAAACTAATGAACGTTCATATTATAGATTGCAAAGTTACTATCTACGGTCACCTACAGCCGTAATACCTCAAAATAGGTTGCATTTTTGTCGCTCCGGGTTTTCTTTGGCTTAGTAATACGATGCGATGTCAATAAAGATTAAGTGGCTTTTCAGAGTCGTGTTACGCGTTTCGGACAGATGGACAGACAGAATCCACTCGTTGACGTCTGATTGACAGAGGGGTCTCGGGCAACTTGGAAAAGAAATACAATTTGATGGGCTTAGCACTGTCGCTTTGTCACGTTTCGACGTTAATTTTGCTTTACTTTTTTTGTGATTGACCTAAATCGTTTTGTTCAGACTGTGTTTACTTTTTAGCCGACTTCTAAATAAAGTTTTCGATACGTTCATGAATAACATGGAGGTAATGATGAAATGTATATAAAATTTCTCAAGATATATCAAATTGTAATAATACTAGCGACTCACTCTCACTTCGCTCGGGTTCGGTTTCTTCTCCATACAAACTTTCGTCCCCATTTTCACCCCCTAACGGGATGATTTCTGGGATAAGATGTCCTTCGAAGTTTCGAGGTTTGCTCTTCTTCCTTTAATATGTTAGTATAGATTTGGTTTACCCTAGATCATTTTGAGTTCCGTTTTGTCACAAGAATCTGACAAATACGTTCGTGACTTCCGCTACAGTGGCGAGTGGCGTGACTTTGACAGACAGACAGACAGAGAGATAAAAACAAAGATATTATTATTATACCTTTATAGAAGGTAGTAATAAAATACTAATCGTATTGTATAATTTCAGCGCTGATACGAAATGATTTGTTTTTGAATGCCGATCTAGTTTTCAACGCAGTGCTGTCAGTCACGCTGTCAAGATACGTATATAGGTGAAATTTTAAATGAAATTATGTCGAAACAGTATGTAGTTGTCTATTTTTAGGTTTTGTATTAGTTTTTGGATAACGTCGAAATGATAACAATTAATTAATCGATTTTTGAAGTGAAAACTTCTATAGGCATGTTTGGATGGGAAGTAAATTCATGTAAGTCGTCATCGACATGGTCACGTGACGTGTTAACGCTAACACTCATAGTGCCGATAGATGTCAAAAGCAGATAAATGTAAATAGTTTTAATTTACAAATTTTAATCAAACAATTAATTTTGTATATCCAAAAATAACAACTTTTTGTTTGTAGTTTTAAGTTTTCACTTGTGTAGGCAGTTCTCATTACTGCTTTTTTTTGCATAATTTTCCGTGTTGAGTATATTTTGTTAAGATTTATTTGGATTGATCTCACATAAAAATAGGTAATACGTATGAATACAATACTAACAAATTTCATCGTAATATAGTAAATGAAGTAATTTTAAATATTTGGCACGCGCAGTTGTTAGACTTCCGCAGTCGGTGTCAGTCATCGATCTGTGCTAGCGTGGTTAAGCTGCGGAGCTGCAGAATGACAAGATTTAATTATTATACAAAAATACGTGTATTTCGATTTGTTTGCTATGCATTTAACCATTTTTTTAAAGATATAAATATCATGGTGTATAGTATTATTTTAGTACTTAGTATAGGTATAGGTATTTCGGATACGGTCTAATTTCATGGGTGCAAATTCGATTTTCCGAACCGGTAACTATCATGCAATTTTTATTTCTTTTGGGCTCAATCTTAGCGCATAGTTATTTATACTTATGTGCATTCTGTAAAATGATTTTTTTACGGACTGTAGAGATGATTTCCATGAAATATTTGCATATAATAATAATACAATAGTATTCTTACAAGACTTGATAGTATTCTAATGACAATAATAAAACACATTCTAAATTAATCTTAAGTTCTAACTGGAATGCGTCGCATGTCAAGTAATAGCAATCATCAATATGTCAGCGGTGGCGTGTGTGGTCCTATGTTCTAAGAAAAATCTCTAAAAGACGGATGCGATAATACTAAATGAGCTGTAAACTTGACCAAATATTTTGGGGAATATGGAGAGATTAAAAATAAAGGAGTTTAGTGTATCAAAATATCGCTATAAATTACTATATTTTAAATATATGTACATAAAATGTAGATGTTTCTGTATGTTTCGTATGTATTACTAGCAGCTCACCCTCGCTTCGCTCAAGTTCACCTCTATGAAAAAAAAAAACAAATCTCCCACGGAAACCGTACATTTTTCCGCGATGAAAAGTAGCCTATGTGTTTTTATTATGTATGAACTATATTATTGTAAAGTTTCATTAAAATCCATTTAGTAGTTTTTGCGTGAAATAGTAACAAACATCCATACATCTATACATCCAGACATCCATACATCCTCACAAATTTTATCATTTATAATATTAGTTTAGATACCATCCGATTGATGAAATAAGTTATGCGTAAGTCTTTAAAGGTATCTAAAAGAGTGTCATTAGTATTGTCTGATACAATAATGTCTATACAAGAAAATTACTAAATCAGTGAGTAAAAAATATTGCCAAGTTATATTTCAATTAAAAGGAAAATTACAGCTTAAGCCCAGTATACTGTAGAGTTAGTTATATGAAAGCGGGAACAGGTAATTGCGAACTAAATAGAAAAATGAGCGCAAGACTGCGGGCAATAACTAGTATGTAATTGAAATATAACGTATTTCAGTGGCCGTAGACGTTGGTACAGTACAGTATATATATAGTAAGATATTACAATAAATAATATATATTTGAAACTGAACAATATTTTATGAAAAATAATTTACACATTTTACATTATATATTATATTTTTAAAATAATCTGAAGCACATCAGCGTCAAAATGCTAAGATTTTCTTTCGAGCAGTAGTCGTGTATTATAATATTGAATCAGTGGGCCGTTTCTCCTTAGTACAAAAGAATTTTTAGTCAAATAAGTTGGAAATCTACAAGTAAAGGTCAAGTCATTTCTAGATTTCAAAAGGTTACTAAAACCGACATAAAATTCATCACAAATTCTTACACGCACTGGATCAGTTACAATAAATAGTATCGTTTCATTTGAAATCGGAATTTGATTGAGGGATCACTTTTGCAGCAGCATTTGTACAGGGATGAAATAGCCAAAAAAATGTTTATTTTAGTGTAACTCGTCGGGCTTTGTGATATATCGATGGCCATCTATTCGAAACGCTTTGTTTAAACGAAACAGACTATAGTTATTCCAATATCCGCCAAAAAAATTCATGAAAACAAAAAGTCCAATCTCATTTATACACTTAGGATGTATTTACGACGTAACAATATTGTATGTTTATTTATGTGGCGTATAACAAAATGCGATGCAATCAAATGAAACTGGCACATAATAATCCGAAAAATGGTCCCTCGAGATACAGCATTAAACGGTCAGTCGAGCACAAAGCCCGGCCAATCAGTGAGGCGATTCTTTCACGTATTTACGTCACATTTCTTCGATTTTCGCGGCACGTTCGAGACGTAATAAGCGGACGTCCCCGTCCGTCAGCGGGAGTCCGGGCCTAGGGGTCGGGGGGTGGGGGGTCGTTGGAGTTAATGAAGTTTTCTCGGCCGCGATTCCCACAGGTCGTCACATGGACGGAGTTTGCGGCACATATTGTGCACGTCCTATCTGATATTGCCTGCTGAAATGTTTTAATAAGCGCATCCCGGGATAGGGAGCTAGAAATATTCTCTTATTAATGTCTATTGTTTGGAGTTTTGTATTGCGTCTGTTCTGTACTGACGGCGTGACACAGCCTGCGTGTTATTAGCATCTAGGATCTCTTCATACGATCTCGCGTTTGGGAACCAATAACTTGGTAAATAAATGTCGACGTTGCGGCCATATTGCAAGCCATGTATCTCTACTAACAAAGTTTGTTCATCCTTATATGTACAATCTTAAATAATATAACAGGTAGTTATTTTTTGATATATATATCATATATGTATAGATTTTTAGTTTAATTCTCTGAGGGGGCGTCAACGGCAAAGGCTATTTATTCTAAACTGCAAGCAATTCGAACTTATGCTCGGTCCACGCGTGCGATTGCGATTGCACGAACAAATTAACAAACTTCAAGTCCGTCCCTGTCTCCAAATTGCAGAACCGCACTGTTTTATTTACGTCGCGTTCATTTTTTATCAGCTTTTTAATTTTGTACTTACAATCTTTTATCGATTTGTTATTGGCGTTTACGTTGTTTTCAGTTTCTTTTGTTTTTTTTTTTATATATATTAAAGTAATATTAATTGATGAATAAAACGAATAAAATATATAAAAAAAGGAATTTAGTCAGATTATTATCACTCGTTATTAAAAATACTTAATTTTATTAAAAATACTTAATTTCTAAACCACTAAAACATATAATTTTTACGTAAATATCGTCAAAATAAAATGCCAAATGTTAATAACACAGTCCATATCGACTCAATATGTGAACCCTAGCAGTGCATAGATGACATTTTTCACATGTTTCTTACCGTACGCAGGTCAAGTTAGGGGTGCCTCGGGGGGTCGTTAGGGGGTTCGTCTGAAGATGGGGTGAAGGCGCGGACGTCTCGTGTCAATCAGTTCTAGCAGACGTGATCGGAATTGTAGGGAGGTGGACGTTTTTTTTATGATGGCCGGTCAGTGTTCGATCGATGTTAGACGAGTTTAGATTGAGGTAATGTTTTTATTGTATAGTAAATATGCTATCAGTGCTTATTATTACTGAATGAATATGTCGTTATTATAATGCTTTTATATTATATAGCATAATGTCTGCGTGTATGTCCATTTATATTTTAATAATAATAAATATGTTGGGACATTAACACAGCACCATCTTAATCTATGGTAACGAGGCTTGTGTTACGGTTACCAGATAGTTGATACATTACACACTTTAAATACATACATATTATAAATATAAACACCTATGACTGGAGTACAAACATTCGTGCTCGTCACACAAATGAATCATCACCCAATGGGACTCGAACCCGCGACCGCTGGCACAGTAAGTACACTACAAACTCACCCAAACGTGTTGTCGATTTTGATAGCTCGAGAACCACTGGTCCGATTTTTATTAATTTATTAAGTATGGAAATATATATTCGAGGAGCTTGAAGTAAAGCGAAGCAAGTTCGTTAGTATGTATATCTAATGATTGATACATCAAACAATTTTATAATAAAAAAAAACAACAATTTTGCACGCGTTGTCATATTTCAACAAAAAGTCACCCCACAGGTAGGTCCAAGTCACTTAAGCAAAGGCCGTCGCAAATTATAAACACTTCAAAAGGCAGCGGCTTAAAAAAGTCCCAACTGAATTCAGTTTCGCATAAAAAAGGTCGAAAACTGATCTGTGATCACTCGAAGCCGTTGGAGTGAGGACCACGGGACACCAGTTGATCGTGATGCGCGTTCGTCAATGTCAACGGCGAGCGAGAGTGGAGGCGATTTTGCTTATCGTTTTTTTATTTCAACTATAGCAAATAATTTATGTTGACTCGTGTATTTTTTATTTAGTTTATCGATTGGTGGTTTAAAATATAAAAAGAAATATTTATAGTTTAAAACTAGCTTTTTATGATGAAAATTGCGTAATTTAAATATATTATTTGAACCTCAGTTTAGATATACAACGAATTCAGCTAAAAACTAACACAACAATATTAGCAACAATCCATTCAGCCTAAACCTAAAAAAAAAACAAAACAAATCCCAAACGAATAACCCAAAAAGTCGAAACAAGCGTGTTTCATTCACGATTTTCAAGTTTTATTTGTAACACCGGTTATCGTTTGCATTAAAATACGCGGCACTAGCCGTGTAAATCAAAAGGCCATAAAATGCCACAATTCGACCAAGCCGACTCCATCCTAGTATACCACTTGATTTATCCTCTCGCGGTGGCGTGAACGTACCTCGTGACGTCATGGCGTTTTTTTACCCGTTTTTTTATTGATGGAGCTCGGTTAAAAAGTGGCCGGGGCGGGCCGGCTAAGCGAGCGTCAGAATTTGTGAATGATTTTTCATCCGACCGACTCATCCCGCTTTTCACAGCCATTTGTCAGCGAACTGAAAAAGATGCATGTACGCCGCTCTGGTGTGTTTTTTTATCACCTTTTTAGGCTTTTATGCGGATCTATTGACATGTGAAAGTGTGTTAGCGTCGGTTGAGTTTATAAATCTACGTTGCACTCGTTTTTGGGTTTTAAGTCCGATTTGATGTAGTTTTGTTTCATGTCATAGTTAAGTGCTAGTTTTTGTTTATAGCTCGGCTTTCCACTGAAATGACGCAAAGCTTTCTTTATGTAATAAATATATTTTATATAAGAAATATATTTTATGGAGTTTATTTATATTATATTGAATTGAAATAATATTGAAGTTTTCTCTTGGCTCTTAGAATCAAAAGAGAAAATTATATCCTAATTAACAATATTTATAACTGCTATATATATTTACGTTTAGTGTCATTTTTCTTGCATTTTGAATGTGTCTTTATCAAAACACCCGCCAAATATCCAATCAAACATACAATCGCAAATATAACTAATATATTAAAAAACTAATTCTATTATTAAATAGTAACACAAAAAATCCAATTAAACTCTTAAGAAGTGAAAAAAAATGTTATTGTAATGCAAAAAATATAAATAAAATTAAATCCAGTTCGCGGCGGCGCGCGTGTGATTGACGGACGTGCGCTATGCAGTGTATGTAGTATGAGTGTTACATTGACACATCAAATGTGGATAAAATACAATGAAACTACGCGAATATTTGTTTTTTTTTGTTGGTATTTTTGTAAATCATTGTATTATTTTGTAGGTATATGTTGCTTGTAAGAAATATATAATGACATTTGAGACCCCTAAAACCTTTTTTTCTGCCGTGACCATAATTACTGTAAAGCATTCAAAACGCCGGGACACAAAAAATAAAATAAATAAGCAAAAAAAAAACCGAAAATACAGTTTCAAACGAAATATCAAATGTCATATTATTGTATTATAAATACGAAATGTCAAATTGTATTCAAATTAATATAAGTAGATACATAAATCATATTAAATTGAAACATGTTCTCTAACTCTCTAGCATGTTCTTTTAACATGTTCTGTACCTTTTATATCTATAACATAATATATAGCTTTTGGCAAATTTTATTACTATAATATTATTAATATACAATTATGCACTGAATATTGCCATAGTAAATATACTTGTCCAAACATAAATAATCAAACATCTATCCTTATAGAGAAACTAGCATCGCCCGCGGCTCCGCCCGCGTTCAGATGACCAAAAACCAATTTCTTAGGTTTTACATATTAGTATACTCTTATATTACAGTTTTTGTATTTTTTCTCAGAAATGAGACATTTTGCGGCGGTAAAAAGTATCCTATATGTTGACCCGGATAACCAGCTATCATCATACCAAATTTTATCAAAATCCCTCCAGTGGTCTTCCTATGATGCGGTAACAGAAAGACAGACAGACAGACAAAAATTCTAAAAACTATAGATTCGGCCTCTGTATCGATAATAATGTTTATTTCAATAAGATTTTCTAATAAATATTAAATGTACAGATTCAGCTTAGTTACAATTTTATTATATGTATAGATTACCTTCATTTAACACAATAACATACAAGTTTATTAGCGTTTTAAACCGTGACGATACTCGGACTCGACGTTACATATTTCCTGAAAGCACAGTCAATTATCAATTTTAATATATGCACAGATAATATATTGCCGGTTGTGGTCGTTTAAAATACACTGTAACAATTGTAGTCAAGTCTACGTGATTGAAGTGACGCCGCAAAAATGTCGGCCAACAGGCCGGTGACGCCAAACCAAACCGCGATTTATATTACACTGTTTACGCGCGGATTTACGATTTCATTATCACGTTACTCGGCTTTTGTGGATTTAACCATTTTTATTATGACAGCTCGTAATAGCGGCTTACTCTCCTGGACTTAAGGTCGTGGGTTCGATTTTAAGTGAGTAGAGTGTTTGTGTTTCGCACAGTACCTACTGCTTATACTTTTCTGTTCCCTATATTTCTTTTACATTTATTTACGATACGCAAATATGTATTTTTTTATAATTCCTAAAATTGCAGTAAAAGTTGTGTCAAATGTTTTAAATGTCACCAAAAAACGATTCTGCAGAGTTCTCTGGTAGAACATAAGCATGTAATACATACATATTATTTATCTTATTCTATTTATTTTAGATCTAAATTATGTCCAAATTTTAATCAAAATCTATCTGAATGAATGAAAACAATAAAAAATAATTTGCCACCACGGCATAAATAGTCATTACCGCATTCGTGTGAAATCACACAGGGTAGCGCTACTGTAAGGGGAAGTTTTGGGGGCACTCAGACATCCATGGGGCTGTTAGATTTATTATTCTTTGATAATATTACATGTTTGTTTGTTCATTTGATTTAATCTTCTTTACTTTCGCATTTTATTACCGGTTTGGTAAAGAAGGTATTTAATTCAATTTTTTTTGGGAATGCGTTGCGTTTTTGCCAATTATAAATGGATTTTCATGACTTTTTTTATTGTATAGATTTTAGTTCAATGATGACGGTAAAACTATTGCAAAAAAATTGGTTTGGAGTCGACGTATATTTTTTATGTTCCTAATTATTTATGAATACCGTAGATACATAGCATTAATCTATACATATAATAAAATTGTAACTAAGCCGAAACTGTACATTTAATATTTTTTGGAAAATCTTATTGAAATAGACATTATTATCGATACAGAGGCCGAATCTATAATTTTTAGAATTTTTGTCTGCCTGTCTGTCCGTCTGTCTGTCCGTCTGTCTGTTACCCGCTGGAGGGATTTTGATGAAATTTGGCGTGATGATAGCTGGTTATCCGGGTCAACATATAGAATACTTTT
This sequence comes from Brenthis hecate, assembly GCA_951806755.1. NCBI lineage: Eukaryota > Metazoa > Arthropoda > Insecta > Lepidoptera > Nymphalidae > Brenthis > Brenthis hecate. Next base: position 1,093,809 of record OX638281.1, read on the forward strand.
TACCGCGGGAAAATATCTCATTTCTGAGAAAAAATACATAAACTGCATTGTAAGATTTGGTTTTTGGTCATCTGAACGCGGGCGGAGCCGCGGGCAATGCTAGTATATAATATATAAACACATTCATATATAAACTCTTATGATATGATTTTATAATATAGGTTTAGTAAAGCAGGAAATGTCCGCTTCTACTTTTTAATATTCATAATTACGTACTAGTTGAAGACATTCACATATCACATACCTATTTTGTAATTATAAAAATGCAAGGAAGTATAAAAATATAAAATAATTTTAATAATACTTTTATTATTATTATAATAATTGTTACTTATAATTAAGAATACTTGGTCAATGACATTTAATTGGACAATTTTTTTTATTCATCCTTCGTTTTATTTATATATCTTCCTGATTGTTAGATATTAAGTATAAAAATATGTTATGTAGAGAAAAAAATAGATGTGTGTATGTATGTTCCCTGTGGACTCCAAAACAGCTCCAAAACACCAAAATGAAATTTTTGTTGAAATTTTAGTCGATCCTGTGAACTTTGGTAGCGAACGGATCAACAGAAAGGTTTATAGTCGTTTGAAAACGAGCGGTGCCGAGGTCGATATAGTAGCAATTAATATATGAATAACTCTAAATAAAAAGGTAAAGTTTACCCGCGGATCTGCTCGCATTTTTTTCTATATAATCGCTCCGCTTCAATATACCGTGTATTAGCGCATTCAAACAAACTCTTCAGAACATTCTAAAATACTTAGTCAAAATTCGTTGGCTCACTATTACAAGGTTCTATGTTACAATTTTAGTACTTATTTAGTTATTAATGCTACAAGGTTCTATGTGTCATTAGCTACAGTTAAAAAAACAAACCACTAGATAGCGGCATTATAACTACAAAAAATTCAATTTTACATAGTTTTATGTTGTTTTTTTTACGATAACAAAATAACGAAGGTCTATATAAAAATTACAAAACTTCATTAAAATTAACATAGAACCTTGTAATAGTGAGCCAACGAAATGTTATATTTGAAATTAGTATACATAGCCACAAGGAAACAAAAATCGTTGGTAAAAGCCACCCCTGCTCCCGTTAACATGCTTAATAATAGGCTCCTTCCCTTATCTGCAGTATTAAACCATAAAGCATTATAATTTACTACGTACGCTATGACGCTGCGCAGTCGGTGGTCGATGCTCAAACTTCGGCAAATATTTTTAAAAGTATATGAAACTACGCCACCTTTAGGTATTTGTAGTGTGATTTGTGAAAACTTTTGGACTGGATTTAACGTATGGATAGAATATAATGAGTGTATTTAAAAAAAGCAGTCGTGAAGACTAGTTGCTTTTTGTATTTATATTATTAATAGCAGCATTTTTTTGGGTTGCTTTATAACGTGTTTTCCCATGGGAATGAGAGAAATTCCCGCAGTAAAAAGTAGCCTATGTCACTCTCCAGCCCTCCAACCATTTCCACACAAAAAATTAGGCCAATCTGTCACTCCGTTTCGACGTGAAAGAAACAAACAAACACAATTTCACCTTTATAATATTAGTATGGACTAGGATTCGCAAGTAATAATATAAATACAAAAAGCACTTAGGGACGCACTCGAGTGAAGCGGAGCTAAGTCAGTAGTGTCATATAAAATTATATTATAACTAGCGACTAAGCCTTGCTTTGCTCGGGTGCGTCCCCAAGCTTGAATACAACCGCATAAAAGACAACCGTCTAAAGAAAAATTCCTTTCTTTTAGGTCAGACACCTTCTCAGGCGTATATAGAATAACCCACCAGAGTTTCATCACTATGGGATCAATGGTAGGAACACAGAGAACAAACATACGAACGTTCATTTTTATTTATATATATGTAGATATATTGTTACTCAGAAGTTTTTATCATAAAATTACTAATACAAATCTAAATATACAGCATTTTATAACATTTAATTAGCTAAAACATACCCTGTAGAACACTTTGAGCGCCACTGACTAAAGATACTTATTTTTAATATGATTCTAGCAAATATAATAGGGGTATTTAACTATCTGTCCCACCGTTTTTGTCGACTCGATAGAATCTGTTTGCTTTCCATTGATGATCTTCCGTCCTTTATACGTGGATGATATGAATAAAAGTAGCAATCACTATCGTTGGATACGAATTGAACTCGTGTTGTATCGCAATGTTGTAGGACTACGGTTTTGTTTATTGTTTAAAGCTAATTTCAGTGAAACCCGATTAAACCCGAGTATTACGTATGGTTATTAAAGTTGAAATTGTTAGTTGTGGGTAATATTTTTAGTATAATTTGATCCTTTTGTTTTCAGGATGGCGTGATTATAATGAAATGATATTTCACGATAAACGTTTATATTATAAGTTTTAATCGTAATATAATCTCTATTTTAAATTATTCCAATACTAAGACACGCACACACACACACACACACACAGAGAGAGGGGGGGGGGGGGGGGGGGAAGAGCATTTATTTTTTCTGTTTTCGGTAAAACCTAATAACTTGCTTTTAGCACGATACGTTAAAGCCTTTGTAAGTCGACTGCATGTTAAAGTTCGATAATCGAATACGCGACTTTTGCCCTATTTTCCTAGTAGTCACATACACATATTATGTAGGTATACGAAAATAATTGTGTTAAGAATGAAAATTATACGTTAAATAATTTTGGAAAAGTTTTTATCATATATATATATATTGAATGACATATAAGAAAAATTAAAACAAGCTATTAGAATTTTTCTCTTTGTTTATTTCAATTTGGACTCTCTTTGAGACTGGTAGCGTATAGAGTGAAGTAAAGTATTGGAAATACATAAATTAAAATATTGTCTACAAGACCAAAACCGCTGTCTCTAACTTGTATAAATAAAATTAAATACTAAATAAATTAATAAGAATAAATTATTGTAAATTATATTAAAACACAGCTATTTATTATAATGATATCTTAAATAGCATTTACGAGCTGTAATAAACCCGTCAAATACTTAATTAGAATATGTAAGTATGAAACACTGTCCTTTGAGAAACTGTTTTTGAGATAAAAAAAAATGTGTCTCGCATCCGACTAGACGCATTACTTTGAATCATAGACGGGTTACTTGACTTGTATTTTGTAACTAACGAGCCACCCTCGTTCCGCTCGGGTTCCTCCCAATTTACGTTTTAACGGTTAGTATAGATTTCTCAAAAATGAGATATTTTCTTGCAATAAAAAGTATTCTATATGATGACTCGAATAAGCTATCATCATAACAAAATTCATCAAAATCTGTCCAGTGGTTTTCGTGATGCGTTACCAGACAGATAGACAGACAGACAAATATTACAGACAGCCTATGTATCGATAATAATCGATAATGACTATTGCAATAAGATTTTCCAAAAAAATATTTAATGTACAGATTCGACTCAGTTAGAATTTTATTATGTATATGTATAGATTTTGTATAGAACGCTAATTTTCGCCTTCATATTCGCCTATATTTTTAATTAGTCCATGTATCCTTTCTTGATATGAGATAATTTTAAAAACTAATTGTTTTATTAATGTTAATAAAATATTCTTTAGAATAGTAACAGGTTATAATAAAATAATACATTCAAAATTAAATTTACATTAAATTCAATATCATAAATCTAGCAACACTAAAATTTTCTTGATTTTGCTATAGGCATACATATTATACTTCTAATTGCATTAAGCTATAAATCTCACCCATACTAATATTATAAATGTGAAAGTTTTTGAGTATGGATGTATGGATGTTTGTTACTCTTTCACGCAAAAAACCACTGAACGGATTTTAATGAAAACTTACAATAATATAGCTCATACTTCAGAATAACACATGGCTACTTTTTATCCCGGAAAAATGTATGGTTCCCGTGGGATAGATTTGTTTTTGTTTTCCAAACGAAGCGAGGGTGAGCTGCTAGTAACAAATAAAATGTGAATCATTAATTTATCACTTCCAAGTGAATTTCTAAGAAATCTATTGTTAACTGTAACGCCGGCGTGTCCGCGGTCGTGGAGGGATTAACAAATATCATATTAAATAAAACTTATCTTTTCTTTGGTCACTTGACCATGATTGCTGTAACATTCGAAACGTCGGAAACCAAAAATCTATCTAAATCCTTGAAAAAATGTCAAATATTCGCGTAAAAAAGTATTAAATATTTAACTAAACAATAAGATATACGCTCTTACACGTTCTTTATATTTACTTATAAGTATGTAGAACGATATAAATTATTCCATACCACTATAGTAACAATACAAACACCTAGGCTAATTAATTCCTACGTCCATAACTTAGCCAAGCAAACGACCTAGTAAAACGGCAAATAATTATAATCCCATTGTTTGGAGTTGCACCCAACGTGGCATATCTCACGTGTACGGCGGGACGCGGCTCGTCTTAAGTTAGACGGTTTATATGCTCTATCAATATTGTATTAGGTCTGAGGTATACGCGGTAGCGTTTTAGTTTGATTAAAAGCTTATTAAAAGTTTGATGGGCTTAAAGCTCATTTCTTAAATTAAAATTAACTTACAATTGAATTTCATAAAAATCTTAAATAGGACGCAAGAGTGTAACTGTTTATATTCATAAGCCCGGAAAAATAAGCCCTAAAAAGGCACAGACAATATGTCTGTAGTGTGTTACTACAAACATAGCCTTTAATACAAAAAATACGTAGGTAATAAGGGAAAAGTATAAGTAGAGATAATTGTGGTTTAATCGACAGTGTGTGCTCTATTTTATTAAATGATAAGGCCCACCTCCCTAATTTTGTCGTCGAAATATTTATTTTATTCAGATTATTTGTATTTAACTAATTTTTTTTTTACATATGGATACTAATATTATAAAGAGGTAAAGTTTGTGAATTGTGAGTTTGTCGTTGGAGGAGGTAATCTCTGGATCTACTGAACCGATTTAGATGAAATTTGGTAAAAATATAGTTTGAGACCCTGGGAAGGACATAGGATACTTGTTATCCCGAAATCATCCCTTAAATTGATGAAAATAGGGATGAAAGTTTGTATGGGGAATCAACCTAGGGACGAACCCGAGCGAAGCGAGGGTGAGCCGCTAGTTAGCTATAAAACAATAAACATAGTATCGCTAAGAACTTTTCACTTATACCCTAAGTAAATATTTCATTTAACGCCAAGAGCGTTTGTTGAGATTATAGCAAATCTGCGAATGTAGGTCCGTCTATTGATTCTACCTATCTCCATACACTCGCTAATCTATAGGTTTACTCAACTATTTTATCTATCTTTGTTATAATGTGAGGGAAAATATTAGGTTCTGGTATCTTTGTAGGGATTATACTGCCTTTTACGCTATTCGACGTAGATATTTGTTTTGTTAATAGCTAATATGCTTTGCATTCCACTTCATTCTTCTTTCGCATGATTTTCGTAATAATACTTAGCCTTATAATTACGCGAATATTTAATTTGATCTGTTCGGGTGTTTTCGCGGATTTATTTTGATTCTTGGTACCCGACGTTTCGAATGCTTTACAGCAATGAGTCTCACCCGTTTTCTGATTCACTATTTATTTATTTTTTAGTATTAATTATAATAATAGAATGAAATATATATTAGTTGAAAGATACAGTGCAAAAATGTACAAAAAAAGCTAAATTTAAAATATACACATTTTTTTTGTAATTCCAATTATTCATGTATAAAAAAATAGATTTAATTAAAACCGCTAACCGAATATTCTATAATCAATATACCATCACTCTAACTTATCAAAAAGCTTGTTAATTTTTAAAATAAACAGCAGCATTAATCAATAAGAAAAAACATCAAAACGATAATCTAAGAAAAAAACCAAACACGATAAGTATTCCTAGTATCAGACAGGTAGATACTTAGGAGGGGTGGTAGGTGGGGAGGCAATTTAATTCTGTCCACGTTCTAATAATGACCGTCATAATTCGTTCAAAGTGTCCGGTCTGGGACACTTCAACCCCCTGATTCCTTTGCATTTTCACCCCCTGTAATTCCATTTCGCACCGCCTTGCACACACTATTGTCTTTTAACGGGTTGGATAAAGTTAAAATTGTCGATTAAGTTTTATGTTTTATGTTATTTTATTGTTGTGTGTTTTTTGTTTATTTAATATTTATGTTTATGTATGACTAAGGTTAGGTCGCTTCCCAATACAAAATTTCATCCCCATTTACACACCCTTAAGGGATGATTTCCGGGATAAAAACTATCCCATGTCCTTTCCTAGGATTTTAAACTATCTTCTTATCAAATTTCATCTAAATAGGTTCAATAGTTTCGGAGCTTACTCGGTACAAACAAACAAAAAATCTTTCATCTTAATAATATTCTAGTAAAGATAGATAAATTATGAAATTTTCATATTAAATAGTGATTAAGTATAATTATATTTTAAATAATTATTGGCTGATTTAAAAAAAGTGAGGTACTTGGCTTGTCTATCTATTTATGTTTTTCTTGCGCATTATCTTCGTCAATTTATATAGATTTCTTATTTTAATAAGCAGGTCAATAGTGGTCCTATATAAATATTATCACGAAAAGATGACTTTGTAACGGTGGAATAATTTCATTTTAAATATTTTAAAGGATATTTAGTTTTTCAAACGGTCTTCGAAAATTTTCCATATATAAATTCAGAATTCGTGTGTATACATCCTTAGCCGCTGTACATGAGCTTTATCAACACGTGGAGCAGTATTAAGTTTGATTTATACCTCTTTATATCGTAAATGGATTAGGGAAGGTCCCTGTGGTACACTTGTGTATGGGAGTTAATGTACGTTTTATGGCGATACGTAATTGCCGCCTTAGGCTCTGTTTAGTTGGATGCTGGATGAATCTGAATTTAGTTAAAATTTACATATTTTTTCTATTTTTACTATAACATAAGATTTTATCTTCTATTTATAGATAGAGAGAGAGAGAGTGAGAAAGAAAGAGAAAGAGACAGAGTGTTATTATATTTCTACTTTTCTTAAAGCAGGACTCTTGTTTTAGAGTTATACGTATAGCCATTTTTGTTATGTTGATACATATATATTATATATTTAATTTTAATCGATATGGTAAGCGATCTATATGCTAATCCTAGATATGATCTATCTGCATGTCAAATAGCACTCAAATCTATTGAGCCGTTACAAAGTTAAGAAATAACAAACACATTTACAGAATTTTCTATTTTATTTAATAACTTAATTTTGAACTAAACAAAAAAAAAATTTACTACAAATAAAAACTTAATAGTCATTATAGCAAAACTAAATAATACTTAAACCCATCTTAAGCATATTTGTATTAATATTATATTATTTTATTTGCAGGTATGTATCAACCAGGCAGCAATCATCAGTAAGTTTAAACATAGAGACAAAGCTAGAATTTGCTCAAATGAAACCCTACAAATAAAATAAAAACGTGTTAAAAAGTTTTTTTCATTGAAATTACAAAACTCAATTAGTATAAAGCTAGTGTCGTGCGATAATCGACTTCGGGGCGATATTTACGATTTTTAATTAAAGGCAGCTTCTAATATCGACGTTATGCATCCGTCTAATGAACTCCGGACACGGTTGTGCATTTTTAATTCTTTTTCCCTTTTAGTACTTTAATAATGTAAAAGACAGGATATTTTGTTCTATTGAATGTCTTAAGTACGTTTTATATGTACTAAAGTACATTATACATATTAATACAAAACAAAGGCAGTGGTAGCCCAGTGGTAACGCGCTCGCTTGGGAAACCGAGTGATGCGGGTTCAAATTCCGGGTCTCGCACCTCTGATATTTTCATGTGCGAATCATTTCTAGCATGATTATCACTTGCCTTATGGTGAAGGAAAACATCGTGAGGAAACCTGCATGTCTGAGGGAACTTAGCAAGTTTTCGAAAGATATGTGAAATCCGCCAACCCGCACTTGGCCAGCATGGTGGACTATGGCCTGATCCCCCTCGTATTGAAAGGAGGCCCGTGCCCAGCAGTGGGACGTTAAAAAAGGGCTGAATACGTACAAAATACCTTCGATCAACAATACTACTATTGATCGAAGAAAAATATACAAGTATTTACAACATTTCATCAGTTTCTCGAAACTGTAAGGTATAGATAATAGTTTTTTAAATACTACGTATTTAATACTTTACATTTACGTATATTTTAAATAAAAATATCTTTTCGGATTTTTTCGCGGATTTATTTTGATTTTTGGTTCCCGACGCGACGTTTCGAATTCCAGTAAAGCATTATTATTATTATTATTATTTATTATTTAGCATTAAATCCGAAAATATACGAGTAATTTTATTAAAAATACTACGTATTCATTATTAGTAGTATAACATTTTATTGTATGTATGACTGACATGTATGTATTCATATTTAAAGACGATTTTATCAAAAATCTAAATAAATCCGCATAAAAGAACCGAAAGGGTAGTTTTATTTAAAATACTACGTATTTATTATCATTAGTGAAATGTTTTAGTTTTATTTAAAACTGACATTATTTATATTTAAAATCGGTTTTATTATCGTTTTCGTTGGAATTTCAAAATTATTGTTTGTTTTTAATCAGTATAGTAAGTATCTGACAGACACGAAACCAATTTCACTTTTGACTTCTTTATTATAAACTATAAGTATGTACATATTATAAAATAGTCTTTGCATTTTGTTATTATTAATATTTACCGTAATTGCAATCGAAGTTAGAAATAAAGCCTTATATATCTGACATAGGCATTTTTTATGTGACAGAAGTCAGAGGCATAAGCTAGATCAAATTAATTTAACAACGCCACCTTGTTTGTAAAACGCCATATTGACACTAGTGTTGTGCATTTATCGGCACGCGTCGGATATTTACGGTTTTTAATTAGAGCACAGCACTAATAGCTATGTGTGATGCGGTCGTGGTATTGTGCTATATACGGATTTCGACCCCTAATATTGTTTCATTTCTATGATTTTTATTTTTTTCTACAATACTATTTTGATTTTCATATACATTTTATATGAATTATTAATTTCTGGCGTTTGAAAATAAATATTGGAAAGTTAGAGATAGTATCGATCGATGCTAATATTTGTTTAAATCTCCCTGCAGTGTATTCCCGTTCTCATTCAGCACTTTTTAACGTCCCACTGCTGGTCATGGACTTCGTTCGCATTGTACAGTGTGGTCATAGTCCACCATGCTGGCCACCACGTATTTCGTTAACTTGTTAGTTTCTCTCAGACTTAGTTATGTTTTCCTTTATCGTAAGGCAAGTGGAAATCATGTTGGGAATTATTCGCGTATGAACATATCAGAGGTGCGAGATCCGGGATTTGAAACTGCTTCACTTGGTCTTTCTAGCAAGCTCGTTACCACTGGGCTACCACTGCCTACTACTAACGACAAGTATTTCATAACTTACGACGCGTTTCCTAAATAACACTAAACAATAAATAAATCTTATACGCATATTTAAAGAGGTTCTATTAATTAGATCTTGAAAAGTAGTAAGCTCTTGGAAAAATAAAAATACACACTTCTCTACATATATTATAAAGCAAAGGAGTTCTAAGAGATGGGTTTCCGCCATCTTGTTTACCATTTACAATAATATTTTTGACGTGAAGCGTCTTTAAAATCACACCTAAACATACGAGTACATCAAAAAAGTGGATCGTAACGAAATAGATCGCTTTAGGTTGCCATAGCAACTGTTGTTACTGTCTGAAAAATGATATATATGATGTTCTTTCCGTTGCTATTTTCAAACATTACTATTTTTACTAATTTGTTTTCAAATATGAAAAATTTAAAAAAAAAATCAAAAAGTGATTCGCTGAAATAGACGTTTTACGTTAAACCAATGACAGTGTGCCACGACACAGTCCCACCCGATTTTTTTAATAATCAACCGTTGTGTAAAACTCCTTATAAATACTTAATTTGGCATCAAAATAATAACAAACCCATTCTATTTCGAATCTAATCTAAATCGAAATAACAGTCCCATTTAAACAACCATTGACACTCTATAACACGTACGCCTCGAAATTAAAAGGCGAAAAAAGAACAGTTTGCATAATGAATACGTACATTGGACACTCGCGACTTATTGTATAGAAACAGAGGTAATTCTGTTCATTGATTAGTGTAAGTACTTCTATTTAACCGACTTCCAAAAACGAGGAGGTTCTCAATTCGTCGGAATCTTTTTTTTTATGTATGTTCACCGATTACTCGTAGATGCCTAAACCGATTTGGAAATTTTTATTTTCTTTGAAAAGGTATATGTCCCAGGTAGTACCATATAAATTTTATCGAAATCGGTCGAGCGGTTTTTAAAAAAATTAACATTAAATATTTTTCTAAACAAATTGTTTAATCGAATATGTTATTAAAAACTTTCTTCATACAAATTACCTGCATATTACGTCTACACTAAAAATATAAAAATAAAAACTTAAAAAAACTGACTTCGAACATATTTGATTAGGTATCTATTTTAAATGAAAACCCCCGTTTAGTTATTCTAGTTTAGTGCCTGGAAGTCGGTTTTATTTATTTTTTTTTAAGTTTTTATAAAGGGTTTGTTTTCGTCCTTAAATACTTTTTAGTTTTTTTTCTTAATTTTAGATTTAGACATATTTTTTTTTAATTTTATGATTTTTAATTTACCCTCAAAAATTATTTTTTTTTCTTATAGTTCAAGCTTCAAGATATTCTTGAGTTTAATCAAAATCGGATTAGCCTAAAAACCCTAGTATACAGACAAACATAGTTATTTTTATATATTTTGTATTATTAATATGGATCAAAGGTCTGTCCTGGCGTAATGTGATATATGTATATTTAAATGACACCGATTACTTCGTCGTAGATCGTGATATATTTGTACTGCATTGATATATTATTTGGTCTGCTTTAGTTAACAAATAAGACTATTTTTTTTTATTTCTTCCCTTTCTCTATCTTACAAATAAAAATGGTAAGTTGATGAAATATTTTTTTTACTTATAAAAAACAAAACCATTTCAAGGTTTGCACTTGAAAAAACCATTGAATATATAGAATACTTGAGAACTCAAAAAACCATTAAATATATGTAATATCTTCTAATAGATCTATAAATAAATAAATAAAAAAAAACATTTATTGATGTAGAATCAGGACGATTACTTATCAATGTCAATAACTTATAACTAATTTTGTACATGTCATAATAAACTAAACAATAAATACATTTAATTATTAATCAGTCCCATGCCTATATTTTATATTTAGTTTATTCATAGTTTAAAAAAAATGCATCACTAGTACTAGCAGGTACATCACTAGCTCCACATTAGACTCCCATCCTTAACTTGGCAGCATTGCTAAGTTAAAATCAATTATATGCCATTGTTTCGTTAGTGCAAGGTAGTTTTTTGTCCATTTGTATTCTACAGACAGACTGTCTCTGTGTTTGGATTTCTTTTGATGAGCTCGCTGCTTCGAAGACTTGTGATTGTGTGTTACGTTTATTTGCCTTAGTTTTTGCTTCATCAGCAAATTCACGTGACCAGTATACTACTTGCTACTTTACGTATTCTTATTTTCCTATCAATTTGTTCGTACATTTGTCTTTTTTGTTTTGTCTGAACTGGATTTGCGTGAAATATTGGTTGGTTTTTGAATTCCATTCGAATTAACTGTTCGAACTTGTGGTAGCTTCCTCACGAATGGACTACACTTACTTTAATAAAAATTGACGTTTCAATAGTACAAGTATTTGTAAATACAGTGTTCTATTTAATAGTTTCTTTGTCTTATGGGAATATTTGATTTTTTAAATTGAAGTATCTTTGCGGAGTATATTTTGGTTTTAATAAGTCTCTCCCGTGACCATGATTGCTGTAAATTGTAAAGCATTCCAAACGTCAGGATCCAAAAATCAAAATGGATACATCCGAAAAGATAGTTTGAACGTAAAAATTTACATGTTATAGCAAGGAAATAAGACATACATATATATATATATATATATATATATATATATATATATATATATATATATATATATATATATATATATATATATATGTGGCCGTGGATAAAAAAAGCAGATACCTATTTTAGGAAGAAACTAAGTATTTTATTCCTCCACCTTAGCTTTAGCTAACACAAATAAATACATACAATTTGTGAATGTACCAACAGATAGATTCAGCTTTCGAACTCTTAGTCAGCCCATACATTGACTATGCAGGTGCAGATATTTCAACGGTCCTTTTTAATCAAGCCCTCATTTAAATAAACACACGATCGCCGATGTTAGTGTAATTCTGATTCATTAGGTTTTTGAATACGAATAAAGTAATGAGGCATTAGAATTAACGTGGGACTTTTTTGTGCTTTTACTTTTGGATAGCTTTTTTAAGTTGCTTAAAAGCTTTTAGTAAAAATATCATATTTGATATTCCCTAAATAAATTTTAAACATCTAATATTATAAATACGAAAGCTTAGATTTTTAGATGTTTGGATGTTTGTTACTCAATCACGCCAGAACGGCTGAACGGATCTGGATGAAATTTGGCGCAGACATAGAGTATAGTCTGAAATAGCATAGACTACTTTTTATCCCGGAAAAATTTACGATTCCCGTGGGATAGATTTGTTTTTGTTTTTCGCTAGTAAATTGTAAATATGTTACTTTTTAAAAAAAATCTTTCAACAAAAAAAATACTATGATGATATATTCTCTTTCACAAATATTTAACCATTCAAATGTCTTCACAAGCTTATAATATTATATTTAAAAAAGTTATCTTCACTGATAGTTTAAAAACTAGAAAGGCATGTGTAAAACCGCAGGCAAAAGGTAGCTAAGAAAAATAATAAAAGACCAACCATTAAGGTCGCGGCTACCGAGTTCATGATCGAGATGCGCATACAAGATATCCGCCCGGCGATGCTCGACTCGCGATATGGTAATCGCTAGAGGCCTTACGGTAGGTCGGCATGAATTTAAAGTGGATAATAAAACAACCTGACAATCGCTGCTCTGGTCTTATTTTAGATATTTTTCCTTTAAGCCATATTTTTAACCGACTTTTAAGAAGAAGGAAGGAAATGTTCATCTGTATGTTTGTTTTTGTTTGATGCTTAAAATGTTTCCTTATTTTTGACTGACTTCAGAAAAAAAAATTACTCAGCCAAATGTGTTTTGTATATGTAACGAAATATGCAAATTACTATAAGCTCATTTTTTTATTATTTCGTAATAAAGAAGTGCAGTATTGTAGTATGATCTCATCTCTCTCTCTCATCTCATACAAAACAAGAAGAAAATCTACCGCTAAGAGCTATTAATAATTAGTTTTAAAATAAATTTAAGTCATATCATAACATTATAATGAGAAAACGTACCAAATCCAACGTAATTATCTGTCTGTCGATAACTGCATACCAATAATTACAGGTTAATCGGTATTCCATATCGCATCTAAGACGTCCCGGACGGCAATCACGTATGATCCCTGCAGATGAGTGTGTCATGTCGGCTATATGTAACCACGTATTGGACATATGCTGCATAGTAATTTACTGTTTAATTACAATGAAGCTACAACCTACGTTCAAACGATAAGCTTTTATAATCTTATAATATCTTATAAGCTCACATGACTGAATTTCATCCAAATCCGACCAGCCGTTAAAAATTTAACTCACTCATTTCATGTATTTTAGTCAAACAATAAAGTATAAAATATGAAGAATTTATTTCTTCACTAGAAAAACAAAAACAAGTCTATCCCATGGGAACCGTACTTTTTTTCGGTATAAAAAGTAGCCTTTATCTTATTTTGATGTATAAGCTACATTATTGTAAAATTTTATTAAAATCTACTCAGTAATTTTTGTGTGAAAGAGTAACAAACATACAGACATCCATACATCCTCACAAACATTCGCATTTATAACATTAGTAGGTTTAGTAGGATTTGAAAAATATAGCGTTTTAAATTTTATATTCCTTAATCAACTTATACTTAATAAACTCTAAAAACTCAATTTCCCTAGATTAAATTTGAATTTTAATTAATGTTACAACTATAAAATTAAATGGGCCTATATTATTTAAGATAATATTATAATACAAATTAATGCAAGAATCCTCTTGACCCCTTCATTTTGTTAAGCATCATCCAAATAACTTTGTAACCTAAAACCGATCCCACATAAAATTTATAAATTATATACTCGTAATAACATTATTAGAATACGTTAGTACTAGTGGCCGCCGGCAGGGGTGCTGTCTTATGTTTTTTTTATTATATACCATAAAATAGTCAAGTGCGAGTTAAATCATACGTTTTACGTATATTTCAATCTATATTCTATAAATATTTTTTTCTTAGATTTACTCAAATATTTGACATTTTAAATAAAATCTTTTCGGATTTTTTCGCGTATGTATTTTGATTTTAGTTCCCGAGGCTTAGAATGCTTTAAGCAATCATGATAACGGGTCTATTCCGTAGTTTCATTTAAAAGATTTTTTTTTATATTAAATTTGTTTACATGAAACAAACAGTAGTTAAAATTATCCATATTTACATAATAGGAACGTATTTCGAAAACGTCTCTATTAACCGACAAAAGTACCGTTTTTGATTTTAAAACAAAAGTATAGATACGTGCATAAATTTTCTGTTTATTTCAATATGTGGTAAAAGATCGGAGAAAGTCGAAAAATGTCAGGTCGAAGGTCAAAGGCTACCCATGGCGTCTCCACGGGATGTGTACACTACTAATGAAAAAAATAGAGGCGAAGTCAAAATTATGATTGTTAATGATTCCATTATAATTAATTTGCATTAATTAAGTTGAAACATAGAAAAGTATATTTCGAAATATGTGTATTTATAATACTAGCGACTCGCCCTCGCTCTGCTCGGGTTCATTCCTAGGTTACGTTTTAACGTTTAATATAGATTTCTCAGAGATGAGATATATTCCTGCAGTAAATAGTATTCTATAGTTTGACCCGGATAACCAGCTATCATCATACCAAATTTCATCTAAATCTGTCCAGTGGTTTTCTTGTCATGTATTCCCAGTCAACAGACAGACAAAAAATTTAAAAACTATAAATTCGGCCTCTGTATCGATATTAATGACTATTTCAATAAGATTTTCAAAAAAATATTTAATGTACAGATTCGACTCAGTTAGAATTTTATTATGTATATGTACATACCTATAGATAGATAAATGTAGTTTGAAATATTATTATGTATAGCTTTGCGACATCCACTTTCTTTTTACCACTTTTGACTAGGTTTCTTAAACAATCCTTATTGCATTTTTTGCTCTTTAACGAACGATTACAAAGTTCATTTTTATAAAATAGATTTACGCATATAATTGACAATTTAAAGAGAAATATTTTACCGATTTTTTTCGCGGATTTACCATTACGCTGACAACTTTACAGGTGCCAAAATATTTAATGTTGAATCTTTTGCGAAATGATAATTTTTATGATAATACGTAAAAACTTTACTTAGTCTTTATAAAAATTATAAATTAAAAAAAAATAATGATTAAAAAAATATTTATACTAACCAGTTGTCAATAAAAGCTAGCTTCATTTTCGTAATTATAACGTTATGTACATACAAACACATGCATTCATAAAGGATGAAAGCATTAAAATAATTAAATCCCAAAAATCCAAATGAAGACGACGAGTGTATTATCTGGTGAGCGACAGACGGCCGTCGCGCCGGAAACCAAGATTCATGGGGGTTCAAAAAAGCATCACAAATAAATTTGTCACGCTCATAGAACCACTGATGAATTAAAAATAGGACTTAAGAAGAAATAGATATGGCGATATATATATTTTTTACTTTAAGTATACATATAATATCTAAATATTATTAAAACGTTACTTTGTTTTAAATAACACAATTTAGAAATATTTAGATATTTTTTTTATATAATATGTGTATTGTGTATAATATATGTATGATTTATTTCAATAGTATGGGATATAAGAAGCTTCGCATTTACCTATCTTTTTTAAATAAAAAAAAAACATATTAGCTAATTTGAGGTTCTTCTGTGTTTTTAAATACACCAAAAGGAAATTAATATGTCTACTTTTTGAAACAGCAAAATTAACAAAAGATAATATAAATATTCATGTCTAATTTTCTTTACTCTATAGTCCGTCACCATTATTCGATCATCGCTTGATTGGTATAAAGCTGTCGTTGCGTGCCCTTTCCGGCCCTTTCTGTTTTTTCCCTTTTATCATCTTCTAGATGAAATAATTTTTTGTTTCTGGCGCCAAGGAAGCCATTGATTGAGCGCTATCGCCATAATTAATTGTCAGTGTGTTTGTCATATCTTTTGACACCTTTGATGAGGAATATAATTGAATACAAATTTTTATATTTTTCAAAGGGGGTGATTTTTTATGTCCTTTATATGCAAAAAAAGCGGATACGTGCTTAAAAATTGAATTAAATCGGTATATTTAAGTAAAAGACCCAATATTTTTTGCGTATGCTGTTTTGATCTATGCTATACCTACATAAATTACACAATTCATAAAAGTTCATATAGAATAGCACTACTGATTTTAAATCAAATTTCATTGAGCTTTAAGAACGTGATTAGTCACATTCACAAACATATATACATACTTTTTTCTGTATGTAGGCTTGTAGGAGGTTTAAAGTATCTTTTTTGTGCAGAAATCTTCTTAATATTGGATTGATTTCAACACGAAATTATACAAAAAATATAGCAGTATATGGAAATCTTTACTTTTATTTCTAATAAGCAAAACACATAATCTATCTATAAAAATGAATCACCAAAATGTACACATACGCGCATAACTTCCGCTCGACTGCACCAAATCGGATAATTCTTATTTTTTTGTGTCTGTTATTGTCAGGACAAGCTTTGTATAGAAGAAAATTAAAAGATATTTTTTTTTTAAACTCATGATATGAAAAGTGAATGATTTAAATAGATTTTATTCCGGAAATCATCCCTTAAGGGGGCGAGAATGGGGATAAAAGTAATAAAATCAATAATTTAGTCACCATAAATAAATATTTTGTAAAAGATGCTCTAAAACGAGAAGTCTATCGTAATTTAAATAAGAATTAACCTTTCTTCAAATAATTATAAGCTTATATTTTCCAATCTGATATCTCTACGATACAAGTAGTCACTCCACCTACAAAGTATAAAATTTTATGATTTTAAAACCAAATATAAAGAAAGAGTTAAATTTTATTATTCAGTCAAATAATTCCAAATTACACAGATTAATTCTATATAGAGACTTTATTTACTTATTGGCTTATAGAATTATAAATAAATTAAATATTATCTAGTTATATATACATACATATGTATAATTTTAAATGAATCACAGTGTTTATCCTGCAGATGTAAAATAAAGGTTATTTTTGATAAAAATTAAGAGTTACCAGCAACTTAGATTACATAAAAGATCGCTATCGATCCACATATTATGTTAAGCAATATGTAAATATATAGTGTATATATTCCCTATCTTTTTTCAATAGAATATACGAATATGTACAATCTAGTTGCACAAACGAATTCGTTTTAATGGATTGTTAGAACATTAGAAATATGTATGTATGTGTCAAAGATCATTTTTGTAAATTTTTTATTACTATTTTACATACATTGCCCTTTTTATTTAAAGAAATTTCCTAAATCTACATGTAATAAAACTGTAGAGGTCCAATCTATACATAGAAAAAAATGCTAAAAACCGGGTCAGGAGAAGAAAAGAAATAGAAAAGATTTTTTTTATTTTTTTGTTTGTTTGTCTATTTGTACCGACCGGTTGAAATGAAATTTTGCATGGCGGTACCTTATATTCCCCGTAAACATTTTAGATATTTTTCATCTTGAAAAATTTAAGAGTTTCTGTGGGATATAAAAAAAAATAAACTAACTTATATAGCTTAGTACACGAAAATTACTGATTGGATTTTAATGAAACTTACAATAATATAGTTCATACGTCAAAATAACAAATAGGCTACTTTTATCCCGGAAAAATGTACATTTCCCGTGGGATAGATTCGTTTTTGTTAGTCTAGAGGCAAACCCGAGCGAAGCGAGGGTGAGCCGCTAGTAAATACATAAATGTGACTGAGCCAAAGGTGTCGTCATAATTAATAACAAACGGACAATTACAATTAGGAAAGTAATTGATCACTATAGATTACATCTCCCGTACATATAAATGTAATACACGTCTAGACTAATTAAAATCTTATTAGCGAACGATATTTATAAAAAATATGATGAAAATATTACGATAAGTAAACGATTTTATCGTGTTTTTTTCTTCACAGTTCCAAGTATTCTGAATCATACAATGACTTTGGAAAAACCAAAATGATCGGTCTTTTCAATTAACTGCGTTAGACCTTACATAAATATTTTATGTACAAAGTTTACATTGTATGGTACTACACGTTTTTATTTTGCACAATTTTAATACAATAATGAAGAATATGACGCCGGGATAGTCATATCTCGTTGTTCTATTTTTACGCCGGATTTGGCGATCACGATTCATTCTACGGGATTAAGTTATTTTTTATCCCATTTCAGTTACATAAAAATAATAATTGTAAGAGAATAATATTAGATATATCTTCAAACAATAGTAGAATACAGAGGCGAATAGAATAATAAACAAAAATATCCACATTACGAAATAAAAAAATGAATGCTCTGTGCTGTAGGTGATCTGTGATCTTGACAAAATTTAATGGGTCATAATGAGTCCGTCAAAATATTTTAGTGCATTTTTATGATCACTATTGTATGACTCGATGTATGATTATATTCCTTTATTTGGTACTAGCTTTTGCACATGACTCCATTTGCCTTATATATCGAGAGCTAGTAGATAGTTAAAAAATAATTTACTCATTTGTTTTAGAGTTGAGAGAGAAATGATTAATATAACCAAGGTTTATATATAATCAAGGTTACTTGTAGTTTGAGGAATCAGGTATACATTTCTAGTCCAGGATACTTTTATCCTTAGAAAAGAAAAGGGTTTATGAGTGTGCTTCACAAAATGTATTTAGAATGAATACAAATGAGCCTAAACCAGAATACAAATGTTTAAATACATATTATGTATTTAAATTGACATAACATTATCATTTATTATAATTTATTAACCGATTGAAATAAAACAAACACTACATATTAAGTGAAGCTTACTATAATACACTACTGAAAACCGCACCCAAATCGGTTAAGCCGTTTCTGAGATTAGCGCACACAAACGCACAAACAGTCAAAAATTCTGAAAATCATTGTCTTGGATTCTATTGCATTGATAAAGAACCCCAATAATAGTTTTTCTCAAATATCTTCCATGTACAGACAGCGATCAGTTACAATTTTATTATTTATATAGATAGAGACAGACAAAGCAATTTTCTATATACATTAACAGCTCAGAAGCTGAGTAGATTGTACGAAGTAAACTGAACTAATGCTACACTATACTAGAAGAGCTATCTAGAAATAGCGTGCATAAGTTCTTAAGGAGCGGCAGATTCGATCGTCGCGTCGGTAGAATGTGAGTTATGAATGACATTGAATACCGACGTGGATGCTTTTTAAATGGATATGGTACTTGTTCAATTATAACGTTTAATTTATATATATATATATGTATATAAAATTAAGTGAAGTTATTATGGTTCATAGTAATTAGTAGAATTGCAGAAACATTTTCTGTAATACTTACTAGTATATTAATCATATTATTTAGCCGCGTAATATTTGAGTTTTATACAATGCAGTGTTGGAATCTAGCACTACATGCTGTATCAAATAATAATAATAATTTAAGATCTTTATTTACTAATTTACTTTCTTAGATTTACGCGTACATTATGCATGATATCGGGAGAGAACGTGATCATGATTGTTGTAATGAATTCGAAACATCGGGGACCAAAAATCAATATAAATCTGTGAAAAAATCCGAAAAGATAGTTTTATTTAAAATTTAAGATCAATTCACAAAATCCGCAAGAAAACTAAGAAAAACTGCGCTGTTTAAAGTCTAAACTTTTAAAGTCTTTATTTGTATAACGTAAAACAAGCCTTTTAATAAATTATTAAATAATTAAAGAAATCAATTAATAATTTAAAAAAGAAGATACAGTCACTAAAAAGCATCGTTTTCAATTCAATTTATGATACTATATAAAAAATAAATTTAAAATACCACCTTTAACATTCGCAGTCAAGGACCGACCAAGCCGGTCCGCTCTCACAATAATAATAATACGTCAACGCCAGCCACTATCTAAATGGTGTTTGAATTGTTTCCATCAATAAGGCACCGAGTGTGTATCCCTGTATACTGATGGTTGTTTTTATTCAATTTATTACACTGTGCTGTGTCGTGATGTGAAGCCCTAGCCAGGAGGTGACCGAAAGCAAGCCTTTTGCGACTTTTTATAAAATAACTAGGCATTTATTAATATATTATACCGCATGTAAGATGGATATATGTAAGATATGCTGATTCATTTTGATGATGGGCGGAGAGTCTAATTGGTATTCCTTGGGTTCAAAACCCGGTTAGGCGAAATATTTGTATAACAAACGTGAGCTTAATTTTGTCTAATATTCACTTAGTGTAATAAAATTTTGTATATTTGATGTATATCCAACATGATTACCACTTGTCTTATGGTGAAGGTAAACATTGTGAGGAAACCTGCTTATCTGAGAGAACCTAGCAAATTTTCGAAAAACATGTGATGTCTGCCAACCCGCACTTGGCCAGCGTGGTGGACTATGGCCTGCTCCCCTATTGAAGAGAGGCCCGTGCCCAGCAGTGGGACATTAAAAAGGGCTGAATACAATACTTATTTATGTGTGTGTTTCAACTATAATATTTTAAAATATAATAATATAAAATAATTAATCTTAATATTTTATTAATAAAATTCTATTGCCATCAATTCGAATATGAATAAGAAAACAAAAAACGTAAACACTAAGCAAAATCTAGTCAATACACTCAAAGGTTTTATAGAAAACCGATAAGCTGCAAATACAGCGTAGGGTGACAAAGCGTCGCATGTCTATAGACAATGTTGCCGGGACACGCGGACATCGTGTTCACACGATCAGATTGTCTACTTTATGGGACCGAACGTCCACCATTAGTACTGGCCGCTGCTTGAATTGCCTAATTAGAATTACACGGCAGGCAGACCGGTTCTTAGTTTTCGCTGTGCTTCATCAAGATTAGGACGGGAAGTCTTCGGATTTGCCTTTTTAACTTTTTCTTTTAATAAGTTAAAGTAGTGTGCAATTCTTATTAGAATAAATATTTTTTGATCTGTTTTACTAAGAGAGATTTGCTTCAGTAACACTTGAAAAGGTCAAGTGTTGTATCAGTTATTTATAACCTAAATTTTGGAGGGAAGTAAGAAATAACAATCTGACTCATCACCCGTTTAAAAAAAAGGAGCAAAATTATAAATTCTTATATGACAGATACTGATATTATGATGAACACATCACAATGTGCTACCTCATCTCGATACATAAAACTTATAATTTATTGTTATTCATTTTATCGCTACGAATAAACAGGCTGGTATAACACTTTATGCAACGGCCATATCAGAATGGTATGAACATCCGAGAAGTGTACGCATAAAGATATCAGTCCCGTAACACAAAGACATTATCGTTGAAATATCGATACAATTTCCTTGATCTGTAAAATAAAATCTCGCGGCTTGACGTTTTGTTTAAATTTACGCACGCGCGCATCGAAAGGTTGTCGTAAAATTGAGGACGTTATGGTCACTGATAAGTGCGATGTCGGGTATCGGACTGTCCACGTGACATGTTTATTGTGAACATCCTACCGGACTATTTGAACTTTGCAGTTTTTTATTAGGCACTGTAAAGTGAGTTTTAGACGCTCAGTATAAACTTATAACATTTCTGTTGCATATAAATTTTGATTTTAATTATTTTTATCTCGTTCATTAAGAATTATTGAGGTGAATGTCTGATATGGTAACACTCAGTCGAATATTTAGTTTTCCTCTTTAAACACTTTTTTTATACGGTTGTTAAAGTGGAAATTGCTATCAAATGATCAATCATCGATTTTCTACGTTAACCTTTTAATTGGTATCAGTTGTATCGTTCTATCGTATTATATTATCAATTTACGCCCCTAACTTATTTTCATAGAGTTTAAAATTGTTTGTGTCTACACTAGACACATATCGTCATAGATAATAGACACGTGGCCTTCAAAAACCTTTTTATCTATATCTAAACAAATATTAATAGATATCAGCTAATAGCTTTTTGTTTGTAGGAAACAACTAAATTGTAGAATAGTTAAAATATTTTACAATGATTATAACATTATAATATTATTTTCAAATACTAAAATCGAATCTAAATCATAGTCTTAAACAGTGACACCTAATCTGACTCCTATTATAATTCCAGAAGTCTGTACTTATTCGCACTAAAATGGTTTGACAGATTTGGATGAAATTTAAATTACTATTCTTTATTGCACTTATATGTAAAATACAGAGAGTAACAAACAATAAAATTAGTTAGCAAAGGTGGACTTATCTCTAGAAGAGATCTCTTCCAGTCAACCTAAGTGAGTTAGAGAGATAGTATTAAAATGCAGGCTAAAGTGCAGTAACTCAAATGTAAATACTTAAATAAATATATATTATATATACATATAACAAAACATTATACATATTATATACCATAACATATGTACATACTACTACATACACAAATACATATCTATATAATATAATTTTGATAATATAATATAATAAAATTTAGTATATAGATAGGTCATAATGTGGAGTAAAATACTCGTATAAACTAATGTTTGGCACCTAAGGACGCGTCTGAGCGAAGCTAGGATAAGTCGCTAGTATGTACACACACACACACACACACACACACATATATATATATATATATATATATATATATAATATATATATATATATATATATATATATATATGAAAGTTGTGATGAATGATGAACGTTATTACAGGAATTCATTAATCATATTAGTTATATAAATATAAAAGTTGTGTTTATTACTTTCTCACGCTGTAACGTTTTATCTCATTTCCAGATTTAATACTTATAAACTTTTTATCGATGAACTTACCACACAAGTGAAATCACGAGCAAAAGTAGTTATTACATGAATAAATATGTTTGAACATTAACACACAGCACCATCTAGTTCCATGGTAAGCTACCAGGCTTGTGTTATGGATACCATATAGTTGATTTAATACACATGTATAATTTTAAATACGGCACAAGTTTAGTATATGAGACGCGGCCCCTGGAGAAGTAAGTGGTATTTTTGGATAGGGGAGGTGATAGGGGATTTAGGTATAGAAATGTATGGAAATGTCAAATACATACATATTATAAATATAAACACCCATGGCCGGAGCACAAATATTCGTGCTTATCACACAAATGAATGCCTCCAGCAGGACTCGAGCCCACGACCGCTGGCATAGCAAGAAGGTTCACTACAAACGGAGCCAGAAATAAAACTTTTTCAACGTAAAAACAGACAGATTGTTGTTCATAATTTTAATGGTCATTTTATTTCCATTTCCGCTTCAAAGTTACCTGGTACAAGGTAAATCAATCCATCACCTACTGTATCTTTTATACCACAAACGGTACTTTATAAAAATAATTAATCGATAAAGTTAAGTTTTAAGAGACCTTTAAAATCATGATGGATATTTATAATTGATGACAACAACATTTCGCAAAATAAAGTGATTCTTTATAACTTCAATAATAAATTAACTCATTATTTTAGTGCTGATTTCATTACAATTATGGCTTTTTAGTCCGTTTAAAGGCTATTAAAATTTCTAACGGCTTGTCCCAATAATGTATTCGATCCATCGATCAAAAAAGTACTAGATACACAATCAGCGATAAAAAATGTCCACACCGAATGAGCGCTCATATGAACATTTAAGCGCGCTTTTAATTTTTTTGTTGTTGTGAAAACAACTTTCAAGTTTTGCTTTTAAGGTTTGATTTACATTATTGTAATTTTATTTCAATAAGAATAATTACCTAAACACAATTGGTGACAGTTTGAAAAGAACTTTTGCATGGGATTGTGTATTTAGTACTTTTTCGATCAATGAGTTGCTTATATTTTTTCTTACTAGAAGTAGTAATATAACATACATAATTTTCATACAAGCTATGTCAAAGTCTTCCGCTAAAGGAGAAACACACATAGGTCATTGGAATTCATCGATAGATACGCTTATCCTATAAAAAGATAAGCCTTAACCGTCGTTTTAATAAAACTCAACTACACTAAAAAGTTTATTTTTCTTAAAACTCGTTGTTAAAATAGCGTCAACAAGGAATCAAACCTACAATTTTTGCCTTAATTTTTATCATTCATAGACTTCACTGTCATTTGACTAGACAGTTTCTATTTTATATCATTAGTATACATTCATTCACTTCTAAGTAAACATTTAGTGTAGAATCTGTTAAAATAATTTATTTTTATTGTTAAACAAAACAAATATGCCTTCAAATTGGTTCTAGTCACGCAAGCGAATGCATTGATCGGCGTCTGTACGTTTGCAAGATTTGAGATTTACACCATTAGTTACTTCATTTAATGTATATTGTTAGTTTTATATTTTCTTAAGAATTGATAGGTATATAATATATTTTAATTTTACGCATCCGACAAAGAGAGGCCTATGTCAAACAGTAGACGATAGTGGGATGATGATGATTTTTAATACAAGAAA
Source organism: Brenthis hecate (assembly GCA_951806755.1). NCBI lineage: Eukaryota > Metazoa > Arthropoda > Insecta > Lepidoptera > Nymphalidae > Brenthis > Brenthis hecate. The sequence goes on from OX638281.1 coordinate 1,118,824, forward strand.
TAAAAATATAATTTAATACAAGAAATACAAGAAATAAAGAAATAAAAAAGTTAAATTTAAACATAATTACTTACTTAAATAATGAAATTCATAAGTCATAAAAACTATGGCGGCGATTCAAAGCCTAGATTAGATATACGTTCAATTACAGCATGATTTATTTGTATTGATCATACATTTTATAGATCAAGGTTTATATCCCTTACTTGAGAAATGATGGATTTTTCATACAAACTTCCACCCTCATTTTCACCCCCTTAAAGGGTGATTTCCGGGATGAAAACTATCCTATGTCCTTCCCATGGTGTCAAATTATCTCAATACCAAATTTAATCTAAATCGGTTCAGTGGATTAAGCGTGATAAGGTAACAGACAAATTGACAGACAGAGTTACTTTCGCATTTATATATCAGTTTGGATGTCCTTTTTAAATCAGAAAAAATAGAGAACATAGTAAATTGTCATATAATTTAATCATTTCTTGACTCCGCTAAGTAATAATCTAAATGTATTTTTGCATAGTATCCATTTATTTTATTGAACGCAAGAATGAATGCTTAACCTACTTATAAAGTGAAGACCACACGAGCGGACCGGTGATTGATAGATTTTCACCGTCGTGTGGACGGACGGTTGTCACCGATCTATCATAGCCGCGCCGTCGAGTCGCCAGTCTTGAACCCCTTTTGCTATAGAAATTGCTTTAAAATGATTGGAATATTACATATATATATAAAAAGAAATGTATATTAGTCTGTGTGTCTGTTTGTAAAGATTTTGTTACAAAGTTTAATTTCTTAGCAAAGATTAAATATCTATGTTGTTATATGCAAATAAGTGGATTATTTAAAAATCGCGTGTAAAATACAAAGTGTAATTACACAAACTGTGAAATTTGTCCAACACTCAAATCACGTAACCTCGTGTTTCCGGGAAACTAGCTTATTAGCAAAAGTAACTTTTATAGAAGGATAGCATGCAATACAGCGCTCTATCCTGATTTCACTAAACCTCAACTGAAAAGAGAAAAAATAAGATGAAATAAATATTGTAAACTAAAAAAATAACATTTTGTCAAAATTTTTACTAATTAAAATTACATTTTTATAAGAAATACATTAAGTTTGTTATATATATATATATATATATATATATATATATATATATATATATATATATATATATATATATATATATATATATATATATCGATTTTTTAATGAAATGTAAAGTGATATTCATCCACTCTCTCTCTCACTCTCGTTTCAATGCTCTTTATTTTTTCTTTCTCTATCTCCGGTCATATTAAGTATAATATGTTTTTAAAAATAATATTCGAAGTTCAGTTTTTTAATACAAATAATTCCTTTGAATGGCACGTTAAGACAATATTCTGAGACAATGTTAGTATTCTATATACTTTCACATTTACAATAGCTATGAATATTCGATAAAATATCATCATGAGATCATTTCAAAACCCTTTTTCCTCATGGCTTCCATTTCAAAGAAACGCCGGTGGTCCACCGGTGACTATCTGCTCTCGTTATTTAATCAATTAAATTATTATAAAAAATGTGGTATTTGCATAAGGTAACATTTTAACGGTCATTTTATTTTTTAGGCCATATCATTAATTATGATAACCACTTTTTTTAAGACTTCATTTTAATATTTCAGTACATTTCCGGTTAATATCAACTATTTGTTAATCTTTAAAATAATAATTTGCAAGTTAAGTCATCGCAAAATCGGTATAACGAGTCGATTTGTCAATTATTCGTCGCTATACGGCATCGGCCATCTTGCTAGCGTGTAAATGTCAACCGGCGCTCGACCAATTACAAGTCGGCGCGGGCGCAGTTGACGGCAACAACGCACCACGATACCATAAACCCTCTCGCCATTTATAGAAGGCGTAATCTTGGATCGCCAACCGTTCCAATTAATGCTAATCCGATATTGAAACGACCAATATAAATCCTCGACGAAGACGTATAGCCTGTCCAGATACTGCACAGGGAAATCTAAAACGTCTCAGATACTGGTGTTTTAGCGTTTACCTATAATGAGTTACCTAGAAGTTTGATTTTAGGTGGATGATAAAGGATTTTGAAAGTATCACGTCAATGCAACTACGCTATTAGTTGTGCTTGAGTAACTAAGTCCATCTGTTGAACTCAAAAATTAATCTGGCTGTCCGTCTGTCTGAGAAGCCTGTCCAGATCAAAAAGTTTGTATTTATTTACTTTAATAAAACAATAAATAACGTATTAGATCGTGATTGTCTATTATAGATAATATTAGAGGAGGACGTTTGACTGTTCAATAATTTAGAGGCACAGCTTGCCACCCGCGTTTTAATGTAACGCTGAGCGCTCGCGGCCTTTAATAATTTCATTCTGGCGCGCCCATTGTACTCTATACCAGAGGGACACTCACGATTGCGCAAACGTCATCGGTGCCTATCTCGTAATTCTTCGCGGTATCCGATCGCATCCCATGTAGAGAAGGCCTAACTTAATATGTGCATCACGACAAGCGCGTATATGGACTGCGCACCCCGCCTCGGAGCACCGGCCAATCCTATCGCGCATTTTAATGCTGCAGAGCATTGTATGTATATTGCGAAGATGCCACTGCGAATAAATTGAGTTTTCCTCGACGCATTGACGTTTCGAGACGCCTTCGACCAGATCCGGTAATCCACACCGATCGGATTCAAAAGCACTTATCCCCGACTCCTTCGAACCCCTCCTAAACCTACAAATCAATCGTCCACCCGCACTCCATAAATTAAATGCGTAACAATGACCCTAAATTATTGGGCCGTCTCTTTTATCGGTATTGTTCTTTTTTCCAGTCGACTCCTTACACAAATGAGACTGGGCGACTTATTAGGTTTCGGAATTTCGCCCACGGCAGATCGACAGAGCCGATAGTGCGAGGGAATGCGTCGAGTCCGCGACGAATACTCGTTAATTATTCTACTTCCCTTGTGACGTGTTCGTGAATACCTACGCGATCTGTTTCGTTTCGATTTGCCCCTTTATAATTAACTCGGGTATTGATATGTGGTATTCCATGCGATATTTTTCACTCGTCGTTTAAGGTTGCATTAACATAAAACAAGAAAGCATGCGCGAGCGCGTCTATATTTTTGCTACCGTCGTCGTGACGGCCGGTATTGTGCGCGCGATACAGATCTCCCGACGCATGCGCACGCCGCCTGGATATTTAGAAGCTGTCTCTTAAATTCGCGTCCGAAGCGACTTAACGAGTCGCATTCTGCGTACGGCGACATGCGATCGGCTATTGTCCTTTTCCTTTATTTAGAACCTTCCCATAACTGGACACTCTGTAGGCCACGATGATACGTAGGCTTCATCAAAACTTCACTTGGATATTGCAATAACATTTACATACATAACTTGACTGACTTTTAGATATCTTAACGAGGAAACCAAACCAGTCTAGAAAATGTTTAAGATATGAGTCAGATGCTTTCTATTTTCTAGCGAAACAAAGACAGCTCGATGGTTCACTCGACAATATTAGTAAGAAAATGTAAAAATACAAAAGTAACTATATTAAGTGAATATGCTAAGCACTTAGTCTTTCGCATTAACCAGAAATATTAAATACCATAGCGATGCATACAGTGTCTAAATATATTTGTAATCCTGACCACGAACGCTTTCTCTAATTTCCTCGGACGATAATACGGGGTGACCTTTCCACCGCCGAGTTGACACGTTCCATTACAGGAGGTACTCTCATAAATACCTTATTGGTGGCGAGCTCCCACCTTCCTCATTATGGGGAGATCATTAGTTGGAGATAAAATGCGGTCGCGTCGAGCGGAATCGCTGCATCCGTAACGTCCCCTACCCCTGGTGCTTTGCTTTTTGCTACCTTTACGTTACATTCAATTAATTACTAAAATTGTCTGTCGTTTACTTAGCGAGATTGATTTATTTTGTTAATGAATTACTTATTACAGGTTAAAAGGATATGACCATTTAGATTAATGTTTGTATAACTTGTATGTTAGTAAATGAAAAGTTAAGAAAATATTATATTTTTATGCGTCTTAGTGTGAGAATAAACGGTATAAATGTACATAATATTACGACATAACATATTATATACATATAATAAAATTGTAACTAAGCCGAATCTGTACATTAAATATTTTTTGGAAAATCTTATTCAAATAAACATTATTATCGTTACAGAAGCCAAATCTGTAGTTTTTAGATTTTTTGTCTGTCTGTCTGTGACGGCATCACGGGAAAATCACTGAAGAGATTTTGATGAAATTTGGTATGATGCTAGCTGGTTATCCGTGTCAGCATAAAGGATACTTTTTACTGCGGTAAAATATCTTACCTCTGAGAAATCTATAGTAAACGTTAAAACGTAAGTAGGAACGAACTCGAGCGGAGCGAGGGTGAGTCGCTAGTAACAAAAAAAAATATATACAAACCTAATGTTTATTTAATACATTTTTAGTATAGAAATAAAGTTTAGCTTGGCTTTAACGCCTTTGAGCTTAATATTAGTGTTGAAATTTATTTCATTTCCATACTCGTACTTCCCATATGGCAATAACAGAAAGGCTTTTCACACCTATTTGAAGAGATCTGCAGATTCTTGCAGTCGCACTTGAGTATGATAATGTGTGCTATCTATTCTAGTGTTAGGTCTAATCTGAGGACGTATCGTATGTAAGGCGGAGTTTACACGTTGGCTCAACATTGTGAAGTAAAAGGGAGCATTTAAGGTCATCTATACACATTGTGTACGAAATATAACGTATTGTTTAAGCAGGCTGTATATCTGATGTCATTTCCAAATACACAAGAGATCCTACTAATTTAGATATTTGTACTGAATTAGTGAACTAAATTGCTACTTCTTAGAATGTTTTATTTATATAATACTCAAAAGTTTTTTAAAGTCGCATCCCATACATATATTTTCATGACATAAAAAATATTTCAGTTTATTTCCTAGTTGAGTAATAAAAGTGGAAAAAATAATATGGTTATTATATGAAAACATCCTGTTGGTCCATTTTGGTCCAACGTATAAAGGAAGCGTTAGCGAGTCTGTATTCGAGTGCCTCCGAAGCGGTATGGTAATGAAATTCGACTAGTACATTCCCCGAGTTAAAGATGACTCTTAATGCATCTACCACGTTGTAAAATAGCAAGTGGGATTTGTGGGCATTTAATTTGCTTTAAATTATCTCTTACTGGATATTTTATTTAAAATATTTTATTCAAATATTATCTACATATTCATATTATCATATATTCTAATTAACTTATATGTATGTACATTGTGGCTTTTGTAAATAAAATTATCAACCTAATCACTACAAATTGAGCCAAATGTGTCGTCACCATCATATATACAGATTTGAAATTATATAACTATTTAAAATATTATACTTAGTTTTAAAAATAAATTTAACTTTACCAGACCAGTAACGTCTTACGGCGCAGTTGAGCCGCACTCGCGTTATGGTAATGAGATCGAATCCGAAATTGGACGCTGTGTGACCACTTGAGTATTTCGCAGCTTCCATGCATTATTTACACTCACATGACATATTATTAGATTATACTCGTATTATACAAGACAGTGTATTTTAAATATTATTCGTATCACTTTAAATTTGTAGTAAAATAAATGATATTTTGTAATGTTCTTGGTTATTTATAGCTAGGATGTTTTATTGTGGAGTTTTTATGAGTGGTATAGATATAGTTCTTTAAAGGCTTGGTTTTCATTAGTACAAGCTTATGACAAACTTTTTGCCTAATAATTATTTTAGCACTATGCAAGAATCGAACTCATGCTACCTAGTAGTAATGGAAACCAACTGAATTGTACTAGATAGTTATATTTAATAACATTTATGCATTACAAATTCTATTACAAAGCTCAAATCTGATTATAAACATTTGCTTAACTCCGTTAAAGATCAAAATCTTATCAAAATTGGTATCGCGAGCTGGGATTTAGTTGTTTTGCTTTAGAATTAGCATGGAAATTTGTTTAGTTTCAGACTTAAACAAAGAAATCTTTATCTTAACTGCAATGTAAATATGAAATGTTATCTTCACTTCTAAGTCACGCCTCAGTTTAACGTATACACCTATTGTTTACTTCCCATTTGTACCTACACTGATGATCGCAGTTTATAAGCTCATTGTTAACTAAATCTTCTATAAATATTTAACTTTTATTCAATCTATACTAGCGACTTACCCTGGCTTCGGTCAATTTTTAACTAATATCATCCATACTTATTCATGATTATCTACAGGAAGCAATTGATGTACTGAAAGCAAAGGTAACATATTAGTCTATCCGTCTGATAAATTGTTTCTATGTACATACACAAAACATTGTATGTTTATTCTGCCCTACTCTTTTTCATATCAGGACACTTCATGTTGGGTCAAAATAGCTACTAGTCTACGTGAAAATCCGCTTGGACTCACCGCACTGCAAGATAGAGATATCAATACGATGTGAAATATAGTATTGTTTTAATTTTAATAATACATATTTCATAAAAAATTAAGATCAGAAGCATTCAAGTATGATCCTATTTCAGTTTTGATTAGTAACTCGATAGTGCAGGGAACTGTTGATCTTGACTGTGACAAACGTGCAACGGTGGGCATCATTTTAATTCTGTCAACTCGCTATGAATAACCCTTTGTTGTTTTGTTTTGTAGTTCCAAATAAAATATTATGAACCTTAAATAAATGGAGCCTCGTATATCACTCAGAATGGAAAGGTGTAGATATTTTCTTATTAAAAAATATTTCCTCGTGCGGGAACTGAACTCCTGATTGTAAATAAGCAGGCAAATGGCACAGTACCAAATGATTTTAAAATAGTACATCAAAATGAAGAAGCAAAGTAAATATTATTTACACTATTATAATATGTTGTTGTAAACGATAAATTATGTACAACCACGTCGGTCACTTCGACCCACTTTCAGCTAAAATCATATTTCATAAAATTTACTAACCGATCAATCTTTCGTCGGAAGCCACTCAACCTCGCCCCAGCCGTGGATTTGGCTGTTATTGTTGTTTACCACCTGCCCTATTTCCATTATCGCGAGCGACACGCGATTGCTTAGATGTGAATGTGAAACATTTCACGAAATTCCAAAACGTTATGATGACGTACGTTTGACTATTTGAATTTTACTCGAAGCTACTACGAATATAATAAACTACAACTGTACCAGAAAAGATAGCAATATTTAGGTTTGAATGTGGCGTTGTTTAATCATTTTCTTATCTACCCTACCAAAAAGATAAAATGACGCAATCACCTGTTAAATAATAAGGACCCTTCAAATAAATTCAATGCAAAAAAGCAAAACTTGTCACATAAATCTCAGAACGGCAAGGGAATAAATATCTCAACTCGCGTTACAGCCTTCGGATTCCAACCGCAGAAAATATCGCACCCGAATTCCGGTGGCACTAGCAAAGGGAAAAAAGCGTGAAAGTCGAATTCCTCGACTCCGCCCACGTGCGAGCGACAGGTGAATGCGCGGGCGCACGGGACGATTTGCTCTGTTTTCACAAGCTGGAATATATTAGCGCAATATTGATATACAATGGCTGACAGTGTTATCTGTAGTCTTTTTATGGTACATTGCGATTGCGACAGGTTGAAGCGTTGATATATGGCGATAACTTTAATATTGGGCTATCATTATTAGATTTGTTAATCAGTCTTGTTCCAATTTCTGTAAAACGAAATAAGAGGTGAAACAAAAGAATATCCTTACTTTTTCTTTGTTCTATCAAGGTTAATGTTGTTTACCAGCGTTGCAATACCATAACAAAACTATCTTCTTATAAGGCAAAGTCCCAATAATTTCAGATTAGTGGAAAAGTTGTATGAACTAGCATCCAAAATATAATTCTGAATTAGTATAATCGTTCGCTCAGTTTTCGATGTTGGAAAAACAAAAGTTGATAGGCGATGCATCAGAATGCATATGCATGAAAACGTATAGCCAGAAAGATATACAACAATGAACAATGGGAGCATAAATCAGTATAATTAGTTTTGCCTGAACGGAGCAAAATCATTGGTCAAAACGCAACTCAGTCCCCGCCTCCTGGAGCGTTAGAGCAGGTACTTGGACACTTGGATTCGATCAAACGTAACGTCAGCAACGAGAGTTACATGTGAACATTGACCTTACTAATGAGCATCGACCTTATAGGTATTTGAATTCTTAATTTTAGTACATTAATATAACAGAAATTCTAAGTACACATGACGTTTCAGTTGCCATTCATTCTTCATATTTGCTGATTTTATAGAATATTACGTTTATATGTACTTAGCTCAAATAATATAATATAATCTAATTAAATTCTCATTACTTTTTCTAAAAATAATTGTTTGTAATTAATCATGTGATAGATTAATTATCACTCCAAAAATAGAATTTCACGTGATTAAATCATTGATGATTGTAGTCCAAAGTACCTTAACGATATAAGAAGTTACTTTAAATTGAAATCGCTTATCTGATATGATAATTGAATGATTTCATTTATTTCCTTTATTAATTACACTATCTTTTATAAATATTCCAACTTCCAAGATATTTCAAGATCCGGCTAGACTAATACAAATGTCAACTTAAAAAAAATAGTAGATTCTTGTGATGTACATATCTCTTATAATATCTGTAGTCTTTCTTAAATTTTTACTGACTACTATTATACTTTACGAGTAACTACTTTAAACTATAAGCTATTTCAACGTAAAAAAAATCGTTACTTCATCGCTTATGAGAACAAACACACAAACAAACACTTTTCTGCATTTAAATAATTTCGTATTAGATAAACTAAGGTTGTCAGGTAGTTGTAAATTTTAGAATAATTTTAGTTTATTAATTTCATTCATAAATATTTATAATCGGAGAATGCAACACAAAAAACAAACTTTCATATTATTATATAATATTTCGTGGCTTTTTTTTTTGCTGTCCCTACCTGCCTAGGTTCTAGGCCGCGTGAATAGCGCATAGCTCAGTGCGCCTCTTTACAACTGTACATCACGTGTTTACCATTACTTACAATGTTGTAGCAGACGCACTAGCTATATGCCCCGGCTTTGCTTATATATGAATATATATACTAAAGTAGTCAATGTGAAAATTGATTGAATCTTTAAATCTCTTACTGTATAAAGCCTATTAATAAAACATAGTATTAATAAAATTTATTATGAATTCGTAGATGATTCGATATTTTATAATTAATATTAATTAATTTTTATATAAGCTTGGAAAATATACTTAAATTATGCTTTTTGCTGACATCCATTATAATATATCTAATTATTTAGATGGATTTGTTTTATGGTTGGTATGGTTTTTAACCATAAAAGAAAACATAAGTTTTATTCCCTATTGAGCTTTAGCTTAAGTGACATTTTACTGTTTTTTGAGAGACACTGTCATAATTAGCTTAAAATTTTTGGACATTTCCAGCATTCAACATACATAATTTCAATCATTAACGTCGAAATGAGATAAGATATTTGAAACGAATTTTGTTTAAATGTAAATTTCAAACGCGACTAACGGGTCATCTTAATAACGACTAGTTAAGCGACTGCCTTTGTTTGTGACCTTTAATACTCAAGATGCAAACGATTTATATTTTTAACTAGCGACTCACAATCGGTCCGCTTGGGTTTGTCCCTAGTTACGTTTTAACGTTTAGTATAGATTTCTCGGAGATAAAATATTTCCCGCAGTAAATAATATTCTAAATGTTTACCCTGATAACCATCTATTATCATACCAAATTTCATCAAAATATGTCCAGCGGTTTTCTCGTGATGCGGTCACAGGCAGACAGACAATAAATTCTAAAATCTATAGATTCAGTCTCTGTATCGATAATAATGCCTATTTCAGTAAGATTTTCCAAAAAAATATTTAATGTACAGATTTGACTCAGTTTGAATATTATTATATGTACATATATGTAGATAAGTTTTTTCCATGACTTCGCTCTTGAACAAATTTCGCTGGAAAAAGGAGCATAATTTCTTCAGTAAATATTATGTTACTTGCGATTATTCGTTAAACTATAATATTTTCTTAGATTCCTCTCTTTATCCCGTGATCATGATTTCTGTAGAGCATTCGAAACGTCGGAAACCAAAAATCGAAATAAATCCGCGAAATAATCCGAAGAAATAAACGTTAATTGATTAGTTAAAAATCCATTATCCGAAACGAATTTTACTCTACAAATAATATTGCGAGAATCAAAGATATTTGACCTGAACATTGTGTGTGACAGTAGTTTATACGAACAGACATACAACTAGATGCCAAACATTTTTACTTATTAAAGACTTACTGAAGCAAACAGACGACCGAGCTGCTATTATATCATATGAAATTATTCCACATAAATTGGCGCCTGCTGACATTGTAGGCGGTAAGTTCCCATCTTTACGAGAATATAACATCGTATAATTAATGCCCGGCCATTTAACCCTCTAAGGTCAAACTATTTGGATTTTTTTTACCATATTTAATTTTTATATGAAACCTTTTTAACAAATCAAATCATAATAAGGCATATAATGGTAAATTTAATTTTTTTCCGATTCATTTAGAAAGCTGAATTGATTTAATGATTTGGTTGTCCATAATCTATACATATATTATAAAGAGGCAGAGTTTGTTTGTTTGTTTATTTGTTTAAACGCGCTAATCTCAGGAACTACTAATCCGATTTAATTTTTTTTTTTGCTTAAGATAACCCATTTATTGAGGAAGGCTATAATCATTATGTTACTACCCAAGTATTTCCCAATTATGATACCCAGTAATCATAATTGTCAACAAATGGGGCAGTCTGTAATACTGATATTTATATCGCAAGTTTAAACGCAGGCGAAGCCGCGGGTACTGCTAGTAATACATATATTATTATTGTTAATGTATTTTTAATAGAAAAATTTAAAGTATCGAACATTAGAGTAAGTTAGTTGAAATAAAAATTACTAAAACATCATCAACTTAAATGATAAAAAGATCAATTAAATTCTTATTCATCTCTAATCTGACTCTATATCAGATTGTTGATTTATCTTTGAACATTTTCTATATAAAATAGGAAGTAGGTATTATAGTGGATTTATACCCACCCCATCCAATCTTACCTCAACATTAGTATAAATGGAGTCCACTGCTGTTTTTAATGAAAATGATGTCCAAACGACTGTATGTCGACATGAACTGATGACAGCGACTCTATTTTCCCCTTTTGTGTATAAGAATGGTGGGCTTATACCTTATGTGTTTAAGGGCTAGTGATAGATTTTTAAATAAAAATTTATTTGATTTGTGCAGTGACTGTTATAAATATGAAGATTTGTTTGCTTATCGCAATATAAGACACTTCTAAAATTTGACTTTTTCAAATAAAATTAATAATTCTTATCGCTACCACAGATCACATAATACTATACTAGCATACTAAAACATATTGTACGTTACGTAAGTATATTGTTAAATATCCAAAGGTGAACGGGAATACTCCTTAATACAGATTATATTTATAACCTAACAAGGAGTACAGTATTTAACCCTTGTTTCATATTGAATTTAAAAGCCTTTATAGCTTTCTGATACTTAATTTTATAAATAGGTCTATTTTAACAACATTAAAAATGGACTTTACACATCACTAAAGAGATTGACTGTTTTTCAATCATTTGAAGTCATAGCCAGCACTTAAGATCGTATTTCAAATCAATGATCAAGGTTAGGGAGTAATTATAGTATAAAACATTAATACCGATAATATCAATCAATGTCAGCGCAAAGTTAAATTAATACGTTTATGAAGCGCCATCACATCCATCAGATGTGATTGATGGGTGACGAAACAAAAACCCAAGCATTATCTCGTGTCGTTTGGGGGATGATTTTACGTTATCATTATAATTATATGTGGCACAGTGGATTAGTGCTTAATAAACTAGCGGTAGCGTGTTCGATATCCGCACGATGCAAATAATAAGTCGTAAAATTATTGGACAATTATGAGAAAGTTTGTATCTGTTTTTTTTTTGGTTTCTTTTTATTTTATTCAATTATCTACAAACTTTTTTATCCGTGTCTTTTTTTGAGATTTGGTTTTAATTTGTCGTGATTTCTTTGTTTCAAAAGAATTGAAAGGTTATTATAATCTCGCGTTAGAAATAATTCAAGCTAGATGAGCCCTCTTGGTTTGATTGTTTCGGAACTTTGAGAGTGTTGTGTTACAAATTGATAAGGTGGTCTCAGGTCTTCTTTATCTTGGAGATGCTGGTATTTTTGATGTAGGATACCAGCTTCCCGATTGATCTCTTCGTTTTCTTGTACCTCTCTGTTTTTGATGAGGAATGCTGGCACGTTTCGTGGCATATTTGTGTTGAATAAAATTCACTATATAGACTGATTATAATCTGGAGTACAACATAAGCTGCTGTTAAACTAGAGACGCACTCGAGAAAAACGAGGTTAAGTCGCTAGTAAGTCTATAAACTCAAATAAACAATTCAGGTTTAAAACATAAACAAACATTTTCAGTGAATGTACGAGGCGCAACAAGTATCTCTATCCATTTGTAACGTCAGCCACGACGCGAATTAGAAATTTGAAATATAGTTTATGTGAATATTTTGAATGTTTTGAGCTTATAAGAGTATCTAATACGTCATTTTATTTCCACTTCATCGCTCAGTGTTTGGTACGTTTTAGTGATACTAAGTAACTGTTTGATTATCAAAAAATATTATTAATCATTAAAATGTAATGCTTTGAACATTTTCGTCCACCACCTACCTGCTTATAGAATGAAAATCATTTTGTATTTAACATAATACAACATGTCATACAAAAAGTCCAGGCCACCCTTAATTAAAAAAAAAAATATATCTATTACTAATAGATATCTACGAGTATTTCTAACTAAATTATAGAGTGTAAAAAAATGCAAAAGCTAAGTTACTTGTGATATTATACACTTATATTATAAAGACGAAAGTTTTGTATTTTTGTATGTTTGCAACAAAAAAACTCAAAAACTACTGGACAGATTTAGATGTTTGGTAAAAAGATAGTTTGAGGCCATGGGAAGGACATAGGATATTTTTAATTCCGTAAATCATTCTTTATGGGGGTGAAAATGGGGATGAAAGTTTGTATGAGGAATCAAGTAGTAACTTAAAGACCAATGTTGACAGCCTTTAAAATTTCGAGCAAAGAAACTTGGAGCAAAGCTCTTGGCTGTACATACACGAAAAACCACTGTGTCTATATTTGATGTGGTAGAGAATACATAGCAATTTATATAACAAAAGCGAGTAAAACGACAAAAATAGTAAACTTTCATTAGGAAAACCTTTGACGATATATTTGTTAATATCTAATATTTCATACAAAATACTTTTCTTCCGGTAAACAGATAGTTGAATGTCGATCTTACTTCAAATCTTAGACTGTATACTTTTTATTTTGGGACATTAACACACAGCACCATCTAGTTCCATGGTAAGCTACGAGGCTTGTGTTATGGATACCAGATAGTTGGTACACTACACATATATAACTTTAAATACATACATATTATAAATATGTATAAATTATATTATATCACTGAATTTCGAGCCCTATCATCTTTCGTTTTAGTTCTCTCAGTATTCATAAATAAATATACTCTTATATCAGACAGGAACTTGTAAATAGTAATTTAAATGTAATTATTATAATTTAAAAATTTATACCAAACGTTAAAATTCCCATAGAAATTAACGTAATCTTGATTCGATAGCTCTGAAGATACAAGTTAATACACGAAGCTCGTATTTTCATATATCTCTGAGAAAGCTATTAATTATTGGACGTCGGTAAGATATCTAATTAAATAATTAAATTGTTAATTTTGATAATTAAATTCGAAAGTGTGAGGCACTTAGTAGTCCACTCTATATATAATAAAAATAAAATAGAGTTGTGTTTGTATATAGGAAAATTAGACGGTATGAGCTAGAAAAAGAGATGTTTGAGAACCATCTATATTATGTGTAGAAACTAAAATTTAAAATAAATACATTTACATGTAAAGACAGGTATTTGGTATCATCTTTTATTATTTTATAATGTAAGCTCCATCAAGTAAGATTTATCTAGATCTTTGTTACTTATTAATTATTATTAATAATGTCCCCCCGGCCGATTCTAGCTACGGCGGCCAATCTTATTGAGACTAGCCAACTGCGCAGGAGACATTATAGTGCACAAGTGTACGCGCAGACACAAGTGCACTCTCTGTTCCTGTCACTCTCATACTCCGGTGGGACGACTGCTCGACACGACCGGTGAGAGTTAAGGCGCAGGACGACTTTACGTGCTCTCCGAGGCACGGGGCTGAAACACAGCCAACTTCACAACTGCGGGCTATTACTGAGGTTTATTAAACAGAAAGATTCAATATCTAAACTTGGCCCGACCCGGGATTCGAACCCAACAACTACGGTGCAACCGTACATGCTAGCCACTACACTACCGAGACAGTTGTATATAGATAACTATCATAAAGATATAGATCACTATCATCTATCTTATTATCTTAGTTTGAGTCCAATTTTAAAATCATTTGATGGTTGAGTTAAGAGTATAGCGTATCTAAAACCTGGTATAGTCACCAGTTTGTATGTTCGGTGATTTAATACTTTCTTAGATTCACGCGAATGTTTGAAATTTTAAATAACACTATCTTTTCGGATTATTTTGCAGATTTATTTTGACCAAAGATCTAAATAAATCCTAAAAGGTTTATTTAAAATGTTCAATGATTGTTATATTGGTACCAATAAAAGTGGATTAATAATAGACCCAATAGATATTCATAGAAAATACGCATCTAGTTCTTTTATTAGCTTATTAAAAAGACTGTATAAATTAATCTTTTAAAAACTGAAACAGAATTATAATAATATATAGTATAAACCCTTGTACTATAAAACCCAAAACTTCGTGTTAATCTTAATTTTAGGGCTGAAATTTTCATTTTGATATTGTGTATAACGCGTACAAAGAAGGCACATAAGTTAAGGTGTTCTTTATTTAACGTCGGTAAAATTATATATTGAACGTATCCCAATATAGAAATGTTCTAAAATCGACTGAATGTATAGCATATTTCAAGCTTAAGTCTAATTCGTGCCGCGTGGGTCGACTGACAGCGACAAATGAGACTTGTTGCGCCTCCCGTGTTCGCGTCGAGTCATTGAGTGAAAATGTTTTGTTTGTGTACATGTTAAATCTCTACGTTTACATATTTTCTTTAGCCTAACCTTAATGTTGATATTGCTATCATATAGAAATTATACTAAACTTAACATTTTTAACATCTAAAAACCCTTATTTTCACATAAAATTATGTACCTTAAAAATTCTTCTTTAGTGCTCGCTCACCTTTTATATATGAGAATCTTTTAAATAGAATTTCAAGCTTCTAGTGACAATGGTTAAAACTGCGTTGTCTGTTACATAGTGTTACTTTTATTAAGGAAAAAATAAACTAAACATAATATATGTACCTATAATAAATATTTCAATGCCATGGGGATAGCTTCATGGGTTAGCTTCACTAAATTTAGATAAAGAAGAAGTATCTAGTTCATTACATAATGTATCTCATACACGTCTATACCATTTTTCGATTTGTTAAATCAAATATTTTTATTTGGAACACATACATCTTACTTTTGTTTACCAAAATCTGTTTAATGCTGTAAATATTAAGTATAAATAGGCTACTTTAGTTTAAATAACGGGTTTAGATTATTAAGATGGATATTAGATATTTTAAATTTCTGTTCAGGCTAAAATATGATTTAAGGTCTCCAAGATCTCAACACTGGTTAGTGCAGCGTTATGTTTAAATATACTTTACGTCACCTCAGTGCTTAAGTTTTTAAACCACCAATACTTTTTTTTAGTCTATTTTAAAAGTTTCATTTTTAAGAGACGACGAACAGTGATATGTTACAGGCTAACTATAAGATTGTAATTATTAATCTATCAATTCACTAATATACTCTTCAGGCACAGCTCTATTTCCTACTTGTTGCATCACGTCACTAACACATCTCTTGACTTCCTTCGCCTGTTCGCTTACGTCTCTACATCCACGATCATTTGTCTCTCACTGCTTAAAATCACGACTTTACTACCACAGTAGCAGTGATTTTATTACAACTCGACTGTTTTAAGTGACTGAAGCTGATTTTGAATAGATGGTAAAATATTTGTTTTTGTCCTTTTTAGTTTAATATATAAATAGCTATTTGCTATATACTGTACCATAGAATTCGGAGCAATACATAAGCTACTATTAGTACAATTAAACATATATATAACAAATAATAACAAATTTTATAAATAAAAAACATACAAATATATTATAAAATTGCTCTACACGGGAATCAAATCCGTGTACAGCAAATTATGTTCAAATGTCTAAATAAATGCATACAGAATTACGAATAGCCACCATACATTGGAAATAAACTTGTTGAACTCTGATGTCATTGCGACGTCACATCACTAACAGTCGTTTGTCACTCCCCTTTCATACGATCACTCTCTCACTGGTATAATCTACAACTACCACGAATGTATCGAGAATATATATGAAATATGTGAGTTTCAATATTTTAATTTTTAATAGACAATTTTGAGTGATTAATTTAGTTATTCTGTACATATAACAAAATTCTAACTGTGCTAAATCTATGCATTAAATATTTTTTGGGAAATCTCATTAAAATAGTCATTTTTATTGACACAGCGGCCGAATCGCTAGTTTTTAAAATTACTGTTCGTCTGCTGTCTGTCTGGTCTGGTATGAAAACCACTGGACAAATTTTGATGAAATTTGGTATAATGATAGCTGGTTATCCGGGTCAACATATAGGATACTTTTTACTGCGGGAAAATATCTCATCTCTGAGAAATCTATACTAACCGTTAAAACGTACTTAGACTTGAACCCGAGCGGAGCGAGAGTGAATCACTGGTATTAATAATTTTTGATCATTGTGACTGATAGTATGACAGTCAGTACTTCCATTGAGCACTAATCTGAAACTTGATAATTTTTATATTGATTATTATCCTCATTTTATCTTTGTTGACATTTTATTATTTATGATAGCTGGACAAAATAAATGAATGGAAAAATAACAAAAATAGCTTGATTTAAAATTCTTTTAACGTCAATATATGACTGGAAGAGATCTCAGAGATAAGTCCACCTTTTCAACGTCACTTTCTATGTACGTATTTTGTTTTCTTGTAACTTATTTGTGCAATAAAGAATATACATATGTCAATCTACAGTTTCAAAAGCTTAATTACACCGTTGTTTTTAATAAAGTTACACGATTCCAGATTTAGCTTCATTTTGCTCTTGTATGCAGTCTATCTGTATACCTACTTTTCATCCAAAATTGTCCAGCCAGCATGAGCGTGAAGTAACAAACATACTCGTTCTCACACAAATAAATTACATATAAATAATTGTGGTCCGTAGATAAGATTATAATAAACAATTTCTTCCAACAATAATAAAGAAACGAATATATATGTACATACATCTAATATACATATTATAAAATAAAGTTCCCCGCCGCGTCTGTCTGTTTGTCTGCCTCAAAATTCCAACTCAAAAACTACTAAACAAATTTTCGTACGGTTTTCACCGATGGACCAAGTGATTCACGAAGAAAGTTCAAGTGTATAATTCACTAAGATTTTGTGTAAATTGGCTGAAATATGACGATGATTGTTGAAGATGACTGAAAAAAATCACGCCGAATCTTTATTGGCGTGCGCTGTCACTAAACTGTAAACTAATAAAGTTATATGAAAACAATGTATTATATGTATTATCTAGGGACGCACCCGAGCGAAGCAAGGGCAAGTCACTAGTTATATATATGTATGTATCTATGAAATGCCACATCAGTTAACATTTTTTATTATTATGATTAATTCGCACTATCTCTACATTTTATCTATTCTTTAAGTAAAGAAAAAAAAACTAACAATGTAGTGGGTTTTTGCATTAAGATTATACCTCCCAGACTTACCCATAACCTATCTCACCCACTGTTTATCTGAGTTGCCGCGATGCGTCTTACGGTTTACGAGCCACCGTACTCAATTAACGTGATAACTATTGATAACTGAGATAAAATACACAACCGTATATCAGCTTTATAGCTTCTAATGCCTATTCATGATATACGTGATGAGAATTTATTGTAATAGTTATATAAATTATAAAATTTTTGGGGACTAATTCCCACTTTCTAGATAGCTTAAAGAAATATGTATGCAAAAGATACTCGTATCTGAGTAAATCTTGACACAATGACTGTAACTGCCTCGGTGGTGTAGTGGCTAGCATGTACGGCTGCACACCCGGAGGTCCTAGGTTCGAGTCCTGGGTCGGGCCAAGTTTAGTTATTGTGTCTTTCTGTATAGTAAGCCTCAGTAACAGCCCGGAGTAGGGATTATTATTAGTTGGCATTATTTTACTAGAAGAGAAGTATTTTTCTAGAGTAAAATATAAATAAATATATTAAAACGTTGGTAAAGAAATTAATTAGTATCTTAACAATATTACGAATGCTTTGGAAATCATAAGGCTTCTTTTTATTTAATAGTGGCTTATAACATTTTTCCTTTGCCTTTTCTATCACAATTTTACCATTAAATTCTCCGTAACTCGTGCATCAATAATTAAACCACGTTAATATTATAATTAATATGAATATTTCGTTGTCAAGTTTCAACAAGTTGAGTAAATGGGGATGGCTTTTGTTCTGGATACTAAGTATGTCGTTCGTCGACGTGAAAGTGCGAGATGAGCAGTGGGGAAAGCTAGTATTTTATAATATTAACGACACCCTTGGCTTAGTTTGTAGTGACCCTACTCTCTGTGCCAGCGGTCGCGGGTTCAAGTCCCGCTGGGGGCATTCATTTGTGTGACGACGAATGTTTGTACTCCAGTCATGGGTGTTTATATTTATAATATGTATGTATTTAAAGTTATATATGTGTAGTGTATCAACTATCTGGTATCCATAACACGAGTCTCGTAGCTTACCATGGAACTAGATGGCGCTGTGTGTTAATGTCCCAACGTCCCAACGTCCCATAATATAAGATACAATACGTAGGATGGAGTAGGAGGATATCAAACAATATTTATCCACCAAATGAATGGTCTATAATTACTTAAATAAATCGAAAACATTGCAATGGATTAAGAAAAGCCCAATTTTCCTGTACACAATCATTCAAATAATTTTACAGACGGTGAACGGATATCATTCATTTATTTTATCTTCATTATATCACACATTCCTGGATTTGTTTTAGATAACACTCTATATCTGCCTTTTTAGGGTTCCGAAGCGGAAGACAAAAACATAACTCTTATTATTTAGTCATGTCCGTCTGTTTGCTCGTCGATGTATTATATCTATTTTATTCGGAGACTATTGTGTTGGTGCTTTAAAACTGAAGAAGGTCTCTCATTAAAAGCGATAGCTTAAATAAAAAAAATAAAAACTATGGAGGTGATACTCCTCCATGTAGCTAAGGAATATAAAAAAGGCATTGAAACCTATATGTGTAAATTTGTAGGGTATTTTTGGATTTTATTAAAAATGAGATCGTGTAATTGTTATTTAAGGTAATTTTTTGTAATTATTTCACTAATTATATAAATCATTTTAAATAAAACTATCTTTTCGGATATTTTCGCGGATTTATTTGGATTTTTGGTTGGTAGATGTAGTAAGTTCTTACTGTGTGGATCAAAATGACAGCATTTCAGATTAATATTTTTCATTTTTTATTTGTAAAAGTATATAGTAATAGTGTTGTTTAGTAAATTTTCTTTCTAAATAATAGCAAACTAAATTAAAATTATTATTCTTAATTAATTTTAACTTTTTTAAATTACACATAGAACAATTATGTGGCTTAAATAATTATTATTATATTTTTTCTTTATGGTTATAAATATAATAATGGCAACACTAAATATAGATTACTGATCAATATTTTTAAAACTGTAATAATTATAATAATAACAGCAAACATTAAATAAGTAATATTCCATATTCAATTATAAAACTAATTAAAATTATAAAAATGTTTAAAGTTAAAAAATATTGTAAGGTAATTGGTGTAATTTTCTTTTTGTTAATTGTGGGTAGGCTGTCTGTAACAACTATACCTTCGAGACATGTAACACCTCAGTCTCTCCCGTGACCATGGATGTTGTAAAGCATTCGAAACGTCGGGAACCAAAAATCCAAATAAATCCGCGAAAAAATCCGCAAAGATTTATTTGAAATGTCAAATATTCGCGTCAATCTAAGAAAGTATTATATAAATCATTACAAAATTACACTTTCCGTTGTATTGATACTGTGAAATGTAAATATTTAAAAAAAAAATGTACACTGTCTTAAAAATCATTTAAAAGTCATTCCACTTTCAATAATAGTATTTTTAATGACTGTTTTTTCTTTGCGTATTTATCTATAAATAATGAAATATTTAAGTGTATAAAATACAACCGAAGGATAATTTTAAAACTTGTGCAAGTCCATTTTGGAATTGTATTTAACAAAGCTTTGTGCTGAGACAGGGGAAACTACATGTCCTCTATAATTGAGTCTGTCTGGGATTGATTAAATGAATGAATGCTAATAATACTTTCTTAGATTTACGCGAATATTTTACGGGAGAGACTCCTCCGACTATGATTTCTATAAAGAATTCGAAACGTCGGGAACCAAAAATCAAAATAAATCCGTGAAAAAATCCGAAAAGATAGTTTTATTTAAAATGTATGCTAATATCTTTATTATTTTATTTCACTTGAAAGTTTTAATCTTATATTAAAAAGTTTGACGTGAGTTAACTTTATGCTATCCTCTTCTACATAATTTTAAACTTATACCTACTTGATATGATCGAAGTTATTTGATCTTTAAAAGGTAAAAGCTTGTAAAGTCTTATCATTGAACTTAATAAATGAAAATTTGCTTTGTTATAATATAATTTTAATAACTTTATTACAAAAAAAAAATACATTACTTTGAATATAAATCTAAGAAATGGACTTAATCTATACATATAATAAAATTCTAACCTAGCCGGATCTGTACATTACATATATTTCGGAAAATCTTATTGAAATAAATGAATGAAATAAACTTTATTCAATTGGACTTATTACAAGTACTTTTGAATCATTATTATCGTTACAGAGGCCGAATATATAATTTTTAGAATTTTCGTCAGTCTGGGAACGCATCACAAGAAAACCACTGGACCGTATTTGATAAAATTTGGTATTATGATAGATATAGGATAAATTTTTACAGCGGGAAAATATCTGACCTCTGAGAAATCTATACTAAACGTTAAAACGTATAGTACCTAAGGTATAACTTTTAAATAAAGGAAGCGAAAAATTTCGTCATTATAAATTGTTTGATTCAGTAGTAATCTCTCACATCGTGAAGTTCAATGTAAATAAGGAATAGTTATCAAGCTTCTACCAGGATTAGCCACCATCTGCCTATGATTGATCATTTGATAAGCGACACTAGCATGAACGATTACACCTGATAACGTAAACCATAATCAAAGCTTCGAATTTAATATCGACCAGAACAAGCAAATATATCAATCAAAATTAATAATAAGGACTTATGTACTTTGTAACATTTTAAATGTTAGAAAGATATTTCTCATTGATTTTATTAGTGAGTGACTGTGTTTACTCCTTCACGCTGTAATGACATGGATTTGAAAAAAAATCGACATAGAGATAGTCTAAATTCTAGAATGTTCATAGATTTTACTATATTACTTATTATACGATTAAAGTTGCGGGCTAAAACTAGCAAGTTAATATTTAGAAATTATCTATCTCTTTTATAAAATACGCAAACAAAAATTCTTATTATTAATCAAGCATTGTTAAACAGACCTATTTCACTCGATCTTGATTCAGAACCTAACGGTGGCATTTAAAGATATTATCGACTCCACGATGATTTCTAGTGAAATTAAACCATTGTTTCCATAAAACGTCCACTCACCGTCCTTTGAGCATCTATTCAATGTTTTCCAATCGATCTGATTACGGTTTCGCTGCAAGCGATTTCGCCTGTTCGGACAGATGTAAGCTCGCCACAGTTCTGAATCACGATAATGCGTCATATAAATTTGACTCCGAAACGTTCATATCCAGACACCGATGCTTCCTTTGATTGGAACGAGCACTGCAGTACGCTCGAGGCGCTCCATTTGGCGCATCTTCGGTTCATGGACTGACGCGATGCGTTTTAATCAATTAGTTCGCAAAACGTGCTTTACGAATCAATGGGCAGTGAAATAAGGCAGGCCACCGCGTCGAGTTTTCGGTC
Source organism: Brenthis hecate (assembly GCA_951806755.1). Taxonomy (NCBI): domain Eukaryota; kingdom Metazoa; phylum Arthropoda; class Insecta; order Lepidoptera; family Nymphalidae; genus Brenthis; species Brenthis hecate. Next base: position 1,141,440 of record OX638281.1, read on the forward strand.
TGGAGTTCTCCGGTTTCAAAATTTTTGACGTGATGTCTCACTTTGTATACAGGATGCGTCTTGTAACCTAAATTTTGGATAATTTCCCAAATTTTCAAGCTAGATTTTTGGGTTTTGATTGTAATTAACTTTTTTATAGCCGATATCAGTTTGGATGTTGTAAAATAATAGTATTTTTATAAAATTCGTTATTATAAAATAATATTGTCTTCAACATGTAAATACAGCCTATATACGTGATCTTGCTTTTCGAACATTTTCGAATAACTTTATAAGCGAAAACCGTTTTTCTTATTTTGCTTTACAGCTCGTGGGGTTTGGTCTGTCGTTGATTTAGAAACTTGATATGAGATGGAAAGCTGGTTTTAGTTCTTCAAAATATATTGAACTCATTTGATTTTATATCGTCATATAAAGAAAATCTAAAATAGATCACGGTTTATTTTATTTCGTTTTAAAACGGAGTACCGTAATTTAAGTATCTTTCTAGAACTGCAATAAATTACCTAATATATACCATAGCCTTAAACTAAAACCATCATAAATGAATATTTCATATACTATAAGTGATAAGGATTGGTATGTAGAAACATCGATAATCAAAATTATGTCAGCTGATATCTTTTACTAATCCATTTATTTCGAATTGCTGACTAATAGAATCAATCAATGACATATTTGCGCAACGCCATATCCATGATAGCCCCATTTTGGTGCTATTTTTCTGATTTTATCGTATTATAAATGTTACTTACGAGTACATCAACTTTACCAATGACGTAAAATGATACTTTATTAGATTTACACGAATATTTAACATTTTAAATAAAACTATCCAAAAATCAATTAAAATGACGTAGAATGATTTGGTAATATTGTACTTTATTGGAGAATGTGAGTTTGATTCTCGTTAATTTCTTCCCTCGTAAGAAAGAACCTCTTTTATGTCTTTAAAGTCAGTTTTTCTTCAAAATAATATTAAAATATATATTAATTACAATTGTAATTACCAAATTATAGTTTCTTGTAAAGATTTGTGTTATTGATTCGTTTTAACTAGAACGGTTCAACTTTTACAATTCTGTTAGATATTGCAATCACTCGGTAGGCTTTCGCGTTATCTACCATCTTTCTTTCACTTCTTTTTGATTACAAATAAAAATATCTCAATGTTACAAATTTTAACTGTTTTTTTTTTACCTTAAACTGTATTTTAACGAACCTTAATAATATAAATTTAATTATCGTTTAACATAATACTTTCTTAGATTTACGCGAATATTTGTCATTTTAAATAAAACTATGGTTTCGGATTTTTAGCGGATTTATTTTGATATTTGATTCCCGACATTTCGAATGCTTTACAGCAATCATGGTCACGGGAGAGACTAAAGTTTTAAACATCTCAAAGGCATTATATACTCGTTACAGACATCCTATCCACAAAATAACAAAATGAACCTAAAAAATACAAAAATGACACCAAAATATCTTACAATATTTGTTATTTTTTTTATTTTATCTGGGGATTTATCCACTGTCTCATTAAAACATAACGGTGTAGATTGATTTAAAATGCTACATTCTGTAATGATGATATAATAAATATTCATATAATTATATTTTAGTTTAATTCAATCTGATATATGGATTTTATGTGACAGTAGTTTTAACGTTCTGATTATACTTATAGATATCAATTAACTTTACACTAAATACATATACATATATTAATTTTATCCCATACTGATATTTACATAACGGAAGTTCCTTATACTTATAAAATTAAATGAATGCTTTCTTAGATTTACGCGAATATTTGACATTTTAAATAAAACTATCTTTTCGGATTTTTTCGCGGATTTATTTGGATTTTTGATTCCCGACGTTTCGAATGCTTTACAGCATCCATGGTCACGGGAGAGACTGAGGTGTTAGATGTCTCGAAGGTATAGTTGTTACAGACAGCCTACCCACAATTAACAAAATGAAAATTGCACCAATTACCTGACAATATTTTTATGCTTTAAAAATTTTTATAATTTTAATTAGTGTTATAATTGAATAGGGAATATTATTTATTTATTAATTTTTGCTGTTATTATTATAATTATTACAATTTTAAAAATATTAATTAGTAATCTATATTTAGTGTTGCCATTATTATATTTATAACCATAAAGGAAAATATAAAATATAGTATTAATTATTTAAGCCATATAATTGTTGTATCTCTATAAAGAGATAGAGTGTGCACTTGTGTCTCCAAATCCACGCAATGCACTATATGCCTCAAGTAGTGACTAGTCTTATCCGTCGCCGTAGCCGTTTAGGAGGATATTTACAACCTATTATAACCCAGTCATTTTAAAAAAGATCTAAAATTACAATATCCCATTTCCTTGTCCACAGAAGAAGCTACCAGTCCAGACAGCGGTGTGAAGGACCAGCGGGAAAGGGGGGCGCGGGACGGTGAAGGGGAGGGGGGCTCGCCTTCATCCCCGGCGTCCCGCGTCTCCCCCGCGGACGAGCGGGACATCGAGCACAGTATACCAGCTACCCTCATTCAGGATCCTAATGCTGAAAGGTAGATAAATTTCTTTTTAAACTCCAAAAACTTTTTTTAATTATGGGGAATAGAGAATGGCGCTTCATTGATAGAATAATTAATAATCATGCCAATACTATAGAGAAACAAAATATAATAGTAGCATCTTTAATGTCCAAATTGAATTTGTTTCGCAAAATTAGTAAATCGTTTTTTTTTTTTTGGTCAATTTTGGTCATGCGCAGTTGCTAGGTTATTTCTTGATCCCCATCACTATAATTCTTTCTTAGATTTAGCCGAATATTTGACATTAGCATATTTGAGACGATAGAAGATTATGGGACGGAAAGGTCTCTGGGACCATGATTGCTGTAAAGCAGTTGAAACGTTGGAAGCCAAAAATCTTAATAAATCCACAAAAAATCCGAAAAGATAGTTTTTTTTACAACATCATCATTTCTAAACTTCAAAACCTTCTATTATGCTCAATTTAAAACGATACGATACAATCGTAAGTTTATTCACTATATCTAAAAACAATAAAAAAACTATCGAAATTGAACTTAATATGTGCTTCATAACAATAGAAATGAACTAATATTTTTTCAACTATCCAATTCAAAAACAATGTCAACTAATACGTTCAAAATATCAGTAAAGCGACTCAATGCTATCGGGTACGATACATTCATAACACTTCTGACACGAGGACATTGTCTACTTGACGGTGGTCTCGACTTCAATCCGCAGTGTCCACTTTAACGATCCCATTGTTTTCGATGATCAGTTGTCAACTGATGTCCATGTTGAACCAAATAATTAAACCTTTTCCATTCCATTCGTATTCCTTTACTCTAAAGCATATTTTGCAATGTATAAAGTTCCATGATACTTTGGCTAGAACAGAGAAATGAATGGATGCGCGATACTGACAGCTAGTAGGTAGTGACACTAAAAAATATCAAGAATTTCTCATTTGACACTCCATCAATATCTGTTATACTGCAACGGATCTGTCTTGATAATTATCGCGAAAGATAAAAAGTTGTTTTTTTTGTTGTGAATATGATTCATTAAAGTGCATTTACACCGTAATTGATAATGCAGTTTCTTTATGTCTGGGTATTTAAATGATTGCTGCTATAACTTTTTTTTTCTGATTAAAGGTTCTGGAATTTTTAGTTAGACATAGTGAATTAATTAGTCCTATACAGATATTATACTAGACTAGCATTGCCCGCGGCTCCGCCCGCGTTCAGATGACCAAAAACCAAATTCTTAGGTTTTACATATTAGTATACTTTTACATTGCAGTTTTCCCGCGGTAAAAAGTATCCTATATGTTGACCCGGATAACCAGCTATTATCATACCAAATTTCATCAAAATCTATCCAGTGGTTCTCCCGTGATGAGGTAACAGACAAACTACAAAAATTCTAAAAACTATAGATTCGGTCTCTGTATCGATAGTAATGTCTATTTCAATAAGATTTTCCAAAAAATATTTAATGTACAGATTCGGCTTAGTTACAATTTTATTATATTATGTATAGGTATACAGAGATTAACACAAAACACCATCTAGTCCCATGGTAAGCTATGGGGCTTACGTTATAGATACAATAATATAGTTGATACACTACACATAACTTTAAATACATACATATTAAAAATATTCCCATGACTCCAGTCGTGGGTGCTTATATTTATAATATGTATGTATTTAAAGTTATATAACTATGTGTAGTGTATCAACTATCTGGTATCCATAACACACGCCTCGTAGCTTACCATGGAACTAGATGGTGCTGTGTGTTAATGTCTTTACATTTTTATCTATACTAATATTACAAAGAGGTAAAGTTTGTGAGTTTGTGACGTTGTAGGAGGTAATATCTCTGGATCTACTAAACCGATTTAGATGAATGAAATTTGGTAAAAAGATAGTTTGCGACCCTGGGAAGGATATAGGATACGTTTTATCCCGGAATACATCCCTTAAGAGGTTGAAAATGGGGGTGTAAGTTTGTATGGGGAATCAAGCTAGGGAAAAACCCGATGGAAACGAGGGGGAGTCGCTTATTTATTTATATTTTGAATTTACTAAACTTCTCTGATATAATATTTTAGGACAGAATTAATTTGAATTATAAATTACAGTCCATAGCCAATGATATTGCCATTCTCAAATCACTATACGTATATAAAAAATTAATATTCGTTTCAAAATAGAATCGCATGTGTCAGCTCAGAAAACACAAGCGAATAGGCTACCACTGAGCCTAAAGTCAAAATACGAGCTCTATTAAAACATTATCCTTCATCTAAGATGCACTGTGTAATAAAAAGATATGTCAAAAAATTAATTTTTAACAACTTAATTAGGATTCTAATATTTCAAACCAATAAAAACTGGACTGTACTTTGCAGGTAGAAACTTTTATGCCATTCAAAATCCAAAGTGTTTATTTTGGCAATGTAAAATCAATCTTATTACTTTCGTATTAAAGATTGGGTTATTTAATGCAGGTATTTTAACAGCAAACGATAGTGGTAGTGTACACGTAAACTGCTCAATCACTGTCAATTAGTTGCAGTGAAGAGATCCCATCAATCATCAACATTCTCCAGAGCTGAATCCATCCTGAGGGTCTATTGTTTAGAATTTGGACTCTCATATTTATATATTTCTAGATTGAAAATTTAGTAAAATCAATGAGATATATGTATGTACATACATCTATACAGATAAATAAAATTGAAGTGTCTATTTGTAATGTCAAAATAGCAGCTTTGTACTAAATGCATATGGAATTATATATTATGAATACTGTACTAATAAGAAAGAAACAATTTTTAATTTTTTTGTCTGAGTGTCTGTTTAATCCAGCTAATCTCCGAAACAGTTTAACTGATTTTGATGGGACTGTCACTGGCAGATAGCTGATGTTATAAGGAGTAACTTAGTTTACTTTTATTTTAGAAAAAGAATCAGGTTTCCGCGCAACAAAATTAAAACCCATGGAATTACAAACAAAACGAGGATAAATCGCTAGTATATAATAAACAAATTTCTTTTTTGTCCACTATTGTAAAAAGATTTGGTTTGTTTGTATGTAAACTGTATAGTGTAATCTACATACTTTGGTTCAACAACAAAAATTTTTTTACTGATAAAGCTATAAGATAGTCCAACATGACAAGTGGAGCCGCTGACGCAGACTAGTATTGATAATAATATATGTCTGTGTTTTTTTTATGTATAGATTGACTGTCGACTATAGAAGAGGTCGTGGGTTCGAATCCTGCTCATGTATAAAGGCGTTAACTTAATAAAATGCAAACTTAATAGGCTTAAATACAAAAAATAATATCTTTACAGTTTTATATCTATCATTTGTTACAAATAGAATATTACGAGTAATATAATTCATTAGTCCCTCAACGACCGCGGACACGCCGGCGTTACAGTTAACATAGATTTCTTAGAAAAATTAATTTCTTAGAAATGTACCTGGAGGTGTTAACTTTTCGTTTAAGAAATACCTAATTCTTTCGAGTTATTCAATTCAATTCTCTTGTTAATTGATTCAAAGCGTGGCAATTGAACACAGATTATTTCGCCAATGTCAAATTTCGGCAAATGAGATGACGGTAAAACTTTTGAGTTGTAACTGACGGTATATCAATGACTAGCGACTCACCCTCGCTTCGATCGGGTTCGTCCCTAGCTTGCTTCCCAATACCAACGTTCATCCCCATTTTCACCCCCTTAAAAGATTATTTCCGAGATAAAAAATCCTATGTCATTTCCAGGGTCTCAAACTATCTTCTTACCAAATTTCATCTAAATCGGTTCAGTAGATCCAGAGATTACCCCCTACAACATCACAAACTCACAAACTTTACCTTTTTATAATATTAGTAACAATATGATCGTTAACATTATTTATCCTGTCCGCCATCAATTTGTAAAGTGACGTCATCGTTAAAACTTTAAAGTTAAACCTTCATATCATTAAATTAGTATAAACGAATATACTTCAATAGACGATCTCAAATTGAAGTAAAACTTCCTTTATCTGTCCCTAAAACAGTAGCCGTTTCTGTTTTTTAAATAACTAAGTGTCATATATCAAACACAAAAAAAAAAACTATGTTCAAATTATCAACATTCCGCTCTTTTATTGCTCCGAAGACATCTGTGCCGATTTTAAAATTCACGTTGTAACTGCGAAATTATTCAAACCCTGTCAGGTGTCCCCCATACGCCCGCACGCTGTAGCATTCGCCTTCGCAAAACTATATAAGTAAACTAAATGCTTCCTGCCTTCAAGGAAGGAAAAAGAAAAAGGAATTTACGTATTCGAAAAAGAAAAAAAATTCTAAGTTGATTGAGAACAAATTAAGATTTATACTTAGTCGTGTTATGATTCATGTTAGGTTTTAGTTAGTACTGTCATAAGATATGTGTACGCTCTGTATCCATACTAATATTATAAAGAGACAGTTTGTTTGTTTGATTGAACGCGCTTATCTCAGGAACTAGTAATCTGATTTGAAAAATTCTTTTTGAATTAAATAGTCTGTTTATTGAGGAACGCAATGTGCTATATATCATTATGACACCCAAGAGAGCGGAGCAGTAACCATAAATGTCAACAAATCGGATAGTCTTCCATACATTATTATTTATTACTAATAGCATAAAGCCAAAGAGTTTTTTTTTGTAGTTTTAGCACGAGCGAATCCGAGGGCTCTGCTTGTATAGATATAGTCACTAGCCACTTACTTTCGCTTCGCTCGGGTACGTTGTATTTATGTACAGGTAGCGCCACCTTTTGGCAAATTGTATTACTAACAAAGTCTGTGTTATTCTAGATCTACCGGTCTACTCAATTTTATCTAAATCTGCCCAGCTGTTAAAACGCGAGAAATTATCAAACACACATATAAACTTTCGCATTTACTATATAATATAGGTATAGTAACAGTGTGATTCTCTGTAAATATAAAATTAACTGATCCATAGACCAATCTCTTTATTTATATATGTGGTTGTTCCCAAAAATAGTCTAACTCACATTCAGAAGTAGGCCAATTTTACTCTAGCAGACTCATATATAAATATATTACACATAATTTTGTCAAAAATAGGATTTTCGACGTTCGTGAGTGCTTACAATTCATGTCACATAAATACAAGTGATTGATTGACCCGCAGCGTACTAATGTGTATAGGAAACTATAAACAGCTGGCTTTTCTGTTGGCTTTCGTCATTTAAAAAGTTTTTTGTCGTGACGCGACCGAATCCACGCGATCTTTGTAATGAATTACACAGTTCGTTTTTTATGTGGGTGTCTGGGGTAGAGTGCATATTTGAATCCCGTATGGTGCATGTTATATTATATACTAGCAACTTAATAACTAGGTTTTAATTTTTTAAGCGGAACTGTAATTCTTTTTTAAAAATAAAATTAGCTTAAGTTACTCGTTATAACATCAGCTGTCTGCCAGTTAAAGTTCCGTCAAATTCAGTCTAGCCGATTTGGAGATTTGCCGGAACAAGCAGACAGACAAAATTAAAAAAAAATGTGTTTTTCTTATATGTACCATATGTAATTTCATATGCACTTAGTAAAAAGCTGTTATTTTAACATTACAAACAGACACTTCAATTTTATTTATCTATATATGTAGATATATATTTTCTAATCACAAGATTCCCAGTCTATTTCGATATTATAATATGTAGAGTCGATTTTTTAGATATTTATCTATGAAACATGGCATAAAATTCTCAATATTATAAATAAGGTACAAAAGTGTAGTCTGTTTTATTTCACAATGTACTGATCTGATTGATACAATTACCAATAAATACACTGACCTGATCTCTAGTGTCCATAGGATATCCACCAGTTAAAAATGCTAAGCTCTTCAGAAGTACCTACTTATTCAAAATTATAGAAAAACTTGTAAAAATAATAAATTAGTTATTTACAAGCTTAATAATAAATTCTAAAATTTTTACACATTAAAAAGCTCATATTAATCTTATTAGAATCTGATTACACCATATTATTATACCCGAATATTAAAACGTGCTTTTAACATAACAAAAACAATAGTATTGTATCGTTTGAAATAAATATAAAAGAGCATTTTTGTTAAAGGAAATCTGTTCATGATATGTGTAAATCCATCCCCTGTCCGCTAAAGGGACTGCTGACGTTTTGTTACCGAGATTTTCTTGTCAACCCTGTGTAATCTTTACGAAAACTTTCGTTCTGAGTTTGTTACGAGTGAGTTAGGTATTCGCTCATATACTTTTAAATGCTAAACTCGTTGTAATTTTGGCAATGATCGTCTCTACATATGTAGAGCTCTAATTGTAAAACTTCTTATATAGCTTGCAGAAATTCTTTAATAAGAAGATATTTAAAAACAATAATAATAAATTATATAATAATTTATTATTATTTATTATTTAAAAGCAATGTCGTTTTTTTAAGTATCGAAATAAACTTTGTTTTCGTATCCGTTGAAATATTTTTTTGATTAGAAAAACTTGATATTTCGTTTTAATTATTAAACAACTAACATTAGTTGTCGTTTTTTTTCTAATAAGTTATGCAATTTTATTAATATTTAGTAAACAGGTTGTTTCTGCTGATTCTGGCAATTGTTTTTATTATCGGGTTTGTTGTTTGTGTCCATCATGCAAAACTTTTATATCAATTACATATAAATTTCGTATCGTTCATTTCATATAGATATTTATTAGATAATAAACATATTTTTCATGTCATAGTTATAAGTCGACTGTCATCGAAACGATCACTGCACGTCCTCGCGCATACTACGCTTGCATTACGCAGCACCACCCCTCAAAGCGTTACATATAACCATCTCTCTCCCTCCTACGCAAATATCCAATCAACCAGCATCTGTCTCGCTCTAACACGGGGGGTAGAGCGTGTAGGGGGGGCGGGGAGATGCAGGCGGGTCGTAAATCACGCGGCATCTCATTCCACGCGGGACCGCCGTCGACGTCGGTACCGCACTTCCCTCCTAACCGCCGAACTGGCGCGTCTTTCGCGACGTGTTTACAAATCCTGGGAAGTTTCAAGTGAACATAGTGCTTTAATGGATTCAATATTCTATTTGGAGTTATAATAGAAAAGATTACATCCAAAATGATCGTCGAGCCCGACCATGTGAGGTAGGCAACGTATATTGTTTTATTTTATACGAAAAGTCGGTGTTTTTTTGTTGTTGTATATTTTTTGACTCTACAACTTGTGATCTGTTTTATTTTTGAACTCTATATATCTTCTCATGAATCGTGACAGTGTTGCGCCTTGACATAAGTTAGTTTTTAAAGCTTTATTGCTAAGTTCTAATTGAAGATTTTTGTTAGAACTTTTAATTTTTCTGATGTTGATTACTTATGTTGGTTTCGAAGTGAAAAAAAAATATTTTCAAAGTGGAAACTATATAAAAAATTTTGTATAAATAATATTAAATTAGAGAATATAGAATAAAAACTTTTTGTCTCTAATTTTTATTTTTACTCTGTGCGTTCATTATCTTTTGTGCTTAGCTCTACATTTTGAATTACTCAATTATTCTTATTAAATATACTCAATTTTATCTTATTAATCTATAATCGTTCCTTCATTGTCACAAAAGTGTTTTTATCAATCGTTATCATGATGACTTGAATAATTATATATTAGTCATAAAGATTTGTTTTACTTGAGTTTTCCTTAACCGCCTATTTTATTTCATAATTTAATTCCTGAACGCAATTGAAGTTAAATTATTATTGTAACAGACAGTTAATTAAGTCCTTGAAATTGTCAACTTCATTTTATTGTTTATTACATAGCGTGTATAATAAAAATAAAATGATTTGACACATTTATTTTGTGTTATTTAAATGCAAAATATTCCCAAGAGACAGAATTTCTATCTCATATTTTATTATTTGACATTTTCTTGTTATCCATTTACCAAAACTAGTTTTAATACAAATAAAATAATTTTAATGCAAAACACGTGAACGATGTTATCTTAATAATTCAGATTTACATTCATTTAGTAGATGATTTTACTACTGCTAAAACAAATGAGAAGCTAAAGTCGTTGTAAATTTTTATGTTATAAATAGTCAAATAGATAATTTATGTTGATTTATAGATATAGCATCCGTTTTATAAGAGTAGTGTGGAACCATTGACGAAATATAATAAGTTTTGATTTCATTCACGAATTTTTATAATTTTCGTTCGTGTTAAAGATATAAATATACATAGTTATAAAACTTCTACCATAGTATAAGTTTAGCTTTAATTTACAATTTATTGAATCGTGTTTAATGTTTCACATAAGTTTCATCAAAATCAGTGTGTCATTTATTTACAATATTCCAAACGAAATGTTAGAAAATAGCAATAAGAAATAAAATATTAAAGTTAATATATTTTGTTCACAGGGAGAGTCCAAGATGTCTATCGCGTGAGTCGTCGGGCGCGCCGCGATGTCCCTCCAACGACTCGGTCTACTCTGGGCGCAGTGCGCCGAGCTTACCGCTACCAGCCGCTCTGTCAGCAGCCCTGCCAGCCGCGTTGCCGGCCGCCCTCCTCCCACCCCATTCTGCCGCGGTAGCCGCCTACTTGGGCGCTGCAGCGGCAGCCGCCCAACAGAGACTTCTTATGTCCTGCCACGAAGACATGACCGACTCTGAACGAGGCGATGCAGTCCTAGACTTTAGTACCAAACGAAGTGAATCTCCTATTGATGATGATGACGACGATGCCGTTAATCTTAGCAAGAATGAAAACGGACCGCTTGACTTATCAGTTGGCACAAGAAAACGAGGGCCAGAAGATTCACCGTCCCCAGTACCCAGTCGAAAAAGTTCAAGATCATCTGATTTTAAGCCGATTTCAACTCCTTGGGCTAACCCAGTAGCCCCACACTTGCCTTACTTCGCAGCAGCGGTGGCAGCTGCTAGTTTGTCTCCAAAAGGTGGAGTACCAGCTGAATGGAATGGCAAATTGAAACATGGTACTCCTACACCGAGTGATGCTACTAAAGCTCTTGAAAAAATGAGTGAATTAAGCAGATTAGGTGGAGAAGAATTGTTCAGATCAGTCCAAAGTGCTGCATTGAGCGCTGGACTGACACCTAATGCAGCCGCGCGACATTCCGCCTGGCAATCGCATTGGCTTAACAAAGGAGCTGACCAAACTAAAGATGTATTGAAATGTGTTTGGTGTAAGAAAAGCTTCAATTCGTTAGCTGATTTGACCGTTCATATGAAGGAAGCAAAACATTGTGGAGTAAGTGTTTCTGTACCACCATCTTCAGGTGCGCCTATACCAGCCTCACTCCAGCCACCATCAAGTTCACCTTCAACTCCATCGCACAACTCTTCATCTTCGAGTGGTTCGTCTAAACCTAATCATAATGACTTAAATATGCTTATTAAGGAGAATATGCCAATACCTAGAAAGCTTGTACGTGGTCAAGATGTATGGTTAGGTAAAGGTGCTGAACAGACTAGACAAATATTGAAATGTATGTGGTGCGCTGAGAGCTTTCGATCGTTGGCTGAAATGACTAGTCACATGCAGCGCACTCAACATTATACGAATATTATATCACAAGAGCAGATAATTTCATGGAAGTCATCAGATGAAGCAAAAGGATCTAATTCTAGCGCACCTGGCGCCAACAATACGGTTCCTCCTACAACAGGGACTAGTAGTCATGTTAGCGCTGTTTTAACTTGTAAGGTTTGCGACCAAGCTTTTAGTTCCTTAAAAGAATTAAGTAATCATATGGTTAAAAATTCACATTACAAAGAACATATAATGCGTTCGATTACCGAAAGCGGTGGTAGGAGGCGACAAACGCGGGAAAAGAGAAAGAAATCGTTACCAGTTAGGAAACTTCTCGAATTGGAAAGAGCTCAACATGAGTTTAAAAATGGGGATGGTAACGGTGTCCCTATGGGCAAACCAATTAGGGACTTCGGTGCTGGTAGTCGAATTACTTGCGAGAAATGTGGCGACAAAATAGAGACTGCAGTTTTCGTAGAGCATATCAGACAATGCATAGGCGCGCCCATGTCGAATAGCCAAAGGAATTTTCTGAAAAGTGCTCTTCTTTCTAATAATATAATCCCGCCCGACGTACCTGGTCATATAACACCTACTAACCGTGATGGTCGTAAAAGTATCAATGAGGAAATACCCTCACCCGGGTCTGTACACCATCGTTCCCCTTCTTCGGTCAATGATGCATCGCCTAGTTCCAAAGATCATAATGCGAGCAATGACAAAAGTTCATCCCCGTCTGTACTCAACGCTATAGAACAATTAATAGAAAAAAGTTTTGATACCCGCTCGCGGCATTCAGTACCTGGTATGCCAGGAGGGGCATCTCACGCCCCTATCGGTTCGAGTATTCTAAAAAGGTTAGGCATAGATGAGAGCGTAGACTACACAAAGCCACTAGTAGATGCTCAGACGATGAGCATGTTACGTAATTATCATCATCAGCAAGGATACGGTCGTAGGGAACGTAGCGGTAGCGAATCTAGTTCTATGTCAGAGCGGGGTGGAAGCAGAGTTGAATCTCTTACACCTGATAGGAAGCTAGACTCGTATCACATGACCCCACGCACTACTCCTGACACTCGCGGTTCTCAAACCCCGGCTTCTGAAGATCGCCCTACCGAAGTTAGGATAAAAAAGGAAGTTACTGATGATGAGGAACGTGAAAACGGTGTCGATTTGAGTAGTCAACCAGTAAGGGTTAAAACTGAGGTAGACGATGAAGAAGAACAAGCTAGGCCGAGTAGTGTGAATGAAGAGGACGTGAAACCTGTTGCCAAACGTGAAAGCGAGGGCCCGAGCCCTTCCGCTAGTCCTCGTAGTCCAGCTAGCGATCGTTCTGCGCCAACTCCTGGTGCTGATAGAAAACCAGCTTCGAGCTTAGGAGCTTTATCATCTATGTTCGATAGTCTTGCTGGAGGTGGTTCGTCGAATGAACCAAGCTCTTCCCGCCGTAGTGGTAGCCACCCTTTAGCGGCTTTACAAAAGCTTTGCGATAAAACTGAAACAAACACATCTCGCGCACCCGCTCCAGCCCCTTCTCCCGCTGGACCACCCAGCATCCTAACCTTTAGCTGGGCTTGTAATGATGCCGTCGTCACCGATTCAATTATGAAATGCGCATTATGTGACACTCCATTCATATCGAAGGGCGCTTATAGACATCATCTCTCGAAGATGCATTTTGTTAAGGACGGTGCTTTACCAGAGCCGGTAGTAGTAAAAGCCCCCCCTGCAGGCTCCCCTGGTGTACATAAAAGTGGAGGATCCAACGCAGCATCCCCGCAAGATCCGAGAAGCCCATCTCAATCTTTCGACGAAAGTCCTCACTCAAAATTCCTTAAATATACGGAACTGGCAAAGCAGCTGTCAAGCAAATACGTGTAGACTAAGGTCGGTCGGCCATCAGTTGTGATGATACCATATCCTGATACGAACCTATCTAGGTTTAGGTCGCGACGCGACGTTAAGTATTTCGAAACTCTTTGCCAATTTAACTATTTAGGTAATCGTTAGTTCACCGCATAGTTCGGTTAGTGTAATTACGACTAGCGACATAAGTATACGCCAAACGTGTTACGTTCGTTTAGATATTAAGAAAATATTTTCAAAATATTGCCTTTAGGAGACGGTTGGCGCGGCCGGTGGCTGGGCTTCTTCCATACTATGTTGTAATTCCATTTCGATAATTGTAAATATAAGTCACATTAAGTTTTAAAAGTTCGATTCGATCTCTCGTAAATGTATATTTTTTGCTAATGATCCAAAACGGTGGCATGACATATCGGTGGCACCGTCGTGCGTGAACACTACAGTATTTAATGAAAATTCGTTGCAATATGGTTTCAGTTGTGAATCGCTATAGAGTTAGCATTGGTATATTTTATGTATATTTTGTACGGTTTTGTTTTGTATTGATATCCGTCGATACGCAATCTCGGAGATCAAATCTCAGTTATGTTGTAAATACACAGTTCATAGCATGCAATAATAAAATCTCCTTAGTGTAAATTCCTTCTAGACTCTCCACGCGAGATTGCTATTTATTATTTAGTATTAAGTGTAATGTAAGGCGACTCTACTGTGAACGAGTGTATACCGCAGATCGGTTGTCCAGATCAACCAATGGTATTTTAAAAAGTGATAAATATACAATTTTTTTCTTTAAAAAGGACTTACTACATTCGTATACGCTTAAAATCTTCTTCCACTTGAAACAGCAGTTATACGATGTATATACAGTACTCGAGTGCAAGCTCCTTTTATATTATAAAATATTATAAACTATAATGTAAGTTTCAAGCGATATCATGGTGTAACTTTTCAGTGCCTCGTTGCACAGCCTGTGTCAAAACTAACACTTATTTGCCTTCTCATACCCTGTAAAGGTTGTGCATCGAGAAGTCTTAATGAAAATTTTAAATGGTAAATCTTTTACGATAATGAAACGTACGAAAAATATGTATACGCTAGCTCTGATGAGAGGATTTTGCTCATTCTTTAATAAAAAAAAAACTGTGTTGAATATTAATTTTACCAAATTTAATAATCTTATTTAATATTTTATGTTGTATTTCAAAATGCAATTAAAAGCTCAAAGAAATATATATGTTAAATACTATAATGTATTTTATTTCATGCTTCCTTTCTATTAGCATCTATATGATACTTGGGTTCTAGTGCTCGAAATTGGACTATTGGAAATTTGAAGATAACACCTATATAAATAGAATTGATCTTCTATATATTCTCTTTTATATATATATATATATATATATATATATATATATATAATAAATATATATATATATATATATATATATATTCTCTTTTATATATATATATATATATATATATATATATATATATATATATATATATATATATATATATATATATATATATATAAGTAACTGTTATAATTTTTTATTGATAACATGACAGCTTGTCAATAGCTACTAAACAAACAAAAAAAAGAAAATCATTTGAGTAACAGAGGAAAAAAATACTGAACTCTTTGTTTATCGTTGTGGATAACAGATAGTTCATACACTATACATATATAACTTTAAATACATATTATAGATATAAATACCCATGACTGCAATACAAACATTCGTGCTCATCACACAAATGAATGCCTCCAGCGGGACTCGAAGCCGCGACAGCTGGTAGTATGGTCACTACAAACTGAGCCGAATGTGTCGTCAATAAAATCAAAAATAATTCTTTATGAAAGTTGATTATACATTTATTTAAGAAAATAGTTCAAAAACTTAAATAAGTTATTAAAGTATAACGTCATATGAACTGAAACTATGGATAATATAAGACCATATAAAAGGTTTTGAATTTGTAAGAGAAAACAAATTAATTTTGGGACACTTTACTATGGAAAAACTTTTTAATGATTTAAAAAAGTCGAAGGTATTATTTTGAAGTGACCTTTTTCTCATTATCAGTAGTTAATTATTTCAGTTTTTGAAATATCATCATTTGTAGGCATTTCCTTAAACAATCGTCACAAATCTAATCTATGGAGATTCGAGCTAAATTAAATATTAGATAACGCAAAAATAATAATATAATATATACTCAGTTTGAGTACATTCAATGAAATCTCTAATTATGTATTATTAGCAGAAATAATATCAGTCAGGAGTTCGATTCTCCGTTAAGACCAATTATTTTGTGCTTAAACTGTAGTGTGATAGAATTTCAAGAAGCTTGGGAGACAGTTACATAAAATACTATATTCGACGATGTATCTTTTCTTGTCTTTAAATGAAACAAGGGTTTTGCTAAACAGTGAAACGATTAATATTTTATTTATATTAAATTAGTTAATAAATGAATAAAAAATATTTTTCTGAATAACTGATATTATTTTAATCAATAGTTATAGTAAAATAAAACAACCCTACCGTATTTTAACCATTTTTTGGATCTTTTAAAACTAATAAATCTATATTAAAAAATATTTAGCGTATTTTAAAGTCATAGATAACTAGTATGTGAGAATAAAATTTAAATATTTTTTTATTAAAATTAACTTTCCTTGCACTTAGTTCCTTTATAGAAGGTGTATTGTAAGGAAGGATTTTTAAAAATCTTTATCTTAATAGGGTAAGAAAGTTTGTATGGAAATTTGTAATTTTTGAAGTTAGAAATATGGTAATGGAATCGGAATGCCGATGGTAAATCCCATCGAGCTTACTGATTGTATAAAACAAACTGTAACACAATCGAAAAGCTTTACAATTAATATTATTTAAAAAAGTCAAATCCATAGCTTTTATTTTTTTATATTATTGCAAAGAACGATGCAAAAACGACGGGGTCTTATAAGTTTGACGTGTCTCAGTGTGTTATGAGAAATATGTAACTATCGAAAATGTCTAGAAATCGCTAAGAGTTGAAGGGCTCATTAATTGGATGATATAAAACAAAACGTCATTTTAATTAACCTTTATTACGTTGTACTGACAGACGGTAGGGTTGCGGTGTCGATTTGCGAAATACGAAGAGATTTCCGAGGAATTCACTTAATTTTAGTTTAGTTGTTTAATTTAAACCACATAGTTTAACTTCTTGCTATAATTCTATCAATTCGTTATTAAAATGGCAACGTGTATGTATAATAAAAATATTTTGTAATATTTATACCAACACATATGTACAAAATATAAATATATATTTTTACGAGCAGATCTATCCCACGGGAACCGTATATTTTTCCGGGATAACAAGTAGCCTTTACATAATTCTGATATATGAGCTATATTATTGTAAAGTTTCATTAAAATCCATTCAATAGTTTTTGCGAGAAACAGTAACAAACATCCATACATCTATATATACAGACATCCATACATACTCACAAAACTTTCGCATTTATAATATAAAATAAGATGTTCTTAATATAATCTAATATAATAAACAAAAATATAATATATCCAATTAATATAACTTTGAAGGTTTTAAAAAATAAAAAATGTCAATGTCCGTACATAATTTTAGTTTGACTGGACCCGGCATTATAACATCACACCTTTGTCTCTTAATCCCCATAAGTTCAATCTATCAATAAAAAAAAATTTTTGGCTTTCTATCACACATTTTTAACTTGTTAGTTTGTTATATGTTTTAAATAAAACTATCTTTTCGGATTATTTCGCGGATTTATTTTGATTTTTGGTTCCTGACGTTTCGAATGCTTTACAGCATCCATGGTCACGGGAGAGACTGAGGTGTTAGATGTCTCGAAGTTATAGTTGTTACAGACAGCCTACCCACAATTAACAAAATGAAAATTGCACCAATTACCTTACAATATTTTTTAACTATAAACATTGTTATATGTATTAAAATTAACGTTTTTTATTATTTGTACGAACGTCTTCCCGTATGTATACACCTGTCGCGACGCTCAACTTTGATTGACGGGCCCTTTCAGTTAACTTACGATGCTTAGCGGTTATTGTTCTAAATAATCACTGTTTAAAATCGATAAATACGTCATAATTAACTAAATAAATCAATAAATTTATTTTTATTACTAACCAATCATTTACGTATAAACTTGAACATGTCTAAATCGTATTATAATTTATAAGGTAGTCAAAACGGTATTTTTCGTATTTAGCCCCTTTTTTACCGTCCCACTGCTAGGCACGGGCCTCCCTTAACTATACGGGGGGCCACAGCATAGTCCATGACATCGAAATGACATATTTAAAAATTACACCACGTAGTCAGAATACGACTTCTATACTATCTATACTTACGTATTAATATAAAATGTTTGTTTGTTTTAACATTTCAATCTCTGAATTTGAATGGTTTGATTTGAACAAATATTTTTGCTTTGTAAATGCTATTTATTGAGAAAGGTTGTATATAATAAGTTATCTTCCATCACACTCCGAGCTACGAGACCGAAGTATTTCTACAAAATTAAACGACATAGGCGGAACTGCGAGAAAACTATAGCTTACATTTTTAAATGTTTTCTATAAGCTATATCTATTGTAGAATTTGCTTAATGTTCTGTTTGTATTTTATTTAGGCCATCCAATTGACTAATTCCAAGTTTTTTTAATGTATAGAAAATAAATATTATATAAACATTTAGCTAACTTTGAGTATTATTTTTTACATAAAATATGCCCATTCTTCACAAGACAGACAGTATAAAGCTCTGTAACTATAGTAAAGGAATACTAAATTTTCAAACTTCTTAAGAAACTCCTTTTATCAAGTCCATTCGTATGCAAATATTTAAATTAAAATATAAAGTATAATTAATTTTAAGTAAAATTATATATTAAGTAAAGAAGTACTTAATTAACTATTGTAGTTTGCACAAAACTGTCTGTTTGTTCAAGCGCCTATAATGCAGGAACCTAGTTTTATATTAAATTTTGTTATCTATCCAGGTTTTAGAATGTATGGTAATTAATGAATGGTAATCTCCTTCGCATAAACGTAAGGCTCGTTCTTCGAAATGGGACGCTAAGGTCGGATCCAGACTATAGTATCGCTTCCGGTTCGTTTTCAGTCCAGTCTGGTAAAGTATTTTTTTACAAGAAACAATAAGTGCATTTGTACTAACAGTAAAAGTAACCCAATCAAAATTTCAATATCGTTTATTTTGTATAAAAATACTTTACCAGATCAATATTGGACCAAAAACGGGATGTGTTCGACTATAGTGTGGATGGGCCCTAAAAAGGGCTGAGTTATGCCCTTCAGTCATTCGACTTATTTTAAACGAGTGATCGTCAATTCTCAAAGAAACTCTTCACTACCTATAACCTACAATTATAAACCATTCATTCTCATTCATATGAATTAATAAACTAAAATGTATAATTAAACAACGGAATTATTTCAGTCCAAACCATAAATGCCATAAAACTTGATAAATAGCCAGATAAATCAAACTAGGTAACGGTCGGGATTGACGAGTGGGGGATGGGGGTCGATCATTAATATGATCATACAAAACAAAATGTCATTTTAATTATTTGTCACTATACTTTAGCAGCTATGGTGTAGTGGAAGTGTTAATAGATCGCTCGTTCGATTCTTAGCGCTAGTTAGCTTAGTTTAGTTAATATTGGTTAAGAAGATTTAACTTGGGCCTAATATCTATTTTAGAATTTTTAGTACAGATTTCTCAGAGATGAGACATTTTCCTTCAGTAAAAAGTATCCTATATGTTGACCCGGATAGCCAATTTTATCTAAATCTGTCCAGTGGTTTCTCATGATACGCTTAGAGAAAGACAGACAGAAAATAATTCTAAAAACTATAGATTTGGCCTCTGTATCGATATATATTTCGATAAGATTTTCCAAAAAATATTAATGTACAGATTCGACTCAGAATTTATTTCTAATGAATTAAATAAAACTTTGTTATTACTCATATGAAATTCTGATGACATTAAAATACTTTCATCCCATCGACATGATCTCAATCATACTAGAAAAACCTTCGAATTTGAGCTCATTTGCTTTGTTTTAACGACACAAAACATTTGGACATTTTGTTTAGTTTTTTATAACACTAATATGAATAAACATACATTCATTACTTTTCTATTTAATATATATATTTTATTTTACTTACATATAAGGAGTTCACTTGAATCCTGAGCCTATTACCCTCCTAATTATTATCAAAACAACCGCTGACTCTTGACGTCTTCACATCGACACGGCCTCACCTTTATCACTCTAACGACGTCATCTATCGCATCGCACGTACAGACAACTTGATTAACTGTGTATATACTTATAATTATAAATAGTTGTGTTAGAGTATCAATGTTGCAAAAATTGCTAAATTTATTTTAATATGGTATGGAAGGCAGTGGTAGCCCAGTGGTAACACGCTCGCTTGGGAAACCGAGTGAAGCGGGTTCAAATCCCAGGTCTCACACCTCTGATATTTTTATGTGCGAATCATTTCCAACATGATTACAACTTGTCTTACGATGAAGGATAACATCTTGAGGAGACCTGTATGTCTGAGAGAATCTACCAAGTTTTCAAAAGACATGTGAAGTCCGCCAACCCGCACTTGGCTAACGTGGACTATGGCTTGAATCCTCTCTTACTGAAGGGAGGCCCGTGCCCAGCAGTGGGACGTTAAAAGGACTGAATATACACAAGAAAAAGGCTGTCATATATCACTGTTTTGATATTATCTTCTATCTGTATGTACATATTTATAGCTACATTGGAAGCACCTGTATGAATCGAACTCATGACCTTCGGCGACAGTCTGATGACGGTTGATAGAGCTGGATAGTCTATTTTAATTTTAATATTCAAATAGCCTGTATATGGTAATACTAATTACTGTTGTGTTTTAGAAAATTGAATATTATTTTAAAATATTTGACAATAATTAAGAAAAATATAAAAAAAATATGCAACATTTTGTTGTAATCGATTTTATAATTAACTTAAATCTTTAAATATAATTATAAATGTAAATATAATAATAACAAGCAAAAAATTACAACAAGTTTACAATATTAAAATATTTTATTAGTAAATATTGTTCAGGTATCGTTGTTTGAAGTACACGTAGCGCCATCTATTGCCAGGTATTGAAAATAACCACACTGTACGACCGAGTTGTATCGCTGATTTCTTTCTTAAAATTTAGTTTAAATAAATAATTTTACTTAAAGTAAGTATAAAAAATATTTCAGCAACTTACCAAAACTTTTAATTGTTGATATTTTTACTTTTTAACATTTTAAGAGAGATTCGATCACTTGTAATAATAGTTTCGTAGAAACAAGTATAATATGTATATAAACAAAATTATAGATATAATATAAATAATTAAACTACTCATTTTTTCATATATAATACATACTTATAATACCAATTTTTCTGAAAAAAATATATATGCTACTATTAGAATATTATATTGATATGTATATTAAAAGGTAGCTAGAGGGCAAAGGGCTGCTTTATAATTGATTAGTAATCTCTTCCAGATAACCACTTTAAAGACGAATAAATAAAAAGAAATAAAAAAACGGTCTAGTGCGAGGCGAATTTGTATAGGAAAGGTTCTTTAAAATGTACTTTTTATTAATATGACTTTTACTCTATGTACATTAACTTCGATGATCGACTACGAACGCTAAAAAAATTACTCTTGTATTTTTTGTATTATTTGTTGTTATAACGTCAATAGAAGTACATACTCTGTGAAAATTTCAACTCTCTACTTATTACGCTTCATGAGATACAGCCCTCTGACAGACGGACGGACGGACAGCGGAGGCTTAGTAATAGGGTTCCTGGGCACCCTTCCGGTACGAACCCTGAAAACAGAAATATGCATAAAATACGTATGTGTTTTGCAGTTTGATTTTTCAAATATCAACAAAATTTTCTAAATTCAATGATAGCCAACTAAGTGTCCCCATGATCTCTCAGTCTCATGTTCAATATTGCTGAAGATGCATCACGTGTAAGATAGGTTAAGTTATTCTACTAAGTACAGTAACATCACTAGATTCTAGGTTTTTTTTGGTTATATTGAATGTCTGGACGGAAAAATTCAAAAACCCTTTCGGCCCAGGAATGAATGCTCATTATTTACTGCGTATTCCATACTAATATTATACACATAAAAGTAATCTGTCTGTTCAGCTTTCACGCTGAAACTGCTGAACAAATTTCGATAAAATTTGGCAAGAACATAAATGGCATTCTGAGGGTATAGACTACCTTTGATCCCCGCCCCACTTCCTAGTGAGTTATAGGTATAGTTAAGTAAAACACAAATCATGCTATCACCTAAGGAAGGTATCTGCTGTTACTAACATACAATATATTATGTAATCTATACTTAATATTATAAATGTGAAAGTGTATTTGTTTGTATGTTTGTCCTTTCACGTCGAAACAGAGCGACGGATTGGCGTTATTTTTTATGTGGAGATACTTGTAGTTGGAGGGTCGTAGAGTGATATAGGCTACAATTTTCCGCGGGAGATTATTTCATTCCCACGGGAATCCCCTTACGTAGTCTATATATTCCATATTAACAGTTACGACGTACCTAAGGTGAGTCAGCTAATAAAAAATAAAACCTAAAACTAAACCAAATCCCACAGCACAAAAGACTCCACTAGCTGAGTGATGGGTCTTTTTGACCCCTCGTTGAGTAAATAGCAAGATTTGGATCACACAATAAATGATTTACTTCGAGGTCGCGGTAATAAGTAGATTGATGTTAGTCGGTGCCCCGTCATTTGTCTTACAGTTAGCTTAATAGCAAATGATTTTGCGGCTTTCCCCTTACTTTATTGATACTTGACGTTAAAGAAAAGTTTTTTTTTAGCTTTTAAAATAGATTTTCATTGAATTAGTTTACGTGATATTACTAATATAGTTATGTAAATGTAAAAACTGTTTTGTTTTCAAAGTCAGCATTGAAAAAGTGGTATTGTAAGTTTGATTTCAATCTGATTCTGTCCTTAAATCATTAGCTCTTAAGAAGATGGACTATGTTTTTTGTTTAATAGATATTTTAATGGAGTTCTAAGTAGTACTTAAAAAAGACCTATTTTATATGTTATAATTGTATTTTTTCAAATATATTTTATAAATTAAAATAAATATAGTATAAAATTAGAATATATACATATAATACCTACTGTGTATTAGAATACTTTGTATTTGTTGATAATACTTTATTTGCGTTGTTGTTATGTTACTAGGTTATTTATCATCGTATTCAGCCCTTTTTAACGTCCTGATGCTGAGTACTGGCCTCTCAATACGAAGGGTATCAGTGAGGACGTAGTCCACCACGCTAGCCAAGCGCTGGCGGCCTTCACATGTCTTGCGAAAACTTGCTAAGTTTTCCCATACATACAGGTTTCCTCACGATACACACCTTCACAGTAAGACAAGTGATCATCATTATTATGGAAAATAATTCGCACATGATAATATGAATGGTGCTACCCTGTATTTGATACCGATTTACTCGATTTCTTAAACGAGCGCATTACTACTGGGCTGCCACTGCGGAGGTTATTTATATACGACAAAAGAATTTGATGTTTTATATTATCTTCTATACCTATAATAAAATTGTAACTAAGCCGAATCTGTACATTAAATATTTTTTGGTAAATCTTATTGAAATAGACATTATTATCGATACAGAGGCCGAATCTATAGTTTTTAGAATTTTTGTCTGTCTGTCTGTCTGTTACCGCATCACACAAAAACCATAGGAGGGATTTTGATGAAACTTGGTATTATGATAGGTGGTTATCCGGATCAACATATAGGATACTTTCTACCACTGGAAAATATCCCATTTTTTAAGAAAAGTAGAAAAACTGCAATGTAAGAGTATACTAATATGTAAAACCTAAGAAATTGGTTTTTGGTCATCTGAACGCGGGCGGAGCCGCGGGCAATGCTAGTTAATTATATAAATTTTAAAATACAAAGGATGAGTTTTGTGAAACAATATTCAAGTATTATATATTAATCATTAGTCCAGTAAAAATAAATTAAGCAAAAATAAATATTTTAACGAAAATATTTATTTTTCTACAAAAAACAAAACTGTGTGAATTTTTGTGAGACGCTCTATTTTCGTTGTTAGAAAATCATATAAATAGCATCTATGTGATGTTTTAATCTACTGTGGCGTTTAACTGACAGTGATAAGTAGTTAACTGCGTTTTATTTTTGAACTCGATTTTTAACCATCCTCCGTAGGTGGTATAAATTATATTTTACTATTTAAAATCCATTGTTTATACATTTCATTTTAAAAATGTATGCAATATATGTATGTATATATATATATATATATATATATATATATATATATATATATATATATATATATATATATATATATATATATATATATATATTATACGTGTAAAACTAAAAATGCCATACATTTTATCGCTATGACATAAACATGAGTCATCGATACACTACGTATACTTTGCAAAGTTTAAAACGCCCGAGCCATCTGTCGTGATGGATGGCTGGACATGTGTCCATTAAGCTCGTAACTTCAGACGGAGCAGACAAAGGCGAAAATATAAGTTCTCTATAAGATATTGGACTGAATTTTTAAAAATTTCTATAAAAATGTGTGTTAACCTTTACTGGACGTGTATATTGCATTTAATTTCCATATTCTTTTAGAATTATCGTAAACTATCTTATGTTGTTGGAAATTATGACAAGTTGTTGATTAATTCCATTTGAATTATGATAAAGGCTTAAAAACAATTTATTGTTTTTAAAACTGGAGGAATTTTATACAATATATAGCTTATATTAACATTTTTAATACTTATAATGTGAATAGTTGGTAATATCAATGTTTTATCTATATCGAAATAAAAATGAATGTTGCTAAGCGCATAACTTGAGAACGGCTCGACCAATTAAGCAAATTTTTTTTCGTATATTCCTTAAGGTACACGGAAAGTTTTAATAAAGAGAGAAAAAAATAAGGTACATATATATACATAAAACAAAGTCGTATTAGTTACACCATTTATAAGTCAATAACGGCTGAACCAATTGTTATGATATTTGATTTTTTGGATTTCTCTTAGTGCGGAATATAATAATAAGTATAAAAACATCAGAAAAATTAACGAAAAAAAAATTTGATATGGCTAACACTAGCTAATAACTATTTATATCTATTTAAAACGTACCTAGCTAGTGTATGAATAAAAATTAGTTCCACTTCAATCAATATTTTTTTTAATTTAAATATCATAAATATGTTTAGAAAATACTAGTTGAAGTTTACTGCATTTGAATGAAGAGAAGGAAGTAGGTACAAGTGTAATTTAAACTCACATTTGCATTTCGGTTTTTCTCTAAAACTTATGTCAGCCAAGCCAAGTACTTATGAGCTACCATAAATTATATGTTACAAATCATTGTGTCTCGACCGAGACTCGAATCCACGACCTTATGTACGTATACACGGACACTGCAAGCCAGTTATTTAATAATTTTCAGAGTAATATCACAAAGCAAACTTAGTACAATCAAGGAAAATAGCCACCCAAAGGAGAATAATAACACAGCATCCAGATCACTTTGTTCAACCTTTAAACGTGCATTCGACGATGACGGATAACGGATGGACGGTCCCACGAAATATACACGTCGATCAATCTCGCAGACGACACGTTGAAAGCGTGCTTCGTATGAAGTGCTGCAGTTAGTGTGTTTGTCCCGAATAAAAATAGCATAACTCTAAAACTAAATTATGTATGTTTGGAGTATCAGATAAGTGTAAAATCCATGCTTGTAGTGGGTAAAGATTTGTATTTTTCGTCGGATCTTGAGATACAATTTGTACTGTTTGAATTAATTTATATGTTAATAAATCAATTGGTTAATAAGTCTGTGTATTTTTACATATTAATGTCTTACTAACAGGACTGAGGAGAATCATTTTTGTACTATGTATCTTAGTGAGAAGTTGTGGCTCTCAGCATCTTGTACTAGTCTTGAATTCATTATGTAAAAACTTTATTATATAAATATTGAATAGATCAGTACATTATATCTAAGTAAAGTAGGGTTTCATTTATCAAAAAAAAAATATTTTTTACTAAGGCAGTTAATGAAAAAATTGTAAGCAAATCTGTAAAATTGACAGAATATATATTTTATTTACACGTGTGAATCTTGCATCTGCATTTAGGCAACGTAAATTATGGTCTAATCTCACTCGTATTGCTTCGGTCCGTGGTCTACAAAGGGATGTTAAAATTTATTTTATTTTCTTTTTTAGCACATAAAATAAGTTTGTTTTAAAAAAAACACTTTATTTATCTATTTTCTAGAGCCAACCCTAAATGGAGAATCTATTATCTATCTAATAAAATAAAAAGTAATCGTCATCGAAACTGAACCAGCATGTGAAATTTCAACTTTGTATATACATATATTGTTGCAAGAATTGACCCATATAAACATACTAACTTAAAATTATTGCAAGTTAAATAAAAGCTTTTAAAAAGTCCTTTTCATGAACCTGCAATTCAAATACATACAATTAAAACGAACAAGCTTTATCTTAACAGTAAATACCTACTTAAAAATAAACATCGTTAACGAAAATAAGGTAGTATGACGGCCAAAAAAACAAAAAGTCGCTTCATAGCTACTAGCTCCTCTTGAGTTGTGTCCTGACAATCAATAGACCTGACATTGACAAGGCATGGCCGTTCAAGGGATATTTTAGGGAACCGGTTCGTTGCGTTGTTATTTTTGTGCTGGCAAGCCTAAATAAATAGTAAAATCTCAAATTCTGATTCAAATAATAAGTCCGTTCTACATTTTGCTTCGAATTACTTCTCATAGACCAATTTTGCTAATTCACAAGTCTTACCTTTGACCGGTTTGTTTTTGATTGACCGGAAAACGCAGGTATCTAATCGGGTACCAATTAAAGCGTTGGCGATATTTTAAATCTATTATCATATTTGAATTGAGTGAAATGTGATATGTACTACGCTAAATTCTGTATATCATAGTTTTGTTTATTCAATAATGCCGGTAATATTAAAATCCGCTTTATTGTAATTCAATAATTATATTCCACTGACCAATTTCGGCCAAGGTGGACAATCTTACTTAAACTAGCCAAATGCGCAAGAGATATTATAGTGCTGTGCACAAGTGTTCGCGCAGTCACAAGTGCACTCTCTATTCTTTTTCCTCTCAAAGTCCGATGGGACGATATTTCGGCACGATCAGTAAGAGTTAAGGCGCAGGACAGACGGTTTTACGTGCTCTCCGAGGCACGGGGGTATAACAGCGCCAACTTTCCAACTTCGGGCTGTTATTGTGACTTTCTAAACAAAAAAAAACTCAATAAACTTCACCCGACCCGGAACTCGAATCCATGACCTTCGGATGCACAGCCTTATATGCTAACCATTACACCACCGAGTCTTTTTTTTATTATACGCTTCTACTGGCTATATAAATAAAGGTTTTGTACCAATTCATCAAATATTTATTTTCCATTTAAAATATTAAATCGTTTATGTAAACAAAATATATTCTACTAATATCATAAATGCGAAAGTTTGTGAGGATGTTTGGATGTCTGGATGTATAGATGTATGGATGTTGTTACTCTTCCACGCAAAAACTACAAAATGTATTTTAATCAAACTTTACTAATAATATAGTTCATACATCAGTATAACACAGAGGCTATATTTTATCCCGAAAAAATCTACGTTTCCCACGGGATAGATTTGTTTTTGTTTTTCGAGGCGAACCCGAGCGAAGAGAGAATGAGAAATCATTCTATCTAATTTATGAACCCATATAACGTTCACATCATCTACATCTTACTTGTACTTTGCCTGAACAACTGCAGACGCTACGAGTACGAGAAATATGTAGGTGAAGTGAGCTATAAGCATTACATATAAAACGACTTGAAATTTTTCTTGCATTCCTAATTGAGCAAAACCACTTAATGCCTTCACTATTTTTGTTAGAGCCATATCTAAAAATGTTTACTATGTGAACATTATGTTTAATGCTTGGTTTTTCACGGATGTTAACGCATGTGACAGAAATTACTTATTAATTAAAACAAGCTTTTATCTATACTAATATTATAAAGAGATAAAGTACACAAACTTACAAAATTGTGAGTTTTTTTTGTTTTTGACGTTGTAGGGGGTAATCTCTGGATTTACTGAACCGATTTAGATGAAATTTGGTAAGAAGATAGTTTGAGACCCTGGAAAGGACATAGGATACTTTTTATCCCTAAAATCATCCCTTAAGGGGGTGAAAATGGGGGTGAAAGTTTTTATGGAGAATCAAGCTAGGGACGAAACCGAGAGAAGCGAGGGTGAGTCGCTAGTATCATATAAATTGTGTAATGTAATAAATGGGTTTGATATTATTTAAAGTTTTATATTTATTTTCTAGATACTTATTCGTGTTTTTCTCAGCAAACCTTTTCATTTAATATCCATATTATGGGGGTGCTTAAAAAACATACTTCGCCATCGTGAATGACGTCACTTATCTAACCATGTATTATCATCGAAATAGTAAATTCAGTTGCAAGATTTAATTCGAACAAATATTCATACAAACATTGCAAGTTAAAAAGCTTGTAATAAGTACATCGATTTCAACATCGCTTTTAAACGAATCACCCCACAATTAAGGTAGAAACAAATAGACAGGCAAACAGACACAACGACAAAAAGGGAATTATAGATAAATAAGTTAAATATATACTTGTAACGAGCTCTAATATCTCAGGTAACGTAGTCTAATATACATACACTAGCGACTCACCCTCGCTTCGGTCGAGTTCGTCCCTGCTTACGTTTTAACGTTTAGTATCGATTTCTCAGAGATGAGATATTTTCCCGCTGTAAAAAGTATCTTATATGTTGACGCGTATAACCAGCTATCATCATACTAAATTTCATCAAAATCCCTCTAGTGGTTTATCCGTGATGCAGTAACAGACAGACAGACAAAAATTCTAAAAACTATAGATTCGACCTCTGTATCGATAATAATGTCTATTTCAAAAAGATTTACCAAAAAATAATTAATGTACAGATTCGGCTTAGTTACAATTTTATTATATGTATAGATATACCTACGCGCCACTCTAGCTAAGCTGCTTGTGAAAGCTAATAAAAAATAAAGTCACCCATTCAACAGTAAAATATTACTACTATTTTAGTATAAGTTATGATTGAGAAATTACTTCAATATTGCGTATATTTAAAGACTTCTGTTCACGTCAATGCGTGCGACATTCCGACGACAGCTGATTGAAGTGAGTAGGGTCCCTCCATTTAGTTATTGTGACAGAATCAGGTGCATGCCTTGAACAGTGAAAGGATTTAGGATGTTATCCACTAAACCAAGTGAGCTATATGTTTTATAGCTTTACTAACTTTAGATTTTTGATCAAAAATTGTCCTTATGTATGTATGTTTGTGATGAATTGAGAGAATGCTTTGTGTTTAAAAAAATTCATAGTTGGCTGTTAAAAAGTATTGGAGATTTCTACAAATGTATAGCAATTTTATAGACAAAAGTAGACAAATACATAAAATATAAACGACTCGATCGACTTTTACACTCTTTGTATGTAGCAGAAACTCTTTCTGTAAGCAAAAAAATTTAGGCAAATATGTTTATTTATATATGGTAATTTTGCAATCATTCCGCGAACTAAATAATAATTAATATCTCTGTGCTATACTAAAATATATTTAAATGGAGGAACAACTCTACTTGACATTCAATATTTGAGTTCTTAATTTGATCAGATGTCAGTTGATTTGGAATTAAATTTATTTTTTAGGTCCTGTCTTGTCAAATCGTGGGATAAGTTTGTCCTTTTTACGTTTTTTATTATTTGCAATAACTTTAAATTAATATTCATTAATATTAATATTATATGTTTTTTTTATATGTTGGTACATTAACACACCACCATCTAGTTCCATGGTAAGCTATGAGGCTTGTGTTATGGATACCAGATAGTTGGTACAGTACACAAAATATACATTTTTAAATACATACATATTTTAAATATAAGCACCCATGACTGAAGTACAGACATTCATGTTCACCACACAAATTAATTCCCCCAGTGGGACTCGAACCCGCGACCCTCGGCATGTAGGTAAGTAATTTCATTTAATGATTACGACACAAAATTTTTGCGTAACGAAATGTTTCCTGCCGAGATCTTATAAGCTTTCATTTCACAAAATGGATATATTTTTGCCTCAATATACCTCATATCGATTACAGACCTTGTATCGATTACAAGCATTTAATGATTTTATCA
The DNA here is from genome assembly GCA_951806755.1 of Brenthis hecate. Classification (NCBI taxonomy): domain Eukaryota; kingdom Metazoa; phylum Arthropoda; class Insecta; order Lepidoptera; family Nymphalidae; genus Brenthis; species Brenthis hecate. Next base: position 1,172,033 of record OX638281.1, read on the forward strand.
TCTTCAGTTTTATCAATAATCTTAAGGCTGCCATTTTCAACGTTCAATTTTTAGTCACTGCGAAATAATCTCACTGGTATAAGTCTACGCGGGAGGTATTAGAGAAGACGTGTATGCATAAATACAAGTGCACTTAATAAACCTTTAGCTCTCATATTCCAATGTCGACTATCCGACAAAATCGAAAATATTTTAGTCATAGGACCATCTTATACTGCCAACTTACCAGATTCAAGCTTCTATTGAAAAAATTTTAGTCTAGAAATATTGACAAGCAGAAATTTTGGTCCTATCCGAGACTAGAACCCAGGTCCTCGAGTTCTGCATCTAGTGCTAGTCAACGCTTATGTTCTGTGAGGATATAAGACTTTTAGTTGTTTTTTTATATCTCGTAAAATAAAGGTGTGATATAAAGAGGTCCTACAGCTGTCCTGGTAAGGTCATGATTATAAACTCGTTAAGTTACAAATTATTATACAATTTTCTATTAAATTTGTTAAAGGAAACAATAAGTGCTATTTAGTATATCCTGATATGAAAAATATAATGCGGAACTTATAACTCATAATGACTTTGAAGTTGAAACTGTGTCCGCCCACATCCTTAGTAGGTGGGAGATGCGTTTTAATGGTATGGTATAATCCAAACTATTTCTACTATCTTTACTAATATTATATACGAAAATATATTTCTAGAAACTAGTAGCTTCGATTCCTGTTTAAAGCAAATCAATTATAACACTTATTGTATATCGGAACAGATTTTTCTTATTACTCTATATAAAAGTATCTGTTACAGATAGCCTACAAACAAAATTGTTATAATTTTGTAGGTAGGCTGTCTGTAACAAATACAATATATAATACCTTTGAGACATCTAAAACCTTAGTCTCTCCCGCCACCATGATTGCTGTAAAGAATTCGAAACGTCGGGAACCAAAAATCAAAATAAATCCGCGAAATAATCCGAAAAGATAGTTTTATTTAAAATGCCAAATATTCGCGTAGATCTAAGCAAGTAATAGGTACTCTATATACATATTTGCGTATCTAGAACATGTTAGTAATATACTAATATTCCTTTGTTCTATGACAAAGAAAATGCAGTTACACATACCTAAAGTTTTCCAAAGCTAATTTAACGGTTTCTCAGCAACGGACCTACTCTCCTATAATTTTTCATATATTTTAAAATGTAGATTTGATGTGTTAAACGATAGTTAATAATCGATATAGGAAATTACTTAAACGGAATGAAATTGTAATCCAAACTATCGACCGCGCCCAATTTAAAACAATATTCATAACATTTAATTTACTGAGGCACTTAATCGATTGAAAATTTCCCTCATCTGGTGGATATTTTCCACCTTATTCATATTGTAATAAGGTAGCGAAATTTAAAGTTGAAATATGAGTGGTCGAGTCGCCGCCAACAGTGATTGATATGCGTTGACTGACGTGTGCACGAAAGTAGGGTGGGCGAGGTGACTCCTCTAAGTTGTAAGAGGAAGCGTTTACTAGTATTATAATATATACATTAGATATCTATCATATATACGAAAATTTGTGTGTACGTTTGTTCCTCCTTCATGCTAAAACGGCTAAACTAGTTTTGATGAAATTATATACAATTAGATTTTGGAAGTGGAGTAATTGACAACTGTTTTTAAAAGGAAATAAAACTAAATGTGTAGAATGTAGTATACTTTAAATTCATATGCATACTAATATTATAAATGTGAAAGTGTGTTTGTTTGTTTCTTTGTTTGTTTGTTTGTTGGTATGTCCTCCTTTCTTTTGTGGAGATAGTTGGAAGGCTGGAGAGTGACATAGACTACTTTTCAGAGCAGAAGATTATCTCATCCCCAAACAAGAAAAAAGGATGAAGAAAAAGGGGATGAGATAATCTCCCGCAGTAAAAAAAACCTATATCCGTCACTCTATTTCGACGAGAAAGAAGGACAAATAAACAAACAAACACACTTTCACATTTACAATATTTAAGTAATATTTATATTTATTTACAATTTTTAATATTTAACTACCTCGGTGGTGTAGTGGCTAGCATGTACGGCTGCACACCCGGAGGTCCTGGGTTCGAGTCCCGGGTCGGGCTAAGTTTAGTTATTGAGTCTTTCTGTATAGTAGGTCTCAGTAATAGCCCGAAGTTGGGAAGTTGGCGGTGTTTAACCCCCGTGCCTCGGAGGCCACGTAAAGCCGTCGGTCCTGCGCCTTAACTCTCACCGGTCGTGTCGAGTGGTCGTCCCACCGGAGTATGAGAGTGATAGGAATAGAGAGTGCACGTTGTGTCTGCGCGTACACTTGAGCACTATAATATCTCCTGCGCAGTTGGCTAGTCTCAATGAGATTGGCCGCCGTAGCCGGAATCGGCTAGGAGAACATCATCATCATTTAAGTATGGATTTGGTTCCTAAGTCAAATGTCAACCATATTTTTTATTTCTCAAATATTTCAACTTGCACCGTAACCGATAGTTGGGGCTTGCTGTTACGTAAACAACCGCACTAGACTGTAGAGCATACAAGGTGACCTGCTCGTTTTTAACACGCGCAGGAGAGGGTTAAAGTAAAATTTCATTATATTTAGTACAATATAAAATTATTTAACATAATTTTTTATGTGCATTCAGCCCTTTTTAAAATAATTATTAAGGCAGGGCCCATTATAAAGGCAGTGGTAGCCCAGTGGTAACGCGCTCGCTTGGGAAACCGAATAAAGCGGGTTCAAATCCCGGGTCTCGCACCTCTGATATTTTCATGTGCGAATCATTTCTATCATGATTACCACTTGTCTTACGGTGAAGGAAAACATCGCTAGGAAACCTGCTCGTCTGAGAGAACTTTACAAGTTTTCGAAAGTCATGTGCAGTCCGTCAACCCGCACTTGGCCAGCGTGGTGGACTATGGCCTGATCCCCCTCGTATCGAGAGGAGGCACGTGCCCAGCAGTGGGACGTTAAAAATGAAATGCAATTCTTAATGGTGACCTTAATTTATAGATTATTAATAGGAATTTATGTAAGAAATGAAAAAAAGATGGAATATTTGGAGTTTGCTAGATCATTCTGCGGTTATATTAATTTTTATTTTAACAAGACCTTGTTTTTATCTGATGAGGTAAAACCCTAATATATGTGTTTTCTTATATAAGTAAGTAATTATTTAGGCCACAAACAGACAGAGTTATTTACACATTTATATTAGTCATACGGATTTCCCTATCTACATTTCGGTCATTGCATAGGTACTATGTCGAGTAAGCATGTATAAAAGTTTGAAATCCTTGAAAGAAATAAAAAAAAATTAGATCATATATAAACGCACATATAGTACATATATAAGTTTACACAACACACATATTGTAATAAGTCAATAAATATTTATTCCTTTTTTTTCTTTTTCTTTTCATACGAGTTTGATATTCCACATACTTCCATTTTGGAAGTTTTTAAGCAATATTTAATTTTGCTATCCGAGAAATCCGAAAAAATCCACTCGTAAGGAGGAATCATGTACCGATACCCCTTTTACTTGATGTGTACTAAGCTTAGTAGCTTTGGCTCGTGCCTCTGAGAGCACGTAAAACCGTCGGTTCTGCGCCTTAACTCTTACCGGTCGTGTCGAGTGGTCGTCCCACCGGAGTATGAGAGTGATAGGAATAGAGAGTGCACGTTGTGTCTGCGCGTACACTTGTGCACTATAATATCTCCTGCGCAGTTGGCTAGTCTCAATGAGATTGGCCGCCGTGGCCGGAATCGGTCAGGAGAACATCATCATCAGCTCATAGACTAGTATTCTTTATATAAGTAACTCTTTTATATTAAAGTCCTTAGAAATAATAATCAATTAACAATTCTTTTTCTTTGAACAGTATAATTCTTATACGGATTCGTGAAAATGATTCATAATTATTTGACACTTGTTATTGAAGTTTGTGAAGGTTTTATTATGATTTTGTTTAATTTTAAGTACTTTTTCTTCATCTTGATGATGTTATTGTAAAGTAATAATAAATAAATAAATAATTATAAGTATTTGGGACATTAACACATAGCACCATCTAGTTCTACGGAAAGCTAAGAGGCTTGTGTTATGGATACAAGATAGATGATACACTACACATATGTAACTTTAAATACATACATATTATAAATATATACCCATGACTGGAGTACAAACATTCGTGCTCATCACACAAATGAATGCCCCAAGCGGGACTCAAACCTGCGACCGCTGGCACGGCAAGTACGGCACGCCAATTACATCTACTGGTCAGTTAGTTCTACAGATTAAACAAGGTTAATTCATACTGTGTGGATCGCAATAATGACAGTAATTCTGATTAATATATTTTTTGTCTATATTTTTGTCTATAAAGGTAGCAATAGTGTTGCTCAATATTTCAACTTTAAATAATAGCAATCTAAATAAATATTTTAACTTCTTATAAATTTTAAATAAAACAATAATATTGCTTAGGTAAATAATTAATATTTTTAATTTTTAATATTCTTTATGGTTATACATAATATAATTAATAGCAACACTAAATAATATTAGTAATAAATAAAGTTTTTTAAAAATTGTAATATTTATAATAATAACATCAAAAATTAAATAAATAATATTGCTATATTTAATTATAATATTTATAAAAAAAAATTAAAATGTTCAGAAATAAAAATCAACAAATATTGTAAGGTACCTTATTGCCATTTTTTGAATTTTTTGAAAAAATTTTTTGTAAAATAGTGGGTAATCACTGTCTGTAACAAGTATGTGTTTGAGACGTCTATAACCTCAGTCTCTCCCGTGACCATGGATGCTGTAAAGCATTCGAAACGTCGGGAACCAAAAAACAAAATAAATCCGCGAAAAAATCCGAAAAGATAGTGTTACTTAAAATGTTTCTACACTTTTTATTGATAACACTAAAACTCTTCATGACTAATAAAATAAAAAGAAAATCGATTGATGGAGGAGAAAAGGTACTAACCTTGTTTTGTCTTTGCCTAATAGCACTAGGTTACCACTGCCTTATATACAAGGAGCAATCCCAACCTTCTAATGTACTGTTCAGACTCGTTAACTCCATATTGGCCTATGTTATGCTTATCATAACAAGTTCCATCATTAAAAGTCCAGCTATTAAACTTATTAACCGTTAATTTGATAATTACAAACAAACATACTTAATTTAACGCATATATTTACATATTTATTCCCATTTAAAACCGAATTTTAATCACCTGCATCAATTTAGAATCTCTAAACATTAACAGTTATCTTAAATTTTCAATTGACGAGCCCGTCATGTACCATCCGACGAACACATGACATCACTTGTAATATTAATTGCATATGAGTTAATCGATTGGCTCCCACGACCACAAAAACGTAAATCAACTCAAGTTTTTACCAAATTAAGAATTACCAACATATTTTGGTCTCTATTGTTAAGTAAATAAAGTGGATGTTTGGTTTTAGTTTCTGTGAGTTAGTACGTGGATTGTGTTGTAGGTTGTACGTTTTAACGACAGTTTTTGTACGATCGGAGCGCCACTTGGACTTATTAAGCGCCGCGGCTAAAGTTGACGCACAGACGATAGTTTTTTACGGATAAGCCGTTGTATAGTATTTGTTATCTTAATTTTTTTTTAAATTTATTCAATATATAATGTTATCAATATATATACATATATAAGGAGCTAATGACAAAATATTTCAGTACCTTTTTCTCCTCTGTTTGTCAACCGATTTTCTATTACGATTGGTTAGCTATTGAATAGCTTTAGGGTCAATAAAAAAAAAATCATCAATAAAAAATTGAGGTTACTTTTTATTTATTTAATGATTATGGTCGATTTTCTACCACTGGTTGAACATTAGTTTTAGAAAATCGACCAAATATCGCATTGCTATTATTTTCATTTAGTAGAAAAAAATATCAGATACACTACTTTTTACCAAACAACTTCAAAGATAAATAAATACAAAAGCTGTACATTTTGTCTATACGAGAATCAAACCTATTACTAATATTACTATGAGTAAAGGCTGTAATAGAATTTAAAATCCTTATAATTATAATCGCGACATGTCCACACACTCTCATCGCTATTAGTCTTAAGATTAGTGTCGCTTTGACAATTGATTTATGTCCGTCAAGCCTCGTCACGGCGCGCGCGCATCTGCCCTCCACTTCTCAGAACAAATATCGCTCAAAGATTATTCAAAATAGACCATTCATTTTTAATTATTATTAAAAATTTAATAAGAGGATCCTCTGCATTAAAATATTTAATATTTTAATTTTAGTAACAATAAATGTAGATGTAAAGCTCAAATCCTGTTTGAAGCAAGTGTATAAAGCTCATAAAGCTTAAACCTTAAAACGCAAGACAAAATTGTTTTAAAACAAATAAAAGTTTTCCGAACTGGATATCGGTCATGGCCAATTTTACGGAAGCTATCTAACTGCGTAAAAGATATTGTAGTGCAATTTTATTCTCTTGACTTTCAAAGTCCGATAGGACGATTAATCGACACGACTGGTAAGTGATCTGGTTCAAGAATGGCTTTATGAGTTATTAGGTGACAATGTGACACTATAAAATTCCGAGCTTTGAACTGCTACTGAGAATTTCATGACTACAAAAACCAAAAATTGATAGATCCGAGAATCGAACCCAGGATTTCTGGATCTACAGCCACAAGACTAAGTGTCAAATCAGCTTAAAATCTACATTTATACATTTTCATTTTCACTATACAGTACCATAATAAGAAAAAATTGCATGACACCAGTCCATAAATTCTTTATGTATTTTCAATATTACGAGATGTTTATTGTTTATTTAAAAATGAGAACCTACGTCACTCTCCATCAAAATTAGTTTATTTCTTAGTGGTTAAAAACGTACATATAGACAAAACTTTTAAAATGCTTATATTTTAATTTGACGACACGTTTGGTTTGGTTGCTAGTGACCCTAGTTGCTGTGCCAGTGGTCGCTGGTTCGAGTTCCGCTGGGGGCATTCATTTCATTCATTTGTGTGATGAGCACGAATATTTGTACTCCAGTCATGGGTATTTAATATGTATGTAATTAGAGTTATATATGTGTAGTGTATCAACTATCTGATATCCATAACACAGACCTCGTAGCTAACCATGGAACTAGATGATGCTGTGTGTTAATATCCCAATATATTTATTTAATATTTCAAAATGGGTTAGCTGTTAAAATCACAGACAATTCAATTTTACTTATAAGCTTAAATTAATGATCAAACTTACATTTCGACATTTAAGCCCGTAATTGCGCAAACGCTTAATATGGTGTAGTATTACTTATTAACAACAACTTTTACTGTCGTTTTCTTGACAGCTCTCATTGAGTGGTGTCAAACTGACAATGTGTCAAATCCACATGAAACTTACAATAAAATTAATTATATCTTTGTTTATTTCATTTTATGTTATATTAAATATATTTTATAAGTCACTAGCTTATACCTGTGGTTTAGCTCGTTATGTATACGTCTGATGTATAAACTATATTATTGTAAAGTTTCATTAAAATCCGTTCAGTAGTTTTTGTGCGAAAGACGTAGATCCTCATAAAGTTTTACCTTTATAATAATATAAAGCACTACGTATCGCTTCATGCAGTGAATACATTCGATATACGTATTTATGATGGTTGATTAAGTCAAACAATTTATTTCCTTATCAAATCACTAAGTTATAATTGTCCTGGATTAAAATAAAATATTTAACCCACACTCGTTTGAGTCAAAGCTTTTACATTAATAACATCTAAAAGGAATAACTTATCTAATCTATACATATAATAAAATTCTAACTGAGTCAAGTCTGTACATTAAATATTTTTTGGAAAATCTTATTGAAATAGACATTATTATCTATACAGAGACCGAATCTATAGTTTTTAGAATTTTTGTCTGTTACCGCATCACAGAAAAACTACTGGGCGGATTTTGATGAAATTTGGTATGGTCATAGCTGGTTATCCGGGTCAACATAAAGGATACTTTTTACCGCAGAAAAATATCTCATTTCTGAGAAAAAATACAAAAACTGATTAGAATAAAAAAACGATGATACGATATACATTTTAGCAAGTTAACTTACTAAATATGACAAAAACTATTAAAAATAGCTAATCTTGAAAAATTATATCAATAGCACTATTTTATTCATTATAAAATTTATTTTAATGAATATTTATTTTTGTATTATTTAGATATTTGTCAATAATTGTCGCCATGTGTCTTTAAGATACGTAGTTTTAATTCCAAAAAATTAAATGTACAAATTAGACGTTTCTATGATTTTAATAGACCCGCCCGTGTTCAAATTATCAAAAAGCCACCTTTTTGGCTATATAAATTAGTTACATCTACAGATACATTAAAATTTAACTAAACCGTATCTGTGGTTTAATATTTTTTGGAAAATCTTATTGAAATGCACATTATTATCGCTAACAGAGGCCGAACCTATAGTTTTAAGAATTTTTGTCTGTCTGTCTGTGACCGCATCACTAATATACTACGAGTATACGAGTATACTAATATGTAAAACCTAAAAATTTGGTTTTGGTCATATGAGCGCGGGCGAAGCCGCGGGCAATGCTAGTAGATATATAAAAGTAGAGAATAACTAAACCAGAATCATTTAATTAGATTAATACTAAGGTTTACATTATTAAAAAAAAACTTTCAGGAATCGAACTCGTGATCTCCAAAATGCACAACAGGGGAGCAACATGAAAACAATTTCACTAAACTAACCAATAGTACAGATATTATAGAGAACAACACAAACATGCTAACACAAGTGCACTCTCTGTTCTTTTCATTTCCAAAGCTCAGTAGAATGACAATTTAACATTCGTGGTGAGTCAGTTTCAGGAACAGTAAAATACATGGTCTACCTCGGCATGGGGATATGACACCATCAACTTCCAAACTCTGGTCTGTCACTGGGAATTCTTTGACAGAAAAAGTTATACTAGAGCTTAATTAGAATTTGAAACCAATTTGACACTAAACCAACAACAAATAAATACTTATCACCGATCAAAAAACTATTAGATACACAATCAGCGACAAAAAATGTCCTCACTGAATGAGCGCTCATTTGAACATTTGAGCGTATTTTTTTTTTGTGAAAACTACTTTAAGCATTGCATTTAAGGTTCAATTTACATTGTTGTATATTTATTTTAACTAGAATAATTAACTAAACACAATTAGTGACAATTTTAAGAGAACGTATGTATGGGTTTTTGTATATAGTATTATTTTGATCGATGGTACTTATACAACAAAGAACAATTACTTATACGGCTATAAAGAACTTTGTTTCAAGCAAGACTTGATCCTGTAACCCACACACCAGAGGGTCGAGATGCTAATCTTGAAAAGAAATGAATATATTAACATTTCTTTATAAATAACTTTAAAACATTTAGCAGCGAGAAGTTTAAAATAATTTAATCAAAATTGTGCATAAAACCTTTCAAACATGAACGAAGTGACAATTCTGGTAACTCAGCGACAAGTGTCTGACAGAAATCTCGGTGATATATCATCACGAAAATAGTTAGTACATGTTAGCGGGAGCACGTTTTAGCAAGAAAAGAAACTATTTACATCTATTTCTAATACATAATGGTGAACAGCTGTAATCGTTAGTGTGTTGACGAGCACTACGAGTACATTCATTGAAGAATTTAAGCATCTTGTAATGGACAATATTCTTGTTGATCTACATATATATATCCAGATATTTAATAACTAAATTAAAAACAGTTAATAACAACTAAAAAAAATCAGAGACGTCTATTTGTATTACATTTTTATATATATATATATATATATATATATATATATATATATATATACATACATATACTTGAGATCATATATATATATATGATCTCAAGACCATATCGTTATCTTCCACTCAATATATTGTTGTATATATATACATATTCATTTTAATTCACTTACATAGATTTGTATGAAAAGTTACCATACTGCGTATCCTTCCGGATTTTATTAATTAAGTTGACTCCATACAGCTTTTTTAACTCCTTACAATTTCTGCCTCACCTATATTTGACTTTGTCAGTATTATATTATTTTGGCAAGTTAAGTTCATTTGAGTGACAGACAGACTGCCATCATTTCATTAATAATGTAAAATTTTAGAATTACATAGCAATATGTTATACTCTAATTAATAATCTGTCATATATACGCTGACAGGTGACTGACGCTGATGTGACGTGACATTGACGAGACGTAACGAAGTTTTACTTTATGTGTACTTGCAAGCAATTTTAGTTCTTTTGGGTTGGAATTAAAGTTTAATTTAAAAAAAAATTGTTCGTTCAAAATTGAAAGTGCAGAGAAAATAAGCGTTTTGTATATTTTCGCTGTTTTTAAATAATAGCTTTATAAAATTCGATTTTACTTTTTTCTTTAAGTTACTGTAAAGACTCTGTTTGAACAGGAGTAAGCCTAAGGAACAACCTTCACACGAACTAAGCTAAAACGAAAATAGAGGTATTTAATGTCATTTAGTTATATCCGTCTAGCATTAGGCAAGCGACTAGGTCTTTTAAATAATTAGACTATATAATAAATTTTAAATAATTAGTCTATATAATAAATAATAAGAATTTAGTAACTGGAATAATTTTCAGTCGATTCAATTCACTCTAAAAGAAATCATCCCACGCGTGGGTGTGGACTTCTTTTTCAGTTGTTTAACAAGCGTCTAATTTATGTACCTCTTTCTTTTCCAAAATTAATCGCAAAGAAAATGTATAAAGCAAACTCCAAAAGCGTTTAGTGAAAGGCAACAACTGGTAACATACATACATATGTATGTTGTGAGTTAGGTGATCGCTTTCAGACGTTAAAGCGGTGGATGAATTAATTAGTAAATTTTTATTTTTTTTATAGAAAATGCTATTTAGCCTTGCTGAGATTCTTTGAGCAGTTTAACTCCTAATCGAGGCTATTACGAAATGCTGGGCTGCGATTTAGAATTGGGGACTCTGCCCCTAGCGGAGTGGGTGGTATTTCTGGATAAGGGACGTGATAGGAAGTCGAAATGTTAAATAAAAATTGTCCGCGAACATATGAGTAAAAATTTATTGAGACTTAAAGTTACAACATTTCCATACATTATTTTGACATTACTACCATTTAGACACTTGGAGTCAAAACGTCACTTTCAATTGTCAAAATAATCTCCAGATGATTGTCTTTATTTGTACTTTGCGTGAAATTCGAATTTTCTAGTTTTCTAGTCATTTATGGCACTCGCCGGCCGCTACCGCGGCACGCTCGCTTCGCTCGCTCGGCTCGTGCGTTGTGGCAACTGTTCTAACCTTTTTTTTTTTTTTTTTTTTTTTTTTTTTTTTTTTTTTTTTTTTATGTCGGGAAATGCATTTACGCATACCACCTGATCCCCCAGATGGTGATGTGGGGCTCACCGGCTAGAAGAGCCGGTACTACCCACTAAAACCCGACATTCCCCTCCCCTCCGCCTTAATGGGGCGCCGCAGGATCGCTTGCGCATAACTACTACGGCGCCCCGGCGGCAGGTCTGCCGACGGCTGACCACCACACCGATGGGGCTGCTCCACAGTCAACTCTGCTACACCAGAGAGGTACCCGGAGCAGCCCCATTAAACCGAACCTCCACCCACCGAAGTGGGCCACCTCCAATCGGCTGCAGAAGATAGGGAGAGCGGCAACGAAACACCGACACTCCTCTTCCCCTGCAGCCCCACCGCGTCCGCCATCAAACGGTGGCGGCCCCGTCTAGGCCGCGGAAGGTAGGGAGAACGGCGCACCGAAATACCGGCACTCCTCTCCCGCCGCGGCCTACCCCTCCGCCGGATGCGGGCCTGCGACCACAGTCCCGCAACCGGCACCCATCATCCGGTTGTGGGACCAAGCGGTCCCACCACCGGTGGCCGCAACGTCTTCGGCTCGAGGCCTAAACGAGCGGCCCCACCCAAGCCATTTGGTCCGCGCCGGATTTCTCCGGTACCACCCGCCGCCCTAAGCGGGTGGCATTCCCCTATCCGCCACCTGGGGACGCGCCCGGTAGGAGTTGGCTTCTCCCCCGGGAACTGTTCTAACCTAACCTAACCAAGATATGAGGAATAATAAATAAATAATCTTAAATGTTCTAACCTAACCTAACCAAGATATGACGAATAATCAAATATAATCTGTTGTCATTTAAGCGGTAATATAAAACAAAGTGTCAGTTTTGCTTTTGTCAAAATGTAAGATCGTTTTGTTTGTGTTGTGAAATTATTAAAATATTAAATACAATAAAGCATTAATTGTTGTGAAAATGTGTAATGTACATAAAAAAGGATGCGTACTATTCGTTAAAGGTATGTTTATCTGTTGTAATCACTTATTTAGGTAAAGAAATGTATGGAAATGTGTTAGATATGTTATAACTTGTAAGTCTCAATAACTTTTTACTCGTACGTTTCCTCCAAATATTTTTAATATATTTTGACTCTCTGTCACCTCCCCTATCTAAAAATACCACCCACTCCGAATGGTGGTAAAGAAATATATGAAAATGTATGGAAATGTTGTAACTTTAAGTCTCAATAACTTTTTACTCATACGTTCGCGGACAATTTTTATTTAACATTTCGACTCCCTATCACGTCCCTTATCCAGAAATACCACCCACTCCGCTAGGGGCAAAGTCCCCAATCCTGAATTTGTGCCAAATGCTGGTAGAGTCTTTGACAAACAGTGCATTTCTGAAAACCAAAGTTCAATGAAGTTACTTTTACTTACTCATCACATAGGTTAAGAAAATATTGGAAGTTTGAATCTTCCACGTCAGCAAATTGTAACCGATGACAAACGATCGTCCAGTCAAAAATTCTACACAATTAAATTTTAAAAGATACTCACAATTCATCAGTAATTTGCAAAAACTATCATTTGCACATGAGTGCATTCGTCATACAAAGGTTATTCAACATTCTAACAATTTTACCAATAAACGCCTATAGCCATTAGACACAACTGCGTACATCTGAATCTAATAAATCAATATTATCTAAAGTCGAGTTGAGTGTTGAGGGTTCCGTACTTTATTTTGAATTTGTTTTGTATGTAAATATATAAAATATTGTAAATTATAAATTTACTTTAAAAAAAGATAATAAGTTAATATTGGTCCCGCTGAGTTTCTTTCGCCAGTTCTTCTCAGGTCTGAGGCTTCTTCTTTCCGAACTGGTAGTAGACATGAGTCTACTACCAGTTCGGAAAGAAGAACGTTCAGTAAAAATTGTAATAATTTAATACTGAATAAAATATTTTGATTTGATTTGATAACATTAACTAAAGCTAATTTGGTTTGCTTTAACCGACTTCAAAAAAAGGAGGTTATCAATTCGACACGTATGTATGTAATATTACTGGAACTGTAAAATATTCACGTATGATAATAATCTATTAGGGCTTCCAAACAAATACACAAAATTTTATAGGTGTATGTATGTATTATGTATTATTGTCCACGCATTTCTTCGAAAGTAGTAATCGGATCGTGATCATTCCTTTTTATTTGCTTATTTTTATTGCTTGAATAAAAAAATAGATAAAAACACATCTCAAAATTTTGTTAGGAATATCTAAAAAAAATTAGATAACGGAACCCTAAATATTATGAAAAAAAAATACAGCAACTTCGTGCTCTGATGTGAAAGATTTGCATTAGTTTATTACATTAATCACTCTCACAATACCAATGAGTCCCATGGAGCATTTGTATGGCCGCCGTAAATTGTCATTGACAGCGGGGGAATGATTGACAAATGTCAGTGAAAGGACTGTCAGTCTTTTTTTTAATTTCAATGACTAAGCGGTGACTTGCGCATTCTGATATTAGTATTTTTTTATTTTTTTTTTATTTTCGATAAATGTGTAATATTAGGCAATTAGGGTATAAGTATACAATACTTACTAATTACATATACAATTTTATTTTTATTTTTTTCAATGTATATTTATTACATACAATTTTCCAAAACGAATAAATGTTTTTTCAATTTTTTTTTTTTAAATCTATAGAGTTGGTGTGCATGTAGTCTTGTTTGTAGTCTATCGTGAAAAAAGGAACTTAAAAAAAATATGAAAAAAAACACGTTTTTTTCTGCAGCATGTTTTTCTAAGAGTACATAATTCAAAATTATTAAGGTAGTTTGCGTAAAAGATTAATACTTAAGAGTTCATATTAGTTTTCCGTTTATTTTTAAACCTTCCATACTTTTTTGGTTGAATAGTACCAAGCTTATATGAATAGTACCAAGCTTATATGTGAAAATACCGACACCGACAAGGACAATACTAGAGTAGCTGGAACTGATACTGAAAATGGTACTGACATTAAAGAATAAATTTTGATTTAACTGATTCATTATTCTTAATTCGATTTGTAATCTTAGTAAAATGCAAGAAATTAGAAAACATACCTCAACAAAACATTTAATTTCCTATAAATCTATAGGTATAGATAAAAAAATTTTTTTCTGAAAAATAAATCAAAGTTCGGAAAAAAAAACAATGGCACTAAGTTTTTTTTTCAACATAGTTGAAAAAACAAAGTCGTTTTTTTTCATGTTACATCACTAGTGGATCCTGGTGTTAAAAGAAACAGGTATTAAAACTTTAACATTAATTTAATTCTTTGTAAAGGGTAGGTAAGCCATATTTTTAACTTCAACCCTTCTATAAGTTATATTTTCAATCAAATGTCGAAACTGTTCAAACGATTGTACACCAGAAAGCGGTATCTGCCAGATCGATCCTTCGTCAATTGTCAGATGCCACGTTATCTCTCGACGGCGACACGCGTCACTCAAATATTGAAATGTCAATGAAATCTAATGGACTTTTATTTTCAATTGTTAGTTGGTGAAGGATTGAAGAGGACTGATAAGTTTTATTCTAAATAATGTCTAATTCTATATAAAGTTATTGTTTTGTGGTCAAAGTTGTGCATTAAATATTTATAGATGATTTTTTTAATATTTTAAGGTACGTTAAGGGTATAATAAAAGCAAAGTTATATTTTTGGTCTATAATGTATAGCCGAATTAATTTCAACTGGGTTAAATGAGGTTCTTATACTATGGTCTGATCCTCCTCGTATTAAAGGAAGGCCCATGTCCAGCTGTGGTACGTTAAAAAGGACTGTATTCAAATGAGATCTTAGATTCAAATTTCAGATACATGTAAAATCTCAGAGCTGAGAAGTTGTGTTGACATTAAAATGGTACGTAAATCCATCGCTCTCGCACCAGTTACCTTAAGCTGTTACATAGGACTGTTAGAATCATAAGAATAGATAGTGCACCTGTATTATAGCAAAGACTTATTTTTTATTATTATTATTAAATACTTATATTAGCAGTGAATGTATGTAATTTGTTGGTCAGTGCTATCAGCTATGGACACCTGTAAGAGACTAAAATACTAGAACTTGTGTGTTAATAAAATAAAACAAAAATTTTCCAAATCGGTTCAGGCGTCTTCGAGTAATCGGATGAACATACATAAAAAAAAAGATTCCGACGAATTGAGAACCTCCTTTTTGGAATTGGAAGTCGGTTGAAAATGAATTTAAAATGTGTGTTATATTATTGGTGTTCTTAATAAATAATAAAAAAAAAGATAAGTGCACTATAATATCGCAGATGGCTAGTTTCAGTGAGTTTAGTCGTCAAAACGAAAATCTGTTAGAAGAACAGCTGTTATTCTTGTCGCTCAATCGAACGTAACTTAGAGTCCTTGACGTATTTTCCTTGACGTATTTTCTATCAAAATAGAGTATAATTATAAAAGGAGTTAAAATAAATTAAAGAAAAAAAACACAAATTTACCTACGTAGTATAAAAAGAGATTTTGTTATTATGAATGAAATGAAAAGAATGCACGTATGTAACTATTTTTTTTTTCACTAGCGCAGATAATCTATACATCCATATAATAAAATTGTAACTAAGCCGAATCTGTACATAAAATATTTTTTTGGAAAATCTTATTAAAATAAACATTACTATCGAAACATAGGCCAAATTTATAGTTTTTAGAATTTTTGTCGGTCTGTCTGTCTGTTACCGCATCACAGAAAACCAATCGAGGGATTTTGATGAAATTTGGTATGGTGATAGCTGGTTATCCAATTCGACATATAGAATACTTTTTACCGCGGGAAAATGTCTCATTTCTGAGAAAAAATACAAAAACTGCCAATGTAAGAGTATACTAATATGTAAAACCTAAGAATTTGGTTTTTTGTCAGCTGAACGCGGGCGGAGCCGCCGGCAATGCTAGTAACTTATAAAATATGGAAAAACCACTATAGGATACTGTTAATTTCTGAGCTATTATTACGTACTTAACAAAATTAGTGTGATCAGACGATTGTCCACCACGGTGGACTAATGTGGATTGACAGATTTCACATATCTTTCAAAAACTTGTTAAATCTCTCAGATATACAAGTTTCGTCGTAAAGCTTTCAAAAATGATGTGCCTTTCAAGATTTATTTATATAGAAAGCACAAACAGCACATAGTTTCCAAGTAATTTACATGCCTACATACAAAATACGTTGCCAGTGCCATTAAGCTGTGGCCCCCACCTACGTATTGCCATACAAAAATACTAGATTCATTATCTGGGTAATACATCAGAGCGTAATGGCTGTAGGGATGATTCATAACCTATAAATCAGTTTTGGATACAAGGCCGAATAGGGGATGTGCTTTGGCTTCCAGTTTCTTTGTAATATACTAGCATTGGCACACTATTTTGTTTCTGATCAAACGTCAAAATATAAAAGTAATAAATTATTTTTCATCAGTTTTCGATTATTATTATATTATTGGGATATCCATCTCCTAAAGAAATATTGGGGTTTCATTTTTGTTTGTTTTTTTATTAAGATCTAAATAATACTCTTTTGAATAGATTAGCAATGACGGAAAACAGATCATTTTATGTTTTCCATTTTCTACCTTATTTTCCTGTAATTTTTACACTATAGCTAATTTTTTGTTAATTATAATAGACATTTTACTAACGATTTACTTTTAATCCGTGTAGTAGATCTTATTAGGGCCGTTGCCAATATCCCACTGACAATATAAAAAAAAATCCTGAAACCTGCAGTTATCGTGGTACAAAGATAAAGAATTTTTTTCCCTAGTATTGAAATGTTCTACATACAAACAAACAAATTTAACTTCTTTATAATAAGGAAAGTAATTTTAAAGCATATCTCATATACTAATATTATAAAGAGGTAAAGTTTGCAAGTTTGTGAGTTTATTTGTAGGAAGTAATCTCTGGAACTACTGAACCGATTTACATGAAATTTACTATGAAGATAGTTTGAGGCCCTGGAAAGTAATAGAGTAGTTTTTATACCGGAAATCATCATTTAAGGGTGTGAAAATGGGGATAAAAATTTGTTTAGGGAATCAACCTAGCGAATATATATGTAGATATAATAAATAAAAAAGCGGCTTAGTTCCCGAAGTTGGCTTACATTAGAATGTTACTTCTTCTTAACCACGTAACGGATTTTAATACAGTTTTCACTAACGGAAAGAGCGATAAATGAGGAAGATTTGTGTATATCATTTTTAAATATTTTCTACAAAATGACTGAGCCTAGACGGTGTTTTGTCAAAAAACTATTTTAAAATCCTATAATCGGTGTACTAATATATACTCGTTGTATCGTATCTATTCTCATAAAGGTAAAGCATTGACGGCTAAAAGTAAAATAATGAATGTTAAAAGTAGCAGTGGAGTTATTAAAACTATAAAATAACTTTTTTACAGTTAGTGTTTTATACAAAAGTCGGCTTGACTGGCACACAGCATAATAAAATGAAATGAAACAATCCCATGATTTATTTTATAACCGTGGACGGTGTTATGCGAGGGATCGTATTTTGTCCATCCTTTAATAAAGGACATATAAAATACCTTATTTTGTATTATTAATTTTAATTTTATATTATAATTTAAACTGATGATAGCTGGATGGATTTGGATGTTATTTACCTACTACGTAGATAAACTATGACCTTTTTTTAACGTTGGAAAATATATTTACGCTTATCACCTGCACACATACAGGTGGTTATGTCGGACTCACCGTCTAGAAAAGTCAGTACTGCCCACTAAAACCCAACCTCTCCCGTTTTAATGGGACGAACCGACGGCACGCACACCGAAGTAGACTACAACAATCATGGGGTTACTTCCACGTCCACTCTACTATCAGAGAAGTACCAGGAGCAACCCATATGGTACCACTGCCTACCAAGGTGGGCCACCCCCCAGTCTGGAAATGCCTTGACTTCACTGGTTATCTAGTTTTCTACCTAACCTATGTGTTAATCACTCTAGGTCAAAGTCTATCAATTTACTAGATTTTGTCTAAATTCATCCAGACTTTCCACTGTGAATGAGTAACAAACATACACACATACAAACTTTCACTTTCATAATATCTTTTGATTGCTGATTTATTTAAATACCATAAAAAAGTTTAAAAACTACTGCAATTCATAAAGCTAGTATGATATCATCCCAGCAATCGACACGCGAGTATTATTTATCGGGCTGACTGACACCGCGTCGCAGGTTGATCTACGAGCTGGGCATCACGGCTATATCATATCAAATGTATCTCGATTCACTGTGAAATAAAAACTTTTGGCGTGCGCAGCGAAAACCAAATTCGTCTACCTTATGTTGCTGTTTCATTGGTATGGACTGTGGAAAATAGATACGCGTGTACGTATTGTTTAAAATGCATTTTGATGATTATAGTTTCTGACTGTCTCATTGGTCTAGTGGCTATCATGTATAGATCCGAAGGTTCTGCATTCGAGTTCCGGGTAGAGCCATGACCAATTGGGCTCTTCTGTCAAGTTAGTGGAGTTACGTTCCCGTGCTTTAAACAGCACGTAAAGCTACGCTTGCAGCTAATATTTCATTCAAAGGAGAGTGAACTTGTGTTTGGCCATACTTGTGCTTGTGATGTTTTAGCACTATTTTTATTTTTGTTAAGAAATGAAGTATTTTTTAAGGTTTAATATAATATATCTTTCTCAATATCTGTTTCAATTCATCGTGTTAATAAACTACGTGTTGTTGTCAAAATTTAAACTATAAATATTATATATGTATAATTCAGCCTTCCCACTAACTAATACCCAGCTTAATTTGAAATGCTGTCATTTTGATCCACACACAAAAAAATAATTTAGTAAAGCATTACAGAAGCAACTTTTCTTGGTTATGGTTTAATTCTAGGTCTCAACTGACCGTGTTGTTTAGTTTACATCTCTAACTGAATCTTCGATTTCTTTCTCCATCGAAAAAGCAGGTAAATAATATTCTAGATTTTAGACATTTCCCCTTAACTATCAATTTAAGGCAGTGGTAGCCTAGTGGTAGCGTGCTCGCTTGGGAAACCGAGTGAAGAGGGTTCAAATCCCCGGTCTCATACCTCTGCTATTTTCGTATGTAAAGCATTTTTAATATGATTACTACTTGCCTTACGGTCAAGAAAAAAATAGTCAGGAAACCTGCATGTTTGAGAAAACCTAGCGAGTATTCGAAAAACATGTGAAGTCTGCCAAACCGCACGTGGCCAGCGTGGTGGACTATGGCCTGATCCCCCTCGTATTGAAGGGAGGCCCACCCCCAGCAATGGGACATTCAAAAGGTCTGAATACATATCTATCTAATATATACTGTCATTAAGAATCAAAAAAAAAATTAAACGTTCATTTTCTAAGACCAAGAGAATGACCTAATAACTCCTTAAAAAAGAACGACTAAAAAAAATATTCACTCAAAAACCATGGCGTCATCCACACAACATAATACGATATAAAATACGTGGCACATAAATTTCATTAATTACCGACGCAGCCATGATTAATAGTTACACTGTAAATTTAACAAAATCACAATATTAAATAACTTGTCGGTCAATCTGACGGCCTTCGAGGATTGATGAGCGCGACAGAAACGTCGTAAATGACTTAATTTCGCTTCGACTAAACGATCTTTTTAATGCCTCATGATTCTATTTTAATACGTTTTTATTAGCTTTATTAGTTAATTTGTCAATTTAAACTATTTCTTTACGTAGTTTTGAAATATTGTATAGGTACTAGCAGAACCCCCGGCTTTGCTTGCGCTATAACTATAAAAAACTCTTTGGCTTTATGCTATTAGTAATATTATAATATATGTATATTGTATATGTGTAGTGTATCAACTATCTGGTATCCATAGCACAAGTCTCGTAGCTTACGATGGAACTAGGTGGAACTGTGTGAGAGCGTTCTAACACATTTATTTAATTATTTTTTTATCAGTATATGGCTCAGAAACAGTGTCTGACGTTAAAACGTGATATAAAAGAACAACTCATTTCACATTATAAGAATATATTAACTTGCATTTTTTTGTATAATAACTTTCCGATATCCACCTAACAACAAACACCATCTAAATCTCAACTAGTCGCCCGAAACTTTATTAATGCCAAACAAAAAAGTCTGCTTAAAATCGAACCTGCACTCTCCAACGCATTTGTTACATTAAAATACAAAATCAAGCTATGACAACTTAATTTTATTGAAATAATAATACATATAAGATTAATAATATATTACATATAACATTTAGCATCGATAGATTGAAATGTATTTAGTTTCAAATTTTCAATTCATGTTTTGACGTACACCTGTCGCGGCCTGTCATATTATCATATCTACAAGCTCTACACTGTGTTATGTCGTGTTCAAATGTTAAAATCGATATATATATATATATATATATATATATATATATATATATATATATATATATATATATATATATATATATTATTTACGTTTAGTTTTAACGTTCAGTATAGATTTCCCAGTGATGACATATTTTCTCGAAGTAAAAAGTATCCTATATGTTGACCGGGATAACCAGCTATAATCGTACCAAATTTCATCAAAATCTCTCTAGTAGTTTACTCGTGATGCGGTCACAGACAGACAGACAAAAATTCTTCTGAATCTGTACATTAAATAATTTTCAAAAAATATTTAATTCAGACTCGACTCAGTTACAACTTTACTATATGTAAAAAGATAAGATAAGTATGATTATACTTTACAGACTGACTACACTGAATAAAGTTTCATCTCATCTCAACTAGCGACAAACTTCGTTTAGGTGCGTGTCTAGGTACCTAACAATAACCTATGGGTTAAGTCATATTTTATCTGTATAATTGATATACAAAAACTTAAGATAAACAATTAGCGTATCAAAAGTGTCCTCATAAAAAAGGCCACAATTCGAAACTGTGCGCCTTTTTCAAATATCTTTTATTCAGTGCTTTTCGGATGACAAAATTCAATCGCAGATTGTTTCGTTTAAAAAAGTACTTTATGTGGTGTACGTAAGTTCGAATTTATGTTTAGAACTATCGATTTTTTAATTTTATTCTTTGGTTTAACTTAGGTCACATGTCGATGCCATTTTTTAAGGGGCATTTGTTAGAAAATGTGTATCTATGTTTTTAAATATCAATCTACTAAATTCTATTTAAAATCATTCAGTCACAAACACACACGTTCACATACATACACACACGTATATATAAACTTAAATAATAGTAGTCCGATTAATTATTAGAAGATTTTTAAAGTCTATCTAGAATATAATATCCAAAAAAAGTAAATGCATCTTATATATATTGTGCTAATATTATAAAAAGGTAAAGTATATAAGTTTGTGAGTTTGTTTACAAGAAGTAATCTTAGGAACTATTAAACCGATTTAGATGAAATTTGGTAAGAAGATAGTTTGAGGCCCTGGGATGAATAGAGGTTAGTCTTTATCCCGGAAATCATCCCTTAAGAAGTTGAAAATGGTGATGAAAGTTTGTAAGAGGTATCAACCTAGGAACGACACCCGAGCGAAGCCAAAGTGAGTCGCTGGTTTGTAATAATCATAAAGTATGGATTGTGCTTATGTTATCTAATATTAATGTAATTTTAAATTTAAAAAGAAATTTTTACGATCAATTGATCTGCTTCAGAGATAAAGTAAATGCTTTTAGAAATAAGTGTTAAGATATAAATGTTATGATTTTTAAACTGTAAAGGTTTAAACAAGATTTTGGGCGGTCTAGTGATTTGTAATTTTATTTTGTAATAAATATATTATGAGGGAAAAAGAAGGAGTAGGGTCAAAAAGGGGAAGGAGCAAAAGGACAGGTCTCACTCAGTCACCCCAAAGAAACGCAGTAGTACGCGAACTAATACTATCCGATATTCCATTACAAGTTAGCATTTTCTTGTTCGAACCGGCCGTTTCATGGTGACACTACCTAGGCTGTTTATTAATTCTGCCAAATAAATAAGAATTACATAAGATTACATATATAATATTTAACATATTCATCGAGACACGTTTAAATATGACATAAGATTGCTTATTTTCGAATAAATTTATTGAAATTACATTATTGAAATGGATTTATTACCATTTTTACATTAATTGAATATGATATTTGGTTATATCTATATAAATAAAAACGAATCACCAAAATGTATGTACGCGCATAACTTGAGATCGACTGCACCAAATTGGATAATTCTTTTTTTCGTGTTTGTTATTGTCAGGGCAATTTTTTTATAGAAGAAAGTTAAAAGAAAAAAATATTTTTTTTTACTAAAATAAGTTTTTTTTTAATCTCATGACATGAAAAGTGAGTCAGTGAAATAGTTCTTATCCCGAAAATCATCCCTTAAGGGGGTAAGAATGGGGATGAAAGTTTGTATGGGGGGATGAAAGCTTGCTTAAGCTAGGAACGAACCCGAGAGAAGCGAGGATGAGTCGATAGTAGTTGATAAAAAGTCACATTTTTTCGTTATCGCGTTCAACCACATAACATAGTGACACGCAACATTATTCATAATATTTCAACTTTTCAAATTGCATGGTGACTACCTTGCTGTATTTTCCACTAATTTTGGTCAGCGATTCTACTCACGTAATTATTGTGTTATTCGAAAACATAAGCTATATTTATTTCAAACTTCATTAAATTCAATTAAGCTTTTACAGTATACAGAGCTTTATAATATTAGTGTTATTTAGTTGTACTTAGTTCATGATACTCAATACTCATCTATGTAAAATTTTGAATAACTTGGTAAGTTATCATAGAACCAGTTACGTTCAACATTTTCGAAAGAAGATATCAATGCTCTTTGTCTTTCTACCCCACAAGTGAAATAACGTAAAACCAATAGCTTTAAATTTTTACGTCGGTTAAAAACACAAGCCGAGTCAAACAGTCGCCCACTAATGTTTACCAACGTTTTAATATAATCCCGACATCTTTAAATCACTCAAAGTTGACGCTATCAAAAACAATATGGGACGAAAAAAGCTTACACTTCGTAAATCCAAAAATTATCTGACGGCTAAGATATCACTTGACATATTTACTGCTTAGGGTATATATACACTATACAGCTAATCCAAGTGAGAAGGGAGGTTTTATTTCTACATTCGTCACATAGTAGCCGTAAATTATCATACTGGGTTGATATGACGGGGGACGCCCATTAAAACGCGTTTGATTTAGATGGGGCTATAAAATTGATTTATGTTTTCACGCCAACAAAACCCGTAGAAGCAACTATGATATTAACATTTTCGTGGATAAACTTTTCTAAATGCTATATACAGAGTTTTGTTTAGTTAAATATCGACTCTACATTACAGATATAGAGTTCATTCTTAAATAATTAGCGAAAGGATTAAGACTTTTGTAATTGAAAAAATAGTACTATGTGCACGCATGTATGTTGGTGTGTTTTAATTGTGACCCTATTGTTGTAGAATTAAGATATATATTACTTTAATGCTTCTTATCTTTGTTTTTGTTAGGGTCTTCCGTAATTCCGATTATTTTATGACCTAATATGGAACAGAACTCTCTTATTAAACTTGATTAGATATTTTGTTATAGATATAATATTCAATTCAGTTTCATTTTTGATACACTAGTGACTCACCTTCGGGTTCGTCCCTAGGTACATTGTTACGGTTAGTATGGAATAGATAGGGTATATACTATATACTGTTATATATATACATAGATTTGATGTGTTTTATATCCCTTACACGAGAAATGATTGATTCCCCATACAAACTTCCACCTCCCTTTTTACTCTCTTAAAAGATGATTTCCGTTGAAAAATTCTATGTCCTTCCAAAAACTCAAACTATCTCCATACCAAATTACATCTAAATCGGTTCAGTGAAATAGAACTATTAGTGTGAAGAGGCAACAGACAGACAAACAAACAGACAAGCAGACACACAGACTGACAATGTTACTTTCGCATTTATAATATTAGTATAGATATAACTAATTTCTACTCAAAGTGGAGCTATATCTAAAGTCATCAGTTGTTGCAAGAAGACGAGGCGTTGATTCAAACATTTGATTTTCGTAGCGTATGAATTTTAAAATAGTTTTTTTTTTTTTAATTTGTTTGGCGTTGAGTGATTTGTTAGCTCTCTGTAGCCAATATTAAATAATTTATCTATGCATATTTTAAAAATAGATAAAATATGATAATGGTCAAAGCTAAATTACCATACAAAAACGAATATTATTTTACCTGGAAATGCTTTATTTTAATTTTACCTAAGCAAGTGTATAAACGAACAGTAAATCTGTCTCTATATATGCACAAAATTTACCCAGTCGTTGATTAATTATTATTTATAGCGAGATCAAATACAGTCACTATACCCAAAATTTATAAATCAATACTTTTGATGTATAGATTTAATCCAAAAAAAAAACGAACAATAATGTCTGACAAAATTCAAGACATGACGTCAAATATTTTTATACTTTAGTACCTTAGAATCCAATAAATTAACGTATAGAAGTGCCGACCGACATAACACGTATAATGTATATATTGAAAACGAAATAAGCTTGTAAATCATTCGACCATTACCGTCTTGGATGGAATCAAATAATTTTTTCAAACTATAAAACGTCTCTAGGGATCATTATTTATCTATTTTACGATCGTCTCACATTCTGGATTGGTCACCCACATGGGAATCAGTAATAAACCAAAATCCATCCGATTGGGCCTTACACTCTAAATTCAGTTTAATGTGTATTTTTATGGTCTTTTCACCATAAAACTTTGAGGTGTCAATTGCTTGAAATCTGAAAGTATTAGATATGTATATATTTGAAAGAAAAACTTTTGTTTTAAACATATCAGTCAACCTATACGGCTTCATTAAATGCATTTGATAGTTAAATAAATTCGAACCAAGATAGTCTAAAGATATCTTTTTAGTACTTTAATGTGTTTCTATAAATTACGTATGTCAGAGTTAAGATAGTATTCGTATCTTTAAATGATTGAGCATTATAAAATTGACTTTTCAGTGCGATGCCACCGTAATACTTCAATAATGTTAATTATGTATACTTATGTAAATTATGTTTACAGAAAAAATCTGTACAGATTCAGAATCAAAATGATGCCAATAGCTTTATTGAAGATATAGATTTATTCCCCATATAAATCATATAGGTTGCTTTCCCATACAAACTTTCATGCCCATTTTTACCCCCTTAAGGGATGATTTTAGGAATAAAACCTAACCTATATCTTTCCCAGGGTCTCAAACTATCTTCTTACCACATTTCACCTAAATCGATTCAGTAGTTTCGAAGTCTATTCTATACAAACAAACAAACAAACAAAAAAAACAAATTTTTACTCTTCACAATATTAGAATAGATAATTTTTTTAATACATTAATATAAAGAATTTAATAACTCATTAGAAATATAAAAAAACGTGTTGAATATTGAACCATCTCCTATTTTTGAAATAGGTTTAAAAGAGAGAAGCCTGTAAAAGTTAAATAAACTACACAAATGTCATTTTATTTATATAGTAACTTCCACTTATAAATTTCAATAATTTCTATGTAATTCACAATCTTATTTACTTACTTTATATTATCATTTTGACAATTAATTTGATTTCCAGAACTTTCCATATTATAATAACATAATAAATTTTGAAAACGTGACTAAATCGTTCACCTTGAAACTAATGTTGTAGTATCGTGCACAATCTGCGTGTTTTCAAAGTTGCCGGCTGCCCCTCGGTCATAAATCAATTCGTCAGTGACATGACACACTCGCACCGGAAAAAGTATCGAGGACATCCTACATAGGCATTTTACAAATATTACTATATTTTTAACAATTAAAATATTTTCATTTACGCAACTATTAGTAAAAGTAGTATAGAGTCTATTTTTATTAATATATTTACGTATATGTATATATGTACGAAATACAGACTAAATAGTATTCAATCATACAAAAACCTATTTCATTCAAGTAGTTATTTAACAATACAAAAACCTATTTCATTCAAGTAGTTATTTTAGTTCATTTAATAATTACAATAAAATAAAACTTGTATATAAAAAGTGCTGTCAATATTTTAGAGTACTTTCGTCACAACACTAGTATTTTGACGACACGTTTGACTCAGTTTGTAGTGGCCCTTCTTGCTGTGCCAGTCGTGGGTTCGAGTCCCGCTGGGAGCATTCATTTGTGTGATAAGCATAAATGTTTGTACTCCAGTCATGGGTGTTTATATTTATAATATGTATGTATTTACAGTTATATATGTGTAGAGTATCAACTATCTGAGGATATCAGACAGACCTCGTAACACGTATAACACAGACCTCGTAGCTTACCATGGAACTATATGGTGCTGTGTGTCAATGTCCCAACATATTTATTGATTAAGATTCTTTTATTATTGTATCTTGTATATTTTTTTTGTAATATAGTGTTTTTTTCATTCTAGTTATGGTGTTTACTATAGTTATGGTTAGTTATCAACTTATATTTATATATGTAATAAAGCTTCCACATATTTAAGTTTCGCTTTAAGTTTTATTTTTATTCAACTTCTTAAACCTAACATACATTATATTATTTTTCGTCAACGATTGTGTTTTAAATAAGACTAACTTTGCGGATTTTTTCCCAGATTAATTTGGATTTTTGTTTCCCGACGTAAAAATTCGAAAAAAACCGAAAATATAGTTTTATTTCAAATGTCAATATTCACGTAAATCTAAGAATGTATTAACGATTGTGATATTTCGTTAAACTAATGTGGCAAAGCGAACAGTTGCCTCGGTGGCTGTTCGTAAAGTCGCCGGCTGCCCCTCGACTTTATAAATCAATTTGTCAGTGACGTGACACACACAACTTTCCGTACGACGCGTTCCTGCTTTTTTTGTGTACTTGTTTACTTGACTTGTATAAGACATTTTTTATACTGATTATGACTTTCTTTCATTCCGTAAAATATAAATAAGGGTATGATGTGTAATAATTTATTTTTATATTTTTGGCGTAATTTTAGCGTTCTTGTTTGTATTCGCATGTCTATTCATTATTATTATATGTGGTTTTGGAGGTGATTTTGTCAAAATTTCTTTCGATATTTTTGTGTATAGCCGATAAAAAGGGTATGATTTATTTCTGATTCTATAAGTATATACTATAAAGGTAAAGAATCTTTTTAGTTGATTGTATTAGAAAACAACTTTCTGTCGGCGTAAAATCGAAAGTTTAATTCATAATATATATACAAAATGGGTATTTTACAACTAATCAATAATTAATTATTTCTAATTAAAGCATACTAAGATAAAATATATTTAAATTAGTATATATCATCCTTATAAGTTCATACACATTTACTTGCTTACTTAAACTGTGAATATTCTGTAGGAATCTATTGACTAAATCATAATGATATAATTATAGTTAATAAATACATAAGAGTTTAATGTAGTTTCTTAGAGTTATAATATAGTTTATAGTTGCTTAGAGTTCGTTAGATGATTAAGTTAAAAAGTAAAAACAATAGACTCAATAAGGTAGCTCTATCTACTATAAAGAAAAATAAAAAAATCTTGGGGCAAAAAATATATAAAATGTATTGTGAGGAAATACCTCATAAAATATAAAATAAATCTTAAAAGATATTATTTGGATATAATATAATATATAGGAAAGAGCTGCGGTAATCATTATATACATAAGAGCAACAAACTATAAAGAAAAATATAAAACTTAAATTATAAACAATATTAGTTCTCTCAGCACAGTCTCATATCTATAGGTTAACTTTTAGTTCCGCTGAAATTCTCAAATGAACATCGATACAAAACTCTCACTACACAAAAACCAAGAGTCAATCTGTTGTTACATAATAAAATAACAAACCAACAAACAAACTGTCTTTTTTATAGGTAAGCATTATATATATATATATATATATATATATATATATATATATATATATATATATATATATATATTTCAAAAATAAATAAAACTACAAACCCCATGTATATAATATAACACTCAACGGCTGCGTTTGCAAGAAAATAATTGAATTTAAGTCTGACATAAGAATTTGTGCCTACATTTTTCACACATAACAGGATAAATTGATGAACGGAACACGATGCATATTTTTTCTATAGAAATATTATAACTAGCCATCAACACTCGTTTTCTGATATATATCGTGCAATATTTCTTAGGACCCTTGCAGTTTGAAATGAAACGATTGCGATTACGCTACGTGTTTACTCAATAATTCGATACGAATACATAAGATATAAGCTTTCAGCGATTATTTTTATAAAAATATAATATTATTTTAGAGTAAATTATAATTTTTATGTATACGATATTGCCGTAACAATTTATATTATGTAAAAAAATCCAATTACAATAATTGTTTTTGTTCATTTGTTTGGTTGATTTTTTCATTATAATATGTTATAATTTTTTTTATTAAAACGGATGGTCAAGCTCTAGTTTAGTAATTTTATTATAAATATAAAAGGTTTTACTATCAGTAACATGAATATCTTTCAAAAATATAACTTATTTATTTTAAGCAAGCTTTCTCGTGTCACTTGTTCCACACGAGGTGTAGCGAACGATTCGGTCGCGACTCGTCATTTCTCGCATTGTCGTAATCCGCTGATTTACAGCGACATTAATCAGGTTGACGGCCGATAGGGACTAAATCACTGCCAAACTTAGCTTTGCAAGTAATAAAAACTCTATCTTAAACTATGTAAGCATCATAATCGTTTGACAAACTTACACATTTCTTTGTAACGCCGTTACTACTGCATGTTATTGGATGTAATTCTTTTTGCGAAATTTGTGCAGCAACACACATTTTTTTCATATTTTGTTTTGTCAATGTTACATTGTCTAGCTAAGGCGTATTGATTTATAGTGGCCGTTTCCTGTTTAGTCCTTTTTAGGGGTTTGACTGTAACTTGAGACTGAATTTGATCTGTGATGTAGAGTTACGGGTGAAATATGTACGTGAAGATTTATTTCGTTTACAGTTTCGCATGCGGGAGATGTACAGCATTGTTGGTGAATGGGTAGATTTACTGATTAAAGCTGTTTGTAGAATGTTAATCAAACAGAGGCCATGCGGGGCTCTGACACTCACTCTATGACATTTTAAGAATGTTTTATATCAAGAATACATTTTAAAAATATAAGCTATAAAATATGTTATATATGTGTACTAGTGACTCACCCTCGCTTCATTCGGGTGCGTTCATAGTAACGTTTCTGTTTTTTTGAGCAGAACCCTAATTCTTTTTCCAGAACAAAATTAAACTTAAGTTACTCCTTATAACATCACCTATCTGCCAGTGAAAATCCCGTCAAAATCAGTCTAGCCGTTTCGAAGATTAGTCAGAACAAACATATAGACAGAAGGATAGACAGACAGAAAATAAAACAGAAAGACAGACAGAAAGATAGATAGACAAAATGTTTAAAAGCTGTGGCTTTTTTATAGGTAACGTATATAATTTCATATGCATTTAGTAAAAAGCTGTTATTTTTATAATCAGACACCTCAATTTTATTTATCTGTATAGATACACTCTGCGTCTGTCTCTTTTATTTACATTTTCATACAATTGTTTCAGTAGTTCTAATATAATTAAAAGTATTTTAAAGTTTTAGTAATTGTACCCACGTCAGGATTTATTGGGACGACCTCAGTTTTAAGGACATTCGGGTGTTTCTCGCTCGCGTAGAATCACGTCGAAAATTAATTTAGTTTAGTTAATTTCTATTTTAATTTAACCATTTATTTTGTATTTTAAATCACTTATGCTATTTTGTAGTGTTGACCAAAAATATATTTTTTTCCTACTTTTAAGTAAAATTTCTTTTATACATATATTGTGTCGAACATATTATTTACTAGTTTTTGCCTTCGGCTTCACTCGCGTGATAAGCGGAGTGGGGTTCAAGGGCAGCCTATGTCCGATCCCAGGGTGCAATCTATATATACCCTTATCAAATTTTATCAAAATTTGTTTAGCGGTTTAAGCGTGAAAACGTAACATACAGTGCTACTTTCATATTTATAATATTAGTATCGATTATGTTCATTTGCATAATTTCTTCTTCTATATCTGTAAGTTGTCCTGAATCGATTTTAAAAGAACTTTTGTTGTCAGATAAAAATTCCATAAGCTTCTCTCTAAAAGTTTAATACACTCTACATTTCATCGTGCCAATGAATAAAAAACAGAGATAGAACGACTAACAATCATTTTAAATTGAGTAGGTATAACTTGAGCTGCTTTTTATCCTAGAAAAAGAAAATGGATTTCGTTATAAATAAGGAAATGGGTTCGAATTATAGCTAGTTCAAAGTAAAAAAAGTTTAAATTTAATTATAAATAGGTACAATTTGGGACCCTTTCTTTACTGTACTAGTAGATCATTTGTGCAAATAATAGGTTTTTTAGGACTCAATATTAAATTCTTTAACGGCTTATTTATGTATAAAATACATACATATATCTATATTACTTTGCAAAATAACCATTCCGAGGATAATTTGTACAAATCTGATAGTAATGTCTGTTCATAGAGATCTCTTATCTTGGCATTTAAAAGCTCATGTCGCCTTTTAATTATTTTTACGCCACTATCCCGAAAAGCTTTTAATGGATAAAGCTGTCCGAGTGTATGTATGTCTATTTATTACATGATTTTCTTATTCGATTACGACATGACGAGTTATTTGATTCACCTTACTGAATATGAACATTACAAGTACTATATAATTTTTACAATATATTAATTAAAATGTTGCATTCACCATTAAAAAAGAGAAGAGGAGATAGAGAAAATTCGAGGAAAATGTATAGTGATGAAAAAAAATTTAGCTATCTCAATAAAAAAAAATGTTTTAAAATTTTTTTAAGTCAAAGCTCGTCAAAAGCTACTAAAAAAAATTAAAATAATCAGTTGATAAACAGATGTGAAAAAGGTACTGAACTGTTTCGTCTTTGCCTGTTTATATATAGACTAGCGACTCACCCTCGCTTCGCTCGGGTTCGTCCCTAGGTTGAATCCCCATACAAAAATTTATCCCCATTTTCAACACCTTAAGGGATGATTTTCAGGGTAAAAAGTATCCTATGTCCTTCCCAGGGTCTCAAACTGTCTTCTTACCAAATTTCATCTAAATCGGTCAGTAGATCCAGAGATTAGCCCCTACGACCTCACAAACTCACAATTCACAAACTTTACCTCTTTATTATATTAGTATAGATATATTCAACGTACAATAATACAATTTCATACTATTATCTTGACAAAATACAAAAAAATTTTTTTTTTTCAGATTTACACGATTTACTTTGTTAGATTCACGCGAATATTTGACATATTAAATAAAACGATCTTTTCGAACTCTCTCGCGGATTTATTTTGATTTTTGGTCCTTGACGTTGTGAATGCTTTACAGCAATCATGGTCATGGGAGAGATTTTTTTTTTTCAGTTTTCACATCATATTTACGCAACAATTTTTTTTTTATTCAAACCACTCTACATATTTTCAGCTCATATTCGATAATTTCATCTCATTTCCACTCTTCACAGTTTAATCTAATTACATTATTATTGTCGAATTAAAACAGCATCAGGATATTGTTGGTGCAAAAAAGCGTAGGAACAGATCCAATAATTATTCATTGTGTTTTTAACAGGCGCGCCAGAAGCCCGCGAAATTGTAAGAGGCCACTACGCCTCAGCCATGTCGTAAAAATTGTTCTGGAATGCTATGGAGACGGTATTTTTTATTATATTTTTTATATTTCAAGATATTTTTAGTATATAATATATTGTATGTAGATTATAAGATAAAAATTCAGTAAATATAATGTCAAGAATTAAAATTATAAGTTAGATATTACGATTGATTTACCGGTTTTTTTCTTTCTTCTTATATAATGAGTACTTAGCCTTTTAAATATACATGCATTGTATTTTACATTGCGTTTTAAAAATGCATTAATATCGTAAATTTTCATTTTTTATTTCGTTTTTAATTAATTCATGTAAATAATTTGTGTTGTATAACAATGCCGTCAATTCAATCAAACCGAACGAATGAAAAGTATTGTGGGGCAGAAACTTAGATTTAGAATATTTTATAGTAATTTTTGTTAAAAAAATACAATATTAATATATTAATACATGAACGCGTCACTATAGTGCATCAAAATTTGTCTAACTAACGTCTCTCCACAGTTTTTGTAGCCGACACCCGAGCGCAACCATCTTCTGACTTGTTAATGCCGGCAGCCTACTATCTTAGCATATTGCAAGCTTCTAAATAACAGCATTATTCCCATCCACCCAAATATAGAAACGTTATCAGAGAAAATATTCGAAGGCGGCGCAAATTGAATTTATTATTTAGGTTCAATCAACACGCTTGCATATTTATGAATTGCTCAAGCTTCACGATAGTTTTGGGACATTCGAGTACAGGTTATGGGTTATGGGGGTGATAGTGTTTATGATGTTCAAGATTGCTTTTTACTGTTTTAACTTTGCCCACGAATTGCCATAACTTTTAGTGTTAGAGCTCAAAGCTAGACCTAATAGTTCAATTTAGACTAAAACTACAGGTAAATTAAAAAAATAGAACCTATATAAATATGTAGAGCTGAGCTAGAAAGACTGTTAATATCAAATAAGAAAACATTTATATATAATTCATTATTTATCGATTGCTGAAGTCAATTTAAATAATAAAATGAAAATTTTCGTTTTTGTTAATTGTGGGTAAGCTGTCTGTAACAACTATACCTTCAAGACATGTAACACCTCAGTCTCTCCCGTGACTATGGATGCTGTAAAGCATTCGAAACGTCGGGAAACAAAAATACAAATAAATCCGCGAAAAAATCCGAAAAGATAGTTTTATTTAAAATGTCAAATATTCGCGTAAATCTAAGAAAGTATTATATTAATATCTTCTTAAATATCAGTGGATTTATATTATGGTCACATAATTCGTTTCAACGATTTAGAAAAATAAATCTAATTTGCCTACAAAACAATGTGGACGAGATAAATCGAACAAAGTCAGTTCCTTCCGTAATAAAGAAAGTACATTAGAAAAAAAGCTGTAAATAAAGTTAAATGTACATAGCTACAACAAACACAGCAAATTTATAGCCCCTAAACATCTTAGAAAAACTCGAGTCATTCCGATAGGGGAGTGAATCAAATAATTTCCCTCCAGAGAACGAATGTTTTGTAAAGGGTAGCTTGAAAACCCTTTAAGTCTTTGTCTGGCAAGTTTAATTTTAAGTTTTTATTGCTAATTCAATAGTAAATTATGATGTTTTTGACTTTTGGTTACGTTTTGATAAGTTAAATGTTATTATGCTATCGACTTACGAGTAACTTGGCTTCGTTCGGTTGCGTCACTTTATAGCAAACTCCATAATCATAAGTAGCATTTGTTTTACTCTAGGTCATAGTATATCTGTTTACTTAATAACATCAACAAAAAAATTACTATGAAAAATTGGTGCTAGAAGACCAAAACGATCTCGAAAACTACGTAAAATCATCAAAAATTTCATATGTTTAGCTTTTTTCTTACGACATAGACTAAAAACGTAAAGTAAGTCAATATTAAGTAACAGACAACAAACCAAAGCGAAATGCGGTACTTCAAATACAAGTCACTAATCAACTCGGCGGCATTCTCAAAAGTTTATTTATTCAACGCTTTTTGTTTTAAGCTCAGATATGGTCTGATAAGATATAGATAGTCTAGTTGTGAAAAAGTTCTTTTATGTACCGAAAATTAGGTGAACTGTTGTAATGCAAATTTATCTATGAAATTGTAACGAAATAGAATTGTGTAATGCTTTATTTCGTTACAATTTCAGAGATTTTGTTGGTTTTTTTTAAGAAAAATCGTATGTGACTGAAAGATTAGGATGAAATAGAATTCCAATGTACAGTTTGACATCGCTTATATCACGTTGAGATGTATAAGTACAGTAAAATCATCCCATACATACACTAAGTAGCTAGTTAACTATTCTTAAATCATGTCTAAAGATTACTTTTAAAGAAAAAAAAAAGCTTTTTGGAAGATGTTTTAGATTTAATAATATAATAATAAAAAATCATTTTAAATCCTACTATATCAGACCATAGTGTACTACTGACTGCGCTGCTCTAATGCGGATTGGTGAACTTCATATATCTTTCAAAAATTACTTTGGTTATTTCAGACAGCAGATATCCACAAAACGTTTTACTTTACCCAATTAACAAGTGGTAATCATTTTAAAAATGATTACAACGAGAATATTACAGAAATGTGAGACCATTTTTGAACCCACTGTATTTCGCTTTCTAAGCGAGTGCTTTACCGATAAACAATATCAATTTTGGTATATAAAGAAGCCAAAAACTTCTACAAACCATACCGCCACACGACTTTGACGACACGTTTGGCTCAGTTTGTAGTGATCCTACTTGCTGTGCCAGCGGTCGCGGGTTCGAGTCCCGCTGGGGGCATTCATTTGTGTGATGAGCACGAATATTTGCACTCCAGTCATGGGTGTTTATATTTATAGTACGTATGTATTTAAAGTTATATATGTGTAGTATATCAACTATCTGGTATCCATAACACAAGCCTCGTAGCTTACCATGGAACTAGATGGCGCTGTGTGTTAATGTCCCCACGTATTTACATATTTACATACCACACCATAAAGAAAAGACTGTAGCAAAACTTTATTCAATTAACTATGTGAAATATATTATATACAGTTAATACGTTTTTCTCTAACATCGTTATAGTGTTTGTGAAGTGGGTTAATAAATCCAACGGCGCCATTAGTCGGTTCGAAGCCCGGCCGGAAAGCATGCGTCTTGGTGATTTGTGACGAGCGCAGATGGATTGCGGCGAAAGAAAAAGTACGGGTGCGGGATTTGTATGATTTGTTAGTCTGAATTATGACCTTTTTTTATTTATTTTTTGTTAAGTACTCTATGTTTTTCTTTAAAAGCAGGTAAGAAGTTGTCTATGAATATGTCAAGTGTTTATTTCTTTAAGTATTTTTATGGTATAAAAGCTTTCTAAAAAATAATAATGTTAATTACATAATCTGACTTGATATTTCTTCTGGATAGATCACTTATAATTGACTATTGCTTCTCAGTACGTGTACGAAAATGTTATGTATGTCCGTAAAAATATACACGAATTTCCCAAGAAGTGTGACATGCATAACATTAATACTAGGAGCAAACACAAACTTGTAATGCCTGTGACTCGCCTACACAGAGTCAGTAATTATTTTTATGGACAATGTATACGCTTGTATAACAGGATCCCAGAAAACAGTTAAAAAGCTTCTATCGCCAAATTCAAAAAAATTGTTAAAGAACGTTTGTGTGCTAAAGGCTATTATACAATAAATGATTTTATAGAAGATGGCACACCTTGGAAATGAAATGATCGCCTCCAGGCTACTTCAACTTGATAGAAGTATTGTAAATTATAAATTTACTTTAAAAAAAGAGTATACTTTAAAAAAAGATATTCTTCTTTCCGAACTGGTAGTAGACTCATGACGTTCAGTATAAAATTGTAATAATTTAATGCTGAATAAAATATTATGATTTGATTGCATGTGCCACTTTCCTTTTTCATACGACACGTTTGGCTCAGTGTGTAGTGACCCTACTTGCTGTGCTAGAGGTCGCGGGTTCGAGTCCCGCTGGGGGCCTTCATTTGTGTGATGAGCACGAATGTTTGTGCTCCAGTCATGGGTGTTTATATTTATAATATGTATATATTTAAACATAATTTTGGTTTTTACCTTTTAAATAAAAACTTTAAATATTTTTTCATCATTAATTTTTTCATCAGCAACACCGTTTTTTTTTTCATTTAATTTTTTATTTATTATCATTTAAAAGATAAAGGAAGTCATTACAATATAATCTAATGTAACCAGAAAAAATATATGTAAACTTTAAAATTTAGCACTATTCTATGTATACGCCACGTATATAAAACTGTAGTAGGTACTTTCCGTTACCAAATGACGAAATTCATACACTACTCTTATCGTTTTCTTCTTACATAAAGACAATGTGCGTGACATATGTGCTAAAGGAACATGATTGCCCTATATATTTCTTACCATATAAATAATACATAAGCGGCCAGTTCAATGATAAGCAAGTAAACTCCGCTCAAATCTGAAATCAAAGCGTTAAAAAAGAAGAGCATGAACAAGAAAGAGATAGAGAAGTAAAGAGAGAGAGGTATATGGTTAATAATAAACTTTTGATGTTCTTACGTAAACAAGACGTATACACGGGAGTGATACTTTATGAGTATAATATCTTATTAAGTCTATCACTTCTCCAAAAGAGTCTGTTTATTCATACCAGCACCAACAAATACTTTCTTCAAACATAATAATTAATTATAAATAAAATAAAACTGAATGTTCGTATTTTTATCCTCTATACGCTCCTAAACTATTAATCCGATTGTGATGAAACTCTGGTGGGTTATTATAGTATACGCCTGCAAAGGTTTCTGGTTCCAAAAAAAGGAATATTTCTTTAGACGTATTTTTATCGTTCCTAAACAATTTAAGCCTAGGAACGCCAATTTAAATAAAATATCAAGCAAAAATAAAAGCAGGCAAATCCGACGGCAAAAGCAGTATAACATATAACTTTAATTATAAAGGCTCGTCAACATACGACGGCGTTTTTGGCTTAACGACGTGATTTACAGTTTCCTTCGTGTTATTAGTTATTTATGTATCACGTCACGGTATCGAGACGGATACTATACGATAATTCAAATAAAACTATACATTAATGAGAAAATGAAATTATTTATGATATTTTACTAGAATTGTACATGATATTATTTTGCTTTCTAGAAATAGCAGCGTGAGTTATTTTTTTTATATGTAAGTAGTTATTTATTCGATATATAATAATATTATAAGAGAAAAATATGTCTCTAAGTAAGTTTGTCGCTTTTACTTGTGTTATAATTAATAACTAACGTTTTGCAAACGAATCAAGACTACCTATAAAATAAAAACTCGAATGCATAAAAGCTAACTAAAAAGATGAAAACAAGTTGACGAAGGAGTAAAGTATTACGGAGTCGAAGACATGTAACACGTTTCATCCTAGCCGCGAGATATATGTAGATACTAGCATTGCCCGCGGCTCTGCCCGCTTTCAGATAACCAAAAACCAAAATCTTAGGTTTTACGTATGAGTATACTCTACATTGCAGTTTTTGTATTTTTTCTCAGAAATGAGATATTTTACTGCGGTAAAAAGTATCTTATATGTTGATCCGGATAATCAGCTATCACCATACCAAATTTCATCAAAATCCCTTCAGTGGTTTTTTGTGATGCGGTAACAGACAGACAGACAGACAAACAAAAATTCAAAAAACTATAGATTCAGCCTCTGTATCGATAATAATGTCTATTTCAATAAGATTTTCCAAAAAATATTTAATGTATAGATTCGGCTTAGTTACAATTTTATTATGTGTATAGATTATGTATTGTAAAATATTTAAGATATTCCGATACACAAGAGCCACTAGTTGATGGTCTGGAATAAAAGGTAACCCATTTTTTTATTTTAACTTTCTCCCATTTGTAGGAATATAAGATAATGTATGAACGAACAAAATATTAAAGATATTAGATAAAAAATAACACAATACCTATATCAATTAATTTTTTTAATTTACAAATCGTGTAGTTAAAGCATCATTTAATACCAAACGTCAGTTAGAGTCGTTGGATTTATTTTTATAATTGCACCGTAAAATGACATCACTAAAATATGAGTAATTGAAATATATATTATCTGTATCGATAAGTTCATTCTCCATACTGAAATACATCAATCTGATAGGAATTCGTCAAGTGCGAGTTTTGACACATTAAAGGAGTTTGCATGTTATATTTTATTAGGCACAATAGTATCTAATAAGAGAAAGTGAGGAGTGTAATGACCAATTTTAATTTTGATCGACTTTAAAACAGAGATGATGTTTTATTTTATTAGATATTTTTGAAGTGAAACTTCTTTGCGCGTATGAGAGTAGAATTTCAAGGTCGCATCACGAAAACCGTCATGGTTGCCATAATAAAAGCTTACATTAGGTTGCCATAGTAACCGTTGTTATTGTCTGAAAAATAAGTAATAAGTCGGTGCCAGCCGATGCAAAGCTAATCTAATATATTTCGATACGTAAAATACATATTTACCTATTAGATATTCATATCTTAAAATATTGTCGGCTGGCACCGACTTCGAAAATATCTCATTAGGTATCTATTCTAAATGAAAACACCCGTTTAGTCATTTTTTACATTTTAGTACCTGAAAGTAGGTTTTTTTTGTTAAAAAGTTTTTATTTTTCAATTTTTTGTGTAGACGTAATAAGCAGGTAATTTGTAAGAAGAAAGTTTTTTAATAACAAATTCGATTAAACAATTTATTTTAAAAAAATATTTAGCGTTGATTTTTTTAAAAACCGCTCATCCGATTTCGATAAAATTTATATGGGACCACCTGGGAAGTTTGTTACCTATTTACGCTAAGACGTTTAGACTGGGATTAAAATTTGACGGTCTTTCACTTTTTATATTATACCTACTAGCATTGCCCGCGGCTCCGCCCGCGTTCAGATTACCAAAAACCAAATTCTTAGGTTTTACATATTAGTATACTAATACAATGCAGTTTCTGTATTTTTTCTCTGAAATGAGATATTTTCCCGCGGTAAAAAGTATCTTATATGTTGACCCGGATAACCCGCTACCACCATATCAAATTTCATGAAAATCCCTCCAGTGGTTTTTCCGTAATGCGGTAACAGACAGACAGACAAACAAAAATTCTAAAAACTATGGATTCGGCCTCTATATCGATAATAATGTCTATTTCAATAAGATTTTCCAAAATAATATTTAATGTACAGATTCAGCTTGGTTACAATTTTATTATAAATGTATAGATACAGATTTTTCAAGTAAACGAAAATTATGAAATTGATGGCAGCTCAGTTTGTCACCATTTTCACAATTCCTTCTAATCTTAACAGGATTAACATCTCAAATCAAAGAAACGTCAATGACACATTTAATATTCGTATTATATATCTACTCTTATAATAGAATATTTTAAAAACAATTATAAATTACTGTTACGTATTGTGTACAGAATATAGACCTCTTAGTATAATTACTTTTAATAGTTATTGAAAGTTTTGTCTGTTTGTCTGTATGTCTTTATTCTTTTTTGCATTTCACGCAAAAAGTACTGATTTTAACTTAATTTTGTATAGCAATAACTTATTATTCGGGACAACATTTAGAACGTACTTATAACTTAAGGTACACTTATAACTATTTTTACCTATTTAAAACGTATCTAGCGAAGCGAGTTTAAGTCACTTATCTATACATATAATAAAATTCTAACTAAGTCAAATCTGTACATTAAATATTTTTTAGAAAATCTTATTGAAATAAACATTATTATCGATACAGAATCCGAATCTATGGTTTTTAGAATTTTTGTCTGTCTGTCTGTCTGTCTGTCTGTCTGTTACCGCATCACAGAAAAAGTACTAGACGGATTTTGATGAAATTTGGTATGGTCATAGCTGATTATCCGAGTCAACATATAGGATACTTTTTACCGCAGAAAAATATCTTATTTCTGAGAAAAAATACATAA